>CM029632.1:32544261-33184261 GCA_017311315.1 Dendrocalamus latiflorus | reverse complement strand
GGGCACGGCTGCGGAGGCAGGCTACGACGATGGGAGCGATACCTGGGTTTATGGACGGTTGCGAGACATGCACGGCTCGATCGGACGACTGGCCAACAAACGAACAGTTCAACAGTGCTCTAGGGCGCGTGGCAAAGGAGCGATTTAGATAGATAGGTAGATATGATGATATGCTTGCTTTTGGCGCCTCCTTGGATGCAAACATTTTTCAAAGTTGTTCCTGTTGTGCCGGTTCGCTGCATGTAGTTGAAATAAAGACATATATTTTCGTGAAACCAATCCTTCCCTTCTATTATCATTACTATTATAAAAAACAGATTAGTACGTTCTTTCTCCTCCAACCGTTCCATTCGTTCGATTTTTCACAACTTTCTACTTCCCAATCTATCAGAGCAACTCTCTTCTATAGTATGATTATCTATACATTTAATGAATTTCGTTGTAACATATGGACACATAATTAGTTAATTGCAAAAAGTAAGACGTATGATTAAGCCACATCATCAGCAAATAATTAGTTGTTTGGATTAATGTGTTTTAGCAGTGTTCATATTGGTTTTTGTTAATGATTTTTAGCTATGACTTATAACTTTTAGCTGAAAATAAATAGTAGTGGCTAAAATAAGTAGTTTTTAGAAGGCGAGGACGAGCGGTGTAAAAAGTGTAAGAGAGATACATGCGCGTGAGAAGCGAAAGGAGTGATGTGGGTGATGCACCTATGACCCCTTGCCTTATCCCCGGAGCGAGAAGAGTATAAAAGCCGTTTCTAGAAATCAAATATTCTTATTAGTTTCTAGCTTTTTTAAGCACAATATAATACGAACAGAGCTTTAAATTTTGAACCCTCAAATCCGGCCATCATTCTTCACACAACCTTGCCTGCTTCCTCGATCTTCTGGCTCCAACCACTGCCGGTTCCTAGTTCGTCTACATGAATAACTTGTTGAGGAACCGTCGCTGACGAGTTCAATTCGATCAATTTCTTCTATGCAAAGAGATGAATCAATCACAGAGTAGTGCAAGATAATAAAGATTAAAAACGAAGAGAGATAGAGGAACTCTTTTTTTTATTACTTTTTACTTCTCTAAGTACAAAATCTAATCATTAGAACCCCTATTTATATACTAGATAGAGATATACCCACCAGGCCACCATGGACCAGACCTGTCTGGCCCAGACCCAAATTTCCCAACACAACTCAGCCCAATATCTCTCTTAGGAAAAAACACACGTACTCAGCGCGCATCCATCTCAAAATGTACAAGTAAAAAAAATGCTAAAACATACTCATGGGACACCTGGCGCTTGCTCCTAAAATGCAATATAGACACAAGATACTGAAAGTAAGTACTATAATATTTGCGTTTAGCGTCACTAAACGACCAGGTCACCAAACGGGCCAGTTAATCCAATCGCATCAGAAGCTGGCAAACAAAATTCAAGGCTCTATGGTATTACATTAACTATCAATTGGTTGGTGAATTTACAAGGCCGCTCGCCCCCTTGAGAGCTGAGAAGATCACAGATGCTACCTAGCCACTCAAACTACCCCTTGCTGTCATTATTTCTATGTTTATTAAGCTGCCCATTGCTACCATGACGCGCCTTTGACGTGTCTATCTGGATGCTCAAAGTAGTTAAAACACTAGGCCCCTCGGTCTGCACCATTTCATCCTGCATTAGGCGGAAGAGCACTAGTTATGGTGAGAATTAAGATAGCATCACAAACTACAAAGATAACTTCCCGACAGAGAGAAATCTTCCATTATGTATTCGTGGCAAAAGATGAAAGATGCGTAGGGCTTGGTGTTCACCACTAGTTGTGAATTTTCTGCTTCCATGTCTTCACAATCCTTCTTAAGCTGGTCGAGTTCCGATCTGAGTGTGCTATTCACGGCGGTCAGGTCAGTTACCTTCTGGGCCAGCTCCTCACATTCTTGCTGGGTAGTATTACAGGAATTAGTACAATGTGGAAACCAAATGTAGTACAATCTGGGTAGTATCAGTACACTGTTTTCCTCCAAAAATATTCTAGTACAATGTGGAAACCAAATGTATCAAAAATAAATAACGCGGCTGCAAGAATCACACTAAATTTTATATCATTGACTTGCCAAACTGGACGCTTTTAGGTGAAGTTCAGATTTGTTTTGTATCAGTTCCTCAAAAATAATTACAGGGGCAGGTAGGTCATAGGCACACTCAACCCCCAATGGTAAGCAACCCAAGTATATCAGGCAGCATTGCTCAAGGAGCAGTACAAACTATTTACCAAGTCAATTTTTGTCCAAAATGATCTTGCCCAAAACTTTTGAGATTGCTTACTTTTTTTTAGGAAGTCATTGCTTACACTTGTGGAACCATAAAAAATGGATAGTACAGTGGATGAGAGATCTACTTAGAGGACCTTTCCCAGGTGATCAGGCCAATGGTGCCTGTTTCAGACATTATGAACGGTATAACCATATCTGCAGCATTCTCATGTGGACCTCAACTTAATAGAGAATTGTACACATCAAATACCATAGTTAAATATGCATTTTCTACCCACTGTTTCTCTGTTTCTAGTGCCACACAACATATTTTAAGTTTACTTGTACCACCATTCACGAGCAAAGAAACACCAGGACAATACATAAGAATAGAAACCATTGCATAAATTCATTTCCCTCCGCATTAAACATGAAATTATTCATCTATTACTGACAATACCTGCTTGCGTAGTCTTGATCTCCTTGCAGACTCTCTATTAGATTGTTTTCTTCTCTCCCTCTTCAATTCCCGTTCATCCTGCTAAAAACAAGGATAGTTTAGTCTTACAGAACATGGCAACAGTGGTAAACGAATACGCTATTTACACTTTCCCTTCAGAGCGATGAAGACTACTGGTCATTCATGATAATTGCCATTACACGCTTCCATACAAGAAAATCATACCATCTGAGACAAAGCGGCGTTATTCTGGGAAGGCGCCCCAGCATTCACCTCCCCCTGTCCTGAGGGCACCACTGCAGATGGAGAATTGCTCGAAAGATCCATCCCAAAATTCAAGCCTGGAGTGGCATCGGGAAGTGCTGCCCTCCCAGGTGCCGAAATGGAAAGCTTCGATGCAAACCTCCCCTTGGCCGCGAATGGCGACTCAGCTGCAGCATTCTGCACCGTGGCAGCCTGAGATGGCTCACCTGAAAAGGGCCAACCATCATTCTCACCCACCTAAACGGACAAGCTAGTCCCTTACACCTTGTAACTAAGCATTATGATTTATGACAGCCCACCTTCTGCATTTGCATTGCTGGACTTTCTCCTCTTCGCAGATGATGAGCCCTGGACAAAATAAGCACGTCTGAATCAACCAAATCCATCAAAATACTGCTTAAAATAGCTTAATTTAGGCGCGCAATGACCAACAAGCCACCATCTGATCGGCATCGGCATCTCTCTTCTCCGAGAACTCCTCGCTCCCGCCATCGCCACTGTGCACACCACATCAGTTAATTTCAGCTCAATCCACCCGACCAAACAGACAAGCAGGAAGCACACATGCAAGCGCAAAACAAAACCGTACCTCCCAGAAGCTTCCTCGCCGGAAGGGGAAACGGAGCTCTTCCCTTCCGCCACCGCCGCCGCAGTCGCCGCGGCCTCACCAGCCATATGAGGCACACCCTGCACAGAACAGAACCCAGCAAAACAATTTCACACACCAGCACTCCCACCTCACCACCGAATGGCCTGGCTCCACCTCAGCCACAACCGGATTTCACTGCACCAACATTTAAACGAGAGAGGGTCTCGGCATTCACCGCGGCCATGGACGCGTGCGCGTAGTACGCGGGGTGGTACACGGGGAACGGCACCGGCGCGCCGTACGCCGCCGCCATCAGGTGCTGCAACCCACCGTGGAAGCGAAACCTTAATCAAAACTCAAAGCCCCACCACCAGCACCACCACCGCAACAGAAGGAAAAAGCGTGTACCTGCGTCGGGGGCCACGCGTAGGGCTGGCCAGCGGCGGCGTAGTACGCCTGCATCGAGGCGGTCCACTCCGCGTGCGTCTGCGGCGCCGCCGGCGTAGCCGCGGCGGAAGGGTTGATGGGGGCAACGTTGGGCCGGTCATCGTCGGACGCGGAGGCGGAGGAAGCCATGGCGCGTGTCGTGCGCGCGAGCGAGACAGAGAGATCGATCTGTAGGAAGCTGTAGCAGCCAGCCGAGGTGGAGGGCGAGGTGAGGTTACCGCGGCGGAGGGAGTACACGCAGGCACGCGGGAGCGGCTCGGGCCTGGTCGCTTCGGGCAAGCCAGGAGGTGGCGGCGCGTTGTTTGGCCGCCGGGTGCTGGCCAGAGGGACGACACGTGGATGGCCGCGCGGCGAGCGGTCCACGTGTCCGTGAAGGTGGCACGCGGGCAGTGTAGAGTTTCATGAAGTAGTTTGCTTCCTTCTCTTGTTATATCTCGTTATAGAGATAAAACAGTAATTATAGTTGTATTATATATCCTATTTTTTTCGTTTTTGTTACATATACTGCGTATATATCTTTTCTTTACTTTTTCCATCGCTTGTCCCCTCCTTCTAAAAGCTACTTATTTCAGCAATTAATATTTATTTTCAACCAAATTCATAAGCCACAACTAAAATTCATCAGTAAAAACCATTATAAATGTTCCCTTAGGCCATATTCCAAATAGCTGCTGATCCTATTCTTTTCGATTTTTCAGTCTGTTTTTAACATTAACTTTTTTTCAATAATCACTATTCATTAGACTAATAAGTTATAGCTACGAGTCATAAGCCACAGCCCAAAATAACACCCCTATGGTTTTTGGAAGCTAGATTTTGAACAGAGTAACTTTTCAAGGTGATTTTCATAAGTCGTTTTTGGGAGTCATTGTAGGTGCTGTTTTGAACGAAGTAGCTTTAAACATGAGCATTCCTTACTCCCTTAATCTCTCTTACAATCAGTCAAAAGCCATATCACTTTAAAACCGGGTCTTAAGCATTTGTTACGAATAAGCTATCAATATAAAATCAGACCATCCTTAAAAAAGCATGTGTCTCAGTTGGGCTTTTTTTTTGTTAGCTTATGGCTGAAAGTACTGTAGCTGGCTGAAAAAAACACTGTAGCCGACAGAGGCTTATTTAGCATAATTAAATTTAAAAAAAATTAAAAAATGTAAAAATATGTTAGCCTATTACGTATAATACAAACAAATACGGGAAAAGAACCGGCAAAAAAGCACAAAAAAGCCAAAAATTCAGAAAAAGATGAAATTTGTAAATAGTGAAAAATAAGCCAGAAGCTTAAGCCGAATTGATTAGGGCCGCGCAGCTTGCATTGCACATCTCATTCATCGTATGCTGACATGGTCGTATGTATAAAAAGAAACGGGCGGCAACCTTATAGGTAGGGCTATGCAAATATCAACCGAACCGAAAAAACCGGACCGAAAAAACCGAACCGAACCGGTCAACTCGGTTTGACCGGTTTTCGGTATTCGGTTCGGTTTTTATTTTTTTAGGTTTTTTTGGTGTTTGGTTTTTTCGGGAAAAACCGACTAAAAACCGAAAAACCCGAAGAAACCGAACTCCCGTTCACCCGGTTCAATGTTTCAGGACGAGTTCACTGAGAGACTTGAAAAATGAACGGTTTCTTTTTTTGATACACCTCGTCACTGAGAGACCTCGTTTATACGGCAAATACTGAGGTCACGCCGTCACGGTATATACAACAAATACTGAGAGACCTCGTTTATTTTTTATAGCAAACCCGGTTCATTTTTCATGTCAGCGGCTCCCTGAGACGTTTCTTCTGCTGTTCTGCAGTTCTCGGCGAGCTGCGCTTCTTCTCTGAGAAAGTAGGAAGAGTAGAAATTAAGGAGCTGCAAGGAGTGCTTGATGGCCTCAGCGTTCTTGTTGCAGACTTGTGCTGCACTGCTGCTGACATAAAGGAGTTCCTTGTATTTTTTTTAGAACTGTGGATGCAAATATCTTTTTTTAGAACGGCTCGTAGTATATATACTGTCGTCTACTCGTCTTGTTAGTCACTATATCGTTTGCAATTTGCGTCAACTTTGGTAAATATGGTATTTACCGATACCGTACCGAAATAAATTGAGATTTACCGATACCGAACCGTATTTTCAAAAATACCGTATACTACCGAACTAACGATACCGTATTTGCCGTATATACCGAACCGATTTTACCGAACTAACCGAATGCACAGTCCTACTTATAGGCTCGGATGGGTAGGCTCCATATTAGTCCTATTTAAGCATTTGTTATCTATGAGTTATTAATATAAATCAAATAATCTTTCTAAAAAGCATTTGTTATTCTACGCTTGCAATCTTATTCAACATATGCTGCTACTGTCGTGGATAAAAAACCGGCAGCAACCCAGCCATTACCAGCCCTATTAGGCTCGGATGAGCAGGGTGGACTTACAAGAGTTCATGGATGTGTAGTTGAATATCCAAAATATTTATAGAAAATATCAGTATTTCTACACAAAACTAGCTTTGTCATGTTGGCCATTGGGCTGTGCTCTCAAGCGCTAGGTCTTTTGTGTTCAGTTTCGTTTCTTTGCTGTTTCTTATGATTTCAATAACTTGTCTAATTTTTCTGGCAACTTCGACCATTTTATTCTAGAAAATAAATATAAAAGGATACATTTTCCCAATGTATTTCAAAATCCTGTAAGACCAAGAAGATTAACAACTTACTATTTTGTGTGTTTCCTCACTTCCCACCTTTTCTATCAATTTTTAAAAAATAATATTGCATCTTCTGTATGAACAACATAATTCACTTGCTACATATCACCTTTACACCTAACATTTTTCTAATTTTGTTCAAGAAGTTGTCTCTGCTAATACGGACCTTATCTTTGTTCAAAATAATTCATACTTTTATCTTTGCTAATACGGACCTTAATTTTTTTCATTGAACAATACTTTGTTAACTTTGGATACCCATCCCAGAAATCGGTTTTGGAAAGAGACGATTTGGTACCAAGTTTAATGCACTGTTGATGCTAATGCTCATAGAAGTCCGGTCAAATACATTCAGGGTGACGACGACACACGAGGTGACGAGGAGAATGCTTCCAAAACAGCAGGCCACCGCGCCCCCTTTGCATCCGCTCGTTGTGCTCGTGCATGTCAGTTTCCAGTCTTGCCCCTCGTCCTGAGTCGTTGCTTCCATCGATTTTCCATCACCGGGCCCGCTCGATCCGAGCGGGACAAAGCGAAACGACCGGGGAGAAAAGAAGGAGAGAGAGAGAGAGAAAGGGAATAGGCAGCGTAATTTGATTCCATAAGCGGTCAAATAGCATCAATTCAAATAAAATCCTTTGAAACTCAAAGGCTTGGTCCCCCGCTCCTCCCACTCCTCCAACATGAGGTAAGTTCTTGATTGTTTCTTGCAAAGATGATTTCTTCTACGGTTTCTGGGCCTTCGTTTGGTTCGAGGATTAATTCGTGGGTCTTGTTGCTTTCGAATGTGCTACGTACTTCATGTACTGGGAGCCAATTAACGACAGTTCTAACCCTTTTGTTTTCTGCTGGTTGTGTTGGTGGTATTGATTCCCCGCTCGACTTAGGCCAAAGGAGAGATTTTTGTTTTGTTTTGCTGGTTTTAGGGGTTATCTAGTCGAATGAGTTCGTCCTAGGTAAGATGGAGTTGGATTCTTCTCTGGCCTCGAGCGGATCATATTCTTTGACTGGTCAATGTAAATGTAGATGTGGTCGCAAAAAAAAAGGGGGGGGGGGGGGGGGGGGGGCAGATGTAGATGCACTTTTGAACAATGCCTTCAGGTATCCTATATTCAGAGAATGCTCTTGCTCATGTTTGGTCAGTTTGGCCTGCATTTGCAAAGATCAAATCGGAATATTCAAGTTTTTGGTTTTTGTTGAGATGGAAAGAAGTGAGCGAGTCAGATGTAAGAGTGGGGAATGCCATTGTGATGTTTGGAGTCAGGACATCACGTTGATTTAGAAGACCGTCGCAAATTAGCATATGAAATTGCGAACTTAGGATTTTGCACTGGGAGTGAATAAATAAGTGTTCGAACTTCCGGTTCAGATTCAGTGATGCTGACCACAAGATCGATCCCGTGGGCCACATCCTTTGTACTTATAACGAGGAGTGCTTCCATGCTCCACGAAATGAAAACCACACAGATCTTTTAGCACCTGTGAGGTTTGCTTGCCAAGTTTTACCAAAATTTTGTGCCAAAAGTGTGGCTGCCACAACTTTTGTGGCTAGCAAACTGTTGGCCATAAGTGTGGATTATAGTGCTAAGAAAATGTGGCGTGCCACAAGTTAGGCAAGGAACCAAACACTAGTCTAATGAAGTCAAACATGGCTAACACATATATGACAAATTATGGTACCAACCAAACACCCACTAAATCTATAATTACCGTATGCTAGATAAAGCAATTTTTTAGTGGAGCATAAAATCATTTTCCAGTCATACAGTTATTGTTGAGGGGATATCCAGTTCTTTTGCATGAAAGAGGGGATCAGGGGAACAATAATCTTTCTATTCTTCCAATGTTCCATTTTCTTTTGGATGCTAAAAGTGAAAGAATCTCATGGGCTCATGGCACCATCAAGACTGACTCTTGACATCTCTAAAAGAAAGTCAGAATCTTTTCACAGTGATCACCAGGTTAACCATCATGCAACTGGCTTGTTAACTAGGTCCCAAAGTTTCAGTTTCATGTGAGCCATTCAATTAGAAGCTAATTAATATAGCACTTAAAAGCCTCTACTCTTTTGCAGTTTCATCTGGAAAGCTTTGAGTTTTCCTTATCACAGTCTTGCC
Source organism: Dendrocalamus latiflorus (assembly GCA_017311315.1). NCBI lineage: Eukaryota > Viridiplantae > Streptophyta > Magnoliopsida > Poales > Poaceae > Dendrocalamus > Dendrocalamus latiflorus. The sequence goes on along the minus strand of CM029632.1, from coordinate 33,175,435 downwards.
ATTTTGTGGCAATTCACTAAGTTTTCATTTGTGTGTCATATCTATTGTCTTGTCTTTTTATTGCATAAAATAAGTCCAAAACAGGAAAAAAGAGACAAAGAATGCTTGAATGTCTTCTGGCTATCATTCCTGTGTAGTGTGCATGCGAAATTCTTTTGAAACACAGTTCAATATTCATCACCAATGCAGATCTTTTGCATCCATCTCCCACTTCTCAAAACATACCGTGCACATGCGAAACATTCTAGATCAATAAAGATCCATACCAAGGAGTGAAAACAAGTTAAATTGGCTCGAATTTAATAGATTGAATGTTCTATTTCGCACAAATATCCCCTGGATTCCAGGAGTATCATGTGGCATTTACTGAAATATAGAAAAAAAAATTTTACCTTGCTTTATTGATGTAATCATTCTCTAATAATTTTTCCTCCTTTCAGGGCAAAGAAGATATTATTTGGTTTCTCCATTTCTCTTATCCTCATCAACATGGCTTTCATAATGGAGTGGGCTGATGAGAATCTCCTCCCAGCTATTTACAAGGAAGTCAGTGCTGCCTTCAATGCTGGTCCTACTGATCTGGGGTATTTTACGTTTCTAATGAACTTTCTGAAGTCCATAGCATCTACCTTGGCAGGTGTCCTTGCTCTTCAGTATGATCGCCCCACAGTTCTTGCGATTGGGCCTGTCTTCTAGGTTGTATCAACAGGGGCCGTTGGTGTCAGCCAGTATTTTCAGCAGGTTGCATTCTGGAGAGCTGTAAATGGTCTTGGACTTGCCATTGTAATACCAGCACTTCAATCCTTCATTGCTGGTAGCTATAAAGATGGCACACGTGAAACGGGATTTGGTTTATTAAGCCTTAGGGCATGTACAACCCACAGACGGCTTGTTGTCTGTAAGTTCTTTTTATCTTACATATAGACAACTAAACAGACAACTTGTACAATGGGTTGTCTATTTAAGTGTCTGCGAACCATTTAATGCTTGCATATAGGCATGATCAAGTATGAATATGATATTTGTATACCATTGTGATGCTTCTTGTAGTTTCAAAACAGATCAAGCATGAAGAGCAGTGCTACTACAACAAGACAACTTGTTATGACAAGTAAAATAACTGCTCATCTCATTCATCAGACTTATTGCAACATTGTTTAGTTTCTCTCCTTTCTAGTTACATCTTCATATACCTCCCCACGCTGTCCATTTGAAATACATAGGCGTAAGTGTGATATTGTTAACCTTTAAGATGAGTATCCAGCCATGGAGCCGAGAGCGGCGGGGTTGGGTGCCGGCGTCGCACTGTTGCCGCGACCGGTGAGTGTCGTCGCCGAGCTGCTTCCGCGACGGATGGGTGCTGCGGAGACCGGCGCGGTCGAGGAAGATTAGCGGAGATCCGAGAATGCATCGCATGAAGATTGTGACGGATTTTGGCGCGCAAGATTAATCTCGCGCGCGCCCGCAGCTGGATCCGCGTGGCGTCGACTCGAGAAGACGTCCTGTACAACGCTCCTCCGGCCGTCGATTTCGCCTGGGAGCACGAGCCCCGGCCGTCGTCTCACGAAGAGACGAGTTCGCTCTCTTCCCTCATTTACTGCTGTGCACAGAGGTGTTTTTTGCAAATTTGAATCTATAAAGACGGCAGTTCGCAGCGCGTTGTACATGCCCTTATTGGTTCAATAGGTGGTATAGGAGGAAGTATTTTAGCAACATTCATGGCTGGGAGGGATTATTGGGGATTGCCAGGATGGCGGTTTGCATTTATTATGGTTGCATTTGCGAGATTGTTAATTTAGCAACAGTCATGGCTTGGAGGGATCATTGTGATAACCATCTTCGGGCATCATCTGCCTTCAGACCACACCTTAGCGAGGCTAGTGATGTACTTCATCATGGGAGCCACCGTAGCTATCACCGCCGAGATCGTCATGATAGATTGTGCCATAATTGGCATCTACGCATCGAGGTCACAACAGCCGTGATCTTGTCTGGCCGTATCATCTAAGCCACCATGGACCTTGCCAAACAGAATTTGCTGAATACGAGGAAGTCAAGAAACAATATGTGCAGGCACGATTTGATCATGCACATACATCTCGCTATTAAATCCACTAGCAAGTAGACTAGAGTTCAAGGAGTCATGCTGCTATCATACACCACCGGAGTTCACCGGTGCACAGTCCATGGTCGTATCGTCAAGGCCGTCGCAGCCATCATCATCCGCACAACCAAATTTGCTCTGTCTGACAACGAAACTCATGGCCGGAGGACATCGTCAATCCGACGTCTGATGACACCGACGACCTAGCACATAGCCCACTGTTGTATGGTCCATAACCATGCCGTCGAGGTCACCGCAACCCTTACTATTTGTGCCTGGGCTCTACACTTAATATTGGTGTGTCTGTTGGAGCCATCGTGCACACTTTCAAGGATGCCAAACTCGCTCTGGAGCCTTCTTCAACCTGTAAACATGATGTGCTACCGAAGCCCTTGGCGGTGGCCATGCTTGCTAGCCAAACCCAGTAGACATCAAAGTATGCTTACCTAGCGACCCGCCGATGTCCACTTCGTTACCACGGAGCTCGCTATTGCGTAGCTTGTGGTCATGTCATCAAAGTCATCATAGACACCATCCTCATATCAGCACTAACATCCTCGATTTGCAGCTACGACCGGTACACTAGCTACGACCGCTGCTTCAACTTGCTGTTTGCACAACGGTGCATCTACTCGATGCTTCGACCACGGTACAGAGGGCTATGAGGAGTATCAATGCGGTCCGGAGCTAACGGGGGCTCCATAATCCTCTCCCTCGTCCACGGACGGCAACATTGGCGGGTCTGGACGAAGGGAGATCATCCCTCACGGGCCACGGCTAGGATGGTGGAGGCAATCACATGCGTCAAAGACTGGGAATTAGCCAAAGAGCGGCAACAGCATCAACTGGAGGATCCTGAAATCGTACAGACGTATGCTGATCTCGAATGCATGAACGACCTAGGCATTGATGAGTAGATACTATGTATACGTGTTGTTATAGTTAGTATGCGCACATATTGTTATTGCACCATTTTACTTACTCGGGGAACCCCACTCTGGGGCGTAAGGTTTTTAACGAGTTAGTAACATTGTATTTTTAAAATATCAAGGAAATTCCACTTTTTTCTGAAATATTTACGTCATTGTGTGTCCATGTTTTTATACAACTAATTCAATTTCAACTAGTTTTTTACAAGATGGGTATGAGAGAAAAGAAGATGGCCGCCGTCGCCACCATAGTCGCCACTGCCTTCATCATGTATAGTTACTTTGGACTAGGTTTGGGCTAGTACGGCACGAACGCCAACACAACGAGTTTTAGGCCATGCTTAGGCCTAGCTGAAAGCGAGGCGGATCGACACGGTACAGTATGATGAGATAATTGGACAAAATTGGCATGGTATAAAGCGGTCTAAAGCATGATTAGCCGGGACCATTCCGACACGGCACGAGCTCTATTCTCAAGCATATACGTTCACAAAACCGGTAATGGTCAACACTTGAATAACACTCGTGTCAGTCACGATTGTTGGAATCTACGTCAACACCCGTGTCAGAAATATGTATAGTCTTGCATGCAATCGATGCTGTATCTGTTACTCTAAACATCGACCATGCCGGATGTGTCTATAGCCTACTTTGCTCGTCTGCATAGTGCATACTGCACCAAACTTTCTTGGACAGTGTTTGTTGACCTTTTTGTCCCTCCTGTGATCTCCCTGTTTGGTTTATGCAGCAATTGCAGATCATTCGAGAATGTCTTCCGGTTTGGTTTGGTGTAGAACACTTTTGGTAAAGCTTTCCTGGCTAGCTTCGGTGTTTTTAACACTATTCCTGAAGAACATTTTCGGAACACGTCGCCTCGCGTTAAATTTCGGAATTTTCCAAGTGCCTGCTTTTTTTTTGTTGAGAGAGAGAGAGAGAGAGAGAGGAACTGCCTGGTTACCCACAGCTGAGCTGACACGGCCGCCGGCCCGCCGACGGCCGTGGCGCGGATCGCTGGGCAGAAGGGCACCCGCGTGGCCAGCCGCACGGCGGCGCCCGAATGGTGCTGGGCGGCTGGGCCTCACGCCGCGCCACCCGCGGGAAGACGGGAGATTCACTGGCGGGCGAAAGGCCAGCGCCGGCCTCGTGGGAAGGGGTCCGGCACGGCACGGAAGCAATCGAACCGATACACCTGAGAGCGCAGGCGCAGGCGCCGGCTCCACTTTTCTTCGTCGGAGAATAGTACGGGCATTTGTGCAGAAATTTGTTGAGTCTGGTATCCGACAACTGCCGACTACCACAAAGAACTCTCTCTGCCTGCCAAGTTGCGCCGCACCCATACAGTATTTCCTCCATTCCGCAAGTTGGGGCAAGAGCACGGCAACGACGGCAAACCATGAGCACCTGCCAAAGCGATTCAGGCCACTTCTATATTACACTACAAACAATTTTACTTACAAGCTGGTAAACATAGCTTCTGCTGCTCCTTGCCGCCCTCATTTCGGTGCATGCTGCCGAATCGCTGATACATACCGACACAAACACTATCTTTACAGAGCCAAGAATTGTAGCCGATTTACCGTGTGAAATGAAAGTCTAAAAATCTGACGACCAAACCAACACATCAAAACCAAAGAAAGAACACCCGATAGTCGATACCCACCCACACTCAAGATATCAGCACCATTTTTGTGTGTGTGTGTGTGTGTGTGTGTGTGTGTGTGTGTGCAGTCTATTGCGTTTCGTCAGTGATGGATCCATCCTTTTGAAGCTTCAGGCTCAGGTTGCTGAACCTCTGCCTTGAGTACTGCCTAGATGCCTTCCTCCAGTCCGTTCCGGCCTTCATCATGGCGGCAAACTCATCGTAGCTTATTTTCCCATCCTGAGAAATCAAGGATCACGTCACACCTTTTAAGGATTGACTCTTATCAACTAGTCACGTATCAAGGGGAATTTGAACAAGTCTTATGTTCTACTTTCAAGTACTAATTGCATTACGTCATATTATTCAAAGCTATCCTTGTCTGTCTGGTGTGCCATTTATTTTTATAACATTATAGGTGCAATCATAACAATCGCCAATCCTTTAGTTAAAATGTTAAAAAAAACATGCCTTGCAACTAGCAACATTTGAACCGTGACCGCCGTGTGGTCATGCATGTGGCACTATTCCAGAAACTTATATTCAAAGCAGTTTTGATCAGTAGTTTGCTTTCAATTTTGTTTCTGATAGTTCAGTCATTAGCATTTGTTCCAAGAAAGATGTTCCACAATTTAGTGGGCTGTGAAGGCAAGATTGAGCTGACCTTGTCTGTATCTACATCACGGATGATGCCATTGATAATGTCTTCATCATTTCCCTCCAATTCATCAGTCAAAGCCTCTCTAAGCTCTTCAATTTCTATGTACCCACTCCTATTTTGGTCGAAGTAGGAGAAAGCCTTCTGGATATGTTCATCATTGCCTATTTTTCTAACATGGATAGACACTGCAACGAATTCTCCATAGTCTAGGGTCCCATTTTTATCAACATCAGCCTGCAAAGCAGTGAAAATAACATAAACATGTCTCTCCAAGAACCAGATCCCCCCCCCCCCCCCCCTAGTATAGACCATTTTTTGCAAGTAACTCACAGCATCCATCAATATCTGAAGATCTGAATTAGCCATTTTGTTTCCAAGTTTACGGAGGCCGGCCTTGAACTCCTCAAAGGTTAGTTTGCCATTCTTGTTCACATCCATGCTATCAAACATTTGCTTTATGTCAGCTACTTCCTCTACAGATAAATGCTCAGCAACCACCTGAAAAGTTTTAAGCATAAAATAAGTTAATTTAACTAGAGAAATCCATCTACTCGTTTTGTATCTGGAATGCATCTTTTATGTCATCAATTCTATGTATACTTTTTGTTAAATAATAATATTGATGTATTTTGATACCACTGTGTAATAAGTTTTACCCTTAGGGCTTTCTTCTTTAACTTGTTCATTGCAGCAAATTGCTGCAGTTTCGCTCGGACAGTATCACCAAGAGGAATGTCAGGCATCTTTTTGGAATCGTGTAACCATGGATGCTCTGCCCATGCAATTGATATTGTCAGAAAAGCAATAAGAAATTTATTTGAGACATGCAATTAACAGAATGATGATGAGCTTTGAACAACATTTTGGATGCAAAATACATGGTGGTAAATAGAAATAACCCTAAATTAATTCTTTTGCACAGAAAACTAGATTTTTTTGTGGTTAGTTATTTAGACCTTCTCCGGTGCTCCCTGAATGAGAACTATCCCTTAGCTAATTGTAAACTGCTTATAATCATGTGTGTTCATTATTCATACATAATACAGGCTAAGATTCAATTCACTATTAAAGTTAAGAGTGAGAACTGAGAAGCATTCTATATGCTGTTATGCATTAGGAGTATAGGACAAGTAATTGGTGAGGCTTACCAAGTACTTGTGCTGCAGTAACCCGTGTGATTGGATTTGGATCCAGCATCCGCCTGACAAGATCTTTAGCAGGCTCCGATACTCTGGGCCATGGTTCTCTTTTGAAATCTACCACAGAGCGTATAATTGCCTGTGCTACTCCCTGTTCAGTTTCTGCACAGCATCACAGGAATGTGATATGATAACCATGGTGCTCTACAACTTCCCTGTGGCATACATGCCGTCTAGTCATGGGAAAGAAAGTACCTGCCCAAAACGGTGGCACACCGCAAAGAAGTATGTAAAGAATCACTCCTGCACTCCAGACATCAACTTCGGGGCCATAGTTTCGCTTTAAAACCTCTGGGGCCATGTAGTATGGACTGCCTACAATTTCAGTAAACCGCTCACCTGCACAGCCAACATTAGCAATGAACAAGAATTTAATTTTGCTGAAAAGAATGTTATACATGTTTTCAATAAACTGTGTCAACGAAGTTAGCTCCATTTTGCAGGGAAATGAAGCATAGTACAATGGGAATTACATTTACACTTCACTTGCTTATTTTATGAAGGTACAACAAATTCCATTTATTCCAAAGTTGTGTATTTGAGCATCAGTTGGCTGCAGAGCATACCAGGCCTGAAGAATACGGACAGCCCAAAATCAATTGCCTTGAGAGGAGAATTCTCTTTCTTGTTCGCATATAAGAAGTTTTCTGGTTTAAGGTCCCGGTGAATGACACCATGCCTGTGGCACATCTGTCACAGTAGAAATGACAACAATACAAGTCAGATAACCAGCATTGTGTTTAAGGTCCCGGTGCATGACACCCATGATGCAGCATTGCCAATGTACATCCTAGAGGAGGCATGAATATATGCTTAGGAATCGGGATGCTGCCATATTTGCAGTACACATTGTGCTTGACTAATACATAACTCCTTAAAGCAAACCATTAAAAAGCCAAACCATTACCAATTTGGCTAAACACTTATCGACAACACAAAAAAGCCCCGAGGTTTAACAGATTGTCGAACCATAATAACTCGACCATTAAATTTCATCCGGAAGCCTATCCTAAGCTAAACTGAAAGGTAACAACAATTCTATCTTCATTAATCTAAGACACCAGCTCATGACCATAACAGCTAGTGCTAGCAGCTAACACAAATTGGGCAATAACCAAAAAATCTTCTCACCTGAGCCAATTAATGAACATAACAACCAGTACGTATACAACTGTACTTGTAAGCAGTAAGTAACACGGTCAATAAGCTAAGAGCCAAGAAACAAAAAGCAGCCTTTTATCTTTTCCTCTCTCACCTGGACCACCTCCACGATGGTGCGCGTGACGGCGGCGGCGGCGCGCTCGGTGTAGTGCCCCCGCGCGACGATCCTGTCGAAGAGCTCGCCCCCCTCGCAGAGCTCCATGACGAGGTGTACCGCGTCCTCGTCCTCGTAGGCGGCGCGGAGGCTGACGATGTTCGGGTGCGGGTGCGGCCGCATGTGGCGCATGATCTCCACCTCCCGACGCACGTCCTCCACGTCCACCGGCGTCCGCAGCTTCCGCTTCGATATCGACTTGCACGCGAACCGCGCCCCCGTGGCCGCCTCCGTGCACAGGTACGTGACGCCGAACTCGCCGCGCCCCAACTCCCCTCCCAGCTGGTACCGCTCGCCCAGGTCCCGCCCCGTCGGCTCCCGCAGCACCACCAGCCCCGGCCGCGCCGGCGCCGGCGCCGGCCCGCGGTTGTACGCGACGGCGAAGGGGTTCGGCTTCTGCTTCCTCCTGTTCTTGCCGCCCTGCGACGCCGGCGTGACGCAGCAGTTGCCCATGGCGAGAGGCTAGCCTAGAGCGAGCGGATTGGGGAATCGGGATTCCGACGCGAGCGAAGTAGCGAATTGGACTCAACAAAGGAGGCGATTGAAAATCGAGAAGAAACAAATGGAATTGGGAAGATTTCTGTGTGCTTTGGACGGGCGTGCTTTGTACTGGGGACTAACTACTAGCGTGTGAGTTGGGTCGGGGAGTCCACGAATTCTCGACGCGTTGCAGAAGCGGCCAATAGAAACCAGCTCAGGCTGTACAAAGATGCAATCTTTTTCGGAGTTTTATGGGAAAGTTTGGGTGATCTCGTATAATGATGCAGTCTTTCTTTGGAGATTCTGTGGAAATACTGGTGGTTTTTAGCGGAATCAGGATAATCCCGCAAGAAATGGGGGGTTGGTGTGTGTTTCTAGAAATGCGTCGAGCCAGTAGCAAATGACGTTGGGCAGGTTTTTTTTTGACGAATACGTTGGGCAGGTTTTTTTTTACGAATACGTTGGGCGGTGATGCTCATTTGGACTGTAGCGCTGTAGCTATTGATAGTTTTTTTAAATAATTAAATTTAAAAATAAATATATTATATTATTACAAATAATAAAAATGAATGAGGAGAAAAAAAAAGACAAAAAAGTCCAAAAACCATATCGCTAGAAAAAAAAAGACGAAAGTAAGAAGTTAGAATTCAGAAGCTAAAGCTCTAGCGAGTGGAGCCACAAAAAAGAATAATAATGTAATACTGTACCCCTTATTCCAAAATCTAAATCCACATGTAATTCGTATTACAGAATTTATTGTTAATTATATTTTGGTAACATGTAGTTTTCGCGATCTATAACAACAAGTTATACCAGAAATAATCGGGTCAAATAATTCCTTTCGTATTATTTTGGTATCTAAAACGACTTACGTCGGAATTGGATGTGTATTTGGATGGGGCGGGGTTATAGAATTAATGGAAGGGATTTATATTTTGGTTTTTGATTAGGTTGAGATTTTTTTAATATAAAAGACTGAAAAGAGTGTGAACAAGTCTTTTTTGAGGTTTGAAAACTCGGTTCGACGACTTCAGGAGTGGAACGCGACGGCGACAGGAGGCGAAGGAATCGAGTTTGGAAGGAGGGTTTGGTAAGCAAGAAAGTGATGTTCCTTAAGCCCCCATTAATGACACGAGGGGGAACACCCGAAACGCCCCTGCGTTGGAATTTAGTAGTACTGCCATGGAGTCGTTGATTATTCTAATCTCCAGTCGTTCATTGACTTGCGTTGCTTGACAAGATCAACAAATAGGGGACAGCAAAGCTTCAGTTCAGACAAGATCAACAAATAGGGGACAGCAAAGCTTCAGTTCAGACTTCACTTGACAAGATCAACTTAGGGGAAAATAGCAGCTCCAGTTCAGACCTCACTTACTCTTCAAAGAAAAGAAAAGACTTCAGAACTCAGAGCTTTCACCTTTCAGATTCTGCAGTAGTAGGTTGCTAGTATTCTAGTGTCGCTGTTGCTGAAATTGTTGTACCTAGTCTATCTCGAAAGGTCTTTTTTTTGTGTGCGTGATTTGGGTTCTACCTTAAATCCTAAGCACATGCTTAAATCCCACACCAAAGTTTTTCTTTTTCTAAGGTCGACAGTTGCGTTTTTCTTACCCACGTCTTATCCTTTTTGTTTTGCAGAGCGTAATTACTCCCGAAATGGATGCATGACAAGTACTAGAAAATACATTAGATATGCATCGATGGCCCGTATAAACATTGGTTTCGTTTGTAGCATGTTTATTATTTATTTTTTCTCGAACTCGCAAGGCTACAGTAACGCAGCTGATGGACTGCCAGCGCCGGCACGGGGCCTAAACGAAAAGAAAAGGAAAAGCCTGGAAGAAATAAAAAGAAAAGAAAAGGCAACCGAGCTGGGCTAAGCTGAACTGAAGGATTGTGTGGTACGATTTTTTTTAATGTTTGAGATGATGTAAGCTGGAGTGGGGATATTATTATTTGGTTGGATGATGATACGTGATCCACGGGGTGAGAGAGGAAAAAGTACTAGGTGAGTTCTTTTTAGTTTTGATTTATGATATTTTATCTTAGTACGAATATTTATGTAAATGAAATGAATACCGATAAACTGTTTTGAAAGAACTATACTGATAAATCGTTTCGAAACGGCAGCAGAGAAACCATCTTGTTTTTTGTTCAAGTGAAGTCATAAGCCAACCTGTTCTGTTAGATTACAACTTATTAGCCTAATAAATGGTGATTACTAGGAGAAGTCAAAAATTAAAAACAGTTGAAAGGCCAAAACGAATAGCACCATAAATTATAAATTATAAGGTGGAAAGAAATGGACCGCTGTTTAGGAGCGGGCGTGAGGGCCTGGGCAAAAATCAGGTTGGGCCTAACTTGACGGGCTGTATTGGGCCGGACAACCTTCTTTGCAAACCGTCCTCGCCGAGAACTAGATCAACCGGATCATCAGCAACAAGGCTATGTGATCCGGTGAGTCTAGTGTTGGTGCTGGCGACAAAATGCGCACATGTAGTAGTATTATTCAAACATGAAACGAAAGGCAAATCACTTTGGCCTTGTTCTTTTCAGCTTCTAAAAGCTATTTTTCGGTTTTTTTACAATAACTAGCTTTTAAACGAATTATTTTTTAAGATAGGATCTACTAGTTAACTGTAGTACATACTTTACCGACTTCATTTATATCGGCAAAAACTACACGTGAGTTTCTATTATTCTGTAATCTCTCATATAAATAACCAAAAAGCCACAAACCGCAGCCAAAACGAACAGACCCTTTGTCCCATTATGTCACCCGCGCGTGTGCCCACAATGCATGTGTTCGATCTCCACTTACGGTTTCCTGCCAGGGAGCAAGCACAAAATTGCAAATGCACCCTGAGAGCGTGAGCGAATAAATTTTACTTAGGGTGGACTTTGACTTTAGCTTTAGCTTTATCACTTTCTATTATAGTAACTAATTTTTAAAATGTATTTTTTCAAGATAGGGTTTATAGATAGATTGAAGTAGACATTGTATTAAGTTCAACTATACTGATCAAAATCACATGCGGCTGTTTTGCTTGTGTACTGCTCTCATGAACAGGCAGAATTCAAAAACCATAAACCAAAAATCAGCCCAAAAGAACACACCCTAATATATAGTGTAACTATGTAAGTGCCTAATGAATTGAGTGCTTAATTGTTGCAGTCGGTGTCGATGCCGATGGGGATTGCGAGGTCGAGCTTGCAGAGCGTGGGGAGCTGCCACGCGCTCATGAAGCATGCCAAACGACGGCTCGAACCGCAGAGTGTGCATCGTGTCCGCAGTGTCCACCATCCTGCACAGCTGCATCGCGCTCTGGCAATAGCTCTCGCTCAGCCACGCCACGACGATGCTCACCTGGAACAGCCTGCACAGGATCAACGCGCTCACCACATCTTCGCATGCCTCAGCTTCCCACACGCGGTCGCCGCCGCCACCACCAGGGCCGCGAGGAATGTCCCTACAACGACAACATTGCCCCTATAAGCACTACTAGATATCGTTCTCTCGCCTTGAATATCAGTGTGATCGAGGTTGTGTCTATATATAGGAGAGCTACTATCCAACGCTATCCGGTTGGACCTAGCCCAACGGGATAGCCTCTTGTCGCTCTCCCTCCCCTTCCTCTCGTTGTCGATACTCTCCCCGCCTCCCCTCATCCATTCCCCCACTGTCGCTTCTCAGCTATTCCCCTGCTACTGCTTCCCCTCCCCTCTTCTCTCCGACGTAGGCAGCTCCACACCCCTCTTCCGCCTCCCCTTGCCCCCTCCTCCACCATCGATGGTGATCTCGCCGCGTCGCTGTCTCCCCTCCCCCAGCAGCATCATCATCCTGCCCAACTTAACATTCATAGCGCTACTGTCTCGTCCGTTCCTCTCTTCACCATCGCCCACCGCCCTTCGCCGCCGCCCAATGCCCTCCGCCACCGTCCAACACCGGACCACCGCTTCTCCGACCTCCCTCTACATCCAGAGGTCACGGAAAACCCGTCGTCGTCGCGGCAATGGAGGAGGAGGAATGTGAGGCAGCGGGGAGATTTGATGATTTGCCCCATATTACATTGCGTTTGATAAAATGTCCTGCGATGTGTCACTTCATGCGGGCCCTGGACCCACATGTAAGTGAGACATCACAGAATATTTTATCAAACTTACATGAAAGGTGGGGTAAATCATCAAATATTTCTTTCTCGTAGGAGGAGGTGGTCAAGAAGGATGGTGATGCGGCTGAATGCGGCCTGCAGCTGCACCGTGCTCGTTGCCGCTTTGGGCACTCTTGATCATAACCACTCTGCAGACGTAAATTCAATCGGACTGAAATGCCTGCTCACCGGTTATCACTGAATGCACCGACGGTGCTGACATTCAGGCGCATCGCTATCATGTGATTTGATTTGACCCTCTAATCCTAATTGTATCAGCGTGAAAACAATCCTATCTCTTTTTTAGAGGAAAAATGATCTTATATAAAATGGCAATCCTGGCATCTACATTTTCTACGTGAACTTTAGCACTATTTTTTTGAGCTTATAGTTTCTTCTAAACAAATAAACAGAACAGTATTTTCGCCGACTTTTCAAAAATGATTTATTAGGATAGCTTCTTCAAAGCAACTTATCGGTATTCAGTTTATTTGTAGGGAGTGTCTATACAACATTCGACTATTTTTGAGGATACAAACAGTCAGATTAAGTGTTTACATTAGAACTAAAAACTATAACCGCAGCTAAAAAATCCACCCTTAGGCACCTATCACGGACTCTCAGGCCGTTGTTGGGCCGGGCCAGGGTCTCACAATAGCTCTCTCCATATGACTCCATCTGCTAATGGGCTTTACGGCCCTATTTGGTACATCCTACGCGGTCAACCAACAGCCCAGATCCTCCAACGCCAAGCTGGAGCCGTCCAATACAACAACCAATCATCGCCTGCGCTGCCCGCAGAGACAGACGGCCGGAGAAAAATACTTTCCTTCACGTTGGCGCCCAAAGTCATCATCGATCCAGCCCCTTTATTCCTTCGCGCGCACCCAGTATTCCCATCTGATTGATCTGTCTCCATTTTTTTCTCTATTAACCTCTCCTTCTTCGTCTTCCCTTAGCTTCTCCGGTCGGTTCTCGCACGCGTTGAAATCTATCGAGCCGTCGTGAATTTGGTAGAACAATGAGGATCATGCTGCGGACGCTGCGCGGGGACCGGGTGGCGCTGGACGTGGACGGCGCCACGCCGGTGGCGCAGGTCAAGAGCATGGTCATGGGCCGGGAGCGCATCCCGGTGGCCATGCAGCGGCTCTTCTTCGCCGGCCGGCACCTTGACGACGACGGCCGGACGCTCGCCCATTACGGCGTGCAGCACGACTCCGTCGTCTTCCTCAGCCTCCGCCTCCATGCCGACGGCCCCTTTACGTACGCGTTGCTCTTTTATTTTTTTTTCCTTCAGCTATATGATACGATCGATTCGTGTTGGCCTTCCTTTTGGGCTAACACGTTCAACTGATCTGATCGATCTACGCGGCAGACAGGAGACGCATAACTTGCAAATGCAGCCAGAACCAGTGACCGTGAAGCAAGAATTGCATCGCGAGCAGCAGATGCATGTTCGTGATCATGACCAGCATGAGGCTGTGAACGACGAAGGCGACCAGAAGGTCAAGAGGAAGCCAGTATCGCGGCGCTCGCTCCGGAAGATCCTCTCGAGGCTGCACGTGGACGCGTGGACGAGCCAGCACGACACCAAGTTCCTCGACCTGCTGCTGCGCCACACGCGCGGCGGCGAGCGGAACATGGGCGACCTGACCGGCGAGAACTGGTCGGCCATCTGCGCCGAGCTGAACGCTGCCATGGGGTCCGGGTTCCCTGTCGAGGAGCTGCAGCGGCGGCTGGGCGAGTTCCGGCGCGAGTTCGAGGCCATGAGCCGGATCAAGAACCACCCCCGGTTCAGCTACGACCCCCGGCGCCGGGTCGTCGTCGCCCAGGAAGCCGACTGGAAGCGCTACATACTGGTACGTTACGCTGCACTGATCGTGAGTTCGCGACGTCTCTTCCCGGTGATCTGATTGGGACGTGTGTAGCTCTTAACTTTATCTTTTCCTGGGGTTTTCAGGAACATCCGGAGGCGGTGACGTATGAGGGGAGGAGCCCGCATTTTGGTCGCCTCCGAGCAATCTTCTCCGGAGACGGCGGCGGAGGCACGCGCGGGTGCGGCGGCGCGAAATGCCGCGAGTCGCGGGCGAAGAGGTACCTGAACAAGCTGCTGCGGAATTTTGGGCTGCGGTGTAAGCTGTAAAGCCATGGAGGACGAAACCTGTACAGCGGATTGATACGTGAGAGAGGCGATCGAACAAGCTACTCCTTCGTCAGGGGAACCAAAATCCTTAGCATTTTGTCCATGAACGGCTGCGCTTGATTTCTCCCGTTTCTCTCGTGTTTTCGGTGCCTTTCTGTTCTTCATTCCTTCGATGTCCATGTATGTATTCCCCGGAAAGAAACAGTTGGGATGGCCTTGCTACTTTGTGCTGAAGCAATGCATCTTGGATAATTGGATTGCTTGTGACCTCAAACCGGAGCGGTAGCCGGCACGGCAGGCAGGCAGGTTCCACGGCGACATGTTAATGAGAGACATGCTGCGCCTGTGCGGTGCGGGAGCATAAACACATCTAAAAAAACGAGGTGATCTATCCGTGATCCGTCCATCTCTACCGTTTCACTGCCTGCGAAAATACAAATCAGACGGAGCAATGCTGTTGTATTAGGTCCAATTCAAAAAAAAAAAAGGTCCAATTCTGCTCCATATCCAAATGCCGTCAGCCCGAGTTTGCTTGGGCCAGCTCTGCACGGACCAGTCTGGCCTCGATGGGCTTCCCGCCTTTCACAATTTCACCCAGATGGAGAGGCTGCATGTGTCCATGTACTATTTTCTTTAAAAAAAACTTTTCATATAGCTCTGGAAAATGCCTGATTGTATGACTGATGCAGCCTACGAAGACATGCGGATCTCTGTGCTCAGTACTGTTCCCGTGCACGAAGGCAAATGGATCAAGGGTAGTGTACGCCCAACCACCAGCCGACCGACGGTAGCAGAGCAATTTACACAAAGCACCGACCAATGAAATGTTAATATTGACTGCTGCTGATGTTTTTTTTTTGCTATAGTTACTATCTTTTTGTTTGAAAATGAAAGGTAGTGGTCGAAATAAGTGGTTTTTAGAAAGAGTGGGTGAGCGGTGGGAAAAGTGAGGAAGAGATAAGAGGGCGAGACGGGAGCACAGAGAAGTGTAGTGTGTGATGCGCCCATTAGGGCTGTAAAAATAGCTCGATACTTGCGAGTTCCTCGAGCTTGGCTCGACGCAGGCTTGATTCGAGCTCCAAACGAACCGAACTCGAGCCTAATATGAAGCTTGCGGACCTATTCAAGCCGAACTCAAATAGTTCGGCGAAGCTCATTGAAACTCTAGAGGCCACGTCCCAAGGGCCCAAGACGGCAACTGGCAAGGCCCAACCCTAGATCCTCGTCTCATCACAACTCAACTTCCCCCGTCGGCCACCCCACTTCCCCAGTCCCTAGACTCTAGTTCCCCACTCGGCCGCCACCCCAACCTTGATCCCGAGTACTTCCTCGCAGACTGCACTCTGCACGACTCCACCGACGCCCCTCCCAGCTCCCAGCTCCGACCCAGCCCCTGCGCCTCCTCCGGCCCCAGCTCCGACCCCCTGCTCCTCCGGCCCCGGCCCCTGCGCCTTCTCCTTGGTTCAACTGCCGGCTTCATGGGCTCCAGTGAGTTTTCCCCTCTTCTTTCTTCCCCTTTATTAACTAATTTCCTTATGCTCTTTGTATGCTTTTAGTTATTTTTGATTTGTGGATTTGATTTGTTGCTTGTTTTGTGATTGCCCTGTCCGTCCATGTGAGAATGAATTTTTCTTGATGAAAACATGAAATCATGTCTTACTAAGCCTAGATGAACTTTGTTGAGCCGAGCTTGAGCTTCGTCCGAACCGAGCTCAAGTTGAGCTCAAAACTCAACCGCCAACTTAGGCTCGCTCGAGTTTGGCTCGAGCTTCTATCGAGCTCAATCCTAGCAGGCTGAGTTCGCTCAAGCCCGGCTCGTTTACAGCCCTAGTGCCTATGATCCCTTACTTATCCCCAGAGTGAGAAGGGAGCGAAAGGAGTGAAAAAACCGCTTTAGAAAGTCAGTTATTCATATTAAATGACGCTTTTTTTAAAATAAAAGTTAGAAATAGGAATCAATATAAACAGAGTCTAATTACACTTATGGCTGTGATGAAGCGATTGTTGATGGAACATTTTCATCTTCCAAAGTTCGGGCATACCATGTAACGTAGGGTGATTGCCTGACTGACAGGAGCAGTAATCCGTAATCGGAGGGGACACCTCATGATTAATCAGCCACCCATGGTTAAAAATTAAGGTAGGTTAATTATCGGGTGCATTCTTTTTTTTTTGGGTTTATGGTTTATGATTGCAGCTGATGACTTTTGATCCTAACATAAGCACTTGTACAAATGTACTGAATACCGATAAGTGATAACCTGCTTCAAAAAAGTTGTCCCGATAAGCCATTTCAAAATGGGACAGAGAAGTCGTCCTGCTTGTTTGTTCAAAGTAAACCATAAACCATAAACCGGAAAGAATGAGTATAGTGGTAGAGTTATGAATGCATGATTTCATTCATCAAGATTCAAATCTTATTGTCTACCACTATGTATATGTGAGTTTGCTTTCAGTACAAATTTTATGAAGTTATGGATTTGTCCCCTGTTTTTCGTCTTTCCATGCGTGTGCTAAGGAGGCATACTCGTATATGTACATATAGTGTATGTACGTGGCGGTGTATATATGTATGTGTATTTGTTGTGGTCGGAATAAAATATAGCTCTATCGCCCAAAGAGGCAAAGCCTTAATTTGCCTAGAACAGATGTATGCACATGCCTTGAGAATAATAATGCAGCTCGTAATATCGTATACATGGAGCGTGACATGCACCATTGGCTCGGTTACACTTCCAATCATGTTTGAGTAGGATCAAATGGCGTCGTTCCTTTTGGCTTCATGGGAGGTTAACAAAACAAACATCAAAATAGATGCTCTTTTGAAACAGA
Organism: Dendrocalamus latiflorus; assembly: GCA_017311315.1. Taxonomy (NCBI): domain Eukaryota; kingdom Viridiplantae; phylum Streptophyta; class Magnoliopsida; order Poales; family Poaceae; genus Dendrocalamus; species Dendrocalamus latiflorus. Next base: position 33,157,985 of record CM029632.1, on the reverse strand, counting down.
TTCTTCAAACGATTTTTTGAGTCTAAAATTATATACCTTATCTACATCAGTATCTTCGCTGTCCACTACTGTATCGTAAAATACAGACAAAAGCTATTAGCTGCAGCCAAAAGCTATCAGCCATAGCTTAAAAAAAACACCCTAAGGTTTGAACAATATTCTGTCAATTGGAAAACTTATTTAAGAGGAGAATAAAAAAATGTTTTAATAAGGGAAGAGGAAAAGGAGAAAAAAGCTTTCGTGATGGTTCACATCCACTCATTTTTAGCGATTGCGCAGTGCTTAACTAACTCTTGCTTTCAGTAGGTAGCGAGAATTGACTATTTGGCTAAAATCCGGAAAAGCTATAAAGTAGAAGTACTAAAGTAGCAGCCTAGCACTAACGGGGAGCATGATTTGCCATACATGCATGCACTTCCAATTGCCATGCTGCATCTTCATCTTCATCTCCTTTTCTTTAATTTCCTCAGTGGTGCTCCCTAATCAGCCACTATCACGACGCACGAGCCATAGAAAACAGAACTAATTTATCGCTCAACGTGCAGTGTGTACCAGCTTCCAGGACAGATTAACTAATTTAGTGTACAAATATCAGGTCGGTATACAATAATTCTTTCGTTCAAAAATATAAGGTGCACTTTAACTTTATATAAGAATTAAGGAGGTGATAAAATCGAGAAAGTTACGAAAGAAAATGACTAAGTTATCTCTTATAATATCTTGGAAAGATGAGAGAAATGCTTTGTGTAGGTGATAATAAATAAATGCATATGATAGAGAAAAGATAAGTAAGGAATAGAAGGAAAAGCCTCATTAATTTACATACAACCTTACATTTCTTAACAAAGTATTTTTTTGGTGCGTCGACTCCCTATCCACCTCTTGCGTCCGCCAAGGCAGCCCAAATGCCCCGGTACACTGCCACCCGCCTTGGCCACAGCACCCAACCTTTCCAATGGCCTTCCAGATCCGGCACCCTCTCCCCTAGATCTACCTACACTTCGGACCGGGCCGTTCGTCGGGGCCCTGGACTCCCCTCCCTGCATCTCCCTCCCATGCCTACCTCGCAAGCCCTAAAGCCCTGCCGGCCACCACCACCCCTCCCGGGTCCCTTCACTAACCTCTTGAAGTCCCAATCGAGGAGAGGTGGCCTCCCCTACAATTCTCTGCAACAAGGATCTACCACCCATCGCCCCAACAACCTCTCCATCAAACCTCCGCATTGAAGATGTGCCCAATAGCCGCATTGAAGTCAAGGCTCCACACATCTCTCAGAATCCTCCCTCGGGTCAAGCCTTCAACACGCAGGGTTTCCTTCACTAGAGGGCGATGCTTCAATTGCCCAAGCCGCGATCACTTCGCCCGTTCTTGCCATGACCCAGAGTAGTGTCTCCACTGTTTTCGCTCAGGCCATAAAGTAAAGGAGTGCCCAGGTCACGCTAGAAAGCTTCCTCTACCACCAGCTCGCCCCCAGCCACCCCATCGGTGCCACTTCCGAGTGCTCGGCCGGCCTCCCCCACTTCAACCGCCGCAACTCCCTTGGTGCCTGCCCCGCAGTCCGTCGACCTATGCTCCACGCAATGGTGAACCCCCCTGCTCGGTGACCCAGCCACTCAACCAGTGGAAGAAACGCACATCATCCCCTCTACCAGGGACCTGCCAAGAGAACTTCAACATCGCGAAGCTTACTCGGCCATCCTTTGGCTAGGCATTTCGAGGCCAGAAGCTGACCTCAGAACCATCACTGAAGCCATTTGTAGAAGATTCAATCTACGCTCTGCCAATTTCTCTGTGCACCACCACTACCCGGATAATTACCTCATCAATTTCGAGCACAAGCATCACCGCGACGAGGTGGCCAGAACTCACAGCTTCGTCTTCCATGACCTGGAGTTCTAGATGTGCCCTTGGAACCCCCATCATCATGCTTTCGGTGCAGCTCTCTAGTTTTATGTGCGCCTCTGCCTGGAGGGCATTCTCCTTCATGCCTAGACTACGGGATGTGGCCAACAGGGACATTGGTAGCAAGTGCTTCCTGGATCAAGTCGAGCAAAAGTCTGTCCTCCAAGAGGACGTTCGTACGATGGACCTTTGGGCTTGGACGACCAATCCTTGTTCCATCCTGAAGGTGTCGTAGCTCACCTTCACAGACAGTGTTCTCTTCGGTCAGTCTTCAGGCCCCCAGCATGCGGACCCTGATGTTGACCATTGCAAGAATGGGCTTACCTTCCGGGTCCTCATTCACCTGGACTTCATTCACCTAGAGATATCTCTTCTATTATATAGAAGGAGCAAATTCCATCTTGATTGCTCATATTACTCTGCATGTTTCATAGTAAATCCGAAAGCTACCTTTATAACCACCCAGTCACAGAGTAGTGTTTGGTAACCCCTAAGCAAACTATTACACATGTAGAAAATCATGACGATATCAGGTTTAAAGATCCTATATACACTATGTATGAGACCAACCGATGACACTTAAGATATAACAATTTCTGCAGTGTCTCATGGTGGGTCGATTTAATATCATGTTCTCTAACATGTGTCCACATTATTGATTTGATATTCCATATCCATGATCCGTGAAACATGATCATCAATCAATACATATGCTGATCTGTAAAACATAATTGTCCCACATAATGATATAAAATCAGGGATAATTTAAAATAACATCAAAACATGAATAAAGAGTTTCACGAAAAAGTCGCATACTTGTTGATCAATACGAAAGACATTTATTCAAGGGACAAAATAATATATTGTTTAAAAAATTATAAACATAAAAATAATATAATTATCTTGGTGATTACGTCTGGCACATATCGCTAACATAATTAAAGTTGCCTTGCACGAGTACGTTGGAAAAGGCTAGCTAGCTTGGGGTTGTATCACTGTATGGGAGCTGATTCATAAAGTCCACACGTATGATAGAAAACAAAGTAATTTCGGTTTTCTCGACTCATGCGGTGTCAAATTATCTGACTAGTCACCCCCACTGACAGTCTGACATGTTTTTGATAGAGCTCGATTACTTTTAAAAAAGCTCAAGTCCTTCCAAACAAATCTAATTTTAAATACTACTTTGGGATTAGGCCTTGCTGGTTTCAGCATATGGTTTCTATTTTAATATTTTTTTAATTTTATTTTTTTAAAATTTTTGGGGTTTTTATTCGTTTGTATAGTTTATGATGGACTAATCTGTTTTTTTATTTTTTAAATTTTTTAAAAATATAATTACGCCAAAAGTCACCAACAGTTTCAGTGTAAAATAAACTAATTATAGTACAAAATAAACCATAAATAAGATTATTTCAGTTGACTGAGCGCTTGATTAACAGCATTTGGTTGGTGCAACATAATTAAGTTCAGTAGTCTGAGTGAAACTCAGAGAGCTGGCTCGTCTACCTGCAAGCCTTCGTAAACAAACAAGGAATTCTAAAAAGATTAACCTCTAGCTGTTAAATCGATGGCGGCAGGTCGCTTTCTCCGAATGCAACATCTCTCTACAAATCAATCGCTAGTCACCGCTGCGTTCCACTTCCAACCTCCTCGCGTACGTTTCTCACCGTGGCATGGAGCCATGAGGTCGACATGAGCACGACAGCGGCCGGCCGGCTGGCCCACGCCGCTTGTACCGATGTGAGCCGTGAATCAGACGCCGTGTACACGTCCCACGGCCCCAGCGAAAATAGCGAACAGGTAATCGAACCCCCCACGCACACGTGCCGGACGATGGACGGAGCGCGAGCGCAAGGAACCAGAGGCACGTCGCGTCGTCCGCGCGCCTGTGCTGTGCGTACGCGAGCCTGTCCGTCCGCGCGGGGGAAAAACACGTCCGCGAAAGCGCCCGCCGACCGGCGCGCGGGGCCAGGTGCGCGGCGCCGATTGGCTGCCCCCGCGCGACAACAAGGTTTAGGCAGGAGGAGCGCGTCTCGACTCCTATCTTAGCTGTCCGCCCCAATCCTGCTCTTCCACGTCGTGCAGGACCATACTTGCACACGAATTAAACTAGTATTATGATTTCAAAGACTAGTTAATCCCGTCGACTTCTTGATAATTGTCCTGTAGCAACCCGTTCGATCGATAGAGATTAGTAAACAATAAGGACGTGGGAAGATTGGTCTTTTCTTTTGGTGCATGCTCCACTGCTATTTTGCTTTACTGTATGCACATTAACGAACATGTCCTTTTTAATTTTTAAAAACTGTTTTTCGGTTTTTTATAATAATTAACTTTTAAAAGAAATATATTTTTAAAAACAGATTCCACAAGTTGTGTAATACATACTGTAACGACTTCATTTATATCGGTCAAAATTATATACGATTTTCTATTACTCTATATTCTCTTACACAAATAACCTAAAAGGTATAAACCACAACAAAAAAAACTGTAAATCGAAGCAAAAAAGAATATGTCCATACATCTGCTTTTGGTAGGAGTTTTGTAGAAAAGTGTACATGAAATTGTGTTGTTCACTCTTGTCGTGTCAGTTGCTCCTTCAAATGCACACAAAGCTCCATATACGTGAGAGTGTGTTCTAATGTCATGCACATGGAAATGCAAAAATTACCGTCAAACTCTACTGAACTTTCAAGCTCCAAAACACATAAAAGGACGTCCTTTTCTTTTTTGATCAGATTCCGTTACTACTAGACGAGCAAGCTATAACTCTTTCAAACCCTACAGAACACGAGACACAGAAAAAAAATTTTATGGAAAAAACTATGCACACATAAAGATGAAAAATGAGAAGAATTACAAATACAAAAAACTTTAGCATATTTTAACTATGCGACTACAAATTACATATATAAACTAAGAAATAATAGCTTATAAAGAAGGGAAAAAAATCAAATTAGATCTTGCTCGATTGGGCTGAAAAGCTGTGGCTTATGGCTGAAAATGTACTGTAGCTGGTTGAAATTTCACTGTAGCTGAAGGCGGCTTATTTGGCGTAATTAAAATTTAAAAATAGAACAAATATGTTAGCTCATCTCGGACAATACAAACGAATACGGAAAAAAGAACCGGCAAAAAAACTAAAAAAACAAAAAAAAGTTAAAAAAATACGAAATTTATGAATAGTGAAAAATAAGCCAGAAACTAGAAGCTAAAGCTGAAATCGAATGAGCTAGCCATTGGCACATCTGCGCTTGATACATGCATACTCAGCACAGGTCTGGCACAGTGCCTACCTACAGCTCGACTGAACTGGTTCTTATCCTCCCAAAAGAGACGGATCAGCTGTCAGCCTGTCACAGCAATGCTAGCTACTACCAACATGTACGTACTGATTTACAGTCCACTCCTAATTAAACTCCCCACGCGGCCACGCTGTCCGTCCATCAAGAAACATTTCCCTAATCCCTATTATCCATCTTGGAATTAAAGAAGCACCCATTAGAGCAAGTACAATGATGCTGACTAGGTCACCTCTAGCGAAATCCACGTCAACATAATCCTATGTGGAAGAGAGAGACAAGAGGAGAGAGAGGCAAGCTGTCCCTCATGCAAGAGGTGACCTCTAGCACATCATACGAGGACTTGGAGGCGATGCTAGTTCTTAGAGCAAGTACAATAAGGGTTAGGGTCGCCTCTAGCGAAATATTAAATGCTTAGTGCTTTAGTAGAGGTAACATCTACTCAACTTATTGTATTAGTTACCTCCACATGAGCCACATGTACTCTTTTTGTTTATATGGCTAATCCTAAAGGTGGCAGCCACCTCTTCTATTGTACTTGCTCTAAGCGATATCGCCAATCTCCAGGCAGTGCACGGAAAACACTCGCCTTTCTCTTCTCACTGAGACCAAAAACGCACTGTGCATGCACTAGCTTTGGCCCTTACCACGCCCGACAACTACGTGTCATCCCTGCGCGCCAATGGACAAGCTCGACGCGGCCCCATCAGCCATCGCCTTCGCTTGACCCGCGCATGTTGATATACCTCACCACGCACCACGGCGCACCGCGCACATACGATTTAACAACACGTACACCGCAAGAACACGGCGCTTCTTCTCATTCATGGTGGCGCCCTCCCGCCGGCGACGACCACCGCGCGGCTAGCACATGTTGCATGAGCAGCAGGCACCACCATTGGCGCCAACGTCCGAAGATGCCGCCGCCGAGGACGACGAGGTCACCACGTTCCGCGACATCCACCCTCTGACGCCCAGGACCACGCCGACACCCCCCACGCGCGCGGGATCCGCGTCCTGGGACACCACCAGCCACCGGTCCTTCTCATCCGAGGAGCAGTTCATGACGATGAGCCGCGAGTTCACGGCCATGGTCGCCGCCGGGGCGACCATGCAGACCAACACCAACGGCAGCAACAACGGCGGCAGCTACGACGTCGGAGCTAACAACAACGGCGTCGACCAGCTCACCAGCATCGGCGAGGACGAGCTGGAGGAGACCAACCCGCTCGCCATCGTGCCAGACAGCCACCCGATCGCGACGCCGGCCAGGAGCAGGGCGCCCCTGGAGGTGGTCCCCGCGGGGTCCCCGCCGCCGCCGGTGGAGGCGCGGCAGGTGAAGAAGGAGGAGGTGGAGACGAAGGTGACGGCGTGGCAGACGGCGGAGATGGCCAAGATCAACAACCGGTTCAAGAGGGAGGAGGTCGTCATCAATGGCTGGGAGACAGAGCAGGTGGAGAAAGCCTCCGCATGGCTCAAGAAGATTGAGGTAACTACAGCAGACACAAGAAAAAAAATCTTTTTTCTTTGAAGTTTTCCTAATGAAAATTTCACTATGCAATAGTTGCTTTTGAGTCTTAATTTGCATGTTCTCATGAGTACATGCAGCCTTATCATCTTTGCTTGTTACGTTGTGTGCATCAAGTATTAAATAACAACAACAACATAGCTTGACAATCCTTTCAATTAGCATGGTTTTAGGTAGATTCTCCATACAATTAGCATATGTCTGATTTGTGATGAACAAACCAAAACAAATCAGAGGACTATAAGTATCTCCAGAACTCATAAACACATTCAGTCCTCTTCCCTAAAAAAAACTTCAGCCTTGCAACACTAGAGTAGCAGTTATCGTTCTTGATTTGGCAAAAGTTACAGAAGTTATTAATATCCGTAAGGAAACAAGAACTTGACGTTAGAGGTAGTAACATCAGAGTTTCTCCATTGCCCCCCTTTTCGGGTGCAGGCATGTACATCAGATGAGTTAGTTACAACTCAATCATGCAGCGTTCTGTTGTCCTCGTCAGCGAAAGGCGACTGTTCTGACCATCATGGATCTTTAACACGTTGATTTCAGTGTTAGGAGAACGGTCTTTGTCCGGGAGAACAGTGCATTTGGTTTTTGACGTTTGCTTTCTTCTCTTCTGCAAATCAGGCTTAGATATGCTCCAATTCTGTTCTCCTAAACGTCCATTCTTGATCTTGATCACCGTATAAACAGTGCTTTTCTATAGCATCCTCCATGCCTCCTTGTTCCAAATGCGACCTACTTACAGATGTTGTGTTTACTCCCTTACACAGAGAAAGCTGGATGAGCAGCGTGCCAAGGCGCTCGAGAAGACGCAGAACGACATCGCAAAGGCACGGCGCAAGGCGGAGGAGAAGAGGGCGTCGGCGGAGGCCAAGAGAGGGCTGAAGCTGGCCAAGGTGATGGAGCTGACCAACTTCATGAAGGCAGTCGGAAGGGTGCCCACAAAACGCTCCTTCTTCTAGCCTCCTGTCGTCCTGTCCCTTCTGATGTGTTCCTGAATGCTTGTGTGCTAAATCTGTTTTTTGCATATGGTCATAGCTAGTTCTTTGTGTGGTGTATGCTTCATCCGAGAACCTAATTGTAAAAAAAAGTTGTATATCTACTGTTGCCATGCTTGTGCTCACAGAGTGGCCCTAGTTTTTTTTTCTTGGCATGTATCCATATGGTATAAATGATTTCTTTGCGTAATCTTGGAAACATTCAGAACACAACACTGGCAAAAGCTACATATTATACTTTTTTACCCTATAGAGGACTACAAGATGTGAAACGATAAGCTTTTTGAAAGAGTTTCAGATGATTTGGGTTTTGCAGTCAACAACTCGATTGCTCTGCTGCTTCTCTGTTTTCTATTTATATATAGCCAAAGGTATTTTCGGATGGTGAATAGTACATAGATTACACGCTACATGTCGCGCTTTTGTCGTGATCTTCAATTACAATCTTTAGAACAAGGAAGCTTCAGATAACATACGGGATATTCAGAGATCGCAACAGATTGTCGTTAACTAGCGTATCAACTAAGGATTTGTATCCATTACTTCTAACATCCTACCTCAATATGGACGTTAGGAAGCGACGTTCAGATTGCTTCTGAATCTTTGAAATAATTGAACAAGCAATGGTTTGGTGAGGACGTCTATGACCTGATCTTGCAAAGAAATGAACCTGATGTCCAACGGACCAACGCCTTGCGTGCAACTCTTTCTCGAACAAAATGGTAGTCGACCTCAATATGCTTTGTTCTTCCATGAAAGACATGGTTTGCAGTCAAATAGAAATCCCCTAGATTATCACACCAAAGACAAGATGCACATGGTAATGAGATACCAAGTTCACCTAGAAGAGCTTGAATCCACATGATTTATGCTATTGCATTTGCAATCGATTTATACTCTACTTTAGTACTGGATCTCGATACTGTGGGTTATTTGCTAGAGCTCCATGATATAAGATTTGCACCATGATATATAGCATATCCTCCTGTACTCCTTCGATCACCAGCACACCCAGCCCAATAAGTATTCTCTTTAAGTTATCTTAGAATTCTCTTCATAGCACTCCAATGCTTGTCAGTCGGTTGTTGTATAAACTGACAAACCTTATTGACACTGTATGAAATATCTGGCCTTATCGGTGTCAAATACTGCAGCCCTCCTACTGCATTTCTATATTTTTCAACTTCTCTATCAGACAACACTTTGCCTTGAGACTTCTTAAACTTCTTTCCTACAACTATGGGTGTTGAAATTGATTTGGCATGTAACATATCTATCATCTTAAGCAGATCTAAGATGTACTTATGTTGGGAAAGAACAAGGCCATCAGCTATGCTTTTCACCTCAATGCCCATGAAATAATTGACCAGTCTAAGATCTTTAACTGCAAACTCTTGTTGCAGCTATTTCAGTAGATTATTAGTTGCATGAATCGAAGAGCTAATGATAATAATATCATCAACATAGATTAACATGTATATAACAACTCCAAATTGCTTGAAGATAAATAGTGAAACATCTGCTTTTGAGGAGACAAAACCAAGATCGAGAAGTTTAGAGCTTAACCTGGCAAAGCATGCACATGGCGCTTGTTTGGGTCCATAAAGAGATCTCTCCTGTTTGCACAAGTAATTGGGATGCACTGGATCTTCATAACTGGGTGGCTGACTCATGTATACCTCCTCATCCAAGGCACTATGAAGAAAAGCATTTTGTATATTTATTTGTCGCATGTTACATCCCTTTGTGATGGACAAGGAAAATAGCAGCCAAATTATTGTGTGTTTCACCATAGGACTAAAAGTATCCTCGTAGTCAACCAAATACCGTTGTTTAAAGCCTTTAGCTACTAACCTTGCTTTGTATCGATCAATGCTATTGTCTGCCACTCTGCCTTGTGCTTGACTTTGAATACCCATTTACACCCAATGATGTTAAGCTCAGGCTTCAATGACACCAAGCACCAAGTTTTATTCTTCTGCAGGGCAGCAAACTCATCATCCATGGTTGTCTTCCCCTCTAGAACTTGCAGTGCTTCAACATGTGAGGCAGGTTCATCTGTATGCTCTTGGACTGTTGTTGTCATATAAGCCACAGTGCCGTCAATTTGCTACTTTGGTTGCTGAATATTGTTTTTCAAGCACGTGCCATAACGATGAGCTCGTACTGGAATGCTTTTTGATGCAGTGCTTGGTGAAGACTGATATTCTCATATAGCAGTACCTACAGACACAAATTTGATAGACGATAGAGACTATGGTGCATCATCCATTAGGTCATCAATTGATCTATTAATAGTACTGCCGTCATCTAGAGGAAAGAATTGGTTATAAGAACCGGCACAAGAATTTGAGGAGAATCATATGAGCAAGCAGTGTCAACTATATTATGATGAGAAAAGGAAAAAAGCTCATTAAATATTACATCCCTAGATATGTATAATCAGCTAGAGGATGGATCCAGGCACTTGTATCCTTTATGAATGAGATTATAGCCAAGAAAGCTCATTAAATATTACATCCCTAGACATGTTATTTTGAATGAAAAGATAATTTTCTAGTGTTATAAGGTCTAAGACATGGCCAGCAGGACTACAGGAGCAACCAAAGATCCTGAGAAGAGAATAGTTCGGTTTAACAACAAACAATTGTTCAAGAGGACTCATGTTATCAATAACACGAGTAAGAAGTCTATTGATAAGATATGTGGCTGTTAAGAAGGCTTTGCCCCAGAATTTGAGAGGCATATAGGATTGAGAAAGAAGAGCTAGACCAGTGTCGACAATATGACGATGCTTTCATTTGGCCAACCCGTTTTATTGATGTGTGTGAGGACATGACACCCTATGTCCAATGCCAAGATTATCAAAGAATTTGTGTAACTTTTGGTACTCCCCACCCCAGCTGGATTGAACACACTTAATTTATTTCCAATAAGCTATTCAACATGTTTTTGAAATTGTAGAAACACATGGAATACATCATATCGTGATCTCAACAAGTAAATCTACTAAAATCATCAATGAAGTTCACACAATACTTATATCCACACACAGGTTGAGGTGCAGCACTCCAGACATCGGAGAAAACAAGTTCAAGAGGGAACACAGAAGTATGAACTGAAGAACTATAAGGTAATTGATGACTTTTTGCCTGTTGACACGCATTACATATTGATGTATGTGTGTAAGATAATACATGCAACTTATTGAAGAATAAAATAGATTGAACTACTTGGGAAGATGGGTGACCAAGACGTACCATTACTCTTTCCATACTTTAGTGCTTGCTAGAGCAACCTTGGAGGACCCTAGTGTCTTAAAGGGGTAGAGACTAGACTCAGTTTTGCCTTGGAAGATTTTTTTTCTTCGACACTTGATCCTCGACAACAAAGAAATCAAGGTGAAACTCGATAAACACATGGTTATCACGAGTCAGCTTATGAACTAAAATAAGATTTTTAGATATTTGTGGCACATGAATAACTTTCTTAAGACCAAGAGGGGAGGCGGTAGTATTATAGAGTAATGACCAATGTTTGAGATGTGCAAAGTTGCTCCATTGTTGACTTGAACCTACTCAGTGCCATTGTACTTTTCATGGACTGTCAACCGATCTAGATCAGTCATGATGTGATCAGTTGCACCGTTATCCATGTCCCAATTTGGATCTACCTGATGAGAAGTTGTGTATGCTACAACAACTGATGGTGGATTAATATTGTCCGATTGGTACGAATGGTCGAAGTGATGGTAGCACTTGATGGCAGTGTGTCCAATTTTGCTGCAGACTTGACAAGTTGGACACGCCCCATGACCTCTAGAGTTTTGCTGACTATTGTTGCGCCAATGGTTGGATTTGCCATGGTTGCCACGACCGCGTCCTCCCTGGAATCCTCTTCCTCTGGCAATGAAATATGCTGAGGAGCTAATGAAATTTGGCGAAGAACTACCTGGATTTCCAATGTTGCCAATCTGAAGCTGCGAGTCAGAATTGTTTAGCTCCATACGCAATTCATAACTCATCAGATGGGCATAAGCATCATCTAGAGTAATATTTTCTGATCTTGTGGTTATAGAAGTTACTAACGAATCATAGTTAGATCCCAAACTAGCAAGGATATAAGAGATTATCTCATCTTCTCTGATATGTATAATGGCAGGTAGGGTATCTGCTAGATTCTTCATTTTCTTGAAGTAGTTTGTGGCCGTCATATGCTTCATCTTCATGTTGGCTAGTTGCATCCTTGTTTGAATGATTCGTGCCATTGATCTGGATGCAAACATTCACTCTAACGCCAACCATGCTTCTCGGGAAGTAGACATGAACATGACATTAGTTAGAGTGTCTTCAATTAGCATGGAGAATATTTCGCTGAGGACCATCTGATCCTAGTTGTACCAAGTCACGTAGGCCAGATTCACAACCTTGGAGATGCCTGCTTCTGTCATGGTTGTGATCATCTGAGTAGGACACTCGAGAGTGCCATCTACATACCCAAGGAGTTTATAGCTTCGAAGTTATGGCAAGAACTATGCTGTCCAGAGCATGTAGTTGTCCTTGCCAAGTTTGATGGTGACTGCATGGTTAATTGGAACGGAGGGCACCGGATTGATGGCAGGAGACGAGGACAAGAATGTAGACGGAGAAGTGAAGTTGGTAGTCATTGCCCAACCTTTAGCTCTGATACCATGAACAGTTTCAGATGATTTGAATTTCACAGTCAATCAACTTGATTGCTCCGCTGCTTCTCTGTTTTCTATTTATACACAGCCGAAGGTATTTTCGGATGGTGAATAGTACACACGGATTACACACTACATGCCGCACTATTATCGCGATGTTCAGTTACAATCTTTAGAACAAGTTTCAAATAACATATGGGATATTCAGAGATCACAACAGATGATCATTAACTAGCATATCAACTAAGGATCTGCATCCATTACTTCTAACACTTTTCTTGGTTTTTGCTACATACATCCATCTATTTCCATGACTAGTCCATTTCTTCTGCTCTCCATATATCTAGCTCAAAGTAATCAGAATCTAATATGTTTGCTGTCTTCAAGAACTATCACAGATGTTTGCACGCGCGCGCACACACACACACATATATACATACATACATCTTTATTATGTATGTGTGTGTGTGTGTGTGTGTATATATATATATATATATATATATATCACACTGTATTTTCGGTCATATACCAACCAACATGACTGATGGACAAGGACAACTCAGACTCGTGAGACAGAGGGCCTGTTTTTTTTGGCTGCGGCTTGTGACTTTTGGACTGTTTGTATGAGAGATTACAGAGTAATAGAAACTCATGTGTGGTTTTTGCCAATATAAATGAAGTCAGTAAAGTATGTACTACAATTAACTAGTAGAACACATCTTTAAAAAAAATACTCCGTTTAAAACTTAGTTACTGTAGAAAAACTGAAAAGCAGCTTTTAGAAGCTGAAAAGAACAGGGCCAGAGCCCTCACTACCCTGCTCTGCACGTCAGTACATTTGCCCTCTTCCACATGATAAGGCCGTTTTAATTCGGGGAATAATTTCTACGACGTGAATCATGAAAAAGGACCAGCGTGATTGATAGACTGTGATAACCGAACTACAGAATGGATGGGCTTGGCGTCGACAAGGAAAGGGAGACGGCATCATTCTTTTCGTGGCTGTAAACATCGGCAATGGCGAGATGCTACCCGGATCTCGCTGGCACTTACCGGACTCCAGGCGTAACGGATGGAGACCGTCACCGTGGACGGCGAATTCTCCCTTAATATAAAACTTGCGACGTGCTAGCTAGTCAAGATGATGATCGCTGCAGAGACGTGTGCCAGGAGAACGTGTGGCGCCATCTGCCGGTCGTTTTCAATAATGGGATGACTTGGTTAGAGTGCGAGAATTAAGATCCTGATTGGAACGCAGTAATTTTATGGGCATTTTGTAGTAATTTTCAGAGGAAACAGAATCGATTTTTTTTTTTCACTTTCCAAACGGGCCTTCACCGTGGAACTTGGGCGAAACATGAGGTGTGTGGATCAGATGGTTGTAGCACCTGACTGAAGAGGTGAAGAGACGGTCCATGTAGAAATGGTCTGCACCATCCGGGCCACAAGCCCACAAAACCGGGTCATTGTGTTGTCATGTAGGAAGTCATACCATGGACCGGGCCATGTAAACGCCTCATTTTCCGGGCCAGATTTTCTTATCCGGGCCGAGACTTAGGTCCAGGATAACCGTGGGCTTAGGAATGGCGAGCCGCACGAGGCAAATCCCCCGTCCACGAGCGACTCCGGCAGCCACAGCCCAAGCGGCGGGCGACAGCACCGTCCTCCGGCCCTCTCTCCTGTCTGTCTCCACACAGACACGGACCACACTGCCCGGCTCGGCCCCGCCGAGGAGGAGGAGGAGACCACGGCCGCGGTCACCTGCACGCGCGAATCCGAGGCCCCGCGTCTCGAGCCCCGGCGGCGCCATGCTCCCCTCCAACGGCAAGAGGTGATCACGCACATCGACCATCTACTTCTGCTCGCCAGCCCGGCCCTCTCTCTTTTTCTCCGCTGTTTTTGGTGAGGATTTTAGTAGTAGCGGTTAATCTTACCAAGCTTGCTTCTTAGTAATCTGGAGTCTGGACTGTCTTGTGCCTGGAACCCTGTGCTATTGCTCGGACAGGTTGGGTGGTTTGATGGGAAATTAAGTGGAAAATGTTGTTTAGATTGCTGGAATTAGTTGCCTGGCCAGGTTCCTGCTCGTTGTAGCTGTTCTTGGATGGGATGATCAGTGGCTAGTTACTAGGGTTTAGGAACAAGTGCTTGGTGGTGTAATCTTTATGGGTAAGCCTATCTTGTTGCTGGGGAGATTGGATCATATACCCTCTTTTTAGTTGGGAAATTCAGGATTTACCCTCCACATCTCAATGACACGTAGGGTCATCATAAGTCACTGACACATGGGTCACTAGGGTAAATCCTGAATTTCCATCTAAATGGAGGGTATATGATCAATTACCTGTTGTTGCTGCAAGGAACTGCTCTTGTTGGTTAAAATGCTTGGGTGTGGTTTTGGAATGTGCGGTTCCTTTACTTAGCATCTGAGCAATTTGGCTGGTGAATTACCTTCGATCGTATTATTTTATTTTTGTTACAGTTGATTCTTCAGGCCACGCTCAGAATCCAGCCGCTCCAGTTTAGAAACTTAAATTGCTGGTCGCTGTGATAGCTTCTATTGTTTTCTAATTGAGTGATTACGGAATAAGCCGCTAGGATGGAAGGTTGTCGTTCCGATATCTGAACTCTGAATTAGTATTCGTATCTGAATTCATGGATATGTTAGCGAGGTATAATCTTTTGTGTTGATTAGAAAGGTGCAGGTTTAAGGCACTATTGCTGCTTTAGTGTTTCCAGGTTTCGAAAACGTACCATAATTTGTAGACAGCCTATATCACTTTACTGCCAAAATCAGAGGACGCTATGGAGATAAAGGATTTTCGCCCAATAAGTTTGATGCACAGTTTTGCAAAAATTGTGACTAAGTTATTGGCCAACCGGCTTGCACCAAGGCTTTCAAGTATGGTATCCTCTAATCAGAGCGCTTTTGTCAAGGGTCGCTGCATTCATGATAATTTCTTGCTTGTGCAACAAACGGCCAAGGCTCTTCACAAACAAAAAGAACCAAGAGTGCTTGTCAAATTGGATATTAGTAAGGCTTTTGATTCAGTTTCATAGCCATTCCTCTTGGAAGTGTTGAGGCACTTGGGTTTTGGTGATGTTTGGTGTAACACCCTCTCTAAGTTATTTCGATCCTCATCTACGCAAATTCTAGTGAATGGTGAACCGGGGGAGTTGATTCTTCACCAACGTGGACTGCGGCAGGGAGACCCTTTATCTCCCATGCTTTTCATAATCGTCGTGGATGTCTTGAATTCTCTCATCAAGCGAGCTAGTGATCAAGGTCTGCTTCAGCCGTTGTTGAGGCAAGGAAATGGACAGCGAGTCTCCTTATACGCTGATGATGTAGTACTCTTTCTTCAACCACGGGTGGAGGAATTTGATTTGGTCAAGGAAGTTCTAAGGGTGTACGGGGAAGCTTCTGGGTTAGTTACAAATATAAGGAAATGTTCGGTCACTCCAATTCACTGTAATGAGCAAGAAATTGCAACTGTTCAAGCTTCCATGCCATGCGTTGTAGTGGATTTTCCTTGTAAATATCTTGGATTACCTCTGTCAGTCAAGAAACTCTCTAAGATTGATTTCTATAATTTGATTGATAAGGTCGCTAGCCACTTACCTGGATGGAAGGCAGCAATGATGCATCCAGCAGGAAGAACAACTTTGGTCAAGGTGATTCTGACGGCTATACCTGTCTATCACTTCATTGCGTTGCAAAGTCCGAAGTGGGTGATAAAAACAATTGACAAGATCAGGAGGGGTTTTCTTTGGAAGGGACGGAAGGATATCAAGGGAGGTCACTGCCTGGTTGGCTGGGATCGTGTGTGCAGACCCCTTGATTTAGGAGGGCTTGGAGTACTTAATCTGGAAGTTCTTGGTTGGGCTTTACAAATGAGGTGGTTGTGGTTGAAAAAGACCCAGCCAGATCGGCCATGGGCAGGATTGGAGGTGCAGGTGCATCCTAATGTCCGGGCTATGTTTTCAATATCCGTGACCTCTATTGTTGGTGATGGCGCGGGAACTTTATTCTGGACTGATCGTTGGCTGCATGGACAATCTATAAAAGACCTCGCTCCAGCTCTCTGTCTTTTGGTTCCCAAACGTGTTCTCTTACGACGGACGGTGCAAGAAGCCTTGACAGAACTCCGGTGGGTCACTGATATTAGGGGAGGAATGCCTTCTCAAGTGTTTTATGAGTATTTCCTGATCTGGGACATTCTTGAGGACGTTCAGCTCTCTCCGGGAGTTCATGATCAGCACAAATGGACACCCTCAGCTACTCCTCAAAATCAGCATATGATCATTTTTTTTGTCGGTGCCGTGAAATTCGAGCCAGCAGAAAGGGTGTGGAAGACTTGGGCACCGCCTCAATGCAAGTTCTTTCTTTGGTTGGCGTCTCTTAATCGCTGTTGGACAGCAGATAGGTTGGCAAGACGAGGGTTGGATCATCCACAGCAATGCCCGTTATGTGATCAAGTGGAGGAGACAATACAACATATTTTGACCTGGTGTGTGTTTACTAGGGAAGTGTGGTGCAAAATTCTGACTTTGGTTGGATTATCGTATCTCACACCGGGACCTAGTGATCTGGTGTTTCAAGAGTGGTGGTGTCGATCCTTGCTGGGGCTGTCTAAACAGCACCATAAAGGTTTTAATTCCTTGGTGATTCTTGTGGCATGGTGGCTATGGAAGCACCGCAATGCGTGTGTTTTCGAGGGGGCCTCTCCAAGCATTCCTAAAATTCTCCAAGAGATTAAGGATGAGGCAGGTCTATGGTGTTTAGCTGGCGCTAGGGGGCTGACTAGTTTTTGGCCCTGAGGCACCTCGTGGTCGAGTGGTCAAGTGTGTGTTTCACGGGTGCTGTTGTTTTTCTGCTGTACTGGTCCATTTTGGACCTTTTTCTTCTTCTTAATATAATGATGTGCAGCTCTAATGCGCGTTCGAGAAAAAAATTTGTAGATCCATGTTAACGTGCATTGTGCCACCTTTGGTGCATCTACAATGTTAGAAATTTCTTCAGGGAATGCTGGATTAATTTTTGTTCAACATATATACCCAGTATTTTTTGTTCTTGATTTGTGAAGGTGAAGTTTATGAAGACTGAATCGAAATTTGTGTTTAGATATTGTTGTATCACTTCACCTAATTACAAGATTGCATGTATTAGTGTATTGGGCTGTCTATGTTGCATCATTACTCCAGGTCAATTGTTAGTCCAGGTCATGGTTGTCACGGCGAAATCGGCGACCACGGCGAGTGAGAGGCGCCTGGACGCCTAGGCGACGTCCAGGCGACGCCCAGGCGAGCGCCTTAATCCAGCATTCGTGTGGAGCCTGAGTCAACTAAGGTTCTAAACTCGGCACCCTGGACCGCTGCAGTGAGTTGCAATACCCCCTCGGCGTATATTAATGAAGCCAACGACCCTCCGCCTCCTCTCATACCCCCTCGGCCCCTCCGCCTCCTCTCATACGCCGCCGCTTCCCCCGTCTCTCGCTCTCTCTCGTCTCTCCCGACCTCTCCGCTCCCGTCTCTCTCTCCCGACCTCTCCGCCTCTCCCGTCTCCCCGCCGCCGCCTCCCGCGTCCGCCTCCTCTCCCCGCCGCCTCCGGCTCCCCGCGCCCGATCTCCTAACCCTAGCCGGCGTCAACGGCGGGATCAGGCGAGGCGAGCAGCCACGGCGTCCTCCTACGGCCGCCAAGACGCCTAGGCGACGCCGTGACAACCATGGTCCAGGTCAGATCTATTTCTACCACATCTAAGCTTGATTTGTTGATAATCAGAGTTCATGGTACTCAGATTTCCAAAAGGTTCCTTAAAAATAATTACAAAAGGCGAAAAACAACAACACTATCAAATTGTAACACCATTGTAGCTCTTGGCTTGAATTCCTTTGCTTCTAGTCTACTTGTTGATATTCATGCCTAGATGAACATAACAAAGTAACTTTTTTATATTTAGTTAACAGCTACTGGTAACTTTCATGTCTAAAAGTTTGTAGATTGAACTTCTGGCTACACAACATGATAATGATACCATAGGTTCTCCTTTCCTGCCTAGTATGGATTTTCAAGTTCCTGTCATTGAGGTCATGTTGCTGACTGCAGATAATGGAAGTGGTGATATTCTCCAGTAGATGGCGAACCCATTGTGCTCAATTGCTCATGTATACAGGAACTACCCATGTCCTGATGCCATATGCATGTGCACAATGTATCATCCATGAGATGTACAAATCTTGGGAATTATTTACTTTATAAAAAATATATGAACTACAGAAATTTTACTTTTTAACTCTGCACACACATTCAGGTTAAAACATGAGACTTTCATGATTACATTTAGTATTGGCTATCAAAGAATTGATCGCACCTGTTTTTTTATTTTGTTATTTGATCTGGAGTTTACTTTGCTAATTTCGGTGTATCAGTAGTATTAACTATCAAGTATTATTTGTGTTCATCTGTAAACCTTTTGCTCACCTTTTGTGCGTCAAATGGAAAAAAGAGTGGTTTTAGCTTATATACTTGGATATTTGTTAAAATTGATCACTATGAGTATTTTTCTTTGTCTTCACATGCACAGAAATTGATCCAAGCTTATCAAAGCTCACAATATGTATATGCAGTTGCTGTCCCGTAACTATTAAGCATTTATGTGGAAATTCTCTTGTTTGATCATCATTTTCTCAATTCATATCTTCTCTGATGTCAAAACAAAAACAAGTATAGTAGGTGTTTCACACTTGTATACAAACTTCTGGTATTTGTTGCTTATCTCTGGGCATTATTCCATACCCTTATTAGTTCATATATGGAGGGTCTCTACATTGTTGTAGAGGTCAGTTGGACATATGAAATTGAAGACAGGTTTCCTTACCTAATACTAAGTATCAATTCTTCTATGATTCTCTATTGCAGGAAGTTTATGGACAACAGTGACACGCTACCAGTGGGGTTTAAAAGGCCAGATTTTGAGTCAGGTCCACCATTTTTTGGTGCTCACCGAGGATTTAGTATTAAGGAAAACTCAGCTTATGTAGATACATAATCAACACCCGGAATTCCCAGTTGTCAATGTGCGTGGCCTCCGTTTTGACTGCACAGAAGTTGATATCTTGGGCTTCTTCTCAGGTCTTGACATACTTGATGTTTTGTTTGTTCACAAAGTTGGCCGATTCAGTGGAGAGGCATACTGTTTGCTGGCGCACCCTTTTCAAGTGGAGCTTGCCCTTCAGAGAAACATGCAGAACATAGGTCGAAGATATGTAGAGGTTTTTTGGAGTAAGAAAGAGGCATATTACAATGCTATTGCTTATGAAATCTTTATCTGTGAAAGGGGTGGTTCATATCGAAGGACAGCACCTCCAAGGCCTAGCTCATTTGGTGATGGGATCGGCAACTTTGAGCACACTGGGATCCTGAGGCTGAGGGGATTGCTGTATTCTGCTGGGCAGAACGAGGTGGCGGAGTTCTTAGAGGACTATGCGCTGTTGGAAGACTGCACCCATATTTGGTTGAACACGGACGGCAGACCATCTGGAGAAGCTTATGTGGAGTTTCGACTCCTGATGACTCTAAAACTGCAATGGAGAAAGACAGGATGACACTCGGGAACCGTTACATCGAGCTGTTCCCTGCAACTCGCGAGGAGGTGGATGTGATGTTGTCTGGTTGATGAGTTAACTCTGCACTGATCATGATAATTCTGCTGTTTTTGTTTTGCGATGGACTGACGGATGAAGAGCGACAGAACTAAGCCCCGCTCCTTGCATTCCTAGCTAAACTTGCGCAATAGATTTGACAAGGTGGTGTAGGAAATGTTGCCATTCTGTTTATTGGTAAGCGCAACCAGGTAGGAAACCCTTGCGTTTAGGACTCGTGGAACATCGTAGGATCATGAGATTAGTGTTTGACTCTTGTTTAACTCCGTTGCAATGTACATTGCTCTTGCCTGCCTGGTTGAGTGTTTGGTGGTGAAAAACTGAAAACTGAAATGAAATACCTGGGGGAAACTTCCTTCAGATGGTGGTTGAAAACTTGTAATGTTGTCTGTCATCTGTGTTCAATGATCATTAGAACTTATTAACGCCTGCAGGATCAAAGCGTCCAATTGAGAAGCTATAAATTTCTATGGAATGCTAATTTTCCAAGTTTCTTACTACCAGGAATGGATGGGCCACTGCATTGCATTGCAATGCATGTGACATTGCAGATTGTTGAAAGCACGAAGAGATACACTTCAAAATGAGGCTAACTTAGTGAGGGGTAAGAGGATTTAAATGCTTATGGCGTGCGTGTTGGATGTCTCGCAATCTGCGTGCTGTTCCCCCGCCAGTCGCTGCGACAGGATGATGCCCCATGAGCGTAACGGAGTTCGTTGGCTCGTCGAGGATTACAAGGAATTACGGGAATGCCCCTCCGGCCCATCAGCCGAGCCCGTGGCGTCGGTGGCGCCTCCTCCGGCTTCGCAGACGGCGATGGTTCATTCCGTTCATCCACCTAGGTCGCAGAGGCGCCACGCGGTTTTACCTGTGGGCTTTGCATCAACGTGTCGGTCGGTAAGTTTTCTAGGCTCACCCATATGTGTAGTTTTTTTTTCTTCCTCGCAAAAAAGAAAAATCGTGTAGTTTTCTTTCTACATGTAAGAGCATTTCTTTACTTTTTTTTTTGTTCTCATAGCGTTTCTTGACTTAGCTAGTCACAAAGTGGTTTATCTTAATGTCATTATCGTGAAGTGGTGGTGGTAGAGGTGAATATCGAGCCAAGTTCTTATTTTATTGAGGTTTTTTTGGAATTAATACAATTTGATTTAATATTATTTTATGTATAGTTTGGAAGTATTTTTGAAACGAGCTAACGACCCAAGATGAGCTAGAGCAAATCAAATTCATTTGAAATCAACTTATTTTAATATTGAACCATTAATAATATAATTGAAATAATTATAAGCCAAGATAACGAGCCACATTTACGAGCTTTTTTTTTTGCCAGGCCTAGATGTTGGTACGAGTGGTGGAGGAATGAACAGTTCTGGGTTATTGGAGGTATGCCTGCACATCTATTTGCTGCCTTCCAGGGTCTCCTGAAGTTGCTTGCTGGTATCGACACCAGCTTCGCTGTCACCTCAAAGGCCTCTGATGAAGAAGGCGATTTTGCTGAGTTCTACATGTTCAAGTGGACAACTCTTCTGATCCCACCGACCACTATTTTGATCATCAACCTGGTCAGTGTTGTTGCTGGTATCTCCTACGCGATCAACAGCGGTTACCAGTCATGGGGGCCGCTCTTTGGGAAACTCTTCTTCGTCTTCTGGGTTATTGTCCACTTGTAGCCCTTCCTCAAGGGTCTCATGGGCCGGCAGAACCGCATGCTGATCATTGTGGTCGTCTGTACCATCCTCCTCGCATCTATCTTCTCCTTGCTGTGGGTTCGTAATTTCGTATTGATCCATTCACCACCCGGGTCACTGGTCCAGACACCCAAAAGTGTAGCATCAACTGCTAGGAGAGTGGAAGATATTAATAGGAACAGAATTGCCACCCATTCTGTTGCAAGTTATTAGCGGGTGACTCTATTTGTTGTTTACCAGCTGATCTTGGTTGTCAGAAGGCTACTTACGTATTAATGTGTAGTACCTTGGTGTTCCTCTGTTGATAAGTTAGTAGAACTATTTTGCTGAAAAGTGCCTGACAATATCTAGGAATTGTGCACCTTAAGAAGAGGGACAAGCTGATTTAGTACATTCACTCGAGCCTCTTCTGGGAATATCAAATCAACATTAAGCCTGAAGTATAAACTGCTGTTGCTTTGTATAAAAGAATTTACAATAATGTAACTTGAAACAACTGACAAATACACTGGTAGGCACACTGTATTGCAGGTTCCTGGTAGAAACCCGAAGGGTACTTGAGCTATGTATGCATGACTAGTTCTTTCTGACCCGCTTTACAACCTTTATGCATGTTAATAAACTTGTCAATTCCAATTCGCCCGTTAGTTCTTGGCAGTGCAGGGCTGTGGAACAACAGTTCCAGATTTTCTCCATCTTGCATTCTGGCAGGTGCTCTCCGTGTCGCCCTTGGCACCCTCCATTTTTAGGTCGATGTTCTGCAAGACGATGTCATTGCATGGGACATTCTTGCTGCAGTTCAGATTAATGGCATCTTTGGAAATGGTTGTCCCTCTGATATTCTTGAAGACCACATTGCTGACCTCCACTGCTGATCCCTGAGAGCATGGTAATTTTCATACAATGTGTCATATGCAACTTGCTGATTGGTGAGTACACACTTGTGTCAAATAAAAGATTGATAGTGAGATGGACAGTGTTCTCATACCTGTGTCTTGCATGGCTTAGCCGAGTCGCAGTAGTTCTGGTCAATGATTATTGGGTTCTTGACATTATCCATGATCATGTTTTGGAAGATGATATCCTTTGCGTACCCACTTCCTCCCTGCATGGACATTTTTAGCAGAAAACAAACAAAAAGAGGGAGGAGAAAATATATACAAATTAGAATTGCTTTTTTTCCTAGACCAATTTAGGATTCATTGGACAACTGAAACTTGCACTCGCCTGCCACGTCTTGATGCGGGCTCCGTTGGTGGTGCCGTACAACTGCACCGTGTCTATGTAAACACCAGATACCTCGGCCCTGGAGTTGTCATCTCCCAAGCTTCCAATGCTGATCCCATGCCCTGGGCCACACGCAACTCTGGTCACATGCAGATCATGGGTCCCATTCTCGATCGACACGCAGTCATCCCCTGCAAGACAAAATCCGGCAGAAACGACCTAAAACTTAACAAAAATTCAAACATTCAACAGCATTTCATACAAATTTGATATTTGGACTCGTCATTTTTACCGGTCTTGATCATGCAGTCTGCGACTTGCACGCCTTTGCTGCGGGTGACGTGGATGCCGTCGGTGTTCGGGCTCGTGCCGGGCGCCGTGATCGACAGGCGGGCCAGCTGCACGCCGGTGCAGTCCTCGACCGACATGTGGATCTGCTGGCTGTTCACTATCTTCAGATTCTCCACTCTCAAATTTGTGCACAATTGGAACGTCAAAGCCTGTCAAATTCATATATAGCAAACACGTTCATGTGTAAGCTACGTTGAAATTTGAACGGGAGAGAAAAGGATCTGCATGTATGTAGCACACGTACCGTTGGAGCCCCCTTGCATGGCTGAAAGAGAAAAAGAAAGGGGGTCAATTGAACTATGTTAGAACGCTTTCCAATTAGCATAACAAAATTAATATATATAACACAAAGTCAAGGTCCATGCAACGTGCAAACATATGATTGGTATTGCCATCACATCATCGCATTAAGAAAGTGGCGCCGATTAAGTAGTTAATTAACCACTCCTTGGGCTGATCATGCAACAACTTAATTTCTTCGGTGTACTGCACAGCACACCGCCGTATATCAATTCCTGACGAGCGTACGTGTACGCACGTACGATCATCGAGTTAAGCGCCACACTTACGAGAGCTCTGTTGATCTTGCACGAGTTCTGCCACCAGATCTCGCCGTTGCCGTTGATGGTGCCGCCGCCGTTGACGGTGAGGCCGCTGACGGCTCGGAGCACGATCCAGTGCCTCCTGTTCTTCTCGCTCCAGTCCGACCGGCTTCGAGAAGCCACCAGGGAGCCCTTCACCTGAATACACATAGGTTTGATTTCGGCAAGTTGGAGACACGTTGCATTAGGTAGCTTCCATCGAGAAATGCAACCCGTAATGGTGTAATTTATCTATCAAACTCACCATGAAGACAATGCTGGATTTGCATGGGCCGGAAAGTGTGAGAAACTTGAGCAGGTAGCTCTTGCCCTTGGGAACGAGCAGAACGGCCGGCCGTGAAGAGGAGCAGGCTGCATTCCATGCCGTCGCCAATGCCTGCATGCATGCAGAAAGGTAGCGCAAACTTAGCAACATTTGTAAACTGTGAAGGGTATTGATAAATATCATCCAGATGTTTTCTTCCTAACTATCATCCAGATTTGTGACCATTAGATTAGAGATCCAACGGCCATAAATTCTCTCCCACCCCCTCCAAAAAAAATCTCCCTCTCCTCAAAAAATAATCTCCCCCTCCAAAAAAAAGGACCGTTGGATCTCTAATCCAACGGTCTCAAAACTGGATGATAGTTAGAAAGAAAACATCAGTGCAAAGCATAACTATATATGACATTCAGAGAGGCAATGGGATTTCACCAGTGTGTCATCGTGCTTTCCATCGCCATGGGCGCCGTAGCTGTCGAGGCTGAATACACTCTGCGTCGACGCCAGGGACCTGCCCCTAAGTGCAACAGCTGATGCATCATCAGAGCTGTTCAACGAGCTCGCATTGTACATAGCAGGCGTGCTCTCGATCCCATTTGCCGAGCTGCCATTGCTGCTCTTGGCTGCAGCCTCCAGCACATGAGCACTGAACAGCACGAGCAGGAGAGGCGCCATGAACAACACGAGCTTAGTGGCACTCGAGGCCATTATATTTGCAAAGGAAATGATTGCTTATGATCAGTTATCACAAGTCAGAACAAAGACAAGAGCAAGAGGAGAACTGTGCTGAAGTTCTTGGTTGGTGTTTAATTGGACGGATCAAATGATCGATGGATGTGAGTGATGGAGACGAAGGAGTGCTCATGAGGCGTATTTATATACATGCGCAAGCTAGCTGAGAGGACATAGATTTGGCCATTCGGGGGGCCGGGGTTGCGTTGCTTGTGAAGGCGGCGGCAGAGTTTGGTGTCGGTAGATTTGTTTTGGAGTGTGCAAACCTGAACGCATCATCACCATCGGTACGCAGGCTGCTTAGCTAGATCCCATAGATTCTTCAGGTATGGCAAGGAGATAAATGTGCCTGAATCTTATCGTCATTCAATTCCTTGCAGGTTTTGCACGGCAAAAATCAAGTTCAAATGGAGCATCAATTATTCCATGTTTCTTTTCCCTCTCGCTATCTGTTGATTCGTTGATCAGTTGATCTACACGTACGTACGTACCACTACGCGCCTACTATACTGTACGACTTGACATGGCACTAGCTGGAAACTAACTTGTGCGTTAATACGGTACTTAGCCATGCGATTAATCACCTCCTTTAATTTCTATGGGCTATCGGCAATCCATCAATCACTTCTTCCGGAACACGAAAAGTGAATTAAGCAGGAGCCAAGCTAGCCGACGTTACTGCCGCCGCCGTACCAGCGGCCGGCTGTTCGTTCGATCGATCAATCATCGGCGCACGGGAGGCTGATCTGTGAGGTCCACAGTCGACAAAACCGTAGGATCGTAGAGGAGAGTGAATGAGTATAATTCGGAGCAAAAGTTTTTTCTCATAATTTGTTGTTTTCTAATTATCCAACCTATTACACAATAAAAACACAAAAAATAAGAGACAGCAAAACTGGAAATGAAAAGAAAAAGAATATTTTCTCCCTCTTGGGGGTACTGTAGTAGTTACTATTTGGCACTGTTGCTACATTACTTTTACTATAATAGATAACCATTTGGTACTAGTGTACTACAGCAAATAATAAATTAAAACTGCCACGTTTTGGTATTACAGCAAATAAGTGGTGTTAGAGAGCACTCAAGTGTTTTTGTGGTTTAAAACACTTATATTTTTAGAAGCAGTGTATATATAAGAGAATGGGGATTCAAGTATTTTTTTTATGGTTCAAAGTACTTATATTTTTTAGAGGGGTACATATATAGAAAAAAAATCTAAGTACTCTTAGGTCCCGTTTGGCACAACTCTAGCTCCGAGATCTATGCTGGATCTGTAGTTTGTTGATTAAATTAAAGTGATTTAAATATTTTTATTTAATATATAATATAAATGAAATGAGCCATGTAAATGCACTTAACATGTCTGCAACTCTAGATCCAGGATTTCCTAGATCTATAGATGACCTGCTGCCAAACGGGGCCTTAATCCAAAAACACTCGAATATTGTTTAATACTTCTCAATAATAAAACTGCACCGTTGCTTTCACCTGATATAGCTGATCGAAAAAAAAAACAAATGATGCCGTCGCTTTCAACCTTCACTCTGATGAAAATTTTCTTCCTCCGTGTGTTAGCCGAATTCAACTTCCTGAGCACATGGTCGTGGGACTCGCCGCTGGGAGCCGCTTGCTTGTGCGTCAGTTCTTTCGGTTATTTCACGTAAAGAACAACACACGTTTCATGTAAAGAATAAGACACGCAGCACCATGAGCTTTTCTAGTCTCCTCACGCATGTGCACGCGGACAGAAGACAAGAGCAGATGCAAGTATCTCCCTGCGCGAGAGTTCTTCTCGAGGATGACGCAACGTGAATCGGCGTCTCGATGACGGCGATCGTACCGAGATCTGAAATCAAGATGCGCCGAACAATTTATCGGATCTGATTTTTATTATTAGACGAAGGTGTTTATAGCTATAAAGTATCTTTATAACATTTTTCAAATCATAGTACGGAAATTACATCTATAGCCATTTTTTTCCTAAGGTTTTGATAAACATCATCTAGATATTTTTTTTCTAAAAATCAGCCAAATTTTTTGCTATGTATACAATATTTTTTGCCCATATTTACAATATTTTTCACGCATGTATGCAACATTTCTCTCATATATGCAACATTTCTCCGCTATAAAATATTGCATATATAGGAAAAAATGTTGCATATATGTTAAAATATTACATATATGGGTGAAAAATATTGCAAACATAGGTGAAAAATGTTGTATCTATGGCAAAAAAATCTGACTGATTTTTAGAAAGAAAATATCTGGGTGACTTGCCACCACTCCATTAATTACGAGTTAGTTCGCCTAATTAATCAGAGAGACACTAACTAATCGCCTCAGAGAAATAATGGCGTGAGGATGCGAATTGTAAAACTAAAACGTGGCATATAGTACTACATTGATACATGCATGCATCATCGTGTCCATACAACACAGATGAGCCCTCTAGTACAACGTTTTGCCAACCAGGGCAAGCCTTGGTCCGGCAAGTGACCCAGAGTTTGGCGAAACGGTCCATTTATCGATCTACGTTAAACGTGCACGATAGACAATAAAAAGGAGGCTAGCTAGCTAGTGGTAGTACTTTCGTTCTGTTATCATAGAGTTAGTGTTTGTATAAATAAATTGAATATTGATAAATTTTTAAAAAAATAACAGAAAATTTGTTTTATTGTTTGTTTGAGAGAAGTGTTATAAGCTGAAAAAGAATGAGCCTATATATCACTTAATTAATGGTGCATGCACGCAGTGCGTTTATATCATCAGTTCAGAATGGTGCATGCACGCAGTGCGTTTATATCATTAGTTCAGGCCTAACAGGCTAACACGAGTTAGATTCAGGGACTTCATTTGTACGTACCGTGTCGATGCTAATGCTAACGTTTTCCTTGATTAATAGGTGTGACAAGAAGCAACTAGCTACGGAAAAACTGGTTTGGTCAGTAAGCAACTGGCCAGATTTAATTAGGTGATATATAATGTAGCACAATAGTCAAGAGTGAGTGTTTCATTGAGAAGGTCTCGATCTAATTTGTATATGCATGTGAATCCAAACTAGTGTACTAGTGTAGGCAACGAAGAAATTGATTTTGTTGCCTCTTGGCTGCATACACGTTAGTGTGCAGCTAGCACATTTATAACGGGGCCGAACCCTCTAGAATTTTTTTATATCATTTAATCTTTTTTTTAAATTAATCTCTCATGAATTTTATTTCCTATTCTGACCCTTTGCCACGCCACCTCCCGTGACGTGGTCAAACCGTA
This sequence comes from Dendrocalamus latiflorus, assembly GCA_017311315.1. Classification (NCBI taxonomy): domain Eukaryota; kingdom Viridiplantae; phylum Streptophyta; class Magnoliopsida; order Poales; family Poaceae; genus Dendrocalamus; species Dendrocalamus latiflorus. Next base: position 33,129,771 of record CM029632.1, on the reverse strand, counting down.
CTGTAACAACACATAATCCGGCGTGACAAAACATGCCACGTAAACCCTCATCCACCTGCTGAGCCAACGTAGAGGCTTATGTAGAAGTAGTCATGCCAAATACCATGGCGTGACAATCCCATGTCATGCCTTCATATATGGTGTGACAGGACCTACCATGTTTTGCTTTTGCATACGTGATTGCAGTTAGTTTGTAAATTATGAATCAAGGTAATGGTTGAATTTAGTTCGGACTTGATTTATGGATTTGGAACCTTAAGATATTGTGGTAAGATGGTAACAAAGGGAGTTCCTTTTGAAAGATAAAAAAACAATTGAAGTTACGGTGATACATAACACCATGTATATGTAACATTTAACAATCCATAACTTAAAATAGAGAATCTATCTGTGAACCATATATGACACCATCCTTTTAACCGAGTGTAAATACATATATGGACATATAATCTTTTTGTGGATTGATAACCTTTGACACTTCAGCATATATATGCATCATAAACACTTGCACAATATTTCCAAGGCTTATCCTAGAAGTGATATGTACTGCATCCTGAAAAAGATGACTAATGTGTGGACTGTGTGGTACAACATGAGGCACAAGGATGGACATATGGTAGACAGTACCGTTGGTAAAAGATGCATAGACATTTCGTGTCTACTTTCAGAACTCATTTTTTTTATGTTGTTAGATGCCTTGCTACATCAGGATTGGCAACCACAACCTAGGTGTTCCCCTAACACTCGAGCAGTCCCAAAAGAGTGAGGTTAATTCACGTTCACTATTTTTCATTGTTTGTCCCTAGTTTTACATCCCCAAACCTTCCATCCACACACCCTTTCTCACCTCACAGTATACCTCTTGTTCACATAGGAGTGTGTCACTACGAACGGACAATGGCGACGTATGGAGTATTCTTGCAGCAAAACCTTCATATTCATGCTCTTATGTATTAGGGCATTATCTGGGCCTGTAAGGCCATTTTGGCTCTTCAACTACAACGATTCTCTTCTGCACTGCCACTTCCAACGACCGGACCTGAGATGCGAGCACAACATTCTTGTACGTGTCCCAATCATCGTCGGATAAGATTAGCACCAAACAGGTGTGAACCTTACAACCCACACCAGAATCATATTGCTCCTATAGTTCGATAACGACCTCGGGCTCATCTCATCCAAAGGTCGACTTAATCCTAGTCTGAAGAGTTCGAAAGTCCAGTGATTTGCGAAATAAAAAACGGTCGCTTCTATGACACCAAAGTCGACATCACTACCCGTTTCGCTAATCGGCCCACCGGTAAATACACGTAAATCTTTATCTATTACATCTAACAAAATATTGCAAAGTTAGTATTGCATGCCATATGTATGAAATATCAAAATGAAGGGTTTTCCCCCCTACTTATGACCTTGAAAAAAGGAAAACAAAATACATCGAAAGTATAGACGGAAGAAATACTAAAAAGATTTAAGGGAAATATTATGATTCATAGTTCAAGTAAGGTGGCATCGTTTTGCAACTACGTGAGCAGTTTACGCTAAGTGCGAGAATGGATTTGTCCAGAACGGAGTGATTTTCACCCCAAAAACAATATTTTCAAGAAAGACACAGGCTCCATCTGTCTCATTTTCCCACAAATAATATTGGTCAACAGTCAACACTACATTTGTCTTTGTGAAGGCATAATGTGAAACACGGCGATATTGGAACGAATGACCTATCAATTAACTACACTGGGCTCTGTTACCTAATCTCATTCATCACCGAAACCTTAGATTTAGATCCAGTTGTAACTTGTAACCTCTTTTTTTTCCCCTTCCGAGGAGATAACCCAATATGTGTCTATTCCAAAACTCAAACCAACAACAGCACATTTGGTCTCAAAAAACAGAACACTTGCAAAACTGAAACCTCCCATTAGGATCACAAACCGATGTATACCCCGGTGATTCTTTGATTGGAACTATTCAGCATATAAAGGTCCATCTATGTCTTATTCTGTCGAATAGCATGCTGTATTTTGTGAATAAGAGTGTTAAGATTCTGGTTGAAATGTATTGCAAAAAGAAAAATACAGGCATTAATGCAGCTCTACCATTGCTCATACACAGTTTCTACCAATTAACCAGATAGAATATTTTCGACCAACACCAATGTTGCTCTAAGGTTGGTCCTAAGGATGACTACGACACCTTAGGGGTGGCATTATACATTGTGGAGGATGGCGATCTAGGAGAAAAAAATGAAGAGGGGAGCCCTTAAGATTAAGGCCAGGTCTCAAGAAATATTTTATCGGAAAAGGAGGAAAGCATGGGGGTGAAGACTCGGGGTGTGCGAATGAGGGGGATGAGTGGATCCCACCTTATTACCTCCTCACTCCTCAGGCCTTACACATTGGAACAATTTGCATACGCCACATCACCATATGTGGGGCCCACCTTAACACCTACTTTTGCAACGATCTCATTAGGGATGCCCTAACTATGACAACGATTTGCTCATAGCATCTAGTCAGGGGGTAAGGACTGACTTTCCTGATACACCATTCACGTTGGTACGGCTCACGGATGAGAGCTGGTATGGCAGCTTTAGTCATGTTTCTATGAGTGATGTGATAGAACGCTTTGGTAAAATTGGAAATAAAATACACGAGAGATTAACTTTAAAATAAACTTCTAAAAAAGAGTAAATAAAAAGTCAATCCTCCACGTAAGATGTATATATGATTAAATGGCATTTTTAGCGCTTTTTGAATGTGTATTCACAAGAATGGCAGTAGTTACATAAAATTAGCAAAAATATCACTTTTGTCATCCGGTGACCATGTTGCAACCTCGGGCAAGCGACACGTGGCCTCTGCTGTACGGCCACCGTGCAACAGTGCGAAGGTCGCACGGCCACCATGCGGCACAGGACTGCCACACAACCACTGTGCAATGGAGGTAGGTGCTGCACGGTGGCTGTGCGCCACCCAATTAGCTCAGTTAATTAGTGTTCCTTGATTGCAATTAGCAAATTCATTTAGGTGTATCACTTGTATGAATTTTTAGATATAATAAATGAGCTCAAAAAAAATATGAAATTTTTTATAGAGACTCCCAACATAGTGTACCTAATTATATAATTGTTTTGTAATTTTATCGTTTATGAATTTTACTCCAAAATTCATTTTACTCCTTCATCCTCTCGCGTGCCGTCTTTGCGTCCCACTCCTCACAGTTCAGCTACCACTGGTCTTGCAGGTGGATCTCTTGGTTGATCCATTTACAGTACATGCATAGTGGATCTGGATACTACGGGAAGAGGGGAGAGCATGTTAGTCTACGCCATAGAAGAGAACTGGTAGGGGAATATACTGTAACCCGTTCTTACTAGTTGCTGATAGCGGTTCGTGTCCCAGCGTTGGTCGGGATAGTTCCAAACGTAGTTACCGAAACCCTAATAACGCATGCCCAAGCTCAACCATTCCTTTGACTTGAAGAACTTGCATGGGTAGAGTGACATATGTGCGGACGAGAGAGCGAGCGTGAGGGACGGCATGGACAGAGTGACATATGTGCGGACAAGGGAGTGGGTAAGGGGGACGGCATAAACGAGCCAACATATGTAGAGGGGAAAGGAGGGATAGCAGCAAGGGGGTGACATATGTGCCCCATGGCCAGCGGTGCCCCGTGGGCGTACGAGGCACCGCTGGCTACCTGTTGTACGCAGTTATGTTCAATCTCCTAAAGCATATAACTAAATGGTGGACATGTCATTGCGGTTGCCAATTATTGAATAAATGTGAACTATACAAAGGAGTACAAACAAGAACGCAACAGTATTATAGACATCACATAGTAAGTACAAAATTTAAGTCAAATCATTTCGTGCCTGTGCTCATCATTTCATGCATGTGGCCAGGGAAGCAGGATTCCCGCTTAATGAGGTTTGGTGGAATTTTCACGCATGGGTGGGGCCACCCACTTCTCGTGTTCGGGGAGCACCGGTACAATGTAAAAAGTAAAACTATTTACTGCAAAATATGAAGTATGAGCATGCGGAAGATAGGAAGAGCAAACTTATTACAAGTGGGTACTCACGAAGCATTGTAATGAAGCAGGTACATAAAATAACAAGTAGCCTGTAATGAAGAGAGCAAATGTAATAAACAAAAAATCATATTAAAATATAACATTATACATCTATTAAAGCACAATGAGCCCTAAGTCATTGGTAATGAAAAATAATATAGCTAGAATTTACCATTAAATGGCAATGATTTCATAAATAATCACATATGATAATAGATTACGGAATTAATCATTTAAGTAATCAATTGATTAATTGGCAATTACCACCACATAAAATACTATATCTTGAATTGCTACAAATATTAATTAATTCAATAAATTAAAAGATACATGAAATCACGACATCGGATGGTGACCAAACGAGCTTGGTCTATTGGGGCAATTCTTCATTGAGTGCATAGAGGTCTTGCATATCCTGTACTTTCCTGTGTGGCTAATGTTGGTACGTTGGCTGATATCCATGTCATTCTGGAAGTGCCGCATGTGCCGACGTCCCTTTGCAGTTATCTTCAAGTCCTTGTTGGGGGCCCATTGCAACATGTTCGACCAAAGATCCCTGTAGTTTATGTCCAAGCCGTAAGAGTGTAACTCTGCACTCCATGTACTAAAAATGTGTTGCATGTCGTAGTACTCAGAGATGTACGGCTAGAACATCTGCCTCATTTGCGCACATACCTTGTACACAGGCGAGCATGGCTTGTGCAGGAGTTTTGGCTTGTTGCAGGTGCATGTGGCCACATCACCCAAGGTGCATGCCTATTTCATTTCACCCCTGGCATGACTGCTAACATATTTCTGCCAAAGTCTAATCTCATACTTCCTTCGAAGGCAATCGACTACCCGGATAGTGTGCATTTGGGCCTTCTTCATCTTCTGGTCCATATGCCTCTACATGTTCTTAGACCACTACTTGCCTTCCTCCATCTGTCGCTAGGCTGCGATGGCTCTATTGACGAAATAATCAGTAGTGAGAGTACATATCTTCTCGACGATCGTGGTGATGGGGAGGCACCACACGCCTTTGAGGACGTTGTTATATACCTTGAACATGTTGGTCACCATAATCTCATACCTTGCACCGTCCGTGTCATAGAGAAAGGACCATTTATCTAATTTAGGAGTGTGTGGACAACGCCATTGGGAGAAATTGGTCGTTCGCGTCGGCCACCACCGCGATGAGAATGGTGCCCTTGTACCTCCCAGTGAGAAAAGTGCCATTCATCGTGAGCACAAGATGACAAAACTTAAAGCCTTGAATAGCCTGGGCAAAAGCCCAGAATAGCCAGTCCAGTATGAAGTAGTTGGGCCCTCCGTCAGCATCAACACACTCAAGCATGTTTATGTACGTGCCAGGGTTAGATTCGGCTATCTGATGAAGCAATCTCGGCGCAATGTTGTACGCCTCTTCGTACGTCTTGTACATGGACTTGATGGCCTTCTGCTTGGCTCGTCGACCTTGCTATAGCTGACTGAATAGCTAACCAGATTATCAACTTCCGACATGAGCATCTTAGGGGAGATGGACACGTCCGCCACAACTAGGTGGCTGATGAGGCTTGCCACATAGGCGGAAGTGACGTTCCGATGCTGGCGTAGGGGCTCGTTAAGCTCGCAAGTGTGGTTGACCATCGCCTTGATCAAGATGATCGAGCCAAAAATCTTTGCTTGTTGAGCGCTAACCTTTCCGGGGCAGCCTTCCACTATGCACTTCACTATGTAATTGCCTGGGTTTGACCAGTGCACTCGGTACACACAGCTGATGGACAAGACGTACCATGCTATAGCTTGTTGCATAACCGTTTTGCTAGGGAAGCGCTGCCCAACTAAGAAGTTATCGGTTTGAAACCCCCACTGGGACCCTTCTTCTTGCGGCAGTGCAAGAGAACATGCCATAGCATCATCGAGTTTGGAGGAGACATAGGGCACCTCCGATGACACAATTCCACCAGTTGGGCCACCCGTTTGGTGTGCATCGTCGTCGGTATCATTCAAGCCTCGATCGGTATCCTCGTCAGACTCCAACCCGAGCGCCTGCTCCAGTAGATACTCATGACAATCAATGCAAACTAACCACCACATATCTGCCCCGTCATTCCGCATGAAATGAGGGACGAGTCTTCCCTCCGATATAGCACATTCTGTGCTATCGTCTTGAAGCTTGGCATGTGGTTGCCCGGGTGTAGAGGTGTCGAGCTCATCAATGTTTTCTGGCGCCCTGCGCATGAAACTCAGGTATACCATCGGCCTCCCATAAATGGCCGCCTCGGGCTGAGAGGCAATATGCATGTACTGGCTCTATGCTACAGTTCCATTCACCTTGACGAGCTCCCACACGCCATTCATGCAAGTGATCCCCTCGATCGCAAGTTTCATTATCATTGCCTTCATGGCGAACTCCCTCTAGATGCAGCTTCGAACCTCATGAATATTCATCTCGCCGAACCCCTCTGCTCGGACCATCCTGTGTTGGCATCTTGATAGGTCCAACCTATCAGGTCCTTCCCGTACAAGACCATCGCCAAAGAACGTATCAAGTCTTGCATGTTTACGACTATCTGAAACCACAACAACCAAGTCCGTAGTAAGCGTTACAACAAATAATGACGACAAGCAACATGAAAGTTATTGATTAGCAACAATAATAAATTATGGGTACTGTACCTATAAAAAAGTACAAAACTACGATTAAATTACTACGACCTACTTACTTCATAATACGAACTATATTAATTACGACTAGCTAAATAACATTAATTAACTACAACTACGAGAATAACGACGAACACATGTGATAAAAAATTACCTGCTCTTCAGGAGAAGCAATCAGTATTGCTACGATCTTGATGACTGCTTTGATATTTACTCTCTAGAAAATCTGTGGTGGTGATCGGTTCGGCTGAAAAGCTCATAGCTTATGGCTAAAAACACTGTAGCTGGCTGAAAAAACACTGTAGCTGACATAGGCTTATTTAGCATAATTAAATTTAAAAAAATTTAAAAATATGTTAGCCCATTACGTATAATACAAACAAATACGGGGAAAAAAGAACCGGCAAAAAAGCTCAACAAAAAGCCAAAAGTTCAGAAAAAGACGAAACTTATGAATAGTAAAAAATAAGGCAGAAACCAAAGCCGAGTTGATCAGGGTGTTAATTATGCTATGTACTTCTAATTCTCAGTGATGAGTACAAGAACGAGAAGTGTTGAGATGAGCGACTAACCGAAGACTCAAGGAAAGAAACGAGGCTCAGAAAATGGCCACGGCGTTTCAGGTTGCTGTACACGCTGATGGGTCTCAGTTCCCGTCCGTGTGCAACGTGTATTCCTAGTGTGCAGTAGTATTTCCCAACTAGTCTCGTCTCCTGGGCTACCGCTAGTGTTGTGCTGCACGGTACGCAAACTGCAATGTCTCTTGCACATGCACCCCAAGTATAGAGTTTCTTGCAGGAATAAGCACATAACCTAGCGTTTCAGGTCAAGGTTTGCATGTAACCTCATGTTCCAGAAAGCAAAAGGAACTGGCAGATCAAATGGTCAGCTAACGAGCACATGGCATGCGTTTTACTTGTCAACTGCAGAAAATAGAAACAGCTCAAGAGCAGAAATGATCCTTAAAATTTTCAGATAGAGAAGCGACCACCGCTTAGGGACAGTACCGAGTTTCAACAAATGTCAGTAACCACTCCAGTTCAGTGACTTGATCAATAAACACTCCAGTTCCAAACATCTGCAGTACTACCTAGTACCTACCATCTATACAAATTTGAGTAAATCAAGAGAAATACTGGCAGGTAAAAAAACAAAGGATATCCAAATAGTCTTATCTATCACAGAAACAGTAAAAACATACTATTCCGAATGATCGTAGCCAGCAAGTTGAGGGCCAGATTGCCCTGGAGATCAACCCATTACGGGCAGTGACCGCTGGGAATCCAGCGGGCAGCCAATCAGAAAGAATCCCTAACGTTTAAATTTTGCAGCAAAGCAATTACCAGCATAAGAAAACAACACCAAGACTGCAGTTGGTGGGGAAGATTATCAACACATCCAAAACATCGTTTCAAAAAAGAAACACACATTGAAGCTGCCTATCAAACATTATTTGTAGGTACCCTTAGTCATCTCCATTCTCCAAAGGGCAAAGACTTTCACCACAAAAAAGATTGATGAAGACATAAGTATGTAGCATTCATTCATAAAAAGAGTAGCATGGTACCATAATCCAAAACTTGACAACAAATAGAGACATCCAGACGCAGCACAATCCAAAGATGACACCCAGTTCTTAACTATAATAAAGCAAAGTGCATTAGACAACTCCCAGCTAGTTACTCCAACATGCTAAGCCTCTATCTTCTCAACAGGTGCCTCAAGCATAAGACCCTTAGTCGGCTTTGCCAAGAAGTCGGTGTACTCCTGGAACGGTGACTTGACGAACTTGGTCTCCCTCCAGAAGTCAGGAGTGAGGAATCCATAGGTCTTCATCAGGCAGTCAAAGGTTGCCTGCAAACAGCAAATTAATCAGCTTGTAATTTGCTACGAGCCAATACAAACCAGAATAGATCAAATGAACAACACCTCGACCCGATAGGAAGCAAACATCAATATGATTACAGACAAAGCAAGCCAATCCCATTAGGGTAGAATTGCAGGATTAAACATAGCTCATTTTACCGCCATGGACTTAAAAAGTAAATCAAAAGTTCATGGCGTGTAACAGACAACAAAGCCAGACATCCAAAAATGTTGCCACAAACACAATACGATTAAGCAGCCTCTACTAGGAAAGCAGCTCAACCAGAAATGTTAAACATCTTAGAACTTACAAAGATGTCTTGCACATGGACAAGATCAAAACATGATTAATCTCATCATAGCAAATACACTGAACAAACAGACTAGAATTCCGCATTGACTGGATGGTGTTTCAAAAGATTGAAGACCAAACAAATGTAACAGCAGTAGAAAGTATTGCATGCATGTATAAAGTAGAACATATCACAGATTGGTGAGCATCCTTAGACTAGCGTAGCACAACAACTACTGGGCAAATCCCTTCTGAACCAGTCGGTTTATATATATATATATATATATATATATATATATATATATATATATATATATATATATATATATATATATATATATATATATATATATATATATATATATATATATATATATATATAATGTCATCAAGTGCCACCACTAAGAATCCTCCCCAATATATACTCATATGTACTAAGCACAATAGGCAATGTTGCATAAAGCAATTACTTCTATATATATATATATATATATATATATATATATATATATATATATATATATATATATATATATATATATATATATATATATATATATATAATGTCATCAAGTGCCACCACTAAGAATCCTCCCCAATATATACTCATATGTACTAAGCACAATAGGCAATGTTGCATAAAGCAATTACTTCTAACATAGACATAGTATACAAGATGCAACAAAACATACCATATCACATGCCACACCGTTCGCACATCAACAATTCTATGCCTAATTGCCTACTAGTCATACATACATCTATCATACAGTGCCTATTAATAGTTAAATGACCTAGTATAAGAGAAGCACGACAACATATGAACAACAGCAGGGCACAGATTGTACCTTAACAAAGTTGCCAAGGGTTTTTGTGGATCCACGTGAGGAGGTGAAGACGTCCTCAATGCCAGCAAACTGCAGCACCTTCTTGGGCACGCGCGCGGCGACGATACCGGAACCCCTGGGGGCGGGCACCATCCGCACGGTGACAGACCCGCACTTGCCGGTGACCTTGCAGGGCACGGTGTGCGGCTTCCCGATCTTGTTGCCCCAGTAGCCCCTCCTGACCGGCACGACGGAAAGCTTGGCCAGTATGATGGCGCCGCGGATGGCGGTGGCCACCTCCTTGGCGCACTTGACTCCCAGCCCGACGTGGCCGTCGCCGTCACCGACGACAACGAAGGCCTTGAAGCGCGTGCGCTGCCCGGCGCGGGTCTGCTTCTGCACGGGCGTGATCTTCATCACCTCGTCCTTGAGCCCCGGCACTAGCATCTCCACGATCTGGTGCTCCTTGACGGGGAGCGAGTGGAGGTAGATCTCCTCCATCTTGCGGAACTTGCCCTCCTTCACGAGGCGGCCGAGCTTGGTGACGGGAACCCACTTCTCCTCCTCCTGGCGCGGCCCGCCGCGGCGGCCACCGCGGCGCCCGCCACGGTCGCCGCGCCCACCACGGTCACCGCGCCCACCACGCCCGAAACCGCGGCCGAACCCGCCGCGCTCGCCTCCACGCTCCGCCATGGCTGGGTGGTGGTGGGGATTAGGGGGGCTCGGGTGGGGGTGGGAGAGATGAGGGTTTGGAGGCTGTGGCGGCGCGAAGAGAGGGAGAGCAAGACTGGAGGAGGTATTTATATGGGGGAGGTAGAGCTAGGGTTTTTTTGGGAGAGGAAATGCGGCGGAGGGAGTGGGCTGAGCCATGGCCCAGTAAATCGTTGCATAGGCCCATTAAGCGTACCTGCCTTTTATTTATTTTTTAGTATTTAGCCTAATCTTTTGGCTGTGTCTTTTATCTTTTAGCTATGATTTAATCATTGTATGATATAAGTAAAACTCAAATTAAATTTGAGTATCCGTGAGTTGCAATGCCACTAGAACCCAAACTGGAGGACCAACCCGGAGCAATTGTTGTGGCCCAGAGTGCAGAAACTAAGCATAAGCCATACATTCTGCAACAAAACGAACTTCATACTCTACGTCCTCTCTCCACATAATCCAATGCAAGCACACTCATGCTGTCGTGCATGCATGCGTTATTCTTTTAAAGAAAGGAACAGATGCTTTGCCGTCCACACAATTTATAAGCAGTCAACTGACATAAGAAGCAAAAAACTTCTCTGAAGAATCCTGACTTGTGTAGCAACGATAGACCTTTGCAGCAGCGTAGCTCTATGGAAAAGCAGCTTATCCTTTGTATCTTGCAACCATTTCATATGCACAACTGGATATTTTAGCATATTAAACATGGAAGTCAGACGAGATCTCCACCACAATATTCAACATGGAAGTCAGATGATAAACACTCCTACCCAGTGGCGAAGCCAGAAAGAAAATAGAGGGTGGGCTCAAAGCATACTGGTGGTGAGAAAGATTAGCGAAGTCATACTCGGAAATATCGTAGTCTAAACGTGAAAAGCGGCCCAAACAAAATAAAATCAAATGAAATAAAAATGTATAAAATAGGTACTTGGAAGTATAATATAAATGTAGATGAATTTAAAATTTTGAACCACTTGATTTAGAGTTTGGATGGCAGAAAATAGGTCATTGGAAGGTTTGCCCGAGGAGACAGTATAGAACAAGATGAAGGAGACAATGTTCATTGGTGCTGTTTTTGTGGGTGATGCCTATTGATACGGCTGGGCAGTACAATTTTTGAAACAAGTTTATTATGATTTTAATTTGGTTATGATAAACTAGGAAGGAATCGTGCCGTGGAAATCAACAGTAACTTTTGCTCTCGAGCAACGAAAATGTTTAGAGCGCAGAGAAAGGCAAGAAGTAAGCAAGTAGTAAGCAAAATGGCAAGCATTACTAAAAGTAGGTTGTTACTAATGGCAGAAGGCTTTTGATTGCTTGTTTTGCTTTACTTTGCTCAAGCAAAATGGCAAGCAGCAAAGCAGCAAATAATATAAAGGCAACAAGTAAATATATAAAATCGCTTCTACTTTGCTTGTTGGTTGCCATCGGGGGAAGGTGAGGCTCAAGCCTCACCAAGCCCCCCTGCTGGCTACGCCCCTGCTCCTACCACCATAGTTCCATTGTCTGCGATCTTAACATCCGAAGAGAAATCACTCAAATCTAGTACTAACACCATCAAGAGCTGTTGAATCCTGAACAGGAATCCTAGCTACAAATTATGATCCGGTTAATCTGAAAACCATTGAACAAAAAGGTAGCTGGAAACCCCTTGTAACCTAATTCACGTTATTTGTCCAATATTTGGAGTGCGTCCTGAAATTCGCACATAGTAATTTTGGCAATAAAACAACTCTTGCATCAGACTCCCCCCATTAACATCATCATAGTTCTAACATCTCAAAAATTAGGATGTTGAAAATGTGGAATTTTTAAAACTTTTTAAATGCATTTTGTGACATTCGGATTTCATGGGATTTATTTGGAGTTTTCCGAAATTTGTGTTATGCAAAATAAAGACACAATAAATAGTAGTAGTGGCAGCAGCAGTAGTGAGAGAATAACAAAATTCATATCTACAGTAAGTTCCCTGAGAAATAGAAAGCAACAAAAAGAATGAAATTCAGAGTTGAAGTTAAACTCAAATTCAAAATCCAAAACTGAAATCAATTCCAAAAATCAAACTTTACAATTGGGCTGGCCCAACTCTTTTCATCATGCCACAACCTATTCTTCTTCCCTTTTTTCCGGCCCAACTCCTAGCCCCCTTTCCTCTAGCCCAGCCTCTCAGTCACCCCCCGCATTGCCCAACCCTAGCCACCGCACCCGCCTTCGCTGACCGCATCGCACTACGCTTGTGCCCATGTCATGCCGCCTGCTTATTGCACCGCCTCGCCGCACTAGCTCTACTCCACGTTGCGTCGTGTCATGTCACATGCATCACCCCTGCAACCGCATCCGTGTGCCCACGCCATTGGTGCCAACCACTCCCGTCACCTTGCTATCTCCTCACCACGCTGTGCCCATGGCATGCACTGGGGGTGTAAGTTTAAGCTCTAATTAGATTGGTTTTGATGATTAATGATAAATATAAATATGAGATTAACTCGATTAATGACAAATCTAAATATGAGCCTAACTCATTAATGACAAGTCTAAATGTGAGACTAACTCTTTTGTTGAATATGTTATTGTTTAGTCTCATTTAAATGAAAAGGTGAAAATCATAGAGGTATGCATTCGATGTTATATTCTTATATCTTGTTGCATTCCTAATATCCAATATATACAGATTGAACTCTACAAAAAGTCTAACTTGAATATGTATATATATTTTTATTACAGATTCTTGTGTGCACACATTTAGGGGGAGTTCACTCTATGACAAGCAAGCTATAGATTTTGGAGACGTAGTTGTGTGGGGTTACAAAATATTGTGGGCTACGGGATGTGAAGGGCAAAGCCCTGCGATACAGACTACGGGTCCAAATCGAACATATAGCCAGGATATAAATATATACCACTGATCTCTTGTGATTCTAATTATAAAAAAAACTTATGCGAACAGAACAGTCACAAGTCGGCTCCCGGGAACATAGCTTTTTGCCAAAACTCGTAAACAAATACTCGTATCTCTTATGCGTTTGCTGTGATCATTCCGCCGTGCTAAAGGCTGTCATCGGTTCCAACACGAACCAACAGAAATTTGATCTGTCGTGTGGATCTGTTGGGCCGAGGTGATGGACTCTTATTTGATTGGCCCGTGCAATGGGCTTCAACGAAATATTGGATGTATATATTCATGAAGCGCATTCCAAACAATGCAACCTATGTTTCACACACCAAACCGTCTAAAAAACAGCTCTACTCTCGCCCGGCATTACTGAAATCTGCGTATATCCGCTCAGCAGAGGAACACCACATTGAAAAAGTTTTAGCAGAAATTTGTTTCCAAGAAACTTGGAAGAACAGAAAAACACCCACGTGAATTTAGATGCACATCTAGCAGAAATTTGTTTCGAAGAAACTTTGAAGTACAGAAAACATCCACGCGAATTCAGATGAACATTGATCCTCCTGCTTCAGGACCAATTGCTTCAGGACTACGAGGATAGATCGTGAATTTAGTGATGATAAATAATTAACATTTGAGTAGCATTGAAATTTGCGTTTGTGAAAGTTTCAGTTGATGCACTATTATAAAACTTGAATTGCTGGAATATACAAGTTTAGCGGTCTAACCGCCTTGTATTGCACGGTCTGACCGGCAGGCTTTGACTATGGACCATAGTCGGTAGTCCGATCGGTAGTCGGTGGTCCGATCGACCTTATGTTGGGTGGTCCGATCAACCTTGTGTTGGGTGGTTTGATCGGTCTTGTGTTGAGCGGTCCGATCAGCCTTGTGTTGGGCGATCGTTGGATCGACTACGGCAGAACGACCACGGTAGATTGACCACGGTAGAACGACTATGGCAAAACAATCACGGCAAGTCAACCATAACAGATCGACCACGGCAAGTCGAGCATAGCAAGATGACTAAGCTAGCTGGAGCTAGTGAACCGATCTGAGATACAATGAACCAATCAATAGTCGTAAGCTATAATAACCGGTCGGAGGTCATAAGCTACAGTAACAGATCGGTGGTTGTAACTACAGTACCTGGTCGGCACTCGGTAGTCAGTGCTACAATACCTAATCGATACTCGTCAGTCGATGGTCGATAGCTACAATACATGTTCGGTGGTCGGTAGCTACAGTACCCGGTCGGTTATAGCTACATGGTTTGGTTGTGGTCGTCGCTATTTGTGATCTTTGAGTACCCCGAGTACTCGTAATCTTCAAGTACTCGTATTGGGCCAACAGTATGATCGGTCTATGCATGGCGGTCAGACCGGTCTTTCTCAGTGGTCTAAGGTTGATTTTAAAAAAGCATGAAAATTGACATCGTGGATATGGTTTGTGTTTATGGTTAAGAGTGAGTTTTGCATGTGTGAACTAATGTTAGTTAAGTTGGAAAGAACTGGTGCCAGGGAAAAAGTTCTGTGGTCTTTGCATATATAGGTTGGACGTGGAAACGGTCGTGGTTAGTAACGAGGAGGACTGGGACGAGAAGGGGGAAATCTGATGTCCAGGCGGTCGAGAATATCACAAGGTGATCGGGCTTACACTGGAGCACGTGGAGATCAAATGTGGATCATGTGTAGAGAAGCTACAGGAGGTGTGATCCTAGAGACTTTGATGCATGATGAGTTGGAAGGAGTTATGGAATGTGTTCATAACTGGATGATTTAGAGATTTTGAAAAATCTGTGTTTGGAAGGGTTTCAGATCACTTGATTTTTGGAATCAGTTAGAATTTCGTGTATGTGTTTGATGAGGACACAATTTGTGATTCTAGCATATAAAGGCAGAGAGAGGTTAAGAGTTAACTAAAGGGCTTTTGGTGGCTTTGATAGCTTTGGAGAGAAAGCTTTGAGAGTTTTTTTTGCTAAGGTTTGAGCGGTGCCGTGGTGACACTTTGTAGCCACAGAACATGATTCAAAATAAAAGATGAGATATTCCGAAGAAGTTAGTCAGCATCGGCAGTGTATTTTCTAAGCATCATCTTTGACTAGTTCTTGTGACAAGCAGAGTAATGCGTGGTGAGATAATGTTCCTCTGTCGACTTGATCACTCGCCAAGTCTTCCACGCGATTGTCGCCAATAGCATCGGTATCGAAGCATTCGAACGGAAGAAGATTACAACTACGTACAAAAGGATTGAGCAAGCAGTGTAGTGAGTGATCAAACGCGAGCGATCGAAACCTTAATGGAGTACCGAGAGATTAAAAAAGCGAAGCCAATGATTCACCCATCTGACTGCGGTATTGATCCTACGTAATCACGGAGATAGCTAAGCAAACTCCACACAAGTGAGATCACAGTACATGACAACTTCAAACATGAAAATTGTTTTCACAATTCACACTACATGATCAGAGATCCAGAGTTCTCGCAAATCCACCATTACCAAATTACCAGTACAGAACCGATAGCAAATCATCATCACACAATCCATCTGATCCAAGAGCCAGATCCCAATCATTACGGCTTGATGGGCTGGACCTTGACTTGATCCAGCACGGGGCCGCAGAGCGAGACGCCATCGCTCACCTTGGTGTGGTAGTAGGAGCTGTAGAAGGTGACCCTGGTCCTGATGCCGCTGGCCACGAACCTGAAGCTCGCCGGCTTGAACCCGCCCTTGCCCGCAGACTCGAACGGCACCTTCTGCGTCACGTTCCCGGCGAAGGCCTCCACCAGCATCGACCCGTGGCAGCCGTTCTTGGCGTCGCCGACGACGAATGACAGGTTGTAGGCGCGATTGGCCACCGTGCGGATGACCTGCGCGATCGCGCTCTCGCGCCCCGCCACGAGCTCCACAGCGTACTGGCCGGAGGGGACCGAGAAGTGGGCCGCGTCGATGAAGCGCACGGCCTTGAGGGACTCGATGATCCAGCCAGGGAGGGGCGACGTCGTGTCCTTCTGCTTCGGAGGCAGGAGCACGCCGACCGTGGAGTTCTTGAACACCCGCGGCCCGATCTCGAAGCCGTCGTTCTTTATCAGATTGTCTGCAGCGATGCATCATTCTTTATCGGATTGTCTACGGCGTCGTTCTTGAAAAGTACTACGCTTCGTGCAGGGATCCTCACCTTTGGTCGGATACGGCGTCGGGAGCTCCTTGATGGCGACGGCGTCGAGCAGCGGCCCGCACGCCGCGTCCTCCTGCACGCCGGGGTTGCTGAACGTCACCTGCGCGACGGGGGAGGAGGCGCGGAAGCCCCACGCCCAGGTGTCGGCGGTGTCGCCGCTGTAGAGCGTGCGGACGGGCACGTCGGCGGGCGCGGAGAGCGACGGCGCCACGGCGACACGCAGCGCCTCGTCCTGCGCGCACGTACGCGTGGCCGCGAACGTGAACGCGTAGAGGGAGCCCGGTCGCACGGACACGTTCTGCGCCGCGGACGCGCGGCTGCCGAGGCGGAGCGCGTGCACGCCGTGCGGCACCGCGAAGAACATGCCGCCGGGCTGCGGCCCGCCGGAGACGTACTCGACGTGCCCGCGCAGCGTCCACCCCGGCAGCGAGTGGCGGCCCACGATGAGGGTCTTGTTCAGCTTCGTCGGCGCCGTCTCGAAGTTGCCATTGATGAGCAGACCTGGGTCACCATGCAAACATCAAAAGATCACTTCTTTTCTTGCCGTGGTGTACTGATTCGTGCACTAGATAGCTTGAAATGTCCCCAAGATTGTTGCAGTTCTTGTATTGTTGCTAACTCTTCACCACTCACCAACTAAAAAAATGACAACCGTTCGTTCTAATCTGGCGAAAGAATCACACCATTTTTTGGAAGAACGCAGCAATAAAAAATGCCAAATCCCAAATGTAAACTGGATGATGGATAAAGAAAGGTAAAAGAACGTCAAGCAAGAGTGTAGTAACAGCAAAAAAAACCCCCCCCCCTTAAAACAAAAATGGAGCAACAAAATTTGTCCATTCTCTTCTTTCTTTTTTGGAGTATCAAACCTAGACCATTCTGAGTGTATTGCACTTGCATTTGCAAGAAAAGGAGATCCCAAAAAACCAAGAAAATGGAGGCGACAAGACACAAAAATGCGAGAGAACATAGTGAGATGAGAGGCAAGGAGTGTTGTTACCTTCAGCATCTTGGACTTGAGGTGCGGGGGCAGGCGCCGGGGCAGTAGCGGCAAGTGTATTAACCGCGGAGGAGATGGAGAGGAACACCAGCAGCAGCACACCCCATGGCAGCTCCATTGCTAGGCTCACTGAGTTTCAGCTCTCTCTCTCTCTCTCTGGCTCCTTGCAAGGAGAGGGAGCTCTGCCCACTTTTTTTACTAAAGAGTGTGGGACAGCTGCAAAGAGAACCTCCAAAGGTTGGATATTGCAAATCCACCCCGAGCTCGTAAACCATAGGAAGTGAAGTGAGTAGTATAATCATAAACCATAGGAAGTTCGTTAGGACTTTTTGGACGTTATTCTTTTTTTACTTTTGGTTTTTAGTTGAAGCGGGTATTTTAAATGATTTTTAAGTTTAAAATTATATATATATCAATATCTCTATCATTTATTATTATCTTGAAAAGTACATATAAAAGTAATAAGTCACATAAAAAACAGAAACAGAAATACGAATGATGAATCCTAAGGAACATGTGCTTACTGTAGTTTGTACTAATGCAGTACGTACTTGTCTAGAAATCTTCGAAAGAAGTGTTAGTTTGCAAATCTTAAGCAGTAGTAGTGTGGCCCAGAACGTAATTATAATGACTAATTGACTACATTTTGACCTTCACTACCGAAGGGAATGACTGTACGAGACCCATACTAATGGCTCCCGCGTTGTTTTAAGCAGTTCCCGCGCCTCTGGCGTATGTGCAGACGACATGTACCCCATCCTCCTCGACAGTGTCGACATTGTCCTCCAATAATATATTAGGGCGAGCTTCGCCAAAAATATCTACCGTTCCGTGCGAGCTTCGCCATAAATGAGTGAAACCAAACAAGCTATTAGTATCGGTACTAGTATAGCTACGAATGGCAGCTGACATGTACGTCAAGCTACTGTAATTTAATTTTATTAAATATTAGTGATAGATTTATATTATAAGAGAGGGAAGCATACAATGTGATCCTGTTCTTTTTTAGCTTTTGCCTTCAAATTTTGATTTTTCTGTAGTAACTAACTTTTAAACGGAGTATTTTTAAGATAAAATTTATTAAGCTTAGTACATACTATACTGACTACATTTATATCGGCAAAAGTCACAAACTGCAGCCAAAAATATAAACTTCAGTCAAAAAGAATAGATTCATAATTACTATCATAACTGTATGTACTTGATTTGAAATAATTTGCTTGAAGAGACCCACTCAGCTTCCGTTTTTGTGATTTCATTTGCTCGATCGATTCGATTAGCGGTGACCGGTGAGATTCGAGTCATGACACTATTTAACAAGACAATTCATATATCATGTCAAACCCATGGCCATGCTTGCACGCTGATCATTCGATACTTACCGAGTGCGAAATTAAAGATGAGACCTGTATTCCAGTAAGATGGATACATCGACGTAAATCAATGTAATTCAAGTGGTGTAGTACAGACTTGTATGTACATGGATTGGTATCCTGTGCATTGACGGAGCAGTAAATAGTATCAGCAAGTGCATTTACGGACACCATAGGTTCTTTTCGCTTGTATTTGATAGTTTACACCTGTGGTTGTGAGTGATTTTTATTTTAATATAATTATTTATGTGAATGAATCGAATACTGATATGTCAATTGGAAAAGACTATTTC
Organism: Dendrocalamus latiflorus; assembly: GCA_017311315.1. NCBI lineage: Eukaryota > Viridiplantae > Streptophyta > Magnoliopsida > Poales > Poaceae > Dendrocalamus > Dendrocalamus latiflorus. The sequence goes on along the minus strand of CM029632.1, from coordinate 33,110,618 downwards.
ATTAAATCATTTTTAGAAAATAACAAAAAAAATTATTCTGTTTATTTGTAAAAAAATACATAAGTTACAAACATCAAAGAAAGGACCTAACACGAGCAGGACTCGAGTGGTACACTCTACAGAAGACGGTGCTGCACTGCTGCTTGGACTCCAGTACTGTATCACGCGCTTTGGATGCTCTTCTTCCTAGTCTCGAGGGGGACAGGGTAGGCGAGGAGGCGTCCTACTGGCTAAAGGTGGTGGTGGACATCGGTCACACTGCCCGCGGCAGGGTGGTGTCGGCATCTCTCTCTCTCTCTCTCTCTCTCTCCACCCCTGCAGGCTCAGCTGGACAACTGCTCTCTCGGCTGCCGCGGCAACGCAGGCCGGTGCCCCCACCCCGTCAAGGCCACCACTCATGTTATGCGGCATGCCTGCCTCTCCATCCTTAGTTCAGTTCGTCACCTTTCCTCCGAAGGCCAAGGCCATTTACTCGTTCGACCCAACAGCACTTGCCAAACCCTATCCAATGTCAGAGCTTCATTCCATTCGTTATACACGGACAATAATTTTAGTGTCGCTCTGTTAGAGTGAAATAGTTTATAGCTGAAATTACACTGTAACTGGTTGAAATTATACTGTAGCTGATGATGACTTATTTGTCGTAACTAAAATTTTAAAATTTAAAAATAGAAAAAAAAACAAATTAGCCTATCACAGATAATACGAATGAATATGGGAAAAAAGAACCGACAAAAAACTCAAAAAAAACTAAAAAGTCAGAAAAAGATAAAATTTAGGAGTAGTGAAAAATAGGCTAAAAGTTAGAAACTCAAGCTAAAATAAGTGGGATCTTTCTCAGAGGAAAATAAAAAGCTCCGTACTATAGCTTTGACTGGGAATGTCTACTTTTTTGTGTTCGGTAAAGGATTAGTGGCAGCCTAGTCGGTTACACAATACTAGTTTTTGAAACCGGACCGGTAAGTGAACGGGTCGGTCGACTGTGTTAAGAGTAAATGACCTGTAGATATTTGCTGGTTCAACTGTTCAAAGATATTATATTTTAATAATTTTTAGAATTAAATTCAGTGTTATGTAAAATTACATGTACTAATATAACCTTTGTATGGACTAACATTCCATCGACCACAGAAGAGAGTTTTAGACACTTTTGGCCTCTTATGATCTCGTATTTATAAAAATGATGATAGTCATGTGGTATTTACAAAAATATCGTTTTTACCACATGATGGTGCCGCAAGGCCACTGTGCCGCCCAGCCACTTGACGACAGCTAATTAGCTTATTAACTGGTTTAATTAGCTGTCTTAATTACAAAATTTAGCAAATGAGCTTAAAAATTATGAAATTTTATGCACAGTATCCCGACACAACGTACTTAATTGTGTAATTTTTTTTTCATAATTTTATCCACTGTAAATGTTGCTCAAAAATTTATATGATTATGTTGTTTATAGTTATTACATATAATAAACAAGCTCTAAAAATTACAACATTTAATGTGTAGTCTCCTGACACAGTTGACCTAATTGTCTAATTTTTTAGGATTTTATCCATTATGAATTTTGCTCGAAAATTCATTCAAATGAACTATTTGTACAATTTTTTATGAAAAAATGAGGTGTAAATATTACAATTTTCTGAAGGCTCCATACGCAGTGTACTTCATTGTTTGATTTTTCTATCCTGCACAAGTTATACTCGCATGTGTATAAGGCGTGTGCGCAAAAGAGGTGGATGTCTGAGCCGTACAGATATTTGTATGAATTTTTGAGCAAAATTCATAATAGATAAAATCTATAAAAAAGGCAATGAGGTCAACTATGTTGGAAGACTGCCTATAAAATTTTATAATTTTTAAAACTCGTTTGGTATATGTAACAACTCTTACAAAACATCATAATCGTATGAATTTTTGAGAAACATTCAGAGCGGATAAAATTATGAAAAAAATTACATAATCAAGTATGTTGTGTTGGGAGATTGTAAATAAGATTTCATAATTTTTGGGCTCATTTGTTATATTTAAAAAAAATCAAACAAATAGTATACGTAAATCATAATTAAAACGGCTAATTAAACCAGTAATGACTAGGCGGCAAAGGAGAGGGGCGCACGGTGGCCGTGTGGCCTTCACGCGTCACACGGTAGCCGTACAACAAAAATGATATTTTTTTTGTAAATACCACACGACTACCGCTATTTTTGTAAATATGAGATCAAAAAAGGCTAAAATTGGCAAAAACTTGAGAAGAGAAGAGCAGTAAAACTCGTATACTAGCTGTACCAGCACCTGATGCCACGCGGTTATACGTGCACGCCTATGTGCGTGTATGCACGCCGTGCCACAGCGCAAAGAAAATGCTGTTGGGCAGCGGCATGGAGCACTCGAGCGGACGCGCGGTGTTATTGTTCAGCTTCCTCATCCTACCATGAGGTCTTGTGCGGCTTCCTCAGCCCATGATACACCGCATGATCCATCTTAGATTGTCCTGCCCAACTCCAACTACACAAAAGCCCGTTTCCATAACATTTACAGTTTACCGCTCTACCATGCACCTGTCTAATTAGCCTCAGGGATGATGCGTGGACAGTTCTGAACTAGGACCTCCACTTGTACAAGCGTCAACTCAACTCAATACAATATAGCGATACACATATGCTTATATGAACGTTATCAATACTACGTGTAAAGCCTAATACTGGCATAAAACACGCAGGGGTAAAAATTCGACGCGCACATCACAAATCCCCCTGTTCTTTTCTTTCCTCTTTTTTTCTTTTCTTCCTTTTCTTTCTTCTTTCCCCACCTGATCTCTCCCGCTCTCTCTATCGGCCGAAAGGCCTTCTCTCTTCCCATTCCTTATCCTCTCCTTCCCCCACTCTCTCTGTTCTGGTCTCATGGCGCGGTCGACCCTGCGCCACCGGCCATCGGTGACTCCTCCGCTACCTCCCGAACGTGCCACCCTCACTCTTCCCCTCTTGGCTCCCGACTTGGCCTCTATTCGTGCGTGGTGAGGGCGCTCGGTGACGCCTTAGGGCTGTGCCATCGGCCGTTGGTGCGGCTCCAGCGAGGTGCTCGGCTGGCTCCGCGAGCTCACCCCCTCCTTTCCGCCTTGCTTTGACTACCGGCCCTCCAGCGCCGCCACCTCCCCGTGAACCCCCTAGCTCTGGCTAGGGTCCCCGATGTGGCACATTGGCGGTCCACTTGTCGCTGGCCCTCACTCTCCCTCTCTGATCTATGTGCTGCCCCACGAGCACTTGGGTGCACCACCGCCCTGCTAGCCCTCAGTCACCGACAGCTTCCCTATAGTTTGGTCTTTAGGGCTGCGTCACCACCGCCACACAGCTCACCTCTGACTTTCCCTATGGCCTTACTACGCCTACCCTCTAGTTGCCTCGCCGCCCGGCCGTCAACCACTACGCCTTGGTGTCGCCACCTTCCTTGGGGCTCGGGCGCCTGTAGCTCCCCTTACCCAGCGGGGAAACCGATCCCCACCCGCCGAGGTTTTTAACCTGCTAATGACAGAAAATCTGGAGGAACAGAAAATAAGAGTAGATTGACTCAGTTAAATTAATCTCTCCTAGTACGAGTATAACACTGCCAGGCAATTCATGCAAGCACATTATGACAGATTAGCTACTGTTGATCATCATCGCTACACACTATTGAGTTTCAAACACAAGTATTATAGATACCACACTTGCCAAACACAAGTATTATAGATACCACACTTGCCTTTCATGTCAGCACAGAAAGGCTGAGTGACAACCAGAACATAATAATAAGGTTTGACAGGATGAAGTGATAATAACGTGTAGGCTTGGCAAAAGTCACCACAACTACCACCACAAGAGCACAGGATGCGTTGAAGAAATCAGCAAGCAAGTCTTTGTGATCTTTCCATTTTCTCCCTTCTGTAACAAGGGGTCGTAATAATTGTCAAGCATAACAATTTTGAACTGAGATGACAATGTCTTAAGAGTAATTTTACCATCCTTGAGAGTAAGGAGGTACCAAATTTAAGCCGTTGATCTTCCTCGATCGGATGGCTGATATAAGTCGGTACCGGTAGTTAGTCCCACCAGTACCTGCCCTCAGCCCGCACGGGTCACTTGAGTGGAGGGGTAATTTTGTCTTTTCGCATATCACCTCAATCATCTCGCTGGAATCCCTTGTCATTCCGGTGCTCACCGCCTGCTATGCCTGACGAGAGAAGCTCCGGCCGCCACCTAGGTGCTCCCTGCCGACTTGACCTCCCGATCTGCTGGCTTGACCTCCTGATCCGCCGGCGCCACCGATCCTTCAAACTAATGGAATCCTGAGCTCGACGAACCCTAAATCGTAGCCGCCAACAAAGGAAGGCCTCGTTGCCATAGCCACGGCGGGGATGGGGCTAGGGTTGTTTGGTGGAGCGATGTGAGAGGCGAGGCGTCGATGGATAGGTGGAGGAGGGGGAGGTCGGTGATTGATTTGCAATCCAATCTCCAAGGGAAAGAAACCCTAGCTTTCCACCCCGGAAGTTCAGGCTGCGCGGTCGGTGATTGGTTAGATGCGGAGTGACGCGCTGCAGCACACACAGGGGGAGCGGACGACGTGGACTAGGTGCACCGTGGACCGCTTCTTTCTTGAAGCGCAGGAAGAAAATTACAAGCTCACGTATTCTTCTGGTCTGGCTGGTAGTTTTTTTTCCAGGCTAATAATCCCTGGATACGGATCTGAAACCCTCTGCTTGGCTCCCATGATTTGAAACTGACTCCTACAATCGGATTCTAACTCATAATTTAGTAGGATCTGAATTTGATTCAGGCCGATTGCAGATCCAATTTTTCTGTTTGGTAGGCATCCTTTGGAATTAGAAGTTCTTTGAAAAGATCAAAATCGAGAAATAAAACAGAATCTGAAGAAAGATAAATTGGAGGCGTTGAACGCTGATGATCTGTAAGGTTAAGATATGCTAAAAGCACATGTATCATGATAGAAGCGATGACAACATATAAAAATACAAAGCATTAAAAAAGAATGGAAGAAAACGGTGAGGCACGAGGCAAGGCATATGAGAAAATTTACTAGAAGCTAAATACAAAGAACGGAGGGAAGCATGTCTACAAATTAGCTAAACTTCGAAAAAATAAGACGAGAGATTTCAACCAAGTTAATTGCATCAAAAATGATACTAATAAACTTTTGTAAAAGATAAGCAGATCAAGGATAGATGATGATATTACTTCGATAAGCTGTTTAATCATGACAATGACAATAATATGATTAAACTAGATGATACTTTTGCCGGCACCAATAAGCGGTCTATTCGAAGAATTCAGGAGTTGGAATCAGGAGTTGGAAATAAGAGAGGTGGTAAAAAGGTACCGTGTCTTTGTGATTTGTTTTCTTGTGCTCAATTTACTTTCAAGCAATTTATATTTACAGAATTAAATTAATTGCTTGTCATATTATAATTGCAAAACCTTTGATATAGACTTAGGATGTTTGCGCATTTAGGTGAACCTAGTTGACATAACCTTTGTTTGTGCTAAAACTAATTTGATTTAAGCTTTCGCATTATATTTTTTGGTTTTAGCTAAATAATTTAAAAAGAATCAATTAAAATGAGAATTTTTAGAAACGACTATTTACTTCTCTCTAGTCAGCTTTCTCGATCTTACAGCAGTACATTCATCTTAAAAGGATTTTTCTCTGCACAACCGCTGTTAGGTTTCCTGTCCAGTTTTCAATTGAGGTGATCATGAGAGGACTAGAGAATTTTTACTACAGAACTCTGGAGGCTGTCCAACATGATACCACCGTGATGCTTGCAAATGCCCAGTCATATTTTTCAAAGAGCGCTGAAATGACCAAAAAGATTCGCAAGCTATCCGAGTGGATCGAATCGTACCTTTTCATCACTGTCGGGGGGGCTGTGTTAGCAGAATTTGCGCTTCATCCACTGTGATGATTCTACGTGGTGTTACTTAGGAATAATTTTGTTAGAGGAATGAACCAAAGCAGTCTCAGGTTGGAGAGAATTTCTGGTGTAACCCAACAGCTTAAAACTATTTGATCCCTTGTTTGCTGATACAAATTGATCTAACTAACCCTCTGACCATTTGATCTTTTGTCGTCGTCAAGACAAATCAATTTATCCTATTGGACAGAAAGAATTCTTGGGGCCTTGTTAGAGAAGATGCTAGTGTGTAAAGCTGGTAGAGGAAATGCCCTACCAGATTATTGGTTGTGTATAGAACCACAGCACATCATCATCATTAGAAAGAAGGGGAAAAATGTGTATCACCGTCCGTGTGCAGCCCAATTTGAGATAACACATTGAACTACATCCTGATCAAAAGTTAGCAAGTGGTAATTGTTTCTGCGTGCTTGCGGGGTTTTTAACCGAGTATTGCAGCTAGTTAAAAGCGATTATCATTGTTCTTTGCTGAAGGGGAGCTTAAAAATATGGCAAATGCTATGGCACTTTGAAGCGTGCTTAAGCAATTCGTTCCACACACGTGCCGCCGGGCCGAGCAATGTTATTGTTCAGCTTCCTCGGCTTACCAGGAGGTCGTGTGCAGCTTCCTTGGCACAATGCATGTGCTCTTGGATCGTCTAGAATCTCTCGAGTCGATGCTGTTGCTAATGCTATTACTGAATTGGACAACTACCCAACTACACAAGAGCCCATGTCCAAAGCAACGACTTCGCAATGACCCAACTGAAAAGGATTCGTAAAGACCAAAGCTCCAGAAACAATCGAAATAAAACCTCCCAACCGTGATCGATCTCTCTGGGGAACCGTGCCTAGCTCAGTTGGTAAAGAGGTACCTTTACGTTTTGTCCACCGGGTTCCGAGTCCTAGGATCGACCCAAGTGTCCACCTTCTTTGGTGAATATCAAAGCTGCTGGCCAATTTTCAAAAAAAACAAAATCAAGCTCCTGGCCAATTTTCTAAAAAAAAATCTCACTATCTAAGACAACGTCGCCAGCCGCATCATTACCTAGTGGTGTGTCACCTTATCTATCTACTTAATGAAAGTTTAATAATTTACACGTGTTATTTGTGTGGATTTTCCGCTATATAAAGTGAAATTTATTCAATTTTTGCCTTGTGTAGCACTGAGCCGGACGTGTTCAAGCTTACAATAGCGCGGAATAGCTAATTAAGTTCATGAAACAAATACCTGCTTAATTAATTATTCATTACTCGTTGAACCTTCCTGTCACGAGAACGACCTAATTACGCTCTACATAAGAAAAAAAGTAGTGTCTCGCGAATCACATGCACTTATTTGAATTCGTAAATATGCAATCGGTCAGCGAATGGGTTTGCGAAGAAAAGAGTAGCGTGACAGGCGATGGCGCGAAAGAACGTGATGCGTTAAACAAACTTAAACGTTAGCCATTGGCGGCTGAGTTTGACATGTAAATTTACAAGCATGAAATAAAAAACTGCATGAACCTCTTCAGAAGTAATTCTGGAGGCTATTAAAATAAAGAGATTAGATAGGCTTGAGGTTTATTGAAATAATGAAATACTTAAATTATGAAACACAAAGAAGTTACCTCTGAACCCTTTGGGTGCGCAATAAAATCCCTGAAAACTGTAGCCAACACCTTAGGCTGTATCCATCGTACTTTATGCATGAATATCTTGGAGACGTATGCAAAACACAGCTTCCAGGCGAGTACAACCCTTAAATAGAGGTGCAAACGGAACGCATACAGACAGATATCGCTTATCATGTATCTTATTCCATATTTTTTCCTCGGAATCAAAGTAAGACACGGATAATGTCGGATATCTATTTCTCCATTCCGTATCCGTTCCATAATCTTTCGGGCGGTCAGTCGGAAATTATCCGCTTCTTTGCACAGGACAGTGGACAGTATGGTATAATTAGAGCAAACATGTAGAGACTAAGTACTGAGATGTTGAAGGAAGAACACTCAGTACTCCCGATTATTTAGATGTGACAATCTACCTATATGTTATTTTGTTCCTAGGTGAAATCACAACAGACTTTCTCATATCATTTGATATACAGATATATACGAACAGATATCACTTAACCCGTATCATATTCCATATTTTTTCCTCGAAGCCAGACACGGATAGTGCCGGATACCCATCTACCCCTTCCGTATCCGTTCCGCATGTCTTCGGTCAGTCGGACGGAAATTATCCACTCCGTTTTCACTCCTACCCTTAAATGTTTTATCCTATACAGATACACATAAATCGTAATGGACACCTTTTATGCCAATTGTGGTTTGTATGTTATGTCTTTGGAATCGAATATGCTTTACCCACGAGTGATACTATATCAGTCCTACACTTTGGGGATAACGTGCAGCAGTGAGACTGGAGCATTGCATTAAACATCTCATAAATAGTGTTGAATATGTCGACTATCCTCAAGAGATTGACCAAATAGCCACATATACTGGAAGTTCGCCAGATCTGTGCCTTTTGCACAGTTTCTTAATGATGTGCGCGAACGAACGCATATCTAAGATGTAACCTTCAAGAGAAAATTCAGTCATTCGTTCGTTGCTCCTTAACAACAGTTTGCGACTGAATTTTCTTCTGAAGGTTACATCTTAGACATGCGTTCGTTCGTGCACATCATTGAGAAGCTGTTGAAAAGGCACAGATCTGGCAAGCTTCCAGCATATGCTGGTCATTTGATCAATCTCTTAAGAACAGTCGACATATTGAACGCTGTTGATGAGACGTTTAATGCAATGCTCTAGTCTCACTACTGCATGTTATCCCCAAAGGGTAGGACTGATATAGTATCAACCGTAGGTAAAGCATATTCGATTTCAAAGACATGATATACAAACCACAATTGGCATAGAAAGTGGTCATTATGATTTACGTGGATCTGTATGGGATAAAGCATTTAAAGGTAGAAGTCCAAACGGAGCGGATAATTTCTGTCCGACCGATCGAAGGCATGCAGAATAGATACAGAAAAGGTAGATGGGTATTCGGCACTATATGTGTCTGACTCCGACTCCGTCCGTATATATCTGTATATCAAATGATATGAAAAGTCTATTTTGACTTCATCTAAGAACAAAATAACATATAGGCAGATTGTCACATCTAAACAAGCGGGAGTACTGAGTGTTCTTCATTCAACATCTCAGTAATTAGTCTCTATGTTCGCTCTGATTGTACTATACTGTCCAATATCCTACGCAAATAAGCGGATAATTTCTGTCTGACCGACCATCTGAAAGATTATGGAATGGATACAGAATTAAGAAATAACTATCCGATTTTATCCGTGTCCGATTCTGACTTCGAGGAAAAAATATGGAATATGATACAGGATAAGCGATATTCGTCCGTATGCACTCCGATTACACCCGTATTTAAGTGTACTCGCCTAAAAGCTGCATTTTGGCATACATTTTAAAGATATTCATGGATAAAGTACAATGGATACAAACTAACGTGTTGGCTACAGCTTTTCAGGGATTTAATTGCGCATCCAAAAGGTTTAGAGGTAACTTCTTTGTGTTTCATAATTTAAGTATTCCATTATTTCAATAAACCTCAAGACTATCTAATCTCTTTATTTTAATAGCCTCCAGAATTTACTTCTGAAGAGGTTGATGCAGTTTTTTATTTCAATCATGGAATATGTTGGCAGAGTTCTGCCTTAGGGCTTGTAAATTTACATGTCAAACTCAGCCGCCAATAGCTAACGTTTAAGTTTGTTTAACGCATCACGTTCTTTCGCGCCATCGCCTGTCACGCTACTCTTTTCTTCGCAAACCCAGTCGCTGACCGATTGCAAATTTACGAATTCAAATAAGTGCATGTGATTCGCGAGACCCTACTTTTTTTTCTTATGTAGAGCGTAATTAGGTCGTTCTCGTGACAGAAAGGTTCAACGAGTAATGAATAATTAATTAAGCAGGTATTTATTTGATGGACTTAATTAGATATCCCGCGCTATTGCAAGCTTAAACACATCCGGCTCAGTGCTACACAAGGCAAAAATTGAATAAATTTCACTTTATATAGCGGAAAATCCACACAAATAACACGTGTAAATTATTAAACTTTCATTAAGTAGATAGATAAGGTGACACACCACTAGGTAATGATCCGGCTGGCGACGTTGTCTTAGATAGTGAGATTTTTTTTTAGAAAATTGACCAGGAGCTTGATTTTGTTTTTTTGAAAATTGGCCAGCAGCTTTGATATTCACCAAAGAAGGTGGACACTTGGGTCGATCCTTGTCAGACCCAGATTTTATAATCCGGAATCTACTGTGTTTAACTGCACTATTCCCTGGATCAGTAGATAGTGCACACAGTTACAGTTCTGAATATCAAAATACATATCATGCGGAAGCGTAAATATAATAATAAACTTACTTCATGGGCCGATTAGGCCGAAATCAATAAATTGCAGCAGCGGAAGAACGGAGCACACAAGTGGGACCTTCAGGACATGCCCACAGGCAGCCAACTGGAGGTTCGCGACCTAATTCTCGACATCTTCATCTTCTTTGCCATCATGATCCAGAAGTATCGCTGAAGCGCAGTGATCTGATTCCTGCTCCTGAATTTGTCGCAAAAGCGAGCATGAGCACTCCGACCCCGTGCTCAGCGAATCAACACACAGAATGCAGTACATATAAAACATGTAGGGCTTATCAAGGATGGCCTAAGTTTATTTTCTTTTGCGAAGAGTGCTTTTGAATACAATTATATATAAATTCCTAAGACCTAGCATTTGAACAAAAGCATAATGTTCAAGGGGTATTAATATGAATTTTCCATACATATGGCATCACACCATATGCCTAATATTACCATAACTTCTTCCTACATACGGCATCACACCGTATGACCTTTTTCAGCGTTATAGCCGCTTAACTTACCACTGGGACGACACCCAGGACACTCTGGGACGACACCCAGGAACCACTGGAACGACCTCCAGGACACACTGGGACGACACCCAGGAACCACTGGAACGACCTCCAGTAACCACTGGGACGACACCCATGACAATTCCACTACTGGGACGACACCCAGGACAATCACACCACTTTTCCATTCCCACTTTTCAAATACTTTTGTAAACAGAACTATATCTAGTTAAGTTCCCATGTCTGCCCCTGACCGTGGGCACGGCTATTCGAATAGTTTTGACTCTGCAGAGTTTTGCACACTTTACCCACAAGAGATGAATCCACCCGTTGCCCCACATGATTCCTTAGCCATGCGGTTGAGTAAACCATCACAGGATTGTTACAATGCATAGTCCTATTGTGGTTACGCCCGCTAAGGTCTATCTTCCGTAGGATCCGACCATCCCTCGGGAAGGGTCCCTCGTGAGCCATCACGGGTAAAGGCGGGGATACGACCATCCATCCCTTTACTCGTGTTCATACCTTCACGTAACCACCTAGAGCCACACAAATTAGTAAACCCTGCCTACACTTTGCCAGCTTGTGGTTGCACTGTTTTACACGGGTGATATGACAAGATTCAGTCCTTAGTGGTATCTGGACGGTCTACCACTAACCCACTTGTGCAATCACTGCACCATGCTGTGCAATCACTGCACCACACTGTGCAATCACTGCACCACACTGTGCAATCACTGCACCACACACATACACACCATCGAACCAATCCGCCCAGATAATTTAGCAAGTTGGGGATTTTGCGAGTGTAAAATAATCATATTCAACATATACCAGTCATTATCACAATGACTGCCCAACCAGTTTCTCGTGAATATATGTGATGCTCGAGACAATTTCTTGCCCCGAGTTCCTAATCAATGCTAAGCATGGCATACGATTACGGACTTATTTTCGAAATGTTACTAATATATTTTTGCTAGGGCGACAAGGTTCACATATTCAATTACTCAAAGGAGGGGTACTATTATTCAACGCAAACAATGGCACATAACTAGAATATCAATTTAGCATGCATTTGCATAAAAATAATAGCAATGCAATTTGTTAATTTAAAACAAAGTAATTTGTAGAAATGTAGGTTCAACATGATCAAAGTATTGACTCGCCTTGCGTGGTTTGCTGCGGTCTTGAGCTCATACAATGCTTTCTCTTGAGCTTCGGATCTCTTCTTCACTTCACTCTTGATCTCGCTTGCTCCGTGGAATCTTTGGACTTTCGTTTCTAATTACGCGACAAATGACTGAATCCAAAAATGAAAGCAAATAACTCAAAAGATCCAAATAAATCCAAACACTTTAAATACCCGCTTTAACTTGAATTATACATTTAGTACGATTTGAGAATAGAAGGAGGATTCAGGTTAGTGCGCTGTAAGCATATTGGTAGCTGGATTTGAGCAGGTGGGCGAGTTATCTGAATGCTTTACCGTGAGGGAAAATTTTAGAAATATGAGGGACCAGAAGTGAAGATGTATCTACCGGAATTATCTGCTTTTGGGAAGGGAAGGTGGCCATACATAGCCGATTGGGGAGAAGCAAGGCTTGACCTTTTCATCGATAAATTTCTTTTATTATTTTTGTATTTATCAAGGAAGTTCCATGAGTCGGATTAGACCTATAGTCTGGCACAGGAGTGTAGTGCACAAATTTTATCTCTAGGGTATGCATTTCTTGCAACTCCGGTTATGGCAAGGCAAACTGGACCGATGGATGAGATCTGTACTTATTCTATAAATCTTTTTAGTCGAAGGCATTATAACATTGGGATATCTTAATTAAGTTTTTAGAACAGTCTCTGATATAGGCTTTTATTTATTACTAATCTATAGTTCATTTATACGAGCCCCGACTTGCTGTATATAGATAATTATGCTCCATATAAATATGTGCTAAAGCTAGTGTAAGATTTACTTGACGGCGCTACTGTTATGTTGCTCATACTTTAGCTATTATTATGCTTTACTTTAAATTTTTGTTTAAGCTTAGCAACCTGAACAAGGTTTGATATGTATCATTTTATGTAACTCTAATTACTTGTGGTTATTGATTAAGTGTTTACTTTGGAATGTTTACATATATTAGTTAGGTCATTTTAATGCCCGATGTCCTAGTGCTATTGCATTTTAGTAACTACATATTACGATGACCTTTTAAAGACATAGAAATGACAGTCATGCTTTAGATAGTTAAATTTTGTATCACTTAATTATCTAAGGCTTTCGTTGAGCAATTAGTTCTTACCATATATTCTACCGGCGCATTTTAATATTCACCCGCAGTCACTTTATGTGGAACGTTAATCCAAATACCAATTCTCACTTCTCTGTCATTAGTAACTATATCCAGCGTTGAGATTTGTTTATCGGGGATGTACTAAGGATGGAGACTAAAAATCATAACCTTCTAACTTAACTACGTACTTCCTTTTAAATGGTTATGACATATCACTTAATAAATTTTATGAAACCATTTGATTTATCATTTAATTGAATCTACCTTTAAGATTTACTTTATGGCTACCTGCCAGATGTTATGGTATTTTTATTATTGGTATTATTATTTATTAAATTTAACATCATGATTTAATTTAACAGTACCATTAGTATTTGGTTTATACTTTAGTTATTATTTGATCTATTTCCTTATCTTCATGTTAACTTTTTGACAATAAGGAGAGAGTTCATAGCATAAGCTTATTTGGATTAATCTTGCATATGAGGACTAACTTATAGATATTGATTGACATATAAATACATTAACCAATTGTTAAGTTTCCAATTTGGTCTTATACATCTTTTTATTATGAACTCTCAAGTAAATTTCTTATTTACATTGCTGTTCCTAATTTCTTTTTACTGGAAATGCTTGCATGAATATACCTTCACTTATGAGTACCAGTTAGCCAAAGAGTAACAAGCATTGCAACTTTTTCTGGTTGGGCCCACCTGTCATACACATACACAGAGAGGAGGAGCTGCTTCAGCTGAGCTGAGGGCTGAGCAGGGGAAGACGGCCAAGGCAGGGCGGCAGCGGCGACGCCGGCGGGAAGTGGCCGGGGAGTCGGCAGAGACTAGCAAAACGGAACGTCCCGGCGACGAGGTAGTTCGGTGAGGCGGCAGCTCCGGCCGGGAGACACGGTGGCGGGCCGGCGGCGATGGAAGGCGGCCGGGTAGGGAAGCCGATCGGGGCGCCAGCTCTGGAATAGGAGAGAGCGAAATTAGGAGGGCGGGGAAGCATGAGGGCGCCACGTGAAAGCTCACCGAGGACTTGTCCAAGCGGGGAAGAGGCCACGGCGAGCCAGCGGCTTGCACGGGCGGCGGCGCGGGGAAGCTCACGTCGCCGGCGAGCTAGGGTGGACGGCAGCTCCAGCCGGTGGCGGGGATGACTTCAGGGCGCCGAGGAGATGCTCTGGCCGCGCGGAATCGGCCCGGGATCGCTTGAGGAGGAAGCGGCGGCGGTAATGGCGGCGGCCGGCACAAACTCGGGCGGGGAAAAGGAGGAGGAGTGGGAAGGGGGAACTCGGCTCTTTATAGACGGCGAGCGCGGGTGGCAACTGGGCGAGGTTGAACCGGGGCGAAGCCGAGCCAAAACCGGGGGTGGCGCTGAGGGGGGATGAACGCGAGGGAATGGCGACCAGGGGGAAATGAATCAAATCTCTCCGAGATTGTGTGGGGGAGAGAGATGACGGGGTGCGTTGAATCTTGCTCGGGGGTGTATGAGCGAGAGGGAGAGGATTGGCTGTGGCCAGCCGAAGAGGGAGCTGCGCGAGGGAGAGAGTGGCGATGGCCGCGTGGAGAGGAAGGAGCCGAGGAAGAAGAGGGCGCGGCGCGGGAGGTGGTGCGAGCGGCGCGCCGGAAGAACAGGGAGGAGGCAGGTGCGCCGGCTGCGGTCAGGCCAGGGGAAAGAAGGAGCTGGCGCGGGACTGGCTCGGCGGGAGCGACGCAGCCGGTGCGGCCGAAGAACCGGAAGAATAGGGGGGAGGAAGAAGGAACGAAGGAAGGAGGAGGCGCTGGCAATCGGGACCCGCGGGGCAGAGGAAAGGGGGCGCGGGCGAGGGGTCGGTTGGCCAGAGAGGAGAGGCGGGGTGGCGCTGGGGCCACGCGCCAGAGAGAAGGGGGTGCGGGCGGGCTGCGTGCGCAGGAGCTGGGCCGGGGTAATGGCCGGCCTGGCTCCAATGTTTTCCATTTTTTTTATATATATATATATTCTATTTTTGGACATGCACATATACATTTATTTTATTTATATATTTATTTGCACATTAATTCTTATATATATATCTACATGTATCTATTTCCTTCATGTCTATGTTTATTATTTTATAAGCATGTGTGCCCATGGATGTATATGTATATATTTATGCATAACTTCTTATTTTATTATTTTGCTGCCTTCAATAAGTTTTTACTTATTTTTATTTCCTATTTTTTTAACAGGTTCTTTCTTGCACAATTTATGTACACACATACATGCATACATATATATATGCGCTTATTTTTTTTTATTCATGTATTTTTATTGCTATTTATGCTATTATCTCCAAAATGAGATTTTACATTTTAACTTCAAGTTTCTCTATCTTTATACTGGATCATCTTTTCAGATTCGTGTTTATAATTTTAGTTTTCCATTATCTGCATATTTCCTTTTTGGCATTACGAATGCTTGTCTTTATCTATTA
The DNA here is from genome assembly GCA_017311315.1 of Dendrocalamus latiflorus. Lineage (NCBI taxonomy): Eukaryota > Viridiplantae > Streptophyta > Magnoliopsida > Poales > Poaceae > Dendrocalamus > Dendrocalamus latiflorus. The sequence goes on along the minus strand of CM029632.1, from coordinate 33,094,983 downwards.
TGAATTTATTCAACTTTTGAAATCACAACCAAAATCGGAAAACACAATTAAATCCAAATTCCAAATATTATAAAATATTTCAAGAAATTCATATTTTCAAATTTAAAAACTTCAGGATGTTACAAATCCTAGGACTCGGAACCCGGTGGACAAAACGTAAGGGTACCTCTTTACCAACTGAGCTAGGCACAGTTCCCCAGAGAGATCGATCACGGTTGGGAGGTTTTATTTCGATTGTTTCTGGAGCTTTGGTCTTTAGGAATCCTTTTCAGTTGGGTCATTGCGAAGTCGTTGCTTTGGACATGGGCTCTTCTGTAGTTGGGTAGTTGTCCAATTCAGTAATAGCATTAGCAACAGCATCGACTCGAGAGACTCTAGACGATCCAAGAGCACATGCATTGTCGGCCAAGGAAGCTGCACACAACCTCCTGGTAAGCCGAGGAAGCTGAACAATAACATTGCTCGGCCCGGCGGCACGTGTGTGGAACGAATTGCTTAAGCACGCTTCAAAGTGCCATAGCATTTGCCATATTTTTAAGCTCCCTTCAGCAAAGAACAATGATAATTGCTTTTAACTAGCTGCAATACTCGGTTAAAAACTCCGCAAGCACGCAGAAACAATTACCACTTGCTAACTTTTGATCAGGATGCAGTTCAATGTGTTATCTCAAATTGGGCTGCACACTGACGGTGATAGCTCCACGTGGCTTCACGCCTCCCCGGCCTGGCTGCCTGATCTGCTCCCCGGGCAGCCAGATCTGGAATCGTAGTTGGGCCAGACCGTCCTGGTGGGGTTGGGGGCTGGCCGGAGGGTGGGCTGAAGCCTGATTAAGCCCATCCGATGGCTCCGCCTCCCAAATGTGACCGACGAAGCAGTTAGACAAAAATGCTTCACCAAGATCACATGGATCCAAAGTTCCAAACTATGGCATCCGACAGGTTTCCAAGAAGAAAAAAGACGTCAAAGAGCAGACTAGGATTGCTTTGTTTCACACGAAAGCTTAGAGAAATCACGCTGTTCTTCACAAGGACGTACATGACCGCGCCACCAAGGGTCCAAACAACGTCCAGAGAGAGCCGAGAAAAACTCCCAAAAAAGGATTTATTCATCATATACCCTCCTACCCTCCTGACCCACATGTCAGTGACTTATGATGACCCCACATGTCATTGAGGTGGGAGGGTAAATCCTGAATTCCTAAAATGAAGGGAGGGTATATGATCAACTTTCCCCCAAAAAAATTACCGAAAACATACACACATGCACGAATCGACAATGGAACGCTGATGTGCACTTGAAACGACAACAGAGCAGGGCCAGCAGGCCTCTGTGAAAACATCTCAATATCTCGTGCTTCGGAATTAACTATGCGTTGTTTAAAACGGCAAGTTCTTCCTACACATGCAAGAGATGCGAGGCCAACCAAAAGCAAAAGTACAACGTAACCGCACCAAGAACAGCTGAAATATCAGAAGAAAAAAGAGGAACAAAACCAAAATACACAAGCAGCTTTGTGTTCGTGGCTTTGCCATCTTTCTCGCAAGAAAAGGACATGTGCATAGCAAAGACCGTCCTCCTTCCACCCAAACGAAAGAAATCCGCAAATATCTCCAGCAAAAGCCAAAAGCGCAAAGTGGAATACAGAGAGCGGCCACCTATCTTTGCATGTAATGGGAAAGCTCCAACCAACACCCAGAGAAGGGTACGATCAGAATATCCCAGAAATGGGAAAGCTCCAACCAGCTCCCATGTGCGATCAGTAGCTCCCATGTGCTGCTCATCAACTCAACTTGGTCAAACAAACCTCTAAAAAAGCAGCAAAAGTTTCGGAGAAAAGCATCCATCGTCGCAGTGCATGCGTCCAAGACAAGCACAGAAGCGCACATGCCACGAAAAGAAACACCGAAACAAAACATGCAAATGCATCTGCATGCAAATGCTTGCTGCGAAAAAAAAAATCTCTCACGGTCCATGAGACCGAGAGCACGCGCAGCACCGATCCAACTCAAGGCCCCAGAAGGACCAAAGCAAAAGGAAAGCGGGCTTGAAACAGCGATAAATCCCAGAAGCAACTCGAGGGAAAACACGCGTACGTAGGCTCCGACCAAAACACCCACATGGATCACATCGGAAGCGTTCACCGCTTCACCAAAACACCCAAAGATTCAAAAGAAAATCCGCAGATATTGCTAGATCAACAACACAAATCACGCGCATCCAAGAGATCGCTAGGCACAAACAACAAAAAAGCAAACGAGCACACGCGAGAAGCAACAGATCTGGACAATACAAGCATAGAACATGAAGGAAGTGGACAGTAAAATAGAAGTAGCGGGGGCTTAGGCTTAGAGAAGAGTGAGACGCGAGAGCTCACATCATAGTGAAACAGGTTGTTGTCGGCGACGTTGACGAGGAAGTGGTTCGCCCTACCCATAGTCCCAGGCCCCGGCTGCGCAGGGAGAGGAGCCCCTTCTTCGAGACCGGCGCCAGATCCACGTCCGACGCCTCCGCAGAAGCAGCCGGCCGCTCCTTCGAGGCCGCTACCGATGCCGATGCAGTCGCGGCGGGCGGCGCCAGCGCGGTCTCCGACACGAATAGCTTCTGCTGGACCTCCTTGGCCAGGGCCGCGGTAGACAGCGCCAAGGACAGCGGAGCCGACGCTGGCACCTGGGAGGCGACTTGCTCCGGCTGGTGCGGAGCTGGAGCCGGCGAGGGCGAGGGCGGCCGGTAGACGACCCCATGCTGGTACGCGGCCTGATGCGGCGCCACCATGTGCGCGTTGTAGGCGTCCGACGCCGGCAGACGAGGCGTCGCCCCCGGCGGCGGCCCAGTGTGGGGGCAGCTGCCTCCTCCGAACGGCGGACCTCCTTCTCTGCCCGTCCATAGCCGCCCTCCGTACTGGTTCCCGCGGCGGCCACGGTAGGGCATGGGAAGGTGGTGGTGAGGGGAGAAGAGAACGGAAGATATGTGAGTTGGGGAGGAAAGGGGGAAGGGAGGCCGAACACGCCCTTTTTTATGGATCTGTTCATTTGTGGCTGTAGCTTATATTTATCTAGCTGTGGTTTATAATTTTTGAGGTTACAACTTATGAAGAGTTTACAGAGTAATAAAAATTTATATATGATTTTTGTCAATATAAATAAAGTTGGTATAATATATACTATAATTAACTAGTAAATCTTATCATAATTAACTAGTAAATTTTATCATAATTAACTAGTAGATTTTATCTTAAAAGACACTCTATTTATAAACTAGATATCGTAAAAAATCGAAAATTAAAACCAAAAACCACAAAATAACAGGCTCTGTATAGGCGGAGGTGGGTAGATGAGAGCAGAGGGAAGAGCACAGTTTGTATGGTGACGTTACCGCTCGGTACCTAGATGCTTGTCATGTCCGTACGAGAGAGTGATTCGGTTCAAATTTTCATACGATACTTATCTTGCAAACTTGTTTAAAAAAATTCAGGTTTTGTCAAGGCATCTGGATGATAATATGAGATGATTAAAAAATTGATGATAATATGAGATTGTTTCAGTCTTAATGCAGCCTAGGGAATAGGGATAACCTAGATTAGGATACTCCTAGCACATTATGTGTTGCAATATGTAGCAAACTGCAGGTTCTAGGTTCCGGGGTATATTTTATTTTCAATTTGTTTGAAAAAAATTGCCAACAAGTTTCAGGCTTGAACAATTTCAACGCAAGGTTTTAGTATGGATTTCAAAAACAATTCAAGTGATTTTAGACTTTTAGTACATTTTATGAAAAATAGAAACTGTGCAATTTTATATGATCATAGCTAGTGTCGTAGGGTGTGGTGTCAGGGCCTCGCTTTAAACGACTTTGACTTCTGTCTTTTCTAGCTTTTGTTGTTTTTAAGCCAAAAGCCATTTGGAATGGATCAGTTTCTAATTTCGGTTTTTTTGTTTTTTAGCTTTTTTGCTTTTGCCTTTCCCCTCTTTTCTTTACATTGTCTGTAAAGATATAACGGTATTTTTTCTTATTTTTAATTTTTTAATTAAATAACTCAAAAAAAGTTAATAATTTTATTCAACAGCTAGTTAGAGCGGCACCTTAGATTGGGCGGCGGCCCTGCCTTGCCCCCTCAACAATTTATTGGCTTCACCCCATCGGCGAAAGCTTCCTCTTTCTAACCGCCAACCGTACGTAATGGAGATGGAAGAGAGCGGAAAAGGGTTGAGCTTCTTAACAATGAGGTCTGCAACTAGAATGACTTAACTGAGGTTGAATAAGGGAAGTGTCGAGGGATTTCAAAACAATGAGACATCAGTAAATTTTACAATGATGATTGGAATAACTTCATACGCAACATGTGTACATGCGCATGAGGTCTGGCGATTTAGGATGAAAACTTGCACAAACACCTCCAAAACCTATCTTGGCTACAATTTTCGGCTTTTGATCCACGCGTCAGACTCCTCCAGGCGCAAGGCAGTTTTTGGTGAGATCACCTGTTCGCTCCGGGCGCTTAATTACCAAATTACTACACTACCCTTCCCTCTTCACCAGCTTTAGCACTGTACCAGCAACGGAGTTGACGCGTGTCTCATACGTACTCGCGCACGCGGAGGGAGAGGGAGAGCTGTGCGCGGTGAGTTTACCTTTCTCTCGTACGTGCCCTATTCTCTTTTTTTTTAACTCCGTAGCTAGTTAATTAACCAGCACTCTACAGTAACCTCCAAACACCTTAGGAAAACCCGCCAAACTCACGTTAATCTTACACGATTAGTTTTACTCATCTAACAGTTGCACTTTCGGAAGCCAATTCAGCTAGTCGTTTGAACTGCTAGGATGCAACAAAGTTGTGTACATTCGTACACGGAGGATTAATTTGAACTCTCTCTCCGCAAGACAGCATATGGGTGATTTCTTTTAAACTGTAGTTTATGATTATTTTTTTTAAATTTTTGAAATTTAAATATTCGTGAGAGTACAAAAAGAGATACTTATGTATGATTTTATCCGATATAGATAAAGTTGAGATTCATACATGAACATGGAAACGGAGAGCCACAGCCCAAGTGGAGTAAAGTGCATGTGATGCTTTCGATCTATTCATATTGGCTTCTATTTTCAGAAACAAAAATCAATATGAACATCCTAATTTCTATAAGGTATTTCTATTCATCGGTCACTACTTTTTATTTTCATATATTATAACGTACTTTGTATTTTATAATATCATAATTCCGTAAGTTGTATGGCAGTCCAAATGTTGTAATGTCTTTCATTGCAGTCTTTCTTACATAATGTACTACTATTCATCAACCGCTTCTATCAGCCACTACTATTTATTAGACACAACTATTCTTCATACGCTTCTATCATCCACTACTATTCATTAGTCGCAGTTAAAAACTATCTGTAGAAGCCAATATAAACAGTCACTTCATCACAAGTCGGAGTGTTCATCGCTTGGCTGGGGTCCACAACGTGGCTTTGGGCTCTGCGTTGCGCGATCTGCAAGGCTGCAAGACAGCAGGAATACGCAACTTGGGTACGTTGGCTCACAGCATGCATCACCAGGGAGTTAGCCATTACCCATTAGGATGGGTTTGCAAGCTTCTCTGAAGTTCTTATCAAAAAAAAAAAGCTTCTCTGAAGTTCAGGGGCTCTGTGGGGTTTCTCGGTTTTTAAATTAGTTTTTGCTAGTCAAGATTAATGTAATTTAGCTGCTCATTTATGTGCTAAGCAGTAGCTAGGCATAGGCAATGGTGCACCTGGCTTAATCAAGTAGCTAACTTAAATATAGTTGTTCGATCCAAAATTATACTCCCATTGTTGAGTAATGAAATTTAGCCCTGATTCGTTAAAAAAAAGAAATGTATAGGTACACCCAATCTCCTTGAGTCATGTGAAACAAGATCCACCGAATAAGAACAAGTAAACTACTACTAGGTGGCTCCTGACAACATCCTTTGTCGCATCAGCTGGGCAGCGTATGTATTATCGTAGTCATGAATGTAGCACAACTGCAACACTATCTGGAATGGCGTGCCCAAATTTGTGTTGCATACGAACCTTCCAGTCATGTGATCTCAGTGGCGGAACCATTGCACAAGCACAACCCATGATAGGTCGACTGGTAAGCATGGCAATATCCTACAAAGTGACCTACTGAAATGCCCAAAACACACAGTCCAAGATGAGGCAATCCAATCCTTTCATGGGGTGAGGTCTATCCTTGTAATTTATGTACATTCCAGGATTGGCTTCAACAATCTAAGAAATCATTCTCAGGGAAAAAGCATAGGCCTCCTTATATGTGCTATACATTTTCTCTATCACCTCTTGTATGTGCCATACATTTTCTCTATCACCTTCCTCTTGCCCCACCAGGCCACTACACCTTCTTGTAGCTAATTGGGTAGCTCACTATGTTGGCCACCTCTGCTATCAATAGTTTAAGCGAAATTGTGATGACCAAATGACTAATAAGCTAGCCACACAGGATGAGGTTACATTCCAGTGCTTGTGTAGCGGCTTAGCAAGTTCACAATTGTGATTATAAAGTCCATGCTAGTGTCCTTGAATTTCTACATACAAACCTTGCCAAGACATCCATGTTCCACACATTTCACGATGTATGTGTCCTGGTTCGACCTGTACAGCCTGTACATACGACTAACGATCACGGCATGTCTGACTATCCTGATCAACTCGGCTTCGGCTTCTGGCTTATTTTTCACTATTCATAAGTTTCGTCTTTTTCTGAACTTTTGGCTTTTTGTTGAGCTTTTTTGCCGGTTCTTTTTTTTCCGTATTTGTTTGTATTATACGTAATGGGCTAACATATTTTTTATATTTTAAAATTTTTAAAATTTAATTATGCTAAATAAGCCTCGGTCAGCTACAGTGTTTTCAGCCATAAGCCATGAGCTTTTCAACCGAACCGATCACCACCATATGTCTTGTTGAAAGACGCATTTATTCCGGAAATGTTGCCCTATTATCACGGACATCCATTCCAACTCATCCTCTTGTGACACAACAAGGGAGGCCACTGCAAGATCATCCAATCTCGAAGACACATAATCAATCTTAGAGCAACTCCAAGAGATTAGCCAAAAGGAGTATCTAAATTTAGTAATTTTAGCTATTCTCTAAAATAAATCTCATCTAAAAAAATAGACTACTCCAACAGACTATCTAAATTGGGACTCTCCATATTCAAATCTGCAACGTCACCAGACTTTTTGTTTTCGGATCCATCCCGTAGACCTCGCCGTCCGCTCGTCTATTCGGATCATCGCGTAGACCTTGTCGCCGCCGCCTGGAACTCAAGTTCAGTAGCAGCGCAGGGGTCTTGCCCGCTGGTTCCGGCTGCCCAGGCATCATCAACGCACTGCGCACGTGAGATTAGCGGCGTACGCACGTCCAGCAGGCCACACGGAAGGGGCAGAGCACCCAGCCATCAGGGCACGCAGGGATTCTGAAGATGGATTCTGAAGATGGCACAGCGCCCAGCCATCAGGGCACCCAGCCTACAGCTCAAGGTGTGTCTACGATGGATTCTGAAGATGAATTCTATGATACATTTGTATTGAATGAAGTGTTTGAGTCATCATCTTCGGACGATGAGGATGATTTATATATTGCTGCCGCGCACATAGTAGCAGAGGACAATGACAATCAACCACTTCGCCGTGGTTCTATTGAGGGACATCGCGTATTGAATCGTGATAGGCAGTCCGGGCACTTCAGACTTTTTCAAGACTATTTCTCAGATGACCCTACGTACAGGCCAAACTATTTCAGGCGCATGTTTGTACTTTCCCCCCATGGTTTGAAATTTGTTTTGTACATGCGTTGAAGTGTGGCTAATTAAGCTGTGTTGTGGCATATATTTCGAATGAGGCGTCACGTGTTTGTTCGCATAATGAATGCTATTGAGGAGCATGACGACTACTTTGTGCAAAAGAGGAATGCAGCCGGTATCATAGGACTATCTTGTTTGCAAAAAGTGGTGGCAGCTTTTCGGATGATAGCTTATGGTGTAGCGGCTGATGCTACGGATGACTATGTACGTATTGGCGAGAGTACTGCTCTAGAAAGTTTAAGAAGGTTCGTCATAGATGTTGTTCAGGTATTTGGACCCGAGTACATGAGATTGCCTAATGAACAAGATACTGCTAGATTACTCGCAATTGGTGAGAGCAGAGGTTTTCCAGGAATGCTTGGCTCCATAGATTGCATGCATTGGACCTGGAAAAATTGCCCTATTGCATGGCAAGGTATGTATCGGGGACATAAAAAGGAGCCTACAATTATACTAGAAGCAGTTGCCTCTAAAGATCTTTGGATCTGGCATGCATTCTTTGGGATGCCAGGCTCGCACAATGATATCAATGTTCTTCAAAGATCTCCTATATTTGCAAGGCTTGCTGAAGGTGACGGTCCACAGGTTAATTATAGCATCAATGGGAACGATTATACAATGGGTTATTATCTCGCAGATGGCATATATCCATCTTGGGCCACGTTCGTGAAGACCATACCAGAGCCACAAGGCAACAAGAAGAAATATTTTGCCAAGGCACAAGAAGCTTGTAGGAAGGATGTTGAACGAGCATTTGGGGTTCTACAAGCTCGCTTTGCTATCGTTCGAGGGCCAGCTCGTTTGTGGGATGAGGAAACGCTTGAAGCAATAATGAATGCTTGTATCATTATGCACAACATGATTGTCGAGGATGAGGGTATTGACGAAGATGATTTCAGCTATGATGACATGGGAGAAAAGGTAAAAATATCCCATAATGGTACGCCCGAACTAGATGAATTCTTCCAAAATTACAAGAACATTCAGGACAAGGAAACTCACACACAGCTTCAAGCCGACCTTGTTGAGCACCTGTGGCAAAATCATGCAGATTTATATTAGAATATTATTGTTGAATGATTATATTTGCTGTTAGGATATAATTTGTTTGCATGTGCTGTGTGTTCTCTTACTCCTTGGTTGAAGACCCGCCTTGACTTAATTCTTCAAATCAGCTTAGTTGTAGTAGTTTCTTAACTAAGGCTGTGAAAGCATTTCTGTATGATCACAGGCTGCACGGCATCATTTGAACATTAGACCATGGCGAGTGTAACATGGAGGGGAGCGCATGTCCAGAGCCCAGACATGGGGCTGCCATTGTCTGAAACAGGAAGCATGCCTTTTGAATTTTTCTGAACCATTGAATTTTTCATATTCTTGGTCAGAACACTATAGATTTTTTATTTGAAGACAACGTTGTAGGATTTAGCATTGGCAAAAGAGAACCAGCGACAAGGGTGAACCAGCGACAGCGACAAGGATTTTTTTCACCATGGCAAGAGAAGACAAAGGTAATGTTGCAAGCTGTAGCGGTTTTACCAGATAGATCGTCAGGGTGTCAGTTCAGTTACTTGATATGCACCGGGCTAATAATTGTCACTTGTAAAATTAGCCAAAAGCAGAGCTGTATAGATATACTTTGCAGTGAATAGGTATACTTTGTCAGTTCTGGCTGTTCTACAAGGCTTTCAGTGACATTGTGAACAAACTGTGCAGTACATCATTCACACTTGTGGCAATCAGAGAACAAGTACTGCAAATATATTAATAGGGACTGCAAATATAATTCATTCACAGGGACTGCAAATGTGGCAATCTGAGAACAACTACTTAAAATATATTCCAAGGGTAGCTTGCAAATGAAGTTCACTCACAGATATTAATATTAATAAGGACTGGAAATGAAGTTCACTCACAGATATTGCAAATGTCACAATCTCATTACAACTACTTAAAATTTATTACAATCATTAACTAAAGGCACATCTAATTACTTAGGCGTCTTGCAAGTATGGCATTCTTGAGGCTTTCATAGTACTGCATCTGTTCATTGGACATGTTACTAGTGTCGACATTCATAATTCTCTCTTCTTCCAGGTTCTTGTTGAACTCAAATTGGTTTCTCTGTAACTCAAGTTTTTCTTTCTCCAGTCTGATCCTTTCTTCCTGCAATGCGAAGGCTTTCTTACACCTCTCCTCTTTCTTCAACTCCTTCTCTGCATCGGCTTCTTTCTTTTTTGACAAAAGATAATCCAATGCTTCCATGGTAGAATGTTGCCGTAATTTCTGCTTCTCCTTCTTTTGCCCTGTAGGTCTCTGAGGTGTACTGTTCGCAAGCTGATTGTCATCAGTAGTAGCAGTGGGCACCAAAGGAGCCGATCCAGGACTTGAATTGGCTGAAACTTTCTGTTTTTTAGTGATTGTCTTCTGGGTTTGCATCTGCTTACGTCTATCTGCCCACTTTGGTTGATCTTTCAATAATTTCCAGCAATGCATGTACGGAAATTGCCTATGCTGCTTGTCTTCTTTAATAAACAACTTCAATGCATCTGCTTGCTACAAAGTGGTCATATATGAATGTGTCAGATGCATCCAAATAAATAAAAATCCAAAGTGTAAGATGTGTCATCAAACCTTATCATCGATAGTCGCTCCACTTTGATTCCTGCCCTCAATCTTGGAAAGACAACCAGCAAAGAGGTTCACATCGCGTAGTATACCAGACCAACGGTTTATCAGGGAGCCTTCTGTGCGATCAGATGAGAAATCCTTGTGGGCATGAAAATATGCATGTATCCGCTTCCAATATGTGTCACGTGATTGGTCCACACCTTTCACTGGATCTAAACTAACATTCAACCACGCTTTCACTAGTTGTTCGTCCTCTTGAATTGTGAAATTTTTTGATCTTCTCTGGTTTCCTTTCCCTGTTTCCTGAACCTCTTCTTGTGAAGCTACTTCCTGAGCAGGAGGTAAATTCTCAAATTGACCAGGAAGACCAAAACCATTTGTCATCAGATCAGTGAAATATCCCCTAGAATCCATGGGTCCTGTGATAGGAAATAACAAATATTAATTAGTTCAGAGGTCCACGATACTATTAATCTTCGCATCGACTCCAAATGATGTATTCTGTTCCTTCCATGACGATGTGTACATTAGTATCCCACCAATCAAGGGACCATGAGCTCGACTGACAAGTTGTGCATAAGAGCTCTAGTTCTTTTCTATGATTTTCTGCTGTTATCAGTGATCGCTAAAATCCCTACCAACATGTATTGCATATCTGATCAAACAATTACCTAACAATTAGCTGATCAAACAAGGCCTCAATATCCATTGTTGACATGTTTTGATATTGGTTCATAAATGTCAGCATTACAGTAGCATGTCATTGTTATCAACCTTGACAAAGTTCAGATCAGTTGTCACTTCATTAGGTTCAAATATATCATCTACCAAACCACGTGAACAAGCTTTTTTAATGAAGGCAAAGCAGAACTGCAGTCTTTTCTAACTTTGGGTAGCATCGAACTCGAATCACATACACAATCTTTAACTTTTGCAAATTGCAACTACATGAAGCTTGTAAACAAAAGAACATACAGCAAATATTAATGAAATACAAGGATGAAGACATCACCAGGTAATTCCTCCGAATCTGCAAAGGGGAACTGTGGCTGCTGGCTCACATTTGGGGAGGGGGCCTGCGATGGATGGACATTGAATTCATTGGGAGGAATCACTCGACGCCGCATCAATCCAACCTCTCTGTTCGCGGAAGAAGGGCCGGCGCGGCCGCTCGGGAGAGAAGGAGCCGGCGCGCCCGCTCGGTGGGAGAAGGAGGCGGCGCGGATGCTCACGGGGAGAAGCAGCGCGGCACGGCGGCTCGCGGGGACAAGGAAGGCGGCGCGCCCACTCGGGGGGAGAAGGGAATAGCGCGGGAAGAAGCAGCCTGGCGCGCGGGAAGGAGGAGCCTGGCGCGCGGGAAGGAGGAGCCTGGCGCGCGGGAAGGAGAATGGCGAGCCGCGCAGGCTATCCATGTTTCGATAGCGACAAACCCGGGATACACAGCTCTCCAATTTGGATACCCATCTAGACAATCTGTTGGAGACCATTTTTACCTAAAACTAGCTATATTTACATTTACAAAATGATTTACCTAATCTGTTGGAGATGCTCTTAGTCGACACGATCCCACCAACTTGACCACCCCCACCATTATCTTCACATGCATCATCTCCACTGCTATCTATGTCTATGTCTGGCTCATCATTTCATTGCATTGCCTCTGCCAGTTTCTCCGCAAGCCTCCTGAGATGTTAATCATCCCCAGCACCAGTAAGCTCTGTTGCCAATTCAAGTACAAACAGTATGGTCTGTTGCCAATTCAAGTACAAAATGTCCACGGATAAAATAATAAATCGAAGTCAAAAACGAAAGAACAAAACAGAGACGAAGTTAACGCTCGCCGAGAGGAATACATTGTCTGAACAATCCACATCAGAAATAAAAGTAAAACAAGAACCAAAAATTAACACTCCACACATCATCATGGCAAAAGAATCGATCACGGATAGATGCATGCACACGACCGCTAGAAAGCTGTGATTTACTGTAGCATTGCCGTGGATGCGACCACGGCCAATGCCACGGCGACGACGGCGGGGAAGCCCGCGTAAACGCCGGCGCCGTTGGCGTTTGGAGCGGGTGCGGTCGTCGCGGCGGACGAGCCGTCCGTCGACGCCGCGCCGGACGGTGTCGAGGCGCTGCCGGGCTCGCTGACGCCTGGGGACGCCGCGGCGGGCACCGTGGAAGGGGCACCAGAGGACGGCGTCCGCTGCTTGAGCACGCGGATGTTGACCTTCTGCCCGGCGGCGCAGTGGCCGGGCACGCCGCAGATGAAGAAGCGGTGGCCGGGGCTCTTGATGGTGATCTTATCGTCGCCGGAGGTGTGCGTGGCGATCGGCGACGAGTTGGTGCAGCTGTCGTACTCGGCCTTCTTCACCTCCAGCACGTTGTGGATGCCCTGCGGGTACTGGAACTCTGCAAGCAGACCATGCAAATTGGCGCCATGGTCACCACAAGAACAGAAGCAATACAAATGTGTTTGCTTTTTTCATCATCTTTTCGCACCAAAAGAAATGATCACGCAAAGCACCAAGAAAAAGCGGCAGAAATGAAAACAAAACATGCAACATAAGGTGTATCTATCTGTAAAAGGATTAAGTATATAGAACACACACTTCTTTTGACACCAAAGCAAGTTGTGAACAAAACATGCTTCTATACTACTCATAATAGAAAGTGCCAAAGTGCTTCACTTTACAACTAATCAGAAGTTGACGATATATAGTATCCTGGCAGTTGCTAAATGCAGCTAGCCATTTGATAATAGTGTGGTAATGTATAATCATTTCCCAGGGCCAAGAGTTTTAGAACAATCATATAAACATAGCCCCTAATTATTTTCAAGAACATGTTTTCGGAAGAAAAAAAAACATCCATCAACACACTATCAGAACTGCAACAACTGAAAAAACAACCTTAAGTTAAAGACTGAAATGCAACTAGCATGCTGGATCAGGCACAGCACAATGCAGTTCAGACACCATTTCTTACTCCTCCGCTAAAACTTCAAGCAGTACACTGATAGATCTAGCAGCCAATGAGCACAATAAATGGGATAGCCTCATATGCCATGGTTTAGCTATTGTCGACACCAACCCTACCATTTCTTGAGTTCAGAACTCCGGTGGTCCATGAGAAAAATTTATGGATCATGTTAGTACTGTGCACAAGCAGCACGAAGCCAGGAATCCTCCGTGAACGCCTTTAAGACTACATAAAGCTTGCAGATATGTACTACGCAGTGTGCAGTAAAATCAAAGAAAGTGGAGATACAATGACCTATTTTTACCCAACTTTCCTTGCCCATGCCATGGTTAAAGGAATTGCCTTCATCTAAACGCAAGACAAAAGAGATTGAAGATGCGTTGTAAAGTACTTCGCTGACGGTGACTAGTCATTAGCACTCAATCTTCGCACTAAGTAATGGAAGGGAAGAACAGATAATGCCTACTCAACATATACATCACTTAATCTTTTTCCCTTGAACAATGCACGCTCACCTGCACATTTCACTAACACCAAGAAAATACTGACATTGCCGAGGATGGTCCACCCTGAGGTTTTGCCGACCTTGTAGACGATCGCCGACGAGGTCGCCGCCATTGCGAACCCAAGCGTCAGCACCAGCACGTTCTTCATGCATATTCCTTGTTTATAGTAGTTACTATGTGATTTTTGGAAGAACATATCTACCCAAAACTTAACAAACGTGTAGAAACATCGAAATCGATCATGTAAACAACTTTAAAATATAGCAACAACATCACCACAAACATGTACATATAATCCCATGCGACATCATCATTAAAACTCGACAATTAAATTACATCATGTCCATCATCATCATCATCATCGCCACCCACCAATATCTACCGATCCATCGATGAACAAACACATATAATGATCACTTATTCGATGTCGAAGGTGTTCTTGCCGGTGAACTTGACCTCGATGGGGTTGACGTTCTTTCCGATGCTGCGGAAGTTCTGGCCAACGCCCTGCCTGCCGGGGTTGACCTTCTCCGGGTAGACGCCGTCCTTGGGGTGGAGGTACTGCACCTCACCGTTGGGAAAGACGCGGTAGAACTGGTAGTTGATCTTGTACTTGGAGCGCAGCCGCGTGCCGAGCGCGAGGCACTGCTCCTTGCGCGCCAGCTTCAGCAGGTTGGGCCCCTCCCGCATGATGGCGGCGCCGCCGGTGGGCATCTCGAACACCTGCTCCTTAGGCGACGTCCACGTGATCACGTAAAACTCCTCCACCTGCGCCTTCCGGAGCAGCCCGCCCGTGCTGCCGCCGAAGATGGGCGACGGCGTGTTGGGGTCCAGCTGCGGCGGCACGAACCCCTTGGGCGCCTCGGCTACCGGCGCGGCAGCTGCGGGCTCCTCGGCGGCGGCGGCCTTGAGGGCAGCCGGGCCGCGGGAGCTGGAGTGGAGCGAGAGGGAGGAACCTAGCTGGCGAGGCTTGGACGGCGAGCAGGCGGCCAGGAGGTGGCGGGTGGCGGCGGAGGCTTGGGTGGCCATGGCCATGGCGTTTTTTGGCAGCAAGGTAAGCTAGGAGAGGCGTGCAAGATCGAGCGCAGTGGTGTGGCGCGATGAGCCGATGAGAAGTAGAGCAGGGTTGGCTAAGAGGTAACGGGTTTGGGTGGGGAAGTCGATAAGGGGATATGAGGCCGGCCAATGGGAAGTGGATAAGGCGATATGTGGCCGGCCAATGGGAAGCACAGACGGATGGAGAGGAGGAAGAGAATGCTTACAAATTTGCTGCTCCACCGCTGATTTACTCGGAAAAATCTCTTAGAAATTGGGGAGCAAACCCACTAGTTCTTGGGGGATTAGGCTGTCGCTTCCTGGGCTGCGTTTTCTTGGAGAGAACCAGCTAGGTGAGGAAGGCAACCACTCCCATCTTATATGGATTGCTGCACTTTTGCCCTGGGAAGCTGTTGGCCCTAGGATTGGAGATGCACGGTTCAGAAGGGGGAGAGAGGGTTTCTATATCTCTGGTTTGGCTTTGGCGCCCTAATAATCATGGTCTAAAAAAGCTGAAATAATTTTGACATGTTCTCAAGGAGAAAACGCAAGCACGCTCGCATTGCAATGACTCGTATTTGTAGCGATAGGATTATCTTTTCATGCATTACGCGCGAAGATGCATGGTTGTTTTGAAAATTGTAAAGGTTCAAGTAACCATGTAATATTTTGGTAGTGTTTTTGTATATAATCTATGAATCTATGAATAATTTTGATTGACAATTTACATGATCATGGCTATAACTACGTTGATTTGGATCGTAGTTGTGATTATAGTTATTATGGCTACAGGCCAAACAGTGAACAAGGGGCTATAGGAAAGTCACTAGGGGCTACTTGAAATCTTGCATATGCTAGAAATGGGGATAAATAATGAATTAGCTGTCTTCTAGCTGTTTCTTCCCTCAAGGCTATATATATGACATTAAGGCCAGGTTACAATAATGCCCTTGCTATGGTTCATAATATTAAGAGTACAAATGTCCTTTTACATATTTAATGGGCCTCTTTGGGCCAGCGGACCGAATGAGCAAAGGTGAGGGCCACTAACCTAAATCCCCAATAACAGTGTATCTTTAATTTCTTTTTGCAAGACGTGTATAAATTGATGGACTCCTTTCATACTTGTGAGTATATAGTACTTTCATATCACATGGTGGTTTTAGAAGGAGGGGGTTTAGCCGCTGGCACAAGATGATGCAAAGAGCTAGAATAGCCATACAAAATGAAGCTATAGAAAGTATTGCATCCATCAATTATGACCCGTTTATTTAAGCATTTCCTTTGGCTTAAAAGTAAAAAAGCCGAAGCCCAAACAAACGAGAGGTTTTTCAATTGGGCTTTTAGAAAAGCCAAAAGCCTCTCATAACAAAAAGGTATAAGCCAGCTACTTTTTTGGCTTTTGCGGGATGGAAATGCCCTGAAATGGCATTTCGTGAGTAATTTTAATGCAGTTGAGTAGCAAAGAGTTATTTCCATATTAAAGGCCATATATCATCAACATAAGCATAATATGAAGCATAAGAATAACAATATATCATCAACTACACGATAATAAGCTCAAATGCTCACAAATATAGTACAAACATGCTAGAAGATCATCCATACACATACAAGTCTTCCCCAAGTTTAAATTGATCAATGAGTCAAGAATGTGCTTAAAGGTGTAAGAAACAGCTTACCAGGCATATATGATACAGTGGAAGTAGACAAATCATTCCATGGCTTCTCGCACGTACAATGATGAAGATCTAGCACGGGATCTGAAATAAAAAGAAAGAAAAGATGGGTAATCAACAAAAACTAACAAAAGGTATGTAAATAAAAAGATAAAGCGCCGGAAACTTAGCCATCCCGAGTAACTTTACGGAGTATAAAAGATCGCACGGCAGCCTCGCACCCCGATGTACTCTGTGGAGTATAAAGTGCTGGGAACTTAGCCGTCCCGGGCAACTCTACGGAGTATAAAAAATCTTACGGTGGCCTCGTGTCTCGGCGTACTCTACGAAGTATAAAGCGCCGGGAACTTTGCCATCCTAGGCAACTCTACGGAGTATAAAAAAAATGCACGACGGCCTCGCACCCCCCGTATTCTGCGGAGTATAAAACGCCGGGAACTTTGCCATCCTAGGCAACTCTACGGAGTATAAAACATATCGCACAGCGGCCTCATGCTCTGGCGTACTCTACAGAGTATAAAGAGCTGGAAACTTAGCCGTCCAGGGCAACTCTACGGATTATAAAAAAATCGCATGGTGGCCTCACACGCTGGCGCGTGCTTTGCGGAGTATAAAGCGCCGGGAACTCAACCATCTCAAGCAGCTCTACAGAGTATAAACTGCCACGCGGAGTGCACGGCCTCCATGCAAATTCTATGGAGTATAAATGGTAGCGTGGGACAGCTTGCGCGGCCGCACATGCATCGCGTGCTTTGTCTATCCCACCAGGGAGTTCTTGCCATGGATCGTAACCCCAGTGAGTCTCGCACATTTCACGCGTCTCACCAGGGAGTTCGCCGTGCTACTTCGTCCGATCGCCTCACAGTCGTAGACGCCCTGTCTGACCGCATCGTGGTCATTGACGCCCTGTCTGACCGCATCGTAGTCATTGACGCTTCATCCGACCACCTAGCAGTTGAGACTCCATTCGACCACATTGTGGTCGTAGATGCTTCGTCCGACCGCATCGTGGTCGTAGACGTTTCGTCCAACCACCTAACTGTCGAGCCTCCATCCGACCGCATTGTGGTCCTAGGTGCTTCATCTGACCGTCTCGTGGTCGTGACTCTGTCTGACTACCTTGTGGTCACATATGCTTCCTCCAACCGCCTCGTGATCGAGACCTGAGGATCCTCCTTGCCCATGGTACCAGAATGTGAATCCCAGCCATTTCTCCTGAACGAACTTCCGAGCGCTTCATCAGTCGCTCAATTTTAATGTTAAAAGATAAGAGTTTTGAAGACAACTTTCTAGTTAATTATGTGATTTGCAGTTTTTGGTCCTGAGATGTTTTACTCTCTGTCAAATTTGTGTTACAGGTTAACACTCTGGAATTCCTCCGTATTGCCCCGGAAGGCAGCATGAGGGAGGGTGTTCGACTTCCTGCTGACGGCCTCCTAAAGGGTGGCCAGTAAGCCCTTCACTTAAAAAACTGGTACTAGTGAACAGCCACATCCAAATGTGATGAAGATTTATGGAAACTGCATGATTTCAGGGAACGGATCTTCACTCCAACCTTCGTCCCGGATCGGAAACCTCTCCAGGAGGAGACTGAAATAGTGAAAGGCGATCTTTGAGTTGCAGGGCATGTGAAGCCGCGGTTTGTGCCTACCTAACCCTGATTGGTTCGGTTTGAGCTTCTGGTTTATTTTTCACTATTCATAAATTTCGTCTTTTTTGAACTTTTGACTTTTTATTGAGCTTTTTTCCGGTTCTTTTTTTTCCCGTATTCGTTTGTATTATACATATTGGGCTAACATATTTTTTATATTTTTAAAATTTTTAAATTTAATTATGCTAAATAAGCCTCTGTCAGTTATGGTGTTTTTTCAACCAGCTACAGTGTTTTCAGCCATAAGTCATGAGCTTTTAAGCCTAACCGATCACTGTATATAACGTCGAAAGTATTATGTATTTATACGTACGTAAGAGCTAAGAATAATTCTGCACTGAAGTGTTGTAATGTGGAAGATTTGCATCGTTCCGAGGCCTACTTGTGTACTGTACTGAATTACTGATCAGATATTACAGTCCTGAGATAAACCTATATGTGGTGTCCCGTTACTTGGAGTTGCCATTCTATCATTTCTTGGCTACAAAATGTGTCAGGAGCTGTAGCTTATATATACTTGGCACACTTGATTCTACCCTGGCGTGAAATGATCTTGGTTCACCTGTTTATTGTGATCAGAAATCACACCTCTGGTGCCATTTTTGCATAATGGACTGAAACTTCCTAAGTGTAATAATAGCTTAAGCTGACATCACAAACAGTAAGCTCTGTTGCTAATTCAAGTACAAGATGTCCACGGATACATCGAAGTCAAAAACGAAAGAACAAAACAGAGACGAAGCTAACGCTCGCCGACAGGAATACGTTGTCTGAACAATCCACATCAGAAATCAAGTAAAACAAGAACCAAAAATTAACACTCCACACATCATCATGGCAAAAGAATCGATCACGGATAGATGCATGCACACGACCGCTAGAAAGCGGTGATTTACTGTAGCATTACCGTGGATGCGACCACGGCCAATGCCACGGCGATGACGGCGGGGAAGCCCGCGTAAACGCCGGCGCTTTTGGCGTTCGGCGCGGGTGCGGTCGTCGCAGCGGACGAGCCGTCCGTCGACGCCGCGCCGGACGGTGTCGAGGCGCTGCCGGGCTCGCTGACGCCTGGGGACGCCGCGGCGGGCGCCGTGGAAGGGGCGTCAGAGGACGGCGTCCGCTGCTTGAGCACGCGGATGTTGACCTTCTGCCCGGCGGCGCAGTGGCCGGGCACGCCGCAGATGAAGAAGCGGTGGCCGGGGCTCTTGATGGTGATCTTATCGTCGCCGGAGGTGTGCGTGGCGATCGGCGACGAGTTGGTGCAGCTGTCGTACTCGGCCTTCTTCACCTCCAGCACGTTGTGGATGCCCTGCGGGTACTGGAACACTGCAAGCAGGCCATGCAAATTGGCGCCATTGTCACCACAAGAACAGAAGCAATACAAATGTGTTTGCTTTTTTCATCATCTTTTCGCACCAAAAGAAATGATCACGCAAAGCACCAAGAAAAAGCGGCAGAAATGAAAATAAAACGTGCAACATAAGGTATATCTATCTGTAAAAGGATTAAGTATATAGAACACACACTTCTTTTGACACCAAAGCAAGTTGTGAACAAAACATGCTTCTATACTACTCATAATAGAAAGTGCCAAAGTGCTTCACTTTACAACTAATCAGAAGTTGACAATATATAGTATACAGGCAGCTGCTAAATGCAGCTAGCCATTTGATAATAGTGTGGAAATGTATAATCATTTCCCAGGGCCAAGAGTTTTAGAACAATCATATAAGGGATAGACTATTGCACAGGCGACTGAATTTTTTTTATCTTTCAGTCATCTAAAGTTGCACTTTGAATCACCTGAAGTTGCACATGTTTTTTGGAGGGGGGCTGCAATTTTAGTTGATTGAGAGTGCAATTTCAGGTCACCTGAAGTTGCACTCTCAATCACCTAAAGTTGCAGTTGTTTTTTTGGAGGGAGGCTGCAATTTTAGTTCATTGAGAGTGCAATTTCAGTCGCCTGTGCAATAGCAAAACTGATCATATAAACATAGCCCCTAATTATTTTCAAGAACATGTTTTCGGAAAAAAAAATACATTCATCAAAACGCTATAAGATCTGCAACAACTGAAAAAACAACCTCAAGTTAAAGACTGAAATGCAGCTAGCATGCTGGATCAGGCACAGCACAATGCAGTACAGACACCATTTCTTACTCTTCTCTGCTAAAACTTCAAGCAGTACACTGATAGATCTAGCAGCCAATGAGCGCAATAAATGGGATAGCCTCATATGCCATGGTTTAGCTATTGTCGACACCAACCCTACCATTTCTTGAGTTCAGAACTCCGGTGGTCCATGAGAAAAATTTATGGATCATGTTAGTACTGTGCACAAGCAGCACGAAGCCAGGAATCCTCCGTGAAAGCCTTTAAGACTACATGTGCAGTAAAATCAAAGAAAGTGGAGATAAAATGACCTATTTTTACCCAACTTTCGTTGCCCATGCCATGGTTAAAGGAATTGCCTTCATCTAAACGCAAGACAAAATAGATTGAAGATGCGGTGTAAAGTACTTCGCTGATGGTGACTAGTCATTAGCACTCAATCTTCGCACTAAGTAATGGAAGGGAAGAACAGATAATGCCTACTCAACATATACATCACTTAATCTTTTTCCCTTGAACAATGCAAGCTCACCTGCACATTTCACTAACACCAAGAAAATACTGACATCGTCCTATATAGTAGCAGCAGGTTACATGGAGGCTGCAGAGGCATACATGCTCACCAAGCAAAGCTACACACACAGGAGAAACTAGTACACTGTAGGACATAGTGACATACTGGCAATGAGCAAAAGCCAAAAGAGAAGCAGTGGCCAGTACTGGATCTATAGCAAGGAACGAGGAGTGTTTTTGTTACTACTAGCTAGTAAACAGCAAGACAGCCTGAAAAGTACTTAGAATTAGAGTGAGAATACAGAACTTGCCTATGGTGTCTCCAGCATGGAAATTCTTCCTCACAGCCCAGTCAGTGTAGTTGACATTGCCGAGGATGGTCCACCCTGAGGTGTCGCCGACCTTGTAGACGATCGCCGACGAGGTCGCCGCCATTGCGAACCCAAGTGTCAGCACCAGCACGATCTTCATGCTCATGGCCATTGCTGCACGACCTCTCCTGTCCTGGCTCACGCCCTCTGATTGTCTGAAAGCTAGCAAAATGAGAAGGGAGGAAGAGATGCTATAAGAGCAGAGCAGACGAAAAGAATTTAGTAGCGCTCACTTTGCTTCCGCCAATGTGGTGCCGAGGACGAGGAGCACCATTTATAGTGCCTCGCTCATTTTCTGCATTGACCATTTTGCCCCTGTACATGTTTGATCTAATGATCTGTCTGTTATTATTCTTTCTTGGAGATGGCAGGGTTCTGAACTTTTGTTGTTTTTTTGCTGGGCTCTTGTTCCTTGAGTAAAGCAAGCTAAAAGCTGGCCGTGAATCCAAGTCTTGATCATGAGGTTGTTCGTTAGGTATGTGATGCCATGAGTGAGTGGCTCTGCTGGTACGTGCTTTCCAGTTCTTTGGAGATCTTTTTCTTTTTAGGGAAGCAAGCAATTGCAAGCATGCATATATGCGCTGTAGTTGATCCATCTGTTGGTGTAGGCAGATCTTTCTGATTTTTTTCTTCTTCTTTTCTTTCAGATGTGATGTGATGCATCTATATTCGGAGAAAATGGAATAATGGAGCCTGCAACGTACGATTAAATTTTAGTTTATGCATGGAAACGATCCAAAGTGGCATAGATCATAGATGTGTAGAACAGGCTCTACAAGATTCAAAATCAGTAGTATTTTAATCACCATCGTGAGTGTCAGAGGCTTTACAAGATTGTTGGAAACTAGCAACAACATACAGCACGCATGCAAGTGTAAACAGCAAGTTACAACGCACCATCACCGAACGTGCATATACATATAAGGCATGATTAACACATCATGATAATCAAATCATCATTAAAACACATAGCAAAATGCCAAACTTACTCATCCAGCCAGCAACGGCTTTCCCCCCCTCCATCCGGATGAGATCGGGAGGCCGTGTCTCCAATGACCTCCTTCCTCCAACTGTTGGAATAGTCCCAGGTAGGTTGTGAGAAAGAATAATCACAATTTAAAGTGCACTAGAACAGGAAGATTACGGGTAACAGAAAGTATGCTTCAAATGGTTTCATTGACATTGTGTACTATATACCTGTTTTGTTTATCAGGTTTGCTATCTGTTAGTTGGATGATGAATTGCTCTGTTTGTAATTAACCTCCAAGTAGGGGTGAGCAGACAATAGAGTTAGAAACCCAAGTACCCAGTGAAAAAAAAATCTGCTCTGGTTTGGTTTTGTACTGTATCACAGTCGGTTTTCAGTCGTCTGTATGCTAGTGCTAGATAGATGAACGATCATCGTGTAGATATGCACACAATACATTACACGCAACACAAAATAACCAAAACAAAGGGTGTATATATATGTACTCTTCATGCATATTACTTGTTTATAGTAGTCACTATGTGATTTTTGGAAGAACATATCTACCCAAAACTTAACAAACGTGTAGAAACATCGATCGATCATGTAAACAACTTTAAAATACAGCAACAACATCACCAAAAACACGTACATATAATCACATGCGACATCATCATTAAAACTCGACAATTAAATTACATCATGTCCATCATCATCATCGCCGCCCACCAATATCTACTGATCCATCGATGAACAAACACATATAATGATCACTTATTCGATGTCGAAGACGTTCTTGCCGGTGAACTTGACCTCGATGGGGTTGGCGTTCTTTCCGATGCTGCGGAAGTTCTGGCCAACGCCCTGCCTGCCGGGGTTGACCTTCTCCGGGTAGACGCCGACATTAGAGCTGGGACTTGGGCCGTGCCGTGCCGGCACGGCCCGGGCTCATCGTGCTTCGTGCCGTGCCGGCTCGACCCAGTCATCTCGCCGTGCCGTGCCGTGCCGTGCTGGCCCACGTCGTCTCCGGCCAGGCTCAAGCACGGCCCAAAGCCCACCGTGCCAGCGTTCGTGCCGTGCCAGCCCAAACACAGCCCGAAATTACTATACGCGAACGCGAAGGCGGTGGCAACGGTCGTCATCTTCCTTTCTCTCGTACCCGTCTCGTTTAAAACTAGTTAAAATTAAATTAATTGCATAAAAACATGGGCACGCAACAACATAAATATTTCGGAAAAAAATGAAATTTCTTTAATATTTTAGAAATACAATGTTATTGCCTCGTTAAAAACCTTACGACCCGCGTTATTACCATGGGGTAATAACGCTAGTCAATGGATTATTATTCGTTTTAGCCGATAGAACATCGCTCTAACGAATAATAAGCCATCAGAGTGATGCAGCAGAACAATAATTAGAGACAAAACACGATATTACAAGAATATCGCCACGCAGGGCTAAAATTTATTACAAAGCCTCAAGGGCTTAAATATTACAAAGCCACGATAGTACAGTACGTTTGCATCTATCTCAGTAAGACGTCACTCTATTTAATCCAATCACAGTAGTCGAGGTTAATTTCGGTACACTACTCGTCGTTCGACATCATCGCACTAACGTCATGAGATATGGTTGCTTTATTAGGTATGCCTGGCATTTTATTAATTCCTAGCAATTTTTCCGATTATACAGGATTAACTAAAGGTGTGAGTAATTATAACGGCTCATATTAATCCTGTACGATGATAACTGCTATTATTAATCCTAATCAATCTTCGTGTATGCAATTATACCAATTTGATTCCTTATAGGTGCGTATGTATATATTCAAGTTATTTAAATAAATTCTTGCTTCTTGATACCGGTTCTTTCTCGTAATTAGTACACGTGTGATTAATTATCTATACCAATGAAATTACCTTCTAAGGGTGTGTTTGGTTCGTGGATGGAGGTTGTATCGTATATCCTGACTGAGTGGATGCAGGCTGAGTGGAATCGTATTTCAGAAAAAGAAGATGTTTGGTGAGGTTGTATGAGCGGATGCAAAAAAAACTGAGATGTTGTTTGGTTGCCTGTATGAGCGGATGCAGTCTACCAAACCTGAGAGGCTGACACGTGGGATCGCATAAGATACACTGCATCAACCCATCCAGGATGGCCAGTGAAGCTCATTTTGAGCGTATCCACCCATCCAGGATGATGGCGTATTTTTGTATCCGCTCATGCAGGCTGCATCCACTCATACAGACAACCAAACAGACTCTTTCTCATATTATACGGATCCACCCAACCAGGACGAAGGAGATTTAGGCAACCAAACACACCCTAAGTAAATATTAATTAAATTATATTGTTTTACTAGTCTTTTACTGTTTAAGATGAATCTAGTCATTGTAAATATTGATTACTAGTCTTTTACTGTTTAAGATGAATCTAGTCATTGTAAATATTGATTACTGGACTTTTACTGTTTAAGATGAATCTAACTAAATGGGTTAAGACTACAATACCTTAATTCAATCTATACATGTACAAGTTTAATCGACATAGATTTCTATGATTTAAATGCTAACAACAACATATTCGGAGTATTTAAATATACCATGGGATGGTCTAAATGAAGCTACACAAATTTTAATATACTCATGTATACGCTTTAATCCATGACGTTAAGCGATACTATGGTCTAATTAATTAAGCGAATTCTACAAAATATGATCGCAGGGTTTTTAGGTTTTTGTTTAATTTCCAAAAGAACTTCTATCCCGTTGGTACGGCTAATAGTCAATTGCCATATTCTTAACTATATGCAGTTAACTCTCTTAATTTTGAACAAATTGCTATAGCAAGGTTGTGACACTGCATGCTTATGAAGATTCCAAATTTTTGGTAAATCTACCCTTTCCACATTTCCTATTTTTCTTCATTATTTTCCTTATCTTTCTCTCTTTCTTTTTCTTCTTTCCCTTTTCTTCCTTTCCTTCTTTTCTTCCGCCCGATCCCCTTTTTCTGCTTCTACCACCGACGCCTTCACTTCTTCCTTCCCCCGCCTCCTTATTCTCTCGGCGCCGCCTCTCTCCTCTTCCCGGACTCCCTCCAACCGACGCTGCGCCTCGGCTTCTCCGGCTGCGCCATCTCGGCGCTTCCTCTCGGCTCGGCTCTCCCTCACGCGCCTCCTTCCCCTCTCTGCGCCGCCCGCCGTCCCTGCCTTACCGCTCGGCTTCGCACGGTGGACCATGGCCGGCCGCCCTCGCCTTGCTGCTCGGTGCCCCACGGTGAAACACAGTCAGATCCGTGGCCCATGGCCCAGATCTGACGCCTTGCCCCCCTAATCCCCTCTGATTTGCGGCTGGTTTGGTGTGGTTTAATGGCTATTCTGCTTGGATTCAATGGGATTTGTGGCATGAATACTAGGGTTTATGGTTCACCTTCACCGATTGCTGGTTGCTGGTGGTGTGGTTGTCGCCCTCTTCCCCGTGCCGCCGTGCTGCCCGAGGCCCGCCGTGCCGTGCCGGCCTAAGCACGGCCCGATCGCCCGTGCCGTGCCGAACTTTGAGGCCCGGCCCGGCCCACCGTTCGTGCTGTGACGGCACGGCCCGCCACGTGTCGGGCCGGGCCATGCTTGGGCTGGGCCGTGCCGGCCGTGCTTTGGGCTGGCCCAAAGAAGCCCGGCCCAAGTCCCACCTCACGCCGTCCTTGGGGTGGAGGTACTGCACCTCACCGTTGGGAAAGACGCGGTAGAACTGGTAGTTGATCTTGTACTTGGAGCGTAAACGTGTGCCGAGAGCGAGGCACTGCTCCTTGCGCGCCAGCTTCAGCAGGTTGGGCCCCTCCCGCATGATGGCGGCGCCGCCGATGGGCATCTCGAACACCTACTCCTTAGGCGACGTCCACGTGATGGGCGACGGCTTGTTGGGGTCCAGCTGCAGCGGCACGAACCCCTTGGGCGCCTCGGCTACCGGCGCAGCGGCTACGGGCTCCTCGGCGGGCGGCGGCCTTGAGGGCGGCCGGGCCGCGGGAGCTGGAGGGGAGCGAGAGGGAGGAGCCGAGCTGGCGAGGCTTGGACGGTGACCAGGCGGCCAGGAGGTGGCGGGTGGCGGCGGAGGTTGGATGGCCATGGCCATGGCGTTTTTTGGCAGCAAGCTACGAGAGGCGTGCAAGATCGAGCGAGTGGTGTGGCGCGATGAGAAGTAGAGCAGGCTTGGCTAAGAGGTAACGGGTTTGGGTGGGGAAGTCGATAAGGGGATATGAGGCCCGCCAATGGGGAGTGCGGCTGCGCATCCACACAAGCGCGCGCGGCCATGACGCGCCGCACACCGTGGGAAAAATAGATAATTATGTTCACCTCTCCATCGCACGTGCCATACCATACGAGTGCAATCGGGATAGATACAGACACCATAGCATTTATTTGTATCCTATATCATATTTTTTTAGAGTCAGAGTCAGACACGAATAATGTCGGATATCTATTTCTCCATTCCGTATCTGTTCCATAATTTTTCGGACGGTCGATCGGACAGAAATTATCCGTTTCTTTTCATAGAACATTCGATAGTATGGTACAATCAAAGCGAGCATAGAGAGACTAATTATTGAGATATTAAAGAAAGAACACTTAGTACTTCCACTTATTTAGATGTGACAATCTACCTATATATTACTTTGTTCCTAGGTAAAGTAACAATAGTCTTCCTTATATCATTTGACATACGAATATATACGAACGGATATCACTTATTCCGTATCATATTCTATATTTTTTTCGAAGTCAGTATCAGACATGGATAATATCGGATACTCATCTACCTATTTCATATCTATTTCACATACCTTCAGTCGATCGGACGGGTAAAAATTATTCCTTTGGTTTGCATCCCCAATACTATACAAGAGGAGTTCGCGGAAAAACTCACCGCGTGTCTGCCGGCAGCGCGCACGCGTCCGAGATTACGGAAAGACGGCGGCATTCAAAACTTACGTACGCCAGCCCAGATTGACGGACGCGGACGCGTAATATCTAGAAAATCAAGATTGCATTGTGGAAATTTGGACACTGTTGGACCCTAAAATACCCAAAATTCCGTTTTTGGCCCCCTGTACAAAAAAATTCCACTTTTGGACCCCTTCCCACCGCGGGATCACCCCAGGCCGCCACGTCGCCCGGTCGTGCGGTCGGGGACCGCACGACCGGCCTGCGCCGCTCCCCACCGCGCGAGTGCGCTCCCCACCGCGCGACCGGCTTCGCGACCGCGCGTCCCTGCCTCCTGAGCGCGCGAACGCTGTGCCGACCGCGCGTCCGCTTGCCCACCGCGCGAAACCCCTCCCGAGCGCGCGTTCACACTGTAGACGGGGAGCGTTAGGGTTTGAGCTGCGGTTAGGGTTTGAATTTCTCGTGGTTTTTGCAAGATTTGATAATTTTGTAGTTATAATCTGGGAATGAATCTGATGAAGTCGTAATAAAAGTTTATGTTCATTGCAAGTTGTACATGCAAAAGAAATTATGCTAAATTTTTTTGCCGAAGGATTAAGCGTAGAAATATCGATGCATACAGTAGTAAGTGAATTTTAGGGTTTGGGTTGTTTTCAATCTCCGTGATTGTTTTAAGTTTTGACAATTTTGTAGTTATAAATAGGGTAAAAATCTGATGAAGTTGTAATAAAAGTTTATGTTCATTGCAAGTTGGACATGCAAAAAAAATTATGCTAAATTTTTTTGCCGAAGGATGGAGCGTAGAAATATCGATGCATACAGTAGTAAGTGAATTTTAGGGTTTGGGCTGTTTTCAATCTCCGTGATTGTTTTAAGTTTTGACAATTTTGTAGTTATAAATAGGGTAAAAATCTGATGAAGTTGTAATAAAAGTTTATGTTCATTGCAAGTTAAACATGCAAAAAAAATTATGCTAAATTTTTTTGCCGAAGGATTGAGCGTAGAAATATCGATGCATGCCGCGTAGATTTAGATTCCCCCGAGCGCGCGTTTACACCGAGCGTTAGGGTTTGGCTGGAGTTAGGGTTTGAAATCTCCGTGATTGTTTTAAGTTTTGGCAATTTTTTAGTTATAAACTGGATAAAAATCGGATAAAGTTGTAATAAAATATTATGTTCATTGTAAGTTGTAGATGCATAAAAAATTTTGGTAAATTTTTTTTAGGAAAGATTGACCGTAGAACGGTTGATACATAAAGTGGTAAGTGATATTTCGAAGGTTAGAATCATGGAATGCGAAAATACGAGATATTAAACTTCATAATACAGTTGGGAGTAACATGCCGCGTAGATTTTTATTACATGCATAACATATAGCATGATTGCGACTAACCCACCCAACTGCTCGTACGACCTACTGTGTGGACCGGGGCCACTTTCCCTTCCTTGCCCGCTCGGCGTTGAACTCCTCCGCGGCCTCTTTTGCCTTAGCCGCAATTTCCCTCTTTCTCTCGCGCTCCATCTCGCGAGCCTCCCGCTCCCTACGCGTGCACGCTTCAAGATGAGCTTGCGTCTCGCGCTGTATACGCAGGGTGTGCTCGTGCTTGCGGCGCTCCTCCTCCAGCAACTCCTTCTCCTTTGTGACATTCCACTCCTCGAAGTCGAGGGTCCATTGGTCCTGAGGGTGGATCTCAAGATCGATCCATTTGCGGTAGGCACATAGGGGCTCCGGAGACTGTAAATAAAAGAGAGATATTGTTAGTGCGTGTTGTGAAGGAGAAAAGGTAGGGGAAAATGGTGCATGTGGTCGTTACCGGCTGCCGATAGGTTGCGGTGTCAAAACGGCGGTTGGGGTAGTCACTGGAGTAGTTTGCGCAACCCCAGTACCGCATACCTAGACTGATGCGGTGCTTAGACTTGAAGAACTTGCACACGTCCCCGCACCAACAAAGGGGAGGTGTCTCCCCCTCAGGTGGTAGTTGTGGCGAACGCTCGGTGGGGACGTCCGGGATGGGGTTGTTGCTACGCGGGCGCTCTGGGGGGGGACCTTTCATCGTAGCACGATGGGCTTGTTCTACCCGGGCCTGTATCGCCCTTATTTTCTCATCGCGGGCGGCATCGCGGGCTGCAGCTGACCGTGCTATGTCACGGGTCTCCTCCCAATCCTTCACCATCTTGTCCCATTGCTTCTTCTTGCCTTTGTCCATCCCGGTTGGGTGAGGGAAGCGCGATGTAGTATGGGGTTTGGATGTGCAATGTTCGCTGGGAAATGGAATGCATACCAATTTATAGGGGCCGTTTTGTCTCTACTCGTACGTGTAAAGATGGTCCGCGTGGTCGTAGCAGTGAGTAAAGATGGGAGTGCTGCGATATCACTGAAAAAAGGCCCCTGTTTTGTCATGTCACTGCCCAAAGCTGGCATCTTTTGTCATCCCACTGAGCAAAGCTGACCTCTTTTGTCATATCACTGAGCAAAGCTGCCCCGTTTTATCATGTCACTGCGCAAAGCTGGCATGTGTTGTCATCTCCCTGAGCAAAGCTGCCTCGTTTTGTCATGTCTGTGACCACAGCTGCCATGTATTGTCATCTCACTGAGCAAAGCTTGCCTCTTTTTGTCATTTGACTGAGGACAACTGCTCTCTTTAGTAATGTCACTGCCCAAAGCTGGCATATTTTGGCATCCCACGGAGGACAACTGCTCTCTTTAGTAATCACGAATTGGCTATACTCATGCCTTTTGGCATTGTTTAGGTGTTTAGCTCTCGCCAATGGCCTCTTATCTCTAAATACAGAGCATCAGTGCACACTCAGTCACCCAAGCTAGAAATGATGTCCTCCTTATTCAAGCCACGGGGAACCGAAGATGATGGCCTCATTCGGTAAGAGGTGTTATTTGATCCAATATTAAAATTTATTTCATTGTCAATATTATGTACATCTGTCCCGGTATGCATTTTATGCTTTCTTATGTAATGCCTTTTGAATGTGATGTGTATCATTGCACTTGGGACTTTCAGGGAATGACTTATTGACTTTGACACTAGCTCAGGGACTGAAAATGGATAATTGATGAGATAGGCTCGTCCCCTGAAGACCTGCAGGAATTTGTGCATTCACTCTCTTACGTGTACGTAGAAAATTGTACCACACGTCATTCTTCCAAGTTAAAGTATTAGCCTACTATGTATATGTCGTAATGGCCTAGCCAGAGTCATCAAGCAGCTCGGTAGGCGGTAGCTCAACAGCAGCCCGTTTTGTCTAGTCACTGAGCAAAAGCTGACCTGTTTTGTTTTGTCTAGTCACTGAGCAAAAGCTGATCTCTTTTGTCATGTCACTGAGCAAAGCTGGCCCTTTTTGTGAGGTCACCTCAAAAGCTGGCATGTTTTGTCTCCTCACTGAGCATGGTGTGGGGTCAAGATTTGTGTTGTCTGTGGTCTTTGTGCGTGAGGCTACCCCCCACACAGCCTATAAAACGGAGCCATCCCTCACATACTCCCTGGCCATGTTATCAGTCACCTCCTGAGTTAGTTGTTCACAATCTTTGTAGTTTTATTTCGTGCTCACTCCCCCAGACTAGGCAATGAGTCAGCTCAGCACGTCTTCATGGGCACCCACGGTGATGTGCCCAAATTGCAACTTGGTGGTTAGACGTAGGACATCACAGACGGCCAAGAATCCCGGACGACACTACTACAAGTGCCCCAATCACTCGGTGAGTCATATTGTTTCGGGTTCATTCAAATCGTGGTGGTATGTTTAAAAATCTTCTTGTCATGGAATCGCAGGAAGCTCATGGTGGTTGCCGATTCTGGGTGTGGGAGGATGAAATGGGAAATAGGAATGACAGTGTTCGCCGTGAGAGAGTTGTCGTGGGGGGTTGCGACCCCGTCGGGATGCAGCATCGTTTCGACAGACTAGAGTGGAAGATAAATTTAATGTTGTGTGCTATTTTGTTTCTTGTGTTTATTGTTATCCTCAAGTTGTAGTGCTGCAGGTTATCCTCGTGTATGTTCGCAATGTTTTATGCTATCTTGTCGCAATGTACTAGAGTGGTAATGTTTTATGTACGGTTGTGTTGTATTTTAGTTCTTGTGTTCGTTGGTGTGTTGGTGGTTGTACTACTTGCTACATGTCATGTACGTGAAATGTATGAGTTGTTCGTGTTGTCTTTGCCTGATGCCTTCTCCTCGTATATGATGGTAATTTTTTATGGAATTTTTTGTACGGATAATCCCTTTTTTATTTGATATATACATCGGTAAGTGATATTTTTATGTTACTAAGAATTAGTGTACCAAGAGTATGTTAATATTGTTAAATGACTTGCTATCTGAATCATTGAATGCGAACACACGAGATAATAACCTTACGTGAATAGAAATAAACTTCATAACATGCTGCGTACAATTTTATTACATGCATAACATATAGCATGATATGCGACTAACCCACCCAACTGCTCGTAACATTGTGTCTACTGGGTGTAGCGTGGTTGTTTCCCCTTTTTATCGCGCCTTGAAGATGGCTCCGCTGCATCCTTTTTCCTGTCATTCTTGGACTTGAGAGCTACCTCCCGAGCTTGAAGCTCTTCCTCCTGACGCTTGATGGCTGCTTCACGCAGACTTAGCTGCTCCCGCCTCCTTTGCAGCTCATCCTCCTTGCCCTTCAGACGGATTTGGTCCACCCTCACGCGGCGCTCTTGCTCACGCCGCAGCTGTCGTTCCACCTCGCGAGCCTGAGTCATCTTGACAAAGTATTGTCCTTTGTTTTCCACCTCCACTGCCTGGTTATGTGGCCATGTCGGCGACACCCGATCCACCCATTCGATGAACCTGCAAGCCTATGTGTGGCATGGTAGATGTCATGGATCAAGTTGAAAAACGACAACGAGAAACAAATGATTTAGTTGTCGTCGTTACCATGAAATCGTCATCCAGGTTTGGACACTTGAAGAACCTACGACCGTATTTGGCTCGCTCTTCTTGATCCGTCCAGACTCCCAACATCGTCCTAAAGCCGCAGCGGCACTTGGGGCGCTCATGCCACTCCGGCACTCCAAATGGGTCGGACCTCCACGAAGACATTGTTGTGTAGTAGTATTGTGAAGGCTTGAGGAGGAGATGTGGTATGGAAGACATAGGAGGCCTTTATGTAGGCAGGTTATCTGGTGCAGTGGGCATAGTCCATGGAAATGTCCCTATGTAGGCTTTTCAGAGCGTGTATCCTGTATTTATGAAACAACAATAGGCTTTTCAGAGTAGCAATAAATGTTCGTATGTAGGCTTTTCAGAGTAGCAATAAATATTCGTATGAAGGCTTTTCAGATCGTAGTCTTTATGTAGGCAGTTTAGCTGGCATGTGTTGTCATCTAACTGAGCAAAGCTGCCCCGATTTGTCATATCACTGCATAAAGCTGGCATGTGTTGTCATCTCACCGAGTAAAGCTGAGCGCTTTTGTCTTGTCTCTGGGCAAAGCAGCCATCTTTTGTCCCGCCATTCGATATAAATAGCACGGTAGAGGTCCCATGAAGTTGTAGCTAGAAAACCCTGTAAATCGAACAAAGAACATACCATGGCGGAAGATGAGGGGCCAGTCGGATATGGGTCACCGAAGGAAGACCTTCCCTTGGAAAGGAGGGAGATGTTCGGACCACAGTACCGCTTGCTACCAAGCCGGCGTGCGCAACCAGCGTGGCCGAAATGCAGACACAATGAGTACGTGGTCGTGCAGGTCCTGGAAGGGCCGAACGATGGCGGGCGCCGTTTCTTCCGATGCCCACGCTCCGGGGTACAAATTACTAATAGTACATTTTTTATTGCTTATGGACCCTCCATGTTTACTGTCATTTTTCGCAGATGGCGAAATGCGACTTCTCCCGCTGGATCGACCCTCCTCATGAACGGTATATTGACCGTTATGTGGGTACTTTATGGGACCGAATAATGGACTTGGAGTACCGAATGGAGACTCTCAATGAGGAGAACAATGAGCTCCGCCAACAGATGCAACGCGAGAGGGGAAACGAGGAGGTTGTCAACATAGGAAGCTCTTATGATCCCACATGTTGCTGCGCGAACCCGAGCTGCATATGTGCGTGCCACTACCACGATGGCCAGCCCCGTCCGAGGCGGCCCCCTCAGCAGTTCTCCATGTGGGTGCCACGAGGCTCGTTTGGCATGTAGGCCACGAGGGTACGGAATGTGTTGATGCTGTGCCAGTAGGACTGTTGTGTTGATGTTTTGGGTGTAGAAGTTTGCATAAATTCTGTCTGTATGTGCAATGTATGTGTTGTTTCGTGTTGTAAGTGCATGACGCCTTCATTTTCTGTGACCTTCATATTCTGTGCCCTCTTTCCATAACGTGGAGTTGTTATCACAAGGCAAAAAAAATTGTCGTCAAGCTTTGTCTTCTCCCGCTACCCCGTGTTGTCATCTCTCAGTTGGTTGTACGCCGTACTAAATCAAAGAACTTAGAGCAACCTTTTTATACTGGAAACCATCTTTGAACATCAAACCATCAAGCACTTGAAAAACATCACAAATATTACAAAAGCACAATTTAAAAAATTCATTCATCATCTCGTCGTCGCCGCCTCGTACGGTGCATATGATCCTCTGAGAAGGTGAACCTACTAGGGGAGCGGGGTGCATCGCGAAGATCGTAGTGCGAGGGGTGTGGCCGAGGCGGCGGTGGGTACAACTCTGTGGACAGTTGCCCCGGCTGGTCATAAAGCATAGAGCTCACCCAGTCGGAGGAGGTGCCTACGTCCTGCTTAGATGGTACAACTGAATTAGACAATGGAAAGTACGAAAATTGTTCATAATGAAATACACACGTTTAGTGCATACCGGGGTATGTGGCTGCTGAAATGAGGATGTCGACGGGAAGTCCCCCATGTACTCGTGCGATGTCATGCCTTGATAGGTCGGCACAACCCACCTGTCCGGGTCATATAGGTTGGTCTGCACCTGTCCCGGGAGATACGAGGGCATCTGCCCCTCTGGTTCGTCCGGTGAGTCACCGCCGCTGTCTGGAGTGGGCCCCCGTCGTCCTGGAGAGCGCGGTCGCTCGTCCGTCGCCCTCCGTGATGACGATGCCCGTTGCGACGTGCTATCCCGTCGCAATTGCTGCAAGACGAACATGTCATTAGACATTAATGGTAAATGAGTGCATGAACAGATAGTTGCGAATTGTCGAACCGCCGGGCCGAAGCGCGTGGAGGCCGAGCGACCGTAGCTTGGCCGACTCTCGGACAGCCCCTCTGGTTCATGCGGCGATGACGACCTCCGTGATGACGATGCCCGTTGCGACGTGCTATCCCGTCGCAATTGCTGCAAGACGAACATGTCGTTAGACATAAATGGTAAATGAGTGCATGAACAGATAGTTGCGAATTGTCGAACCGCCGGGCCGAAGCGCGTGGAGGCCGAGCGACCGTAGCTTTGCCGACTCTCGGACGGCCCCTCTGGTTCGTGCGGCGATGTCGACCTCCGTGATGACGTCGCCCTCCGTAGCAGCGTGCTATCCTGGCGCAATTGCTGCAAGATAAAGATGTGGTTAGACATAAATGCCACTCATTGCACAAACAAATAGTTGCCAATTGTCGAACCGCTGGGCCGAAGCGCGTGGAGGCCGAGGATGGCCGTGCTGATCCTGGTGCTGACGGAGGCGCGGAGGGAGGTGGTGGTCCCTGCCCACGTCCGCCACCGCGTGTAGCAACAACGTCATCTCGGCGACCACAACTCAAGCCCCGTATCGTACCCCTTGCCATTTCGCTGATGCTGCGCATATAGCTTACCCACCGAGATTCGGTATTGGACTTCCTATGTCGTATAGCCTCATTAGCCTCGATGTCGATACGATGTATCCGGTCCACCTGCAGTGAAACACACAGTCAGTTCAAATGTAATCCTGCATTGCGTAATGACACAGTACTCTCGTACCGCCTCGTCGACCCGTGCCGCTAGATGACGGTCTG
This sequence comes from Dendrocalamus latiflorus, assembly GCA_017311315.1. Taxonomy (NCBI): domain Eukaryota; kingdom Viridiplantae; phylum Streptophyta; class Magnoliopsida; order Poales; family Poaceae; genus Dendrocalamus; species Dendrocalamus latiflorus. Next base: position 33,059,775 of record CM029632.1, on the reverse strand, counting down.
GACCTTCCTGTATAGCCGCCCCGTGAACAGCATGAGGTGGAGGCTGTGGTGGCTCCCCTGTAGTAAGCCTACAGCGGGTGCGTGCAGCGTACCAGTCAAGGTATGCCCTGTACGGCGCGGGGTCGTCAGGGTCGTACGGCCGTGTCTCATCCACAACCATCGTATGCGCATGGTCAGACCACATGTCTGTCCACGTCCGCTGTGTGACTCTCCAGTCTTCGGTCGCTCGCCCTCTCCTCGATTGCCTGCAAGCCCATTGAGACATTACACAATCAGTACGGTACTGACATTGACACTAATGCAGTAATTAAATGTGGGGTGTACTGACATACCGGTGGTACTCCTCCGCAAGAGGGCGTCCTGGCATGGGAGGGACATGCTGGTACAGCCCGAACTGTCTCATGACTCGGTGTGGGCTGTACGGCTCGACGCAGTGCGCGAACACCAAGTGGCAGGTCGTCATCCAGTACCTCTGATCTCGCCCGCACTGGTATGACAACCCGTGGGGGGCCGTGTTCGCAATTAACTGTGGAGACCATGGCCACCAGTCTACGTCGGCAAACGCCAGAAGCTCGAACCTCTGGTGGAAATCCGAGTACGCACGTCTCGGTCTATCCCTGGCCCACCTCAACTGACCATGCGTCCAACGTGTACCCATTGTGGGCGCATCAATGGGGTCGTCACCACCATACAACTGCGGGATGAGGTCATAAGGGTGCACACGACGACCAAAGTCAGGCCTGCCAACGGGTAAGTGTTCCCATGACCACAACTGAAGGAGAAGGTAGCAGGCGGCTAGGATCGGCTCGCTGGCCGCGGTACGCTGCGAGGCGTCACACAAGCCTCGGTATGTGGAGCTAAGGACTGCTGATCCCCAGCTATACTGTGGCTGCTGACCAGGCCAGCCATCCGCCAAGGACTCCGCTAGCGGTATGTAGCTAGGCTGCACGGAGTCTCCAGTCGTGCTAGGGAACAAGACGTACCCGAACAGATATAGCAGGTATGCAACGAAGTGCGTCCGCACCGCGACCTCATCTGCGTCTGCAGGACAGGTCATGAAGCGACGAAGCCATCCATGTGGCACCCCAGCTGCGTTGTCTCGGATCGCATGACCGAACCGGTGACCCAGACGGACCTTCCAATCTGCTGCCTTCGGGGGTGGCACCAAAGCAGCACCACGGAGGGGTAGACCTGTAATCATCGTGACGTCCTGCAGCGTAACCGTCATCTCCCCCCACCGGAAGTGGAAGGTGTGAGTCTCCGGCCTCCATCGATCAACGAGAGCTGACAACAGTGGCGCATCGTACTGGAACCCATGCGGTAGATCCAACATGCGGGCAATGGGCAGCAGACCGGTGTCCCGTAGTAGTGGGATGTACCGAGGGTCGAGACGCCAGTTCTCTCGGGGGCCCCTAAGGACGAAGCAAGGAGGCCCCTGTGCGGGTGCCGACAACCACACATGGCATCGGTGGTGCTCGTCCCAACGGGGCTCTAGCAGCTCGAACGCCATGTCCTGCCAAAGAAGGATAACAAGTTAGTGTACATTACAACAAAATGTGCAACAAATAACAACATAACTCACAACAAATGTTATGACAGGGAAACGTACGGAATGTACAAAAACATACGTAAAATGTGCACACCAATATGACCCACACGACAAGGAAACATATGGAATGTGCGAAAATATACATAACATGGTAATGTGCAATACATAGCTACACCATCGAGCCAACAATTAAGCGTACACCTCCTGAATAACACATTACATATGGATTGTGGTTGGTACTACGGAGCGTTGCTTGATGCCGGCCTGTTTGGGCACTGACTGAGGGAGTGGCCAAAGGTCTTGCATAGCCTACACTTCGGGCGCCGAACACGATCCCCTCGCTGGCTCTCATCCATGTCGTTGCGGATGCGACGGCTTTGTCGTCTTCCACGCCCGACATGCTTCAGTGCATCGTTGGGCACCCACTTTATCTCCCCCGGCCATAATTCCCTGTAGTGCATGTCTACCCCGTAGGAATGGAACTCTGCACTCCAGGTTGCATACAAGTGCTGCATGTCGTAGTACTTGGAGATGTACTGTGTCGACGCCTGGTTCCATACAGCGCATGCCGCGTACACATGGGAGCATGGCTTGTGCAGAAGCTGGGGCTTGTTGCAGCTGCAAGATGCTTCATCACCAATCGTGCATACCTGCTTGCGCTCCCCTCTAATTTGACCCATGACATACTTCTGCCTTAGGCGGACCTCAAACTTCCTCCTTAAGCCATCAATGGGCTGAGCAATGTGGGTTCGAGCCTTCTCCATCTTCCTGTCCATGAAGGCCTGCATGACCTCAGAGTATTGCTTGTTTTCCTCAACGTGCTTCTGCGCCATCCTGGCTCTATTCACAAAGTACCCGACGGTACGGTTCCAGGTCTCGGCCACAATTGCCGTGATCGGCAGGGATCTGACGCCCTTCAATACACCATTGTAAACCTCGGACATGTTGGTTGTCATGATCCCATACCTCGCCCCACCGGTGTCGTGCAACAAAGACCACATTTCCAAGTCAGGTGCATTGGACTGAACCCATTGTGAGAATACCCCGACTCTTGTGGAGCCCCCCTCCACGGCCCCTGCTGCTGCATGCACATGCTTCGTAGCCTCCTGATCGAGCTGCCTCCGCAAGGCGTCGAACTTCCGCCTCTGGTTCTGCATGCATAGCTTCTTGAACATCTTCATGAGGTCCTTGCTACGGAACCTTCTGTGGAAGTTCGCTGCAATATGCCTCATGCACCAGCGGTTCTTCACATCAGTCCACGGGACGGGGGCCTGCGTCCCATCCTGCAACGTTCGCAACGCAGACATCAAGCCTGCATTGCGGTCGGAGATAAGGCACACTTCGGGCCTGTCTTGCACTACGGCATTCTTCAAATTGCAAAGAAACCAAAGCCAGCTATCTGTATTCTCGCTCTCCACAATTGCAAATGCCACTGGGAGTAGCTGGTCATTTGCATCGGCTGCAACTGCGGTAAGGATAGTGCCCTTGTACTTGCCGGATAGGAACGTCCCATCTACGGTTAGCACTGGACGGCACCACCTGAACCCTTGTATCGCCTGATGGAAGGCCCAGAACACTCTGTCAAGAATGAAACAGTTCGGGCCCTCCGTAGGATGGACCCTCTCCTGCCTGTTTATGTAAGTGCCTGGATTTGATTGTGCAATTTGATCCAGCATTCTTGGGACCAGGTCGTACGCCTCCTCGTACGTCCCATACATACCGTGCAGCACCTTTTGCTTCGCCCGCCACACCTTCTTGTAGCTCACTTCGTAGCCCGCCTCGTTCGCTACTGCTGCCATCAGAACCTTCGGGGTAATTGACACATCCGCCTGGACGAGGTGCGTGACCACCTCCGCAACATAACGTGATGTCATGTTGCGGTGTCTATGTACTGGCCCCGCAAGCTCGCAACTGTGATCTTGCAGCACCGTTATCCGGAACTCCGTGCCAACGCCCTTGTACCGTTGTGCACGGACTTTGCCACCACATGACCCGTCCACACACTTCACAACGTACGTATCCGGCTTTGACTTGTGGACCCGATACGTCCGGCTTATGTTGACGGCATGTCTAGCAATAGCCTGCTGGACAGCACTCTTATTACGGAAGCACTGCCCCAGAAAGAGTACGCCCTCGCTGAACCCCCATTCTCCCTCCTCCGCCTGTGGCAGAACTAGGGCTGCCGCTGCGATGTCGTCCAGTCTGGACGACACGTACGCACCGTCCGTGCTCACAACACGACCTACCACCCCTCCAGTTGCACCTTCGCCATCCTCGTCCTCTCCAGAGCTGTCTGTGTCAACCTCCTCATCCTCCTCGCTGTCCTCTTCTTCCACCCGGTCCCCAAGATACTCATGACAGTCAATACGGGCGGCCCACCACCTGTCGTGCACACCTTCGTTGGGCTGGAAATTCTGCGCACGCCTCCTGTCGTCTTCATCACCCACTTCCTCGCCCACATGTTCTCCCGCAGAAGGGTCTTCATGACCGCCGGCCACTTCATCTCCACCAGCGGCATCTGAACCAACCATGCCTGATGATTCTGCCCTCTCCACGAACTCGACATACACCATTGGCCTCCCATATATGGCAGCATCAGGGTTGCGCACGACCTCCATGTAGTTCGCCCATGAGGCGTCATTGGTCACCTTCAGAAGTTGCCATATGCTCCCCCTTCCGTCATCCACCATTGAGGCATAGACTGCCTCGATCCGTAACTTCTTCCTTGCGGTCTGTCGATCGAACGCTGAACGGACACACCTCCGTAGCTCAGACAAGCTCATGGCGCTCAGACCGGGTGCCCGGATCACGGTCCGCTCGCAATTTGACAGGTCCGCCCCATACGGCCCATCACGTACGAGACCACTCCCATAAAACACCATCAATTGTTCAATGCCAGCCATTGCGTACCTATCATAAGTGCATAATCAACCATTTTAGTAGACAGCATGCCAAATTTAATTTCCCATTACATTAACAGTACCTACCCATTTTAGTACCTAACATTACTAGTATATGTTTTGTATGTGTAAATCTAAAGTTTATTTCTAACTATTTTTCTTATAAATCGATTAATGCCAAATTCCTATTACATAGTTTTCTTCCATTCTTTTTCTATATTTCACTTAATGCGGCTTTCACTTCCGAAATTATACATAAATCAAAAAATTCTACTTTGTAATTTCATGCCCTAAGTTTATTTCATTTTACAGTACCTTCGTACTAATTTCCAGGTATTTTGATTTTCCTATACCTTCATACTACGGTCATTCACTAAGCCTACTAATTATACAAATTGTTCATAATCTAACTGCTGTTGCTATCACCTACAAATGCTCTAATATAAATATTTACATCTTCAACAACTACACATGTAAGCACAAATGTTCAACAAAATCTCACTACATTACAATACGTAACTTCAACAAAAAATACGAAATTATTTACACTACAACAAAAAATATGACCTCATGTTTACGTACACATACACACCGTACCAAAGATTGGCTTATTACAACATTAATGATACACGGTTTTGCTAATTACGGGCTAATGACATTCGCAGAAAATTACTTGCACGGGGGCAAAAATTACCTCTTCTTGAAGCTCGCGAGACGATCTACAACTTTTGTATTTGCAAAATCCGTTGATTCCAAACAAAACCAACTCAAAATCCTGAGTTTCCACTCTCTTTTTTCCCTCCCTTCACTCGCTCTCTCGCTCTGTCTTCACTTCAACTCCACCGCAAACTGCAAATGAGCCTCCTTGCGCTGCTATTCACCTCTTTAAGGCTACTGAATGAGAATACGAAGAGGGGCCATGCAAAGCTTCTACAGACACGTGTTCACGTAGAGGTCAAAAAAGAGAGCAGCTCCTGAGAAATTTCTCTGCTTTCGGCGCTGGTGACGAGACGTGCGGCCCCGCCTTTGATTCGCGCGGTCGGGCAGAGCAAACGCGCGCTCGGCGGGGCATTCACGCGGTCGCCAGGGCGGACGCGCGGTCGTCCGGGCCAAACGCGCGCTCGGGCGGGGCAATCATGCGGTCGCCAGGGCGGACGCGCGGTCGGCCGGGGCTAACGCGCGGTCGGGCGGGGCGGGACGGGGGTCGCGCGGTCGGGCGGATCGGTGGCGCGGTCGCGGCGGGTCGTGCGGTCGGGTACCGCACGACCGGGACAGGTGGCGGCGTGTGGCGATCCCGCGGTGGAGAGGGGTCCAGTTTTGGAATTTTTTTGCAAAGGGGGCCAAAAACGGAATTCTTGATACACAGGGGTCCAATAGTGTCCAAATTTCGCATTGTGCTACGGAACGCGGTGAGAAGCATCTGAAACCTGGGAGTAAGCATATAATGAGGTACAAACAACGTACCTTATAATTTACGCGCACAATTGCACAACCTTTTTAGATCAGTACGAAGTAAGTTTTGCACCAGTAGTGAATTGAGAGGCAAAATAACCCCTCTAAGGCCAGCCGCGATATATGTCATGTCAAATGCAATCTTGCGTGATTTCTTCCATACTAACTTCATTTCGCTACATAGAGTATATATGTTCGTAGCTTCGAAAATATCCATTACAATATATTTATTTATTGAGATAAGCTAGAGAAGGTATTGCAATTTTTTCTCTCTTTACACTTAAATAATTTGTAACACATAATCTTTTTATTAAATATTTTTTAGATTTAGTGCTTGTTGATCTACACTATAGCGGACTGCGGACTAATATAGCGAAACAAAGAGTGTAGTAACATATTATACTCCTACTGGTACTTTTAAGAGTACCGTACTGTCACCATTTGGTAAAGAGTCATACTGATAGGTAGTCAAAGGTAGGCAGTTGGCAATGAAGGGTGGGTGTTCTCCCACTGGTTTGACCAGCAAGCGATTTAGGGTCTGTTTGGGAGAGCTCCACCACTGAAAACGTGGATCTGGGATCCCACCATGGAGTGTTTGGCTTGTATAGCAGCTCTAGATCTACGAAATTGAGGTTTTGGTGGGATTGGCCACTTTTGTTGGGATGGGGTGTGTAACCAGTGGCATTGGTGGGTAATTACCACCCAACTCTACGGTGGAGCACCCCTTGAGGAGCTCCATGAGATCTATGGATCTGGTCCTCAGATCCAGGATTTTGGTGGATCCAGACACCAAAATACTGAATCTAGCTCCAGATTCATGAAATCCATGGAGCACCTCAAGGGGTGCTCCACGAAACCTTGTTTCGTACCTACTCGTGGAGTTGGGTGGTAATTACCCACCTTTTGCCACTGGTTACACACCCCATCCCATACCACCATAAAACCCATGGGCAAAACAGGCCATTCCCACCAAAAACTCAGTTTCGTGGATCTGGAGCTGCTGTATAAGCCAAACAGTTTTGTCTAGCTCCATGGTGGGATCCCAGATTCACGGTAGAGCTGTTTTTGGTGGATCTGCTGCTCCAGATTCATTTTTTCAGTGGTGGAGCTCTACCAAACAGGCCCTTAATTCCTGTTCCTAAGATGCGCACTGTCTGCATTCTCTAATTACTCTCTCCGTTCTCCGTACCTTTTTATTTGACTTTCTATAATTTATACTGTCAATTTTTTTAAAAATTTAACGACCAATAATCTTAAAACTATCTAGATTGGCTATATAGAACTTATATAATTAGATTTAACGTTAAAAATAATTTTATAATATTATAATTTTATTAGTATATCTTGATGTAAAGTTACAAAAAGTAGCAGTCAAAATGTATGTTGAAGACCGTGAAAAATAAAAAACGTTAAGTAGAAAAGAACGGAGGGAGTAACACGTTGGTGCAAAGGATGGTTCTTTTTTAGCTTTTTAAAAACCGTTTTTCGATAGTAACTAACTTTCAAACGGATTATCTTTTCAAATCAAGGTCTATAAAGTTAGGTTATTTATCAGTTTGTCTTTTGTTAGCTTTGAGCTATGGTTTATAGTTGAAATGTATAAATACCCTTGGTCCTAATGTCACAATGAGTTCCACAAAGATCCAACAATTTTTGAAGTTCATGGCCTCATGAGGTTTGACCAACAACAACACGATCATTAAAAAATTGGTTGAATCACAACAATAATCAATAGAACACATAACAATTAGTGGTAATTTAATTCATGGCAATGAGCTTAATAATCATAATTCAATTCAGAAAAGAAAGAAACATGTCTTCACTTAGGATGGCGTCAGTGATAGGGGAGGAACAAGCTGCGACATCGAGGGAGGAGACTGGCAGCAGCGTCGGGGAGGAACCCAACGGCGGTGACACTAATGGAGGAGTCGGCAATAGCATCCGGAGAGGAGCCAATGGTGGTGTTGTGTGAGAAGCCGGCAGCAGCGTTGGGGAGGAACCGCCGGTGGCATCAGGGAGGATGCCTACAGGGTAGCTGCACTGACAATGGGGTCATAGGAGGTCAGCAGGGTAGCGGGTTGATGGCACCGTTGGTGTTTGTGAAACCCTAATCGCTTGGAGGTGATTTGGGCCGAGAGAGGAGAGGAAGAATTGAGGGGGAAAAAAGGACGGTTGTGAATATATACAATGGCATTTCATGAGTAATTTTGATGCAGTTGAGTAGCAAAGAGTTATTTCCATCCCGTAAAAGCCAAAAAAGCATCTTAGGGCTAGCTTATAGCTTTTTGTTATGAGAGGCTTTTGGCATTTCTAAAAGCCCAATTGGAAAACCTCTCATTTGTTTGGTCTTTGGCTTTTTTTTACTTTTAAGCTGAAGGAAAAAACTTAAATAAATGGGTCTTAATTGATGGATGCAATACTTTCTATAGCTTCATTTTGTATGGCTATTCTAGCTCTTTGCATCATCATGTGCCAACAGCTAAACCGCATCGTGTGCCAACGGCTAAACCCCCTCCTTATAAAACCACCATGTGATATGAAAGTACTATACACTCACAAGTACGAAAGGAGTCCATCAACTTATACACATATCACAAAAAGAAATTAAAGATACACTGTTATTGGGGATTTTGGGAAGTGGCCCCCACCTTTGCTCATTCAGTCCACTGGCCCAAAGAGACCTATTAAACATGTAAAAGGACATTTGTACCTTTAGCATTATGAGCCATAGCAAGGCCATTCTTGTAATCCAACCTTAATGTCATATATATATTGCCTTGACGGAAGAAACAACTGGAAAACAGCTAGTTCATTATTTATCCCCATTTCTAGTGTATACAAGACTTCAGATAGCCCCTAGTGACTTTCCCATAGCCTCTCATTCATTGTTTGGTCCATAGGCACGACAACTAATCAACTATAGTCACAACTATGATCCAAATCAATGTAGTTATAGCCATGATCATGTCAATTGACAAGCAAAATTATTCATAAATTCATAGATTATATAAAAAAACACTACCAAAATATTACATGGTTACTTGAACCTTTACAATTTTCAAAACAACCATGCATCTTCGCGCGTAATGCATGAAAAGATAATCCTATCGCTACAAATACGAGTCAGAGCAAGGCTAATAATACAGCCTTCAGCTGGCTGTATGGACACTTACAACCTACTTATCAACCCATTCATATAGTAGTTTACAGCCAGCTGAAGGCTGTATGACCCACCCCTTTCTCTCACAAAGTTTCTTGGTTCTTGTGCTTCAACTGGCTGTAAACTTACAGCCCACCTCTCTTCTCTCTCCTCCTTTCTCTCCTCCACCTCAGCATACAGCCTACTAACAGCCTCTTATTATACTTGCTCTCATTGCAATGCGAGCGTGCTTGCGTTTTCTCCTTGAGAACATGTCAAAATTATTTCAGTTTTTTTACAGCATGATTATTAGGGCGCCAAAGCCAAACCAGAGATAGAAAACCCCTCTCCCCCTTCTGAACCGTGCATCTCCAATCCTAGGGCCAACAGCTTCCCAGGGCAAAAGAGCAGCAATCCATATAGATGGGAGTGGTTGCCTTCCTTGCCTAAGCTGGTTATCTCCAAGAAAACGCAGCCCAGGAAGCAACAGCCTAATCCCCCAAGAACTACTCCTGTACTCCAAAACTAGCGGGTTTACTCCCCAATTTCTAGGAGATTTTTCCGAGTAAATCAGCGGTGGAGCAGCAAATTTGTAAGCATTCTCTTCCTCCTCTCCGTCCGTCTGTGCTTTTAGGGGATTTTTTGTGTCTTGTGGACGCAGATGGAGTCCGTTCCTCCTATAAATCTGGATCCTAGTGCTAAATCGTGTAGGTATATTCGAAGGGTGTAGTTTCGAGTGCTCCCTTTAGGGATTCGTTTTCCGATCTGGTTTTGGTCGCTGGGTTGTGTTTTGGGGTTGGGCGGTAGGTTTCTGCTTCCCCCCTTCTCGTTTTTTTTTCTCTTGTAAGAGACGGAAAGGAACCATTTTGTCTAGTTTTTATGTAACTTTGGAACTAGATTTTTTGTTTTCATGTGCGTCTGATTTACTTGTAGCATTCTTTTCGTAGAAAAGGTTAGATTTTTTTGGTTACAATGGAGTAGTATTCCAGCTGCTAGTTCTACTGATGTTTCGTTTTCCCTTTCTAGATAGATGAAAAGAGTGGGATTTCGCCCATATTGAGAGTTTTTAGGCAGAGTAGATGCGTTCAATTAGGATTTTCTCTTTTGATTTGCCCCGTAGTAGAGTACGTTAGGTGTTTGGATGGAGAGGAAGAGCCTTTGTTTTGTGTTTTGGGGCAAGATTTTGCTCTCATGAGGCCTAGATTGTTTGCCCTGCTCTTTTCACTAAAATTACTAGAACTTAAGTGCAAAGTCTTCTTTTGTCCTCTTTAGTTTCAATTTCTACTTTGTACCCAACCATCCTTGTAGTACTAGCTAGAGAAGATTTATTGGAAAACGATGAATCTCCGATTAGCCTATCTTTTCTGCTGCTGGCTCCTTTTCATAGTACATTCTGATCTGCAGTCTTGGATTTAGTTGCTGACGGCTTCCGGCTCTTTCAGGATGCAGATGGATCAGGAGATTAAGGACTCAAGACCCTCAAGGTCTCCCTGCGAGCCAAATCTGTTCTTGCGATGGGGCAGCCGGAAGCGGCTTCGCTGTGTTAAGACGCGTGACGACGGTTCGCCATCACCAGCACGGACTGAAGTTGTTAGACGTGCCATACCCCGAGTGAGCCGACCCCTTCTTGGAGGTGATGTCGCACCATTTCGTTCACCACGCCGCCCTAGCACCCTTCAGCGAAGGTAATTTCAGTATGCACAGACCCCATTCACATTGCAGTGTAAAATATCAACAAATGCTCTCGTTAGGTGTCTCAACATAATGTTTGTCAGCAGGAAATCTGAGCCACTGGTGCGTGAGAACAGGCAGTCAATATCGCTCTCACCAGAGAAGGACCGGTATTACTCCACTAGGGGCTCCTCATTTCCTTTTGAGGGGAATGGGTTTGATTTTGGTGGTGGAATGGAAGAGAAGGGCACCACCGCACTGCCAAGGTTCTTCATCTCATTGTCAAATAAGGAGAAGGAGGAGGATTTTATGGCGATGAAGGGCTGCAAGCTCCCACAGAGGCCGAAGAAGAGGCCGAAGTTGATGCAGAAGTGCTTGCTTGTAATGCCAGCTTTCACAGAGTCAACTGCAAAGTTTTGTTCTTTTCATAGATGTGATCATGTTCATTTTCTAACCCTCCTGTTTTCTGTGTTATTGTTGTGCATGTCTATAGATGGTGAGTCCAGGTGCATGGTTGTCAGATTTGTCGCATGAGAGGTATGAAGTTAGAGAGAAGAAGGGTTCCAGAAAGGTAACCTAGATTTCGTTTGTTTCCTTTGTTGCAAGTAATATATATTGTAGCTTTTAGTTTGAATTTAAGTCTATAGGTCTATTATTGCCGGCTGCTAATGTGAGCAATATCTGCAGAGGGCTAGAGGCTTGAAGGCTCTGTGCATGGAGAGTGACTCAGAATAGAGAGGTGGGAGGGATTTTTTTGGGACTTTTGCTGGAGTCAGAAATCTCTAGTTAGGTAGTAATGCTGGTTCTTTAACTAGACAGACCTCAGCAGCTAATTTAGTGGGGGATCATTGGCTGTTCCACTCCCGTATTCGCCCTTGTTGTATCTCCATCCCTTTTCTTTTGTTATTCTAAAGAAATTGTCATCTGGAATCATGCACATTGACCAAAAGAGTAAATTAGATCATTCCTGAATTAGTGAGTTTTGAGTTCAGGCCTTGAGGACGCCTGTTTGGTTACTTGGCTAGTACTGAAAGCTAGCGAAAACAAAATACATGTGGCCTGTTCTTTTTCAGCTTTTGGTTTTTTCTACAGTAACTAGTTTTTAAATAAAGCGTTTTCAAGATGGGTCTAGTAGTTAATTGTAGTACATATTGTACTGACTTCATTTATATTGGCAAAAACCGCACGCGAGTTTCTTTTACTTTGTAATCTCTTGCATGAATAGTCCAAAAGCCATAAATCGTAGTCAAAAGCCATAAGATTCAATCAAAAGAACAGGCCAGCTTGAAACCCCAATGAGAGGAAGCAATAGTCTGCCTTGAGGAGTATGATTTTCATTTGTTGTATCAGTAAGATCAATTTGGAGGAAACTTTGTGGTCATTCAATTGATTGCAGATTTTGCAATATACTAGAGTCGAGGTCGATCAGTTGAGGCTGCAAGAGCACGCTATACATAAGCCATGTCCGGGCATGATCCTGAATTCCTGGTGCAGTGGTTCCTTGCTCTGTCAGCGAGGAACTTGCGATCATCGCGTAACGTGGTTTGTACTTGTACGGCCCACGAAATCTGAGGATTGGGACGAGGACGGCGACCCACCAAATTGGGCTGGGCCAGCCTTCCAACTCCACGGCCCGCTCTTCCCTTAAAGTGGTGGCTAGCACAAGATCATAAGTTCGGAACCCAGGCAACCCACCCGGCTTCTGGGCCCCGCGCGGGTCGTGGTGTCGGTGCCGCCTGCCGCACCCGCAGCCGCAGGCAGGCACAGTTCGTGCAGCCGAAAACTCCGTTCGCCGTGCGGGAAAACACGTCGTCCCGCCGCCGCACCCGTGTGCCGTGCGCGCGTGGAGACGTGTCTCAATTCTTTCTCATCTCGGCCCGACGCGCCACATCACACGGGGGGCGGGCTGCCTACCCTGCTACCCAAGCGACACGGTCACACGAGAGGCGCGCGGCCCCTCTCTGTGCAGTGTGCGATGCCACTCCCTCGCTCGGGTGCCGGGCGTCGGCTACCCTGATACTGGATCCAGCAAGGTGGGCGGCACCCAACGAGACGGCCGAACTTACAGCTGTTGTTTCACATGTTCCGGCTTCCCAGCCATCCAACTCCTCGGCGGCGCGAGTCATCCCATTCCCGTCATGGCAAAAGCGCAAACAACGGGTGGATCTAGCTGGGCTTTGGCTTTCCGCTTTTTACTACCGAACTAGTTTTAAAAATAATGTATCTTTTAAGATATAGTCTATAAGTTAATTGTAATAAACACTATATCGAGTTCAACCATACTGATCAAAATCGCATACGACTGTTTCCTCTTATTATTGGCTCTCACAAACAGCCAGAATTCAAAATCCATAAGCTAAAAAACACAGCTACATCCACAGTCTAAAAGAACCCACCCAACGTCTCGGCCCGCCACATCCACACGGCCGCTCCTGCACGCTCGCCCAGCTCGTGGACGTGGTGTTGGCTCCACTATAGCACACGCACAACTTGTGCTAGAACGGTCAAACCTATGCTCGGCCATGCGAGCTTGCGCAGTGCGGAGAATGTGGCCCGCCCACGCCTTCCATTTCCTCCCGTCGCGCCCGGCTCCTATCCAAAAAAGAAAAGCCAATACAGAGGTGGGCATTGGGCTGTGCCGTGCTGGTATGGCCCAGGCCCACCATGCTTCGGGCCGTGCCGGCTCGGCCCAGTCATCCCATCGTGTCATGCCATGCTGTGCCGCCTCGCCTCGCCTCCGGCCAGGTCTAAGTACAACCCAAAGCCCACTGTACCGGTGTTTGTGCCGTACCAGTCCAGCCTAACCCGAAGTAACTATACACGACAGAGATAGTGGCGACAATGGTGGTGGTGGCCGTCATCTTCCTTTCTCTCGTACCCGCCTCATTAAAAATCTAATTAAAATTTCATACGATTGTCTCATGCCATTCCACCTCCGAACTTGGCCATCTAGTCCAATGGCATGCATATCTAGATGCAAATCGGACTGTGACGTATGTGGATATCTAACGCATCACCCAACAATCTGGCATAGGGCTGCCCAACTAGTCAAATAGAAAAGCTCAAGCAGAGTCATGAGTGCAGTTTACTATAGTTAAGAAATAAATTTCAAAAAGTTTCTCGAACATTTAGTAACTACTTAGAATGCACGCACTAATAACAGAATGTTTCTATTTACATAATGGTTAATTGCAACATACATGGGATGGTTATCTCATCAAATGCTAGAATTAAAAAGGCAGTCAGTGAAAGGAGCTATATTAGAATTAGAAGTGCATGTAGTAGTAATTTGCTTACATAAAATAAAATCACAATGGAGTGAGCTATGTTATAAAAATTTAAAATATATGTTAGAATATGTTGATTTGATTGATCTTCTTTTCTAGAATATGTTGATTTATTGATCTTCTTCTCCAACAGTTCAGCCCTACTGATTTTACATGAAGCAAGAGAGTTGCGAGGATGGGACCTAGGGTTCCGCGGTGGTGACCTAAGGAGGAGCAACATCAAAAATACTCATTATTTTTGTGCGATGATGTCTCTTAAGAAAGAACAAAAAAGACACCTTATATGACAAGTGTAAAAAATGAAGAACAAAAGACACCTCATATCACAAGTGCAAAATGAACTCAACCTAAATTATAGCATATCTCAGTCACTTTTTTCAGTCAATGGATTAAGATTCAACCATCTTCATCTCATATATATATCACACATTCACATCTCCAAAACCTAACTTAACCTATAAATTTGGCATTCTAGAGACTGCTCTGTATAAATGTACGTGTCACAGCAGTTGTGTAGGATCTTTTCACGATGAAATCAGAGTTTTTGAGGGATAGAACAGAAGAAATCAAAATGTATTAACCCACCAGTCAGCGGGTTGATAAGCCGTATAAGCGACATGTACACCATCACATCCTGAAGCCTCGGCCTAGCCGATGACAATGTTGGCCTCACATAAGCCATACTGACCCCTACCTTGTGCCATGTATGCCACCAACATAGCACTCGATGTACTTTGTCTCGCTAATCTTAAATTTAGTGGTACTCTTAGGATTACTATTAGTGCAACGGCTCTTATTTAGACTACACATATGCTCATTGCCACAAGCCGCCGCATTAAGCCATAATTGTTCTCTGGATTGTTGGAAGCTAAGTGCTAGTTGGCCTATTTTAAACATGAGATTAACTCCCAAATTCAATTGAAAAGAAAAGGCTACAAACCTCGAGATAATGATATGAATAAAATATTCCTACAAGTAAATATAAGCGAACCACATATTCCATCGCGTAATTTGACATAGCGAAGCCAAACTCGTTTAGCTACGGCCCTCAATGTACTCTCTAATTTACACACTCCGCAATGCGGTGGATAAACCTCTTGTGTAAATTTGCACACATTGCGGTGGATAAACCTCTTGTGTAAGGCAGGATAGAAAGACGTCCTCAGTTTCTACCAAATACCGGCAATATTCTAATTGCATAAAGTAGCTAGACGCCTAATTGTGCAATAGATAATCACACACGGCACAAAGTTTAGCCCAAATGACAGCAGCTAGCCTATATGTTCTAACAATAAAACAATTCACAAAGCTGTTGTTCAACTAAAAAATCAATTGCAACAAGTAGGTGAGAAGCTACACGTAATCAAATTTAACTGCCGATACTAAACTTCACATAACAACAAGTTAAGCACTAGTAATTAACAAACCACAATTAGCCCCCGTTTGGCACAGCTCCACTTCACAAGTGGAGCTGTTTTTTTTTACTTCACAAATGGAGCTGGGTGAAGCTACTTTTTTCTGCTCCACCCAAGGAGCTACTTTTGTCTCAGCAGGTTTTAAGGGACTCCTTGGGTGGAGCTATTTTGTTGTACCCCGTTTGGCACAAAACAGCTTCAAACAGCTCCAGGAGCCGGTGGTGGAGCTGTGCCAAACGGGGCCTTAGTATATCTTCATAAGTAAAGAGAAGGATCAGAATTTCTTACGACTCGAAACCGTCGAGGAGCCAGTCAAAAAGAAAGAAAGAAATCGTCAAGGAGCGTAGTGAAGCGCGACAAGTTGCTGTCCAAGATAACAATTACGCCCCGCCTAGCCACAGGACCGAATTTTTTCTATTTTGGCCTTTTTTTTAAAAAATATTCACATTTAGACTCCTGGTAGTTTTAATTCCGTTTTTGGACCCAGGGGGTCGGCGCCGTGACCCACGGCTCCGAGGTAATACGTCTCGGCGCCGTGATCCACGGCTCCGAGGTCCCAGGCCCGCACATGCAGGCAGGTTATCTGTTGCAGTGGGCATAGTCCATGGACCTCGGCGCCGTGGATCACAGCGCCGACCCTCTGGGTCCAAAAACGGAATTAAAATTATGAGGGGTCTAAATATAAATATTTTTTTAAAAAAAGGCTAACATAGAAAAAAATTCGGGCCACAGGATCTCAGGCGTCTCGTTCCCGGAGATACCACACCACTCGTTCGTAGCTCGTGGCAAGGCGAACAACGAACTCGAGGCCCAGAAAAGAGCAGCGTAGGAACACCGATGAATCGCTCACGCGCTGAATCGCCGTCGCACCGGGAGCTTTGACGGAGCCGAGAAGCGCCGACGCACGCAGGAGACCGGCGCTGCCGAGAATCGCCGCTCTGTACGTCCAGCGGTCACACGACCAAACGCACAGCTCAGAGCGGCGCTGCCAGAGATCACGGCTGCCCGCTGCGGTGGAGTCCCTACGGAATCAATTCCTTGAGCGGCAGCAGCAGCTGTACTGTTTTTGGAAGAGGATGCATGCAAGGATAGAGGAGGAGCTCGTCCTTTTAATTCTCAGTGAACGGCGTCGAGGCCGCGGAAGAATAGCCACAACCATTTTTTTTTCATCTGATGGCCTCAGGACAAGTCTGTTGATGACATTAAGATTATCATAGATGGCACACAGGCTGCTAAACTAAACTGAATAGCACCCATTCCTGACATTCAAAGGATAAAAGGAGACACGAAAAATAAAGCATGGCCCTATGACCCCTTTAGTTAAGCCCGAGAGAAAAACTCCATTACCAGAAAGACAAGTGAATCTACATATCGGAAAAGGATGTAGGGCACAGGTCCACCACCACATGCCATGCTTCTCTTCAGAAGCCTGACAGAGAGAGAGAGAGAGAGAAGCTCAAAAGAAAAATTAGAAAGCAACACTAGGACCCATTCGCATGACACACACTATCTAGGGCTGAAAAACTGATGGAGATGGTGTGTTACACTTGAATGGTTACACTTGCTCAGGGTGTTTTTAGTTATGGGCAGTTTGAGCTCCTGCCAGGGCCTCCATAGTAGAAGTATGTGCCCCAGTCGCCATTGTTACCATTCTGCACATCATAGCAGTTTGATTGTTCGGTGAATGCGCTCACCCCCTTTGGTGCTTTCAGGTTGTTGGTGCTGTCTACCACCTGTATGTTCTTGAAGTAGCTCGCCTTGCTGAACCCTTCCTCCGGGAAGTGCCCGCTGCCCATCTGCGTCGATGTGTGCACACCATCGGGCTGCGAGTTTACCACCTCCCCACCCCACTCGATCATTGATGCGCTGTCGGCAAGGTGGGAGAAGAGGAAGGATGGCCAGTAGCCGAGAACATAATCCTTGCCAAACTGCATCCACCAGTTCCCCTCTTTTGGATCCTGCTCACATAACATATACAGCAGAAATTGTTACTTAGAAGCCATGCACTAGAGAATGTGATGCATCAATATTACAAAACCATTAGCATTGAGATATCACACATCTAGACTTCACTAACGGAGAACAGGCTAGTGTTTCTACCATAGAAGTACCATGCAATGCATTCATGTTGTACTAAGCAAACCAGTGCACTCATTACCCGTGCTCAATTGAAATGAAAAACACTTCACTTTCTATCTCGCTCTTTGAATACCACTTGCTTGTTGAGGTAAAAAGTAGCAATGGTTCTTTCTTTTGAAAAAAACACAACTAGAGTAATCATTAGGGATAAGAAAGGTTGTTGAGAAAAGTATAGCAACCACAGGGTGAGGAGGAAACTAATTTTCGAAGCCCCAGGGTTCAGTCAAGGAGCACGAGTAAGAAGAGCACAGCAGCAAGTGGGCAAAGATTCTCTGGCCTGCATGTTTGTGACAGTCCTAAACGTACTAGGCATGGGCGCATGGCATGTGGTGAGTTTTTTCCTAGTTTTTTTACTTGCTCACCTTCCAGATCAGTATGCTGATATCATATTGGGAGCCAGAGTAGCTTGAGGTGGGGAAGATGCTGGCTCCCATGGCAATCTCACTGTTAATCTGAACGAAACCTGCACACAGTATGTTGTAGCACCCCGTTGCTTGGTATGCATCACTCTGCAGATCGCCAAATAGCAAGACAATGAAGGAAACATCAATACAACTATTATACTTGAACTATACGAGCACACTTCATAAATTGCAGGGTTGATTTTATACGGGAATGTGCAAAACTTACAGTCCAGTACGTGAACAGTCTTGTGTTGTTGTCCCCGTAGAGGTCCGGGCTAACCTGATGAATGAATCAGAGGGGGGGAAAGCGCATAAGCGATTCAGAGCTCGTGACACCACGCGCTGCGTCGCAGCAGCAGAAACAGAGCAATCAACCGCAAAAACGGTGCTGCATTTACTCGGCATTGACTTCGAGTGTGATGTTCAGCTCATGAGCTGTGTGGTTCTTTCCCTACCTGCCAGCCAGCCTCGATGCTGTTGAGATCCTCGCCGAAGGATCCCCCCAAGATCCAGAGCTGGGACAAGCTGAACTCGTTCGGCTGCCCGATCCTGGGCTCCCAGACATTGATGGTCGCCTTCGCACCGTAGTACTTGTCGCCTTGAACGTACGCTATCGCATGCTGAAATTCGCAACAACAGTTATGAGCTATGACTAGTAGCACGGCACATCATCGCACATTAGTAGCATTTTTTTCCTTCCACCTTAACACGAGATAGATAATGCGTGCACGTACTTGATGGCCGCCGTCGTTGAGCATGTTGGGATCGGTGGACATCGGGTTGGCCACCGTGTGCCGCTTCTTGCCGTACCGCCGCAACGAGCTCGCCCGGAGCAGGTCGTCCTTCTTCGTTCTCCGGATTGGGACGCTGTCCTCCGGGCACCTGCCGTTGTGATGCCACAGCTGAAGCATGGGCTTCTCGCCGCCGCTGGAGGCCACATCGCTCTTGGATTCGTCGTACAGGCCATCCGGGTGATAGTTCGGCCTCATCTGCAGAAGAAAAAAAATGTAAAACGCCTTGAGTCCAACTGCACAGAAATCCAGCAAAACCATGATTTCTGTAGTTACAGTAGAAACTTACCTGGATTGTGTGGTTCTTGAGGAAAGGGTGATCAAACGCTGGCTGGTGTGAGATGTGCACGCAGTCTATGATGTCCCCATCTGGGCTCTGCTCGATTTGCAATTTGCAAACAACAGAAACAGTCATATTTGGGTAAGAATTGGAAGAAAGCACTATCGCAAAAAGGACTACTTTGATATGCTCTGAACTTAAAATTTCGCCCGAAGCTAAGCAAGAAAGAGCTTCACACAAGAAGAAGCACAAAGTGCCACCCAAGAAGGAAAGTCGCAATCTTTCGTGCAAATTTTGCTTGAGTTTGCCTAATGTAGTCAAAAGAAAGATGAATACTTTTGCACAAATTGTAAAGCGAGAAAGTGAACTGCCCCAAGAATAACCACAAAAGAAGCCCAAAAGACCGTCATTTTTGAATCAGAGTTCAACTTTCAACGATTAGCCAAGAACGACACCGACCACCTTACTCAAATCCATCCGAAATGCAGCTAAAAACGCACCTTTGACGAGGAAGAACACCCCCACAAAAAAGTTCTTTTTTCAAACAAGCAATTCATATCGCCACAAGGACAATACCAAAGCAACCAGCTCGACGCACCTCGATGCTCTTCACCGCCGGCTTGTTGAGCCGCTTCAGGTGCCGGTGCATCCTCGCCCCCGGCGACCTGGCCGCCGCCGCCGCGGCGCACGAGAGGCAAATCACCGCCACCAGCAGGCACGCGACGCCGCGCGCGGTGGCCATGGGCGGCGCCTCGTCACACCTCCACCGCTCCGCCTCCCCTCCCCCTCCTCCGCAGAAATCGCAAGAAAGCCACCCCCCCCCCCCCCCCTCTCTACCAAATAGACCCCTCGCCGGTGATCGCCCGACCGGCTCCGAGGGCCGATTTGAGAATTTTGAAACAATGCAGGTGCGGGGTGGGAGTAATGGCTTATGGCTCGCTCTCCACTTCTTCTTGGGCGTCTCGACCGCTAGTGCTACGAGGCTACAAACAAACGGGCAGTGAAGGGATGCCGGCTACTACTGGGAAGGGAGAGAGAGCACTCGCGCTGCAACTTGTGCCGTTTCCGAGCTTTACTTTTGGATTTCTGGACCAAAATGCCCCTGCACGATTCGAAAATTATTAGGGGACACCAGGCGTACAACGTCCAGTGCGGGACCAACGGCCACTGGTGTGTGGGTCCAAGCATACCTTCTTTCAAGTTTTAGGGTTTTAATTTATCTTAAAGTTAAAACAAACAGAATGGTCTCTTAAAACGGATTTTTCAAATAATTTTTGAGCCTAAAATCATATACGCTATCACATCGGTGTCTCCGCAGTCTACTGTCGTCTCGAAAAGCGCAAACAAAATCCATCAGTTACAGCCAAAAGTCATTAATCGTAGCCTAAAAGAACTAGTAGTGTGCCCGTGCTAACGCTACGGTAAAATACAAAACAAGATAAAATTTGTAAAAAATAAAATAAACAATCAGATTCATTAAGATTCACGTCTCATATATTGTATAACCAAATATTTTTGTCACATAATAAATGTCACATAAGAATTAGACCCTGCAAAATACATGGAGTTAGTTCGGAAATGCACCGGGATGAGCTGCTTCACCTAAATTACTCTGAAAGTGTGAAATGACATCTGAGAAGAATTGGTTTCTGCCTTGCTGAATGCTATCACAGGATACAGGTGGTGGATTCATCATACTTATC
This sequence comes from Dendrocalamus latiflorus, assembly GCA_017311315.1. Classification (NCBI taxonomy): domain Eukaryota; kingdom Viridiplantae; phylum Streptophyta; class Magnoliopsida; order Poales; family Poaceae; genus Dendrocalamus; species Dendrocalamus latiflorus. The sequence continues at coordinate 33,039,045 of CM029632.1, read as the reverse complement.
AAATACAACAGGAAAACCATTGTGTATTTCATTCCAATATTTAGCACATTGGCAGTCGCAGGCTCTGCTGAAATTAACATCACATGTACAATTTACCATATTATACACAGCACACTACACCAAAAGCAGAAGCAAGTGATATGTGGTCAAATTGACAACATCGAAAGGTTGCTCAACAACACTACAAGCACGAAGATAGGAAGTGTTACCTTGTCAACTATTGAGTTTTCCGTCAGGATTAGCAACTCTGAAATAAAATCGCCAATAGTACCTACCAAATCTACAGCAATGCATTTTGTCGCAATAGGAAGGAGCTTGATAGAGATATTTAAGGTCAGTGAAATTATCTGCAGTCAAGAAGTTAAACTTCTCTTAGAGTTCTTTAGAGATAATCACTACCACATGAATTAAAAAAGGATGTGATGGCACTCCAGATGTAGAAACATGGAGTATAAAATAAGAATGAACAATTTAGTGAAGAAATGTGCCAATATAGAGTACTACTATCTTTCCTGCTTATAAATGCACATAAAAGGTCTGCATTGAAAAGATTTCTGTGTACATGTTCTTTCTGTAGGGGACTTAGATTAGGCATGACTGTAGGGGTGGTTGAGGGGGGGGTGGATTTAGTAAAGAAAATTTTGGTGTATTGTAGAGGGGTAGAGATGAAGGCGGAGATTCAGTACTACCAGGTTTCGAAGGCAAAAATGCTAGCTGGTCTTTCTTACCACATTGATGAAAACACACTAAACCAGACTCAGTTTCACCTATAAAAGATTTATAATTTATAAATGATCCATGATTTTTGGCAAGCACATGATAAACTTTAGGATATACTTTTGGAATGCAATGAAATAACAACCTTGCAGGTACTAAAAAAATTCACTCTTGACTTTATCATCTAGATAATAGCCATAAGCATATGTCCATTTCAGCACTCGCCTGCATTCTATAATATGTCATACAGTGAAGCAGTGCATGCATAAGATGTAGGACGATTTGTAAAGTACGAAGCCCCTTTAGACCATGACATAAAGCTATGGTATCAAACCTGCGACCAAACTTCAATTATAAACTTTAGTTGGGTTTCCGGTATTCCAAAAACATCAGTTGACTTTGCATGTTGTACCACATAGAAGAGAAATAAAGAATTAGCACCAACCAAGTTCAAAAAAAGGAAAGAATGGCAAACAAAAAAAACTTATATCTGGCGCACTAAATGCAGTGCCCATAACATGATGTAAATGCTTACTTGTTCCTTTTCTGCCTTTTGTAGATCTGCTTGTGCCTTCTGCCTTGACTGTCAACAAAGATGGTACATCAGAATAGAAACTTACTACAGTCGAAAATTCTCAAGTATGGATTGCAGAATGCGCATGGCATTCAACATAAGCATGCACAATCGATAGAGAATTACATGCCAATCAGACATAGAAAAATATTAATGTATTAACTTTTTGGTATTCGTGAACTGATCAGAATATATACAACATCAAAAGGAAATAAACATTTGTTTTTATTATGACAATAGCAATGGACTTGGTTAGTACTCCAATATCTCATGGATCTCAAACAAAGCTGCACCTAACTTGGTTACATTTGACAGGAAATAAATTTAGTTAAGTCAATATTCTTCTAGGTATCACCAACACAATACAGTCAATGTTCTTCAAGTATAGCCAACACAATACTTGTACAGGTAAAAGATAAAGGTTAGAAAACATAAAGGTTACTTATGAGCATGAGAATGATGCAGGTCACATTTGTGGTAATTATAGAAACAGAGAAATTCATGATCCCATCTCCACAGGCAGATATGTATCATTTTTCTCTTGGCTCTTGCTGCACAAATCAACACAGCCAAAACTATCAAAACTCCATAAAATTTCACACCAGCAAACCATTAGAAACTGAGTAGTGCGAATCAACACTCGGTGCCTTATTGGGTTCAGCAGATGTGGTGTCATCTGCGTACACTTCATCAGTCCTACATCCTCCTGCAAAAATTGTTAGCCCAACTCAAGTTTTTATTACAGCCAACAACAATCACAATCTAAGAAAACAATCCATGTACAAGGTCGCCCTCACCTCCCTGCCAATTAGCCACCGCACTCCTACTGTTGCCTCTTAGTCCTCACCTCTAGCTGCCGCCTCCTCTCTCCCTCCTCTTTGGTCACTATCCATCCAAATCAGGATGCACAAGGCTATCATAACACACGGCAATTCCAATGCATATGCATGTTTTGAACAACACCTCTAAAGACTCCAAGGACTCCAACAGGCATGTAGTTTCTATTTCTGAACCCAATCTTCTTACAAGCCTAGAGTTGCTTAGTTGTTAACAGCTTTGGATGAGACAAGGAGCTGGTAATTCTGGTAGCTCATACTTCTTGAGCTTTTCAAGAAGCAAAGCAACTTTTTTCTTGCCATGGATAAAGTAATCAGAAAATACGATAAGTCAATGACTTTTGCTATTAAAAATGATTTTCCAATTAAAATAGGAACCAATCATAGTAGAACAAAAGTTGAGTAAAGAAACAGTGAAACACAGACCAAAGAATATAGATGTTGTACTTAGTGAAATCTTCAAAGAGAAGGAATGAAATGATGAGACAAGAAACACAGAATTCATTATTAAATGGGACACACTGTGCAGAGGGAGCACAAAAAAAGGATAAAGGTGTTCAAATCAAACTTCGAATGATAGATCTGGAAGTTCAATCATTGTCAAGCCTTTTTTTAAAATGTAAGCATTAGACTCATTCTAGTATTCCTTTTTCCACTGAGAACAAGAATGCTGTAAACAAGGGATTCCAATATACAACTGTATATTCATGACACATGTAGCAATGTGGGATTTACCTGGGCACCAAACTAAACAGCATGATCAGCATAAGCAATGAGCGAGTGGTGGGAAACTTAGGATGCTTGTGTACAAAACATCCAGTGTGCCATGGGAGCCACACACTGAGGTGTTTGGCTGAGGGGTTTTCAATGAGAGCTAGCCTTGATTGTCTTAAATGGAACTTCTAATTGACAGGCATACAAGTTGGATTAGATGTTCGTAAGGCGGCCACTCAATTCGTACAGTTCAACAAAGTTAAATGCCAACAATGTAAGCATTTTAAATATTTTCTAGAATGCACAATCAAATTTACCAATGTGAATTGTTTTCTCCATAGCTTTCCTACGGCATTAGTAATGACACAATCCCATCGTCTTCACAAATCATCTAGCTAAGAAACCTTTAGCCTATACATCTACAACGGTTTACAGCAACTTAACCCTGGATTACTTAGCTATCCTATTCCAGCATGAAGACAGATGGGATCCAACACAATTCAACAATCATAATGGGAAGCGGGTTACAGCGAGATGCTACAGGCACTATCACTATAAGTGGGGGCATTTCGCTGGCACCGACAGACAGAGACAGGCATAAGGGGGGAAGGAAAATGGCACCTTACCCTTCGCATGTTGTAGATGAGCCTCTCGTAGTCAGTCATGAGCTCCTTCCTGAGCTTGACGACATGGCTCCCGCTACGTGCGGCCAGTCTCGCTCCCCATCTGCTTCTCCACCTTGCTCTGCATGCTCCTCCCCCTTGATCGTCGACATCAGCCGTCGCCACAACCTGTGTCCGACGGCAGCAATAGGGCGGAGGCTGAGGCCGAGGGCACGGCCCCACTCCCGGCCCTCGCCACCAAGCTCCGGAAGCTAATCGATGGAAGAGGCATTCACACGCAGAGGCATCAGAGAGAGGGAAGAGACGATGCTAAAAATCACAGCAGCGGTCCGTCAGATCTCCAAATTTGCAACCGCCACGAGCGCCAATCAATGCCTAAATTCCCCTCAAAAAAACATCTCGAAGTGGAACACACAGAAACGGATCGCTCGTTCACCTGCGTGGGGCAGGTCGGGATGCGGCAACGACAGCGGGGGTAGCGAGGCGAGGTCGAGGAAGAGGTCGTCCTTGGCGGCAATGGCGGTGAGCAACAACGCCTCCATCGGGAGGACGACAGCGTCGGCATCGAAGACATGGATCAAGTCATCAAACCCTAGATCACCGCAGCGCAGACGGGGGAGGAGGCGAGCTAGAGAGAGACATAGGGGGTGGGAGCTCGCGGGTCACGGCGGAGCTCCTCGGCCGTCTTCTTCGTCGCGGCAGCCATCGCCGTTAGGGAGGGAGGGTTTGGCACGGCGGATGCTGGTGGTGTGGATCTAGCAGCTAAAGGTGGGAGGGAGGAGGAGGAGGCGGCGATGGAGCGGAGAAGGAGGCGGCGGCGCGGGGTGGGAGGGAGGGGAGGAGGCGACGGCGGCGCGGGGTGGGGAGGAGGCGGCGGGGCGAGGTGGGAGCGGGGGAGGACGCACGCGGCGGCGCGGGGTGGGAGGGAGGCGTCGGCGGAAGATTCGGGGGGTGGAGGCAGAGCCGCACGCGTTTAGGGAGGAGGGGGGCGTCGGGGGCGTGTGCGTGGGCGCGGGGTGGGTTCTGAGTTCAATGATGTGCATGATCCGGATGATTTTGGCCTTAGGATCTTCAATGAGTAAGAGAAGAAGGCTTGAGGAGAGATCCAGACCATTCATTTGTATGAAGTTGGATTACTTTGGTACACAAATCTCGGTGGACTTAGATTTGGCATGACTGTGGGGGTGGATTTAGTAAAGAAAATTTTGGTGTATTATAGAGTAGGGTAGATAGGCCATAGAGTGGTATGCTTGGTTTTGTGAAAATATGGTATATAATTTTTTTTGCAAAGTACTCCATCTGTTATTTTTTTCTTGACTTCCTAGAATCCATGCCGTCAAACTTTTTAAAGTTTGACCACTAATAGACTCAAAACTATCAAGATTGACTATGCGAAAGTTATATTATTAGATTTATCATTAAAAATATTATCATAATATTATAATGTTATTATTATATCTTAGTGTAAAGTTATAAAAGTAGAGGTTAAAATCGTATCCCGGAGACCGAGAAAAATAAAAATAAAACGTCAAGTAAAAAAATACGAAGGGAGTATCGAGTAGTCTGTTTGGTTTAGTGAAAAATATTATGTACAATTTTTGTGAAGTATTGGTACTTAGGCCCTGCTCTAACCGGCAATAGCTTTTAGCTGTTGGCTTTTGGCTAAAATTACACTATAGTGGCTATTAACTTTTTCTGAGTCATTCAATTAAAAATAAGAAAAATAAAAAAATACGGTTATATCTACACAGACAATGCAAAAAAAAAAGAGAAAAGGCAAAAAAATGTTATATCTCCACGTGGGCTTTATACAAATGAAATGTTTTACATAATGAACAGTAGAAGAGTGGGCTTTTAATCTCTTCGTGGAATAATGTGTGGTGTATTTTAATTTTGCGCAATGATTGAGAAAGTGTAAAACTGACCAAGCCACGATAAAAAAAAATGACCTAAACACTCTTTCATAAATTGCTTTGAAAGGATGGAATATGATACTTTATGTAAGTATAAATGTATACTAGAGAAAGTAAATAAAAATATAATGAAAAATGTCATCCAATTTACATGCATCCTACATTTATTGAAAATACTTCAAAAAGTATATGACTTACGACCTATAAAAATGATTAAACAAATGAGTGGGATTTTAATTATCCTTACACGATTAACAATTTTACTTGCTCTAATGGTTGATCAAAATCTAAAAATGATTAACACGTGCAATTGAATAGCGCTACTTAAATAATTGAATTCATGTCAATACAATTACATACCCACGCTTCATACAACATGAATCTAATTTACTATAAAGCCCTAATCAAGATGACTGAAACTTCCCACATGATCTCCTAGATCTCTATCTTGCCTCAAAGTTGCAATTCGAGACGCTCCAAACCTCACCTCACCGTCACCGTTTTTCCTTTTTCTGGCGGCAGAGTTCGTTTTAGGATGAGCCGATGTTCATGTTTTTGACGAGTGCTCGCCACTCCAGACGGCCGGCTAACCCATTATTCTCTGGGGGCCAAAGCGCGCGTGCGGTTGGCAATTTCCTTTATCTATCTGGGTTGGTGGTGGGCCCGTCGGTCCTGAGTGCTGCGGCGCCACCTCGGGCCCCGGAGACGCGTTCCGTCTCCGTTCCATCCCGTCCCGTCCCCACAACCGCGGCACGTGGGAGGGAGCAGCCTCGCGCGCTCACTGACCCGTGGGCCGCACATAGTGGGACCCACCCGCCATTGGCGCAGGCGCGGTAGGACGCGTAAGGCTTTTCGCTAGCTTTTGCTCTTGGTGCGTGTGGCGTAAGGATCCGGCTGGCTGGCTGGCTGGCTGGCCGGCCGGGCTTCCGTGATCTTTTTTGCGAGCGCACGCGTGCACCGCCTAACGACAGGTTTGAGCGTGAAAGAGCTCGCTTAGTGAAGTGATTAGCCTGTGTTTAGAACGGGAGCTTTGTAAAAGGAGCACTTCAAACCGTGCTTGAATTTTTTTTAGGCCCTGTTTGGAATGCGGGAATTTTTCCCGATTCCTGCGGGAATTGAACTGTTTCCTGCAAAATTCCTGCAAAATTCCTGTGAAATTCCTCTGTTCCAAACAGGCCCTTACAGTGCTAGAGTTCTTTGACTTGATGGGCTTTTTTTTTTGCTCTGCTCATTTGGACTTCAGTCTTTGTCGTCTAATTTCTAGTTTCTTAATTTCGTTCTTTTCTAACTTTTTAGCTTTTTAGAATTTTTTAGTTTTTTTCTTTTTTTGTATTTCTTTGCATTATTCGTGATAGGATAACATATTCTTTCTATTATTAAATGTTTTTAATTTTAATTACGCTGAAAAAGCTACCAGCAGCTACAATGCAAACAAAAACTCAAACAGTGAAAAACACCAAAAGCTACAAATTTAAGCCAAAATGAGCACATTTAACATGACCTCTTTGGGCTTTTTTATCATGACCTGCATGGCAAGACACTCATTTGGGCTTTTTTGTGGCTTATGATTTACTAGTAGTGTGCCCGTGCTAACGCTACGGTAAAATACAAAACAAGATAAAATTTGTAAAAAATAAAACGAACAATCATATTCATTAAGATTCACGTCTCATATATTGTATAACCAAATATTTTTATCACATAACGACTGATCCTTTGAGGAGACGACAACATCATCAGAGGCACCTCATATGACTTTTGCCTTTCTAACCTGGAAATAAGTAATTTCTATGACGATATGTTATGGTCGATGGAATAGGAAGCCCAGATGAACAAAATGATGTCACTCAGTAAACTGACGAAGCAAAAGTTGCAAAAGCATACCCCATAAAAACTCGCTAATCCACAATTTCAATAGAGCAAAAGAGCCTTCCAATTATCGACATTTACAGCAACCATCAACCAACTGGGAACCACCACTGTGAGCATATTCTACATGGATGCCTCCATCGCTGAACTACACAAAATTGGGGCGTCCGGATGAACATAGGCCTAACAATAACATCTACCTCAGTGCATACTTTGTGCATTATCAATCCACGGGACTGTTACGATGCTGCTGCTGCTGCTACTACTACTACTACTACTGCACGAAAGAGGGCCGTAAATCGCGTAAAAGCAGGACCACTGTAATCAGAAAATTTTCATCCTGATGGGTAATAGTCAGAACAAGCACGAAGTGGTCGCTGGGTAAGACAGGCAGTTTCAGTTTGTGAACCTCCTTGCGGCCTACCTTCTCCTTGTAGTATGAGACACCTGGTATCGCCTCCTTCCCGATCATCTCAATGCCAACGATCTTGAAATCTGCCAACTTGCATAAACTAAAAAAGAAGATAAACTGTCATAAACCGAAAGGGGGAATTAAATTTACAATAAACTGTCATAAACTAAAAAAGAAGATAAACTGTCATAAACTATAGCTGCTGGTGGCTTTTTAGCGTAATTAAATTTAAAAAATAAAAAATAAAAAATAAATTAGCCCATCACGGATAATACAAAGGAATACGAGAAAAAAGAAAAGACAAAAAAAGCCTAAAAACCCAAAAGGCTAGAAAAAGATAAAATTAAGAAACTAGAAGCTAGAAAAAAGTCAATGGAGAAACCGAAATAAGCAGGGCATCAACTACTAATTTGGGGAGTAAGATATATATAGATTTTTTGGAGGAATTGATTGATATTTTATTGAAAATACGAGAAAAAAAGAAAAGACAAAAAAGCCTAAAAATCCAAAAGGATAGAAAAAGATACAAGTAAAAAACTAGAAGTTAAAAACAAAAGTCCAACGGAGAAGCCGAAATAAGCAGGGCATCAACTACTAATCGGGAGAGTAAGTTATATATAGATTTTCGGAGGAATTGATTGATCTTTTTTGGAAGCCTATCAAGTGAGAACTCAAAGTAGGAAAAATACAAACTCTGAGCTACAATAATCCTATGACTGCCGGAGTTCGGATTATCCTATCTTATTATACTTCTTGCCCAACGCGCTCTCGGATTTGTATCGAGTTGCTTTAGAAATCAACATTGTAATCGAGTTACCTTAGGGCATCTGTAGTGTATGAAAAGAGGAGGTCTTAAGCCACCTTAAGGTCAACCTTATACATTACAGGGGTGACCTTAAGCAGACCCTAAGCAAAAAAAACTTAAGGCTGGTCCTCAAGCTAAAGACCTGGCCACAAGTATTAAAATACAATTTTTCTTTATCTGCCAAATGGGACCGTCTTAAGGCCCCTTGGGTTATATACACTATGGAGTTGATCTTAAGGTTTAAATGGGACCCACCTTAAAACCCTTTGGGTTATATAACCCTTAGAAATCAACATTGTAAAAACCAGAAGGCCTTTATTTTCTAGACAAACTAAAGAAAGTACATTTACGAGCGGCTCACAAGCTACTTTGCAATTTGTAGTGAAAGGGTCGCAACACTGCATAAGAAATGCCTCTCATAAGATCGTTACCGAATGGTGCCTTTGAATCGCACTCGACGGTAGGATCCACTGGCCGGCGAATGTTCGTACGATTCCATAGAACAAATCTTGTCCGTACACTCATCACTCTCAAAAACTGTTCGTACGATTCCATAACCTGTGCTTGTTTCAGACACTGTTCGGATGTTTTTCACTTTTGGCAGCAGCTTTTAATTTTCTGTTCCTTTTTACGATCATTATTGTTGTAGAGACCGTCTAGCCCGTAATTGGGCTTTAAAAATAGTCTAATACGTAATGTCTAATTATGCATAGAAATATATTAATATACCAATGTAATAGGCCTAATAGGGATATAAGGAGAGACACATCTGCTCATTTTATACACGAATAGCCTCTCCCCTATCATTGACTCTTTAGCTCCTTAGTTCTATGCTCATTCTATTATAGCATCTCCGATAGTGACTTATGAGCTAGCTCTAAGCATATTATTTCATATTTTAATAGAAGAGAGAGAAAAACTATCTCTTGATTAAGAGCTAGTCTCATACACACATTCCAAGATTATGTGAAAGTATCATGTGAGGCTATTTATGTTATAAGCTATGTGCTAAAAGTTAGTACTATTGGAGAAGTTGTCTTAGTGCTAGTAACTAGCTCATACTGTTGGAGATGCTCTTAGTCCATTTCTTCACTATTTAGTTTGTAGTCATAATAATTATTTATTTAGCTAATAAATTACATCCATAAGTTATAAGTTGTCGTAAAAAAACAGGTCCGAACCGAGAGACGAGTCAGTACTAAGAAGGTAGTTATTATAAGTAATTAAAAGTAAACAAACCCTGGTAAAAACATACACGGTAATTGTAGTGCTCGCGTCGCGCTGCCCGCCACGGGGTGGGTGGGTGGATGGGTCGGTGATGGTGCGTTGTGGAGGCAGTAACTGCACACGGTCAATGCAGCAGCCCTGGTAATAATGCTATGATTGGTCGCCCACGAACGGATCTTAATCTTACAGTCTTGGAACGGGGTAAAAATAACATGCTAAACAGAAGCTACAAAATTTATATAGGAGCAGTACGTGCGGGCCCCACCTGTCAATAAGAATGGTCAACACTATAAGCCCTCCCGACTGCTGCCTTTTCTATCCGGTTCGTTCAGTTCGGCTGAAAAATAGTGGCTTATGTCTAAAATTATATTGTAACTAAAAATAGCTTATTTACTGTAATTAAATTTAAAAATTTTTAAATAGAAAAATATGTCAACTCATCATGGACAACGCAAATGAATACAGAAAAAACCGGCAAGAAGGCTCAAAAAACCAAAAGTTTAGAAAAAGATGAAATTTATGAATAGTGAAAAATAAATCAAAAGCCAGAATCTCAAGCCGGAATGATCGGGGGCGTAAGTCTTATGTTATAATAATTAGTTTTTAAATATTTTTTTAAAAAAATAGGATCCATAAATTGATTATAGTAGATTTTGTGTCAACTTCAACTATATCGGTCAAAATCGTACACAAATGTCTCTCTGTACTCTCTCTCATGAACATTCATAATTCAAAATTTTAAACTATAAGTCACAATCCAAAAGAATAACCTCGCAACTACACCCTTTGGCCAGGTGCTTAACACTTCCCTTTTCTGTTTCCAAGCATGCATAGGTTTGATTTTATAAACCCAAGATCCATACTAATAAACTCACCTATCTCATATATTATTTCGATATATATAGAGAGTGGCATTTGCCTTATCCGCAAGCTGAAGCGCGTGTAAAATAAAAGCATAGCCACGGCAACAGAGAGAATCAATCCTGGCGAGAAAGCCATCCATTGCTCTTTTGCTCCTCGCTTTCCATGCACAAGCGCTCGAAAGAAACCTTTCCTACTTACTTTCATGCTTCTATTATTTCCAAACAAGAAAAGCGGTTACCTAAAGCTAGTGATACTCTATACAAATGGTAACTTCAAAATTATTATTGTCCAACTATAAGAACCGAATCATTGTCCCAGCTCACCACTCACTAGTAAATGGAGGTCACTACTCACTGGTAACACAACCACCAAGATTAAGATGGATGGATATACATGCATGTACTTAATTTGTTGACATCAGGGCGTGGTGGAGACAAAGCAGCCTACATACAAGTTGGAGATAAGGAACTCATCACACGTCAGCATAGGCTGTGACATGCCCGGCATGGCAAATGGCAATGGCACACCAGGGGAGAAGTCATGGGCACAGTTCAAAGCCGTTATCACATGGTTTGTCACCAGTGAGCAAAGCTGGCAGGTTTGTCCAATTAGAGCATCAGCAACACGGTGCTTTGGCCAGGAGTCCCGCCGAGCCATCTAGGCTCAAATGCTACCGTGGAAGTGAGATGCTCCCTCGTAGATGTCAGAGTTGCTTGCAGAAGCTGCAGGTGCTTGAGGAAAGAAGGTGTGACCATGGTGGAGAAAGGAAGAAAGAGAGAGTAGGGCATCTTGTGACACGACAGGCGAGGTAGCGACGGCTGGAACTGGGCGAGCGAGGGCGCCAGTGACCACATTGCGAGGACTGCAACGCTGGATGGGCGGCGAAGGCAGCATTGGAGCTATGCCGCAGCTAGATCTGGGAGGGGATGAGGTTGGCTATGGCCGAATCTGGCCGGACGAGGGTGGCGGTGATGATGCTCAAGGCCGGCAGAGGAGACTAGATCTAGATGCTCAAGGGCGGCGACAATGCTCGAGGGCAACCGGATCTAGATGGGTCTGGCCGGGGAGGAGCGAAGAGGTCAAGGTGGAGGTGGGACGCTGGTGACCTCTGACTAGCGAGAGGTAATGGGATTTGCATGGTGGTGGCGGTGGTTGTTGCCGGGAGGGAGCAACGGCAAAGGCGGCCAGCGACGTCGATCGTTGACGGGAGGAGAGAGGGGATGTGGATGAGGGAAAGGGAGAGAAGGAGTGCGGTGGGGAGTGGTTGAGTGGGATCAAGTGAGTAAAAAATGGTAGAAAGCTGAACTACATAATTGAAGCTACCACTTCAATCCACTATACACTGTGGGAAATTTTTCATTTTTTTTGGCCAAAGCCAGTTTACGAAATTCCATGCATACCCCTGCAATCTTTCTCCCCTCATCCCCCTCTCCACACGCACTCTAAAAAACAGGACGGGCAGGGGCGGTGCGTCCGCCGCTGCGGCCTGGCCGAGCTTGGAGGCCCGGATGCTGTCGAGGAGCGCGAGCCAACAACGGGAGACGCAAGCCGAAGCCGCGCTCGCGGGCGCCGGGGTTGAGCAGGTAGCGCAGGACCTCGAAGAGGCACTTGTCCGGGAGCGCGTCGAGCGACGGCTGCGGCAGCTTCCTGCAATTCTTGCTAGCCCAGCCCTCCGCTAAGCAGAGACGAGGCACCCATCATCTGATCTAATCCAAGAACTCACCATCAGGCACATGCAAGAACACACCTTTCTTCCAAAGAAACCTCAGTTGGACAAGAAGCCCAACAACAACAACAACACACCTTTCCTGAGAACGTCGAGATCCCTTCCAACAAGAACAGCAGCACAACCTTCGGCCGCCGGATCTCGCTGACGCGGATCGCCACCTACGAAACTCTCCTCCCTCGGCCTCTCACCACAGGATCTCGCGTCCCCAATCCCCGGCCGTCGGATCTCGACGCTCCGCTACCATACTAAGGCATCACGTCTCCGGGGCACAACATTGTCGCCATGCACAGGAAGGACAAGACGGTGATATATGGGTGAAGCACAGCGCAGATGGAGGCGGGGAAGAGAGATTCCACTGCTGTTATTCGTTGCTGCCACCGCCGCCTTACATTAGAGGCCGGCCGCCGGCCAGAATACCACCGATGCTAGGGGAGGAGGTCGGAGGGAGGAAAAGTGATGCAGGGTGCTCGATCTTCACGACGTAGGATCGATAATAATAATTTGGATCTGTGCAACCTGACGAATCAATGGCGTCAACCACTGTCAGAACAGCAACCTGCGACATAAGAATTTGTCCAACCATACACTCATGATCCCATCTACCCGACTATAAAGCAGACACGTCGCAGCTCCTGAGAATCACAAGGAATCACAACAACGAGATGTAGAGAAACGTCCAATTCCCTTCCAGGGGCCTGTTTGGCAAGCAACAAGCCGGTCGACTTTTGGTTTTTGCTACAGTACCTAACTTTCAAACGGAGTATTTTTTCAAAACGGGGTCTACAAGTTAAACGTTGTACACGTTAAAAACCCAACATCTGTACCAGCCAAAATTGTAAGTGAGTATCGGTCTCTCCGTAATCTGTACCGTAAACAGTCAAAATTCAAAAATTTCAGCCAAAAGCCATAAGCCGCAGCCAAAACAAACAGGCCCTAGGTTACAATTATATGGCAAACTCTAGAAAAAACAAGTGTACAACTCTCTCTTGAAAATAATAGTTTCAATCGTAGCTTGCCAAAAAGTTACATATTACAAGGTTTATATAACCTATGAGAGGCTACAAGGTCTCCTACACAATTCATAAGTGTTTTAGACTCAGACTCTTATAAAAAGAAAATAAAAATCTATGATGCTTTTAAAGATAAATCCTCCTCCGTTACGTAGCTCTTGAAATAAGCTTTTCAACGAATCCAAGATCACCTCAATCGGACCTCGTATGTGAAAGTTATTGTCTTTATACGTCAGGTATATAGTCATACTGTTCCGAACACCTCCAATTCAATCGAACGGTTGCAAGCATCTCCAGTCAATCCAACGGCGGTATCGTTCGTCCTGGACTAAATGTTACCATTAATATTGACTGTCCAAAGTTGATCGAACACACAGAAGGCGAACGTTTGGAGCAGTACGAACGTCACCGTCGTTATTGACCATCCAAAACCGATCAAATGTCGTTTAATGAACGAACGTTCGGAGCGGTCCGAACATCTCCAAGGCGATCGGGTGATCCGTTGAAGATCGGATGATACGACTCATTTGGAGTGGCCCGAACGTTTCCAAGGCGATCGGACAGTCCGTGGAAGATCAGACGGCGCGATCGTTCGGAGCGGTTTGAACTTCTCCGAAGCATCTGAGCGTCAAACGCTGATCGGACGATTCGGGCAGTCGAAACCATTTAGACTGGTTCGAACCATCTATGATCTATAATATTTCGATGGTACAGAACTATTTTTTCTTTTTCTTTTTTTCTATGTCGGATACTCCCATTTAGGGGCGTTTCTATTCAATGTGTCCAATAATTTTTGGCTAAAAATAAACAATATTGACTAAAATAAGTGATTTTTAGAATGATAACGTGAGCTGTGAGAAATATGAGTGAGAGATGTGTACCTGAAACAAAAACATAAGGAGTTAGGTGTGTGATACGTCTGTAACCCTCTTGCCTTATCTCCAGAGCGAGGGGAGTGAGAACCAATTCAAAACACCATGTATTTATATTGACTTATGGTCTCTCTAAATAGAAACCAATATAAACAACCCATTAGACACGAATAGATGTACACTCGTTATTGTGAAACAGTGCAAGTAATCGAAACAAAACAGTATAAAAAACAGTATAAAGAAGCTACGTCATACACCTAACCCTACTCAACGTGGCTTCTAATTTTTTTTACACTGTGACGTTTGAAAATGTATTATAGTAGCTTATAGCTTTTTTTAGTAATTAAAATAAAAAAATGTTATATCATCATGAGCAATATAAAGAAATAAGATGAAAAAATTAAAAACAAAAAAGCCAAAAAAGCTAAAGATATAAAAAAGACGAAATAAAGCTGGTATATCCGACGCTAGTACAGCTGAAAAAGGGAAATGAGATAAAATTTCAGTGGCATTGATAATTGCTCAGACTAAAAAGGATGAAACGTTTTCACTGTACCAGAACAGAAGCACAGAAATCACATGCAATGGCATAGGATAAAATCCCCCACCTCTCTCTCCAGCTCAGCTGCACCACCTTCCCATACATATTCTCTGACTAGGGGGGAGAATTCCATAACAACCACCAAACGGGTCACTCGATGCATCATAAAAATTTGACGACTAAAGATGACACGGCCAAAATTACAATGTCGAATAATCGCAAAATTAGTGCTTCTGACTAAAACCCACTTCCCTGAAGGAAGCATGATAAAAGTTTTCTCTTCTTAGAGATTCTCCTTGTCTTCACAAAAACAAAGAATTCCTGAAGAAAAGGTTTCAGAGTTTTACAAGCATATCACCAGTCTTCTTACCAACATTGATGGCGACGGGATAAGGAGTAACAGATCGTAGTATAGAAAGCATGGGGCATGCCTTTACTCAGAAATCGACATGGCAGAGAGCACAGCTGTAATCCATCACACAGCAAAAGGTTTCCAATATAGCTGAAAAATGACAAGGGGCCTATTTGGCAACAGCTGCAGCTTATGTCTTTTCGCTGAATTTTTTGAATTTTGACTGTTTACGGTACAGATTATGGAGAGATAGATACTCATTTGCGATTTTGGATGGTACAAATATTGGGTTTTTAACGTGTACATCGTTTAACTTATAGACTCCGTTTTGAGAAAATACTTCGTTTGAAAGTTAGATACTGTCGCAAAAGCCAAAAGCCGCTAATTTCGGAGGAAAAGAACAGGCCCAAGATCGATCCATTTCCTTGTACTGTCCTGAGAGAGAGAGAGAGATGTCCTAAATACCAGTGTACTTACAAAGAAAGGAGGGAGGGAGGGAGCTTCACAGTTGCTGTGTCGTCACTCATCAAGTAACAATAGTAAGACCTTATTGTTTCCACATAGGAAGACAACCGTCCTCAATTCAAATATGGAATTGCGTTTCAAGTACAAAGGTGGCATTTCATCACCACTACTTGGTGATGAGTTCCACTATATAATACAATGCAATCATCACTATCGACAATTTCAACCAAATTTTCATATACCAGATATCCTTTTTATAGAGCTTCCAATCCATGGGCTTACTAACAATGATAATCCTCAGAATGCTATGTCCTGAGAACTACGAGATCGAAGGGTGAGTGGCTCTGCGTGAAGTACCACAGGCAAGTGTTCAATCTTTGCACCTGAAGATCCAAGTGCTCTCCCTTCCAGAGACTTATTCCTAAGCAACCTGAAACAGACAAGAATCAGAGATGGATGAGGAACCTACAGGTTTAACATTTTTCAATCCTGAGTTGCTTATTCTAAGAAATGCAATGCAATTCTTGACCATCAGGCATGCATGCCACCAATGCCAGGGTGAAGGAAAAATAATCAAAAGGTCAGTGGAAAAGGATCGACTGACAGAGAAATTGTCACTCTTCCTTTTAGTATCCTTTTGTATTTTTCAGTTAAGAATAATTGTTCTAGTAGGTTAGTTTCACTAAAAAAGGATAGTAGCTTATTGGGACTACAGCTTAACTTTAAAGATGAACAAAACACTCAGCCAAAATATCTCCTTGAGACATGAAAGTAACATAAACAGCCAACACATCTAGGATCAATGCCACAGAAGCCCTTATATGTCACCACTATCTATCATTTAGAAGTTAGAAAACCACCAAACGCGTTACAATCACTTCTGAAAGCATCAAACAAATTCTGCTTGCAGTTAAATTGTAAGAACTTATGTTGCATTTTCTTCATAAATGTCCAAAGATCCATGATAAGCCTGATTCGCATCTTGCAGCTACAGTCCAAATGCTTGACTGCTCTCATCAAAAGAAAGCATGTTCTTTTCGCCACATGGTACTCCAGAAACATATGCTTCTTCTTTAAGAGACTAAGACCCTATTTTGGGAGTCAAGCAGCAAAACTAATTAAGGATAGTGCACCTAAAAGTTCCAGCAGAGTGAGCACGCAAGACACCACTTATCATCATCAAGGCAGGTGGCAGAAACAATCAATTATGCAGATGTGTACAATAGTTTGAGAACTATTGTCCTTCTCATCATCACCTTCCACATTTCTGTTAAGTGTTAACAAGCTCATTCCTCCATCTATCATTGTCAGCAATTTGCTGTGTCAGAACTCAGAAGTCAAAACCCCAACCAGCATTTGAATATCATCATCAGGCTAATCCTTTGATTCCGCCAGTGTTGATTTTTTTCTCTTTACATCAGAAATTCACGATATGCAAAGGATCTGAAGTGTCAAAAGCATGATATGCACTACTATCTATATATACAAGCATAGCTCTAATAACAACATAGCATGAAGCTGTAGAGAAGGGAATCATGAAAGAACAGAACGTAACATGTGACGCATGCATGAATTCTCTCAAGTTCAACAATCTCACGGCATTAAGTTTATGATCACTGATAAGTCAACACACTAAGCTACAATCAATTGAGTGTGTTATAGACTATAGAATCACCTTCTGCCCTCAGAGTACAAGGTTTGGTTGGAAACCTACTCGCAAACTCAACTCCAAAATGGGCAACTAAAGTACCAGGTTCGTTTCACGGGTGTCAATGGCACCTTTTGATCATATAAACCGACAAAAACAGGTGCGCAACTCTATTACGCCCACATTCAACTCTGAAATATGATCAATGCAGGTAGAACATTGAAAATCGACAATAATATTAAAATTCAATGATTTTCTAAGCCAAGCATCACTGGAATGTTAACATATGATGCTCTACATTATCCGTCTCCAGATATACTAACGATGAACATCATCTAATTTCAGCGGGTTACAAGTTACACTGTCTAATGACCAGATACCCAAAATTGAGTCATTAGATCGCAATTGAACAGTGACCCCTACAAAATAATAAGGAATAATGTTGATGTGATTAAATTCAAGTGGACCACCTAATAAAAAATCCGTCCCTAAGGGAGCTACAGCCTACAGATGATCCAGAGTTAAGACAGTGCAAAATCCATTTCCACACACTAGGATCACAAAGCTACGCCAAGCTAATTTACTAAGTGATGAGCAATCGGATATGAAATCGACAATGGTCAGTGAGCAGCCGCATACCTCAATCGACGTGAGGGTGGATGCGATCCCCGTCCTCGATGTCGCCGTAGTCATCGTCATCCTCGTCGGACGATGACGAGGAAGAGGAGGAAAGGGAAGGGGAGTAAAGAGGTAGCACTAGCTCCGGAGGCGGCAGGAGGATGCGGCGTGGGTGGTGGTAGCGGCCGGGGGAGGGGAAGCGGAGGGAGGCGCGGGCGGGGAGGAAGGGGACGCAGAGGAAGGCGGCGAGGCGCGCGAGGAGGTGGAGCGGCGCGCAGCAGAGGAGCGCGAGGACGCGGTCAGCGGGGAGCGTCTCCGGGTTGCACGCCACGCGCTGCCACGCTGCCGCCGACGCCCGCGCCACCGCCACCACCCACCCCGCCCGCACCGCCATTCCCCAATCGACCAACCAACTCGAAGCCCCAATTCGCCTTCCCCGTCCGTCGGGTGGTGTGTTCGCGGGGGAAGACGATGCTGGCACGCCACGAGCGCGCGCGCTATCGATCTCAACTCCGCTCCGCTCCGCCGACCGCCGCGTGGATCTCGCCGGCGGGTTTGGATTTGCTGCCGCTGTGATTCGCTTCGGTTGTTCGATCGATCGCGGTTGGGTTCGCGAACCCGTGGGTATGGATAGGTTTGCTTCCTAGTCAGATCAGATATAAAAGTCTTCGGTCTTGTTCTTCTCAACTTTTAGTTTCTACTTTTTGATCTTTTTATAGTAATTAATTTTTAAACATAATATTTTTAGATAGAATTTACTAGTTAATTGAAGTACATACTATACCGACTTCATTTATATTATTAAAAACTATATATGAGTTTCTGTTACCTTATAATCTCTCACACGAACAACCCAAAAGTTATAAACCGCAACCAAAAACTATAAGTTTCAGCAAAAAAGAACAGACCCTTAGTCTGAGATGGACCTGGATGCTGTAGCAAATACGGTGCGGAAGATATTGTACTTAGCCCTTTGCAGCAGCATCTAACTGGACCGTTCTTTTTGCATCTGACAGCTGAGGATCTCCCAACATCACAGTTAGTTATGTTCAGTCCATTTGAACCTTCGACTCCAGAAGTAAACTCCTGACACGTCCAGTTAGTTATGTTCAATCCGCTTAAACCTCCGACTCAAGAAGTAACACTACTATAAAAGAGCTTATACTAGACGCTTATATCACAGACGGTTCTAGGAACCATCTGTGCTGTAATTATCACAGACGGTTCATACGAATAATCGTCTGTGATATTTTCACAGACAATTATTCATATGAATCGTCTGTGATAATTCAAGACATCACAAACAGCTCTTACTAATATCCATCCGTGATAATTCACAGATGGTTATTGATAAAAATCGTTTGTGGTAATGGCAGATATCATAGACGGTTATTTATTTAAACCATCCGTGATTATCACAGATGTTTTGTATTAAAAACCGTTTGTAATATATTTCCTGCCTTGCAATCCCCCAAATTTTCATTATCTCTCGCCTAGGTCCGAGTAGGATTCCGTTACTAGACACTTTTAGTAAAACGGGTATAACTTTTGCATACGGTGTTTGTTTTCGACGTTTTTGTACTTGTTGGAAAGCTAACGACGAGAATGACCATCTTATGCCAATCGCCATTTAAGACCCCTAAAATCGGCCATCTTTGGCTCTAAATTTGCGTCGCAAGTTTTCGGTTTCTGTTTTTGCCATTTTTTCTTGGTCTTCCCTTTGGAATTTGGGTTTTGCATCAACTACAAAGTTGTGGATCTCGTCGAAACCTTTCAAACGAGTATATATAAGCCATATAAAATTTTGCTATTTTATCTTTTGAGATTAGCTATTTACATTGCACCGATATATTATCTTTGTTATCTATCGTTTAGCCATTATCACCGATAGTTTTTTAATAAGAATCATCTGTGATATCTTCTGTTATCATAGACATTTTTTGTTACGAATTATCTGTGATATCTGTATCATAGACAGTTTGTAATTCAAACCGTATATGATGCTCCGCCATGTCACCGATCCGCGGCATATCCCCTAAGATCATAATCTCACCCGTTCATTCTCTCCACATTGAACAATAGGCACGTGTCTCCTCCCCACCTCTCACCCCTTATTAACCCCCCTCTTCCTACTCAAAGAATCAACACCACCAGTATTACTTCAACTTGTTTGTGCGCGGCAAGGGTGAGAAGGGGTTCGGCAAAGGCGGCTGAAATTTTGCTTGAAGCAAGATAGAAAGAAAGAAGGCAATGATAAATCTGCATTATTCCAAGTCGCCGCCATAGAAGCTGTTGATTTTGGCATAGAAGCTGAAAATGATGTTTGTTGCCCTTTTATTTCTGCTACTTGAAAATTTTACCGCGTCACTTAATTTAGATTGTAGTTTAATAATGGATGTGTAAGTCTAGCTTGTATTAGCCTGAAGTTTCTTGTAGTGTAAGCATTTTTTTGAATTTGTAACCGTAAAGCTTGTATTTGTAAAATTGTAAGTATTCTCTTATATATGCAGTGCTATAGGTAACCTACTTGTTATGTTGTGATGTTGTAATAGTGGGTTTTAATCTTAATGGAAATAGAATATGTTGCTGTGTTTGTTAGTGTATTTGCTTGTTTTCAGATGACATAGTTAACAATTTCTAAGGCTAGCCGAAAAAAGAAAAAAATTAGGTATAGAATGAACTACCACAGACAGTTTTGTGGTATAAACCGTCTGTTAAAGATTACATCACAGATGATTCTATCTACTAACCGTTTATGATACTCACTCATCACAAATGGTTGGTAGTTAGAATCGTCTGTGATGTGTGAATATTACAGACAGTTTTTAGTTTGAACCGTCTGTGATAGCTCACGTGGTTCTAGTTACACGAGTTCTCGGTGGCGTCGTAGACGAGGTAGTAGCACACGGTTTCGACGTAGGCCTACTCCAGCCTGATGACGACGAGCCTCTCGTGCGCGGCCTGGACGGAGCAATAGACCTAGTCGATTTCACCGGATCTCACCCGGAGGGACAGGGTGGAGAGCTCCACGGGACGACAAGGCTGCGCGGGGAGTAGAGCTCGTGCATGCCGGCGTCGAGCAAGGTGAGCGAGTCCTTGATGGCGTCGTACACGAGGTAGTACTTCTCGCTTCCACAGTAGGCGTACGTACACCTTCAGCCTGAGGACGACGAGGTTCTCGTGCGCGCGCAGCCTCGACGCAGCACTGGACCATGTCCCAGCCCAGCTCATCGTATCTCGTCACCCGGAGGGAGATGGCGGAGAGCTCCGGGGGGTCGGCGAGGTGGGTGTCCAGCGTCACGGCCCGCAGCACCCGGGATAGGTCGACACACTCGCCGCCGCTGCCGCAGATGGTTTCTTTGCTTGCCGTGACCGCATCTTGATCTTCTTGCGTGCTCACGTCGTAGTACAAGACATGGACATCGCGCCTGAGCAAGGACCAGGAAGTCTTCGTTGTCGAAGCCCAGGCCATGGCGGCCTCCCGTCCCACGCGATCCGATTGTGTAGCAAACGGGGACGAGACCTTGTATATTTCCATTAGTAGAAGGTCCTATTTGCCTAGGTCTCTCCCTGAAAAAAAAAGGTGGATAGAAAACCTAAATATATATACGGACTGGTATCTTTGGTATAAAAGATTGTTACATTTTGCGACAGCAACACTTGTAGAAGGCACTTGCAATTTCTGAAAGGCAGATACATGTTTGAGTTTTACTGTGCACAATTTATGTACACTCATCATGTACAATACGTTGTGCAGGATCAAATTGGAGAGTGCAGACTGAGTGTGTAGGTAAAAGTTGTAAATGCAGACAACGGGTGGGCATAGAAGCTCGGATCAGCAGTTCAGCACAGCATAGCAGATCCCATATATAGCAACACAGCTTTGTAAACATGGATGGATAACATGAAAGACGTCCAAATTGTATACAAAACAAAGAGCAAACAGCAAACAGTGGCTCAGACGAAGCACGAGAGTGAATGGCTTCATAACAACGATGGAATAGAAAAGGTTGTTACCGTTAATTAGGAAAAGAACAAAGAACAGGTGATGATGGTCAATGCACCACTACATGAACATGAAAATGGAACTTTCGACAAGGAAGGAAACAGTATCATCCACTGCATTTTATTTCATGCATTGTGATGTGATGACGAGAAAAAAGCGACACATATCAAGAAAAGATTTCATGGAATGGTCCTCTGGTAAAGGGGAAGGGCTCCCAGTGCTTCACGCTCTGCTCTTTCCCTTTTCACCTGCAGCAAAGGTGATATCAAACAACTTGGCATAGATTTGAACAAGATCCAAAAGGAGAATCACCAGCTTTAAGCTCAGAATTTTCTTATGTACAAGTAATTTAGTTGCAATAAATATCACATTAAGTTATCAAAGATGTACACAATTCCCGACGGAGTTAAAAAGGATGCTAGACAGTATCAGTCACACACCTTGCATAACTTACCAAAAATTTGAGGACCAGACTATCTTGTACTCAGTTGTCAAAACAACAATAATGACAATACTCAACAAGATAATGGCCAGGAAAAGTAAGGTGTGAGATTGATATTCATGCAGTCATGCACCCTTTGAAGGTCAAGATCAAATAAGTAAAGGCTATACATCCACAAAAGAAAACTTCAAGATAGCATCGCTTCAAGAGGAACTAGATCAGTGGAACTGTTTTACATGAATTTAATGGATAACCACTTGAACCATACCTATACATTTCACCTAAGGCCAGTGATCCAGAAAATTACAAGGGCTGTAGAGTACATTATGACATGCTAATGGATAATCAAAAGTTGCAGGGCCTAGATGTGGATAAGGATAAATAAACGGCATAATGTAGACTATAGCTTACTTACACATGAAAATATGAAGTGGCTGTATGTGCAATGAACAAGTGAAATGACAAAAAGTCAAACATCAGCAAATACACTTACCAGAGCCAATATGTCACTCAAATAGCCTCTGAATGGTGTCTGCAGAGCCTGTGCAAAAGAAAGTAAATGTTTCTTAAGATCTGTGTAAAGTTAGATTAGAGAATAACAAATGTAATGGTAAGCATTGCTGAAGATGAAAGATGCCTCAATTACTAATTCAGGTTCCATGGTGAGAAGATAATTTCAAGATGCATAGTTAATAACGAGCTGTTCCAATTCATAGGTTAATGATTTAATGGCTTCAGATAAATTACTCTGGAACATCTTCAAGGCTGAAGAAAACATTGTAGGTTGAGCATCCATCTAAACATATATATAAACTAAAGGTATGTGGAAAGCAGGGAAAAGAACTTTGCAATCCAAATATTAAACTACATAGGAAAAATTCCTAAAAAACTACATCTGAAAACATCTGAAACAATCTAACCGACTCCCTCCTAACTGATGTAAACTAGAAATGGAAAATGACATGCGAAAAATACTAATAGGCTTGTCAGCAAGAGCGCCTGGAATAATCTGACGCACCAGTGTGACAACCTATCCTGCAAGAAACTTCTACAGGCATTTCAAAAGGTTTATCAAACCTAACCATCATTGCTCTCATTCTAATGCAGGAATGTGCATTGCCAATTTCCTGGATACCACTTCTCTCATCCAAACTTAATTGAAATCCCCCACCCTCGTCAGCACAGTTCAACTCCTATGCCAGCCGGTTTCTCAGCAACCAACAACATTGCATTGTAACATAGATCAACTGAACGGAAGATCCACAAACTTAAGCCTAGATCACAGGTGCAACTCTCATTCTAATGCAGTAATGTGCATTGCCAATTTCCTGGATACCACTTCTCTCATCCAAACTTAATTGAAATCCCCCACCCTCTTCAGCACAGTTCACCTCCTATGTCGGCCGGTTTCTCAGCAACCAACAACATTGCATTGTAACATAGATCAACCGAACGGAAAATCCACAAACTTAAGCCTAGATCACAGGTGCAACTCAAATGCGTTACACCCTTCTTGTTCCCTCATACATTCCACTTGACACAATCATCGACCACATTACACAGAAATTACGTCATTGCAGGGGCTCTCAAGAACACAGCCTAGAAAATCCGTACACAACAACCACGCATCCACAAGCCGAACGCATACGAACCGAGAGATCTAGAGGAGGGCAGGGGTAAAGGAAAGGAGTGGACCTGGAGGTCGTCGGGGAGGTACTGGTGCTTCATGGAGAGGTCCATGGCGCGCTTGAGGCGCTGGATGCGGGCGTCGACCACCTCCCTGGGCAGCCTCGCGAGCGCCTCCTTGATGTCCAGATCATGGTACGGGTCGTACAGATCGTCGTACCTCAGGCCTTGAATCATCACGCACACAAAAAGAACAGACAAGCACATCGTATTCAGATGATTCATTCACACAAACACCAGATCAATCAAGAAGACGAGAGATATGCAATTATGCAAAGGTGATCGATCCCCAGGCTGGGGAGCGGATCCAAGATCGATCGATTGGTTACCGTATTTCCGGAGGCGCGCGGAGACGGCGTGCATGTGGAGGCGGGCGAGCGGGTTGCGGCGCGGGTTCACCAGCCATTGCGACAGCCCGGACAGCATCGACGACATCGTGGGGGCGGCGCGGCGATCCTCTTCGTTCTTCTGCGGCCGCCACTTCCTCTTCGCCTCCTCGCTTTTGTGGGGAAGAAGCGGTGGTGGGTTGTGGTTTCGGTCTTGGGCCGGCGTCGCAGGGAAGCTTCAGAAAATGGGCCGACGCAGCAGAAGGGCCCATTAGTTCCTAGTTTAGTTCCTTTTCCCCCAAAAAAAAGTTCAGGTTTTCTTCAGAGAGAGTTGAGTAGGAATTTTTATGTTCTTATTTTTTAATCATGAATTATTGATTTTTCATTAATTTGGAGGATTGCAGTCGGTTACTTGGTTTGGCCTTTAAAAAAGAGAGCAAAATTGCAGTGGGTTGTGGAGGTCCTTAAACGTGTCTTTGCTGTGTAGTTTAGGTTTTAAAAACTTTAACACTTCTGTTTTGTAACTTTTCAGGTTCTTTATTAGGACATTGTAACCAAATTAACCTTTTTTAGATATTCACGAGCTTATTCTGTTTACAACTGAACTTCTGAGCTATTGCGGGAAATATAACGGCTCTATTCCTAAAAATGGGTCGGTACACAGCTTCATAGGGCCGGATGACGGTGTGAGTCGACCAGGATGGACCATAGGACATGCACATCCTCATCCTGGCAAGACTTGACATCCTTGTACAGGATGTGCATTCCCCTCCCTGCCAAGATAGCATCAAGCACAACAATGTCAGTGCCTAACAATGCTACAAGGGAAACAAGTCCATTGCCACTGTCTACAATACTAAAAAAAAAAGGTTTTTTGCAACAAGAAGAAGAATGATGTATGCTGAAAGAAGAGTTGGGGAAAGAACTTACTGTTTTTACCCAGAGCTTCCTCAGAGGGGAGAAGAGGGAGTGGAGCCACCCCATGAGGAAGCCTTGCTGAGACCTTTGGCCATGGCCTCATGGGGAGGGTGAAAGGAGGAATGGCGCAAGGCATGCAAAGGAAAAGAATAAAACAAGGGTGGGCTAGAGAGGAAGTAACCATCAGCTTTGCCTTTGGCACGAGGTGAAGTTTAGTGCACTGTACCCTTCTCCTGCCACATTGTGCTTCCTTGCAACCCAATCATATAGTGCTTTCACCAATCTATTCTGTATCTTGTCCCTATGCACTTCTTACTCTTCCTAGCGCCTTTCTCGATTTCCAATTGAAGAGGCTATCTTGCCCCCCAAACCTGACCATAAAGAATAATACAAGGTTCAGGGCAACAATTCCATTTCCATTTGAAGAGGCTATGTGTTGCCCCCAAACCTAACCATAAAGAATAATGCGAGGTAGATGACAACAATAACGTCTATAGCATTCTTTTGTTGACATCTAAGTGCTGAAAATTCTGAAATCTGCACCCCAAATTTGATGGTCTTTGGTCAATTTTCTTTTACCTGAAGTTGCAGTCATACATGCGTTTTGTTTTGTACAATAATATACTGCTCCGAGCTCTGCTTTTTCAAAGAAAACAAAATAAACTTGATTACAACCTTTGGATCCGATTGGATATATGATGCACATAAATTAACATTTCAAGAGAAGAAACTGCAATTTGGACTCATCGCTGTTGTGAAATCAGCAATAAAATCATAAAATGTATGTACTACAAATTAGAGCACTAAATTCTACTATCATATACTATAATACGCCAGGCTGTACAATTAAACCCCTCCACAAACAATAGTGCGCATCCAAACCCTATACCATAACAGTTTAGAATATTAAGTTCCTGTACTACAGGGACTTGATTACTTGGATGCATATATTGAGATTAGCAGGGGTACTTAACTGCAGACTGAGATGTAGACATGCAGCACATGAACTAATTCTGATAAACTTATAGTGCAAGCGTTCACCTTGCAGATTTTAGTATAGCATAGTAGTTCAATTAGGGTTTGAAATCCCGTCGGTAACCAGCTAGTTACCGGATTTACCGGTGGGTACCAGAAAGCATTTACTAGCCCAATTTGTTTAACTTCAAAGTTGAATTTTTGAACGTAAAAGTTAGATTTCCTAATGATGTTTACATTGTCTAACATTAATCCAATGTATTAGGATCTTCCATGCTTGACTTGATGTTTTTTGCTATGAATTTTTTAACATAAATGTTGGATTATCTAATGATGTTTACATTGTTTAACATTAATTCAATGTATTAGGACTTTCTGTGCTTGACTTGATGCTTTTTGTTATAAATGTATTAGGAATTTTCAATTGTGAATTACCCGTAACCAGTTTTAGGTGGTATTTCTCTGGTTTTTTGTACGATAACCACCCGGGTTTTCCGATTACTTGTTTCAAAAATAGTTCAAATTTAAAATTTGATATTTGAATTTTGACCTTTTTTTTGGTTTTCCATAACCGGCCGGTTACCGTTATCGGTTCCTTGGTGGGATTTCCTCCGGTTCCAGGCTTTTGAACCTTGAGTTCAATGTTCTTAGCTTTAAGCACAAGAAAACGATTGCTGATTTTGGATGGTACATGACTACAAGTAGTCAAACATTATTTTGCCTACTTGTAAAAGTAGTGTACCTAGTTGTGGGGTTTAATTCACATCAATGCCATAGTATACAAGTAGCTTGAAACAATAACAAAGCACTTTTGTATTAATAGGCGATCCTGTATTAAAGTATTCATTAAGCTTTTGCGTAGATTATGCGCTATGGCTAGTAGCCATACCTTTTCGCTACTGTCTGATCTGTTGCTGGTATGCCGCCCTTGTCAATAAGTATAGACAACCTTAAACTAAAACTCTGCCTTCTTCCAGATGCAAAAGGGGAAGATTGTATTCAAAATATGACATGTTACAACTTACGAGCCATTGATTTGAAGAGTGGGCAAAAACATGTGAAAAATAGGATATGTGAGCAGGCAGATTTATTCATCAGCTAAAGTAGTGGATGCACAAAGAGCAAGGGTCATTGCTTATTGTGGGCTAATCCCTCCATTGCCATGTAACAGGAAATACAAGCAGCCATGTCTAGATGAAGCTTAAAAAGAAAATATTGCAATATGAACAATCCATGCATATGGACATCGTAATGCTATGAGCATCCAACTATCCAAGACCTACTCATTCTACCACAGCAATACGATATGTCATCCAAATTCAGGGCTCCACCATTATATTTAAACCACAACATTTACCATATAGTTTTTTTATTTACTAGTTACAACTTCCAATTATTATATATTTTGCTAGTTTGCTCCACATGAACATGCACAGCCTGGCCTAATTGGACTGATGATCAACAACTAAAGCTAGAAGACAGTGTGAAACCCTGGTAGCGTCTAGTTGAGGAGTGTGTGGTATGCTGAGACAAATGCCAATCCTGACCCAGCCCATTTCGCACTCAAGCAAATCTTTACAACTTTGAGATTAGTAGTTTAGTACTGTTGGATGTATGACTTCAACAAATGAAGTACTGTCAAGCATGGGTGTCACAGCATCGTGGCGGTCCAGAGGGGACTCCATGGAGCTTCGCCATGACAACCATCCTTCCCCACTCCCATCCTGTGACCATCCCTTGTCTTCCTCGGTTCTAGTCGGTGGGAATGCCTCCCCCACTCCCATCCCGTGGCCACCCCTCATCTTTCTCGG
Organism: Dendrocalamus latiflorus; assembly: GCA_017311315.1. NCBI lineage: Eukaryota > Viridiplantae > Streptophyta > Magnoliopsida > Poales > Poaceae > Dendrocalamus > Dendrocalamus latiflorus. The sequence continues at coordinate 33,011,092 of CM029632.1, read as the reverse complement.
CTTCAACCGGCGGGAACGGCTGAATCCGGTTGGATTCGGCTGGGAGATGGGCGATGGAGACGGGGCGGGAAGCGGTGGTGTGGAGAAGCCACGCCAGGGATAGGAGGCAGCAGGTAGCGGAGACGGCACCGGGAAGGGAGGGAGGAGAGGAGGCGGTTGTACCTGGGGAGTGGTGCCGTGGGGGAGGAGGCATGACGCGATGGCGGCTGGGGATGGGGGAGAGAGAGAGGAGGAGGCGATGAGCTCGGGACGGGAGAGAGAGAGAGAGGAGTCAGGATAGGGGAGTGAGACCTGACTGCCTAAGGGCATCCATAGTGTATATAATTCAAGGGGCCTTAAGGTGTGTTATATCTAAACCTTAAGACCGACTCCATAGTATATATAACCCAATGGGCCTTAAGACGGCCCCACTCGGTAGATAAAGAAAAATTGTATTTTAATGCTTGTGGCCGATCTTTAGCTTGAGGACCAGCCTTAAGCCTTTTTTGTTTATAGCCTGCTTAAGGTCACCCTTATAATGTATAAGGTTGACCTTAAGGTGACTTAAGACCCTCTATTTTCATACACTACAGATGCCCTAAGGGAGATATTTGAACAGGAGTCGGGACCCGATCGTGAAGAATAATTTTTTCAAGAACTTGGAGAGAAGATCGGACACTACTGCCGCTGCACCGCCTTTTCTTGTCTAGGCGATGCCATGGTGCCTGCCTGGATGCCATGGCGTCCTGGCGCCTTTCTGACACTGTGGTCATCAAGTACGCCATGATAACCATGCTGTCAAGAACACGGAATAGAAAAAAAAAGGGTGTGTCTGGACATCACCCGGATGTTTCCGTCCTAACAATCATCCAAATCTGAAACCGCCTCTTTTTTTAGAGGGAGGAGATTTTTTTTGAAGGGGGAGATTTTTTTTGGAGGGGGTGGGGGAGAATTTATGGCCATTGGATCTTTAATCTAATGGTCATAAATTTGGATGATAGTTAAGAAGAAAATATCTGGATGATGTTTATCAATACCCAAAAAAATTTCCTGTTGAGACAGCAAACATGTGTACAAAACTAGCAAGTTTCTAAACACAAACAGTTTAGAGGCAAAGCGCAAAGATAATGTTGGATTCGCTAGCGGTTTATGAATATATTCAACCATTTTCCTTCGAGGACCGTTCCAGTCCAGAAGGGACAAGTGTTAGCAACAGAACTATAACGGCTGATGATGAGCTTTACCATAGGACACAAGCGGAATGCAGTACATACATTAAAAAACATAATTTATAACCATTTTTAGTTATATAAAGAAAGAGAACAATATAATTTAGAAAACTTACCATTAAAGCTACTCTTTCATAGTCTCTTCTCCCCAACTTATGAACGATAATATGCAGGAGAATTCAAGCAATCAACTTTAAAATAAGTACTAGTCACAAAACTCAACCTCAGTATTGATGTGTTTGTATGCAAAATCGCAATGAGATAGAGCCATGAAAGGGATTTAAATCACACACAAGTTATGTCAGTATATAAACCTCTCTTTTAACACAGTGAAGCCGGAGATGTTTGGCTCCCTGTTACCATCACAGTCAATGGCCTTTTTGGTTGATGAGATGCTTGTGGAAAATCTGAAGCAGCAGCAAGAGTTGTAAACCATGATACATGTGACAATCAAAGTAATTTGATACTCCTTAATATAAACTCCCCTCAAGCAAGCCAATTTTCACAGTATGACTCATGGACTTGATGAAAAATGTCATTTATCTAAACTGTTCCTTCTCAGTTCTCACAAGACATGGTAGTGTTTAAAGGGAAAAAATATTTAAATCTACTGTAATCTGTACGCAAGCATAGAAATATAGAGTCCGCCTGATCTAGAAACTCCAATATAGGGGGTTTCTCTACAACATTCAAATACACTTTCTGTAAGCTTAATTTCTCAAGAAAGTTACCGGCCAAGAGGGAGATTATATATTACAAATACTGAAATAGTATTACTAGGTGTTAGTGACAGTTTTTTTGGCTTTGGTATCAAATGTAATCTCTTTTTTCCCATTTTAGACATTTCGGCTTCATTTCCTTTCCTTTAGTATCAGCTATTCAGCTATGTGACTGTACCAAACTTCATTCTCACTCTTCCAATATCAGTCTCTGGCCACAGTAAGTTTTCTGTAGTACTTCAGTCCTCCCTCCATACCACCATACCTCACTGACTAAGAAAACTTGGAATAGTTTCTTGTTAAAAACTAGCACTGCAGAAAAAATTTCCATTCCCATATGTTAGCAATCAATAGACAATCACTACCATCAGTTGTGAGGTTCTTCTGAAATGTTAATATCCAAGGAAGCCATATACTTTGTCTGCATTGACCAGAAGTGCAAGCTTGTATAAAACTCCAAATATTAGGCAACTAACCAAGTTGTAGCTACAATAAATTACTAAATGAAAGGACATGCACTAACACACAGCACACTGAAACTTTCTATATGAATGGTTTCAGTGCTAGTTAGATCAATTTTGGTAGGAAGGTTCTATTTGAATTTTACAGACTAAATTGATGAATTTAAGCTTGGTTCAGACAAGTATAAGCAAGGCACCAAAAACAAGGCAGCTTTGCAGCCCAATTCCTTCATGTTAAGCAACACCACAAGCTCCTCTCAAATATGTCTAGGTTGGGCTGCACACAAAGTAGAGGCCAAGACAGCAAGCCCCAAAGAAGCACATTAGAATCTCAAAAACAGCTCAAGGAAAAAACAATCAAGCTCCACTCGGTTGCAGGTCAAGAGTTCTCTCGTTTAAGCAATAGCTCAGGTTTTTCCTTTATAGTAATCATATAAAACCAGTCAGTGAACAAAACTGCGCACCTACAGGCTACAGCAAAGTTAACCCATGTCTTGCTTGGTTTAATATTACCCAGCCCATTTCAGAGGCCCATGACTTCATCAGCAGTATCACCAAATTCTAGTATAGAGCCAATGATGAGTTTTCACGATATTCTGTTGACAGGGACGCATCAACTGAATTAGATACACTCATTAAAATTAGGGGAAAACAACACAAAAGAAGATATAAAGTAGTGTCCCTGTCATTAAAGAAAAAAATTGAGGCTGAGAGATTTTAATTTATTATTGATGGCTCAGGACAATGCCTTATTTAATATTTCAAACATCAGAGCTGAAGTGGTCCAGCAGTTTGAAAAGCTTTTTAATTTCATTGTTCATCATTGCCAATATCAATGCAATCTCCTCATCTAAAACATACTTGAACTACTCCCGCCTTACTGGTTGGCCAACACTACAGATGATTAAAAATACCAAGAAAAATAATGCAAGAGAACACTAAGAAATTACACAAAATGATCACTTTGGAAGATCTATAAAATGGTATCAACCAAACTGCACAGAATTTGATGTCTCTTCATTAAGTCGTAGCATTAGAGCTTCAGGATTCTCATTAGCGTGATCTGTCTCCTGCAAAAGATAGGCATATTAAGATGTCTACAGATAAGCACAAAAAGGAAACCTTGATGCTCAAGTATTCCATGTGTCTTGATTCCTCAAAACATCCACTTTCCACAGGGATCAAAGCTATATTGTGATGTACTTTATAAGTTCGTTATTCTCTGGGTAGCAATGGTGACTGATCACAAGACAATACAAGGGGAGAACAACAAGTAGCAACTAAAAAAAAAAGGTTTATATTATCATTAACAAGTACTCTGTATCCGAACTTTGATATATACTTTACAACAGGATAACATTCTTTCTTAGAGCATTGCCATAGTTAAACTATTTAGAACATTAGAACAAACCTCACTTAAGGCACAAGGGAGGGAAAGAGAGTGACAAAAATCACTGGAATATCACAGAATATTGCCAAACTATTCAAACACAGTGTTTATAAAAGATGGCAAAACAACCAAAAAAGAAAAGAAAGAACATATATTGGAGCCTCCATAACATTCCAAAGAACAGACACTCAATAACACATCTTGTTAGCAATAAAAAGGAGGCAGATGCAGAAGCAAATTATGATCCTGCAAACACCTACTCAACCTTCCATGCATATAGGATCAGAGAGAAACCAAGACCTTGCAACTGAGACTCCCTAAAAATCTGCGAGTATGACCGCGGCATCGACTTCTGAGGCACTTGGCATGTCTGAAACATGAATACTGCATTGCTTGTCGTCGATCCAAAGAGCCAACTGTGAACATCCCAGAACACCTCCACAGGCAAGCCATCGACAAGAATTGTCTGGTTTCCCCTAAACTTCCACGCCAACCTCTTCACCTGCATGACGGGCTTCTTATCAACACGTATCTCAAGACATGGATCCTTGAGGCCGACAGTATCACACTCTATCACAACATCATGGAACTGGCCATTGTTGCAGAACTGTGCCTTGACAGAATAAATCTTCTTGCCGTATATCTGCTCCCTCCTCGCCACAAACGCAGCATTCAACATGGGCCGGTTGGCGCTCGTCTTCCGGTACGCGTCCTTCTTCATGTCGCCGAGCAAGAGCACCAGCTCATGGTCGAACACTACTGCAACATAGAACCCCTCCAGTGGCTCTGGCCCTGCACCAAACTTGGCGCCCGACAGGTCCCAGAAGATCTCAATCTTGCCGTCCTCGACGTCGAGGCTCTTGGACCCCTTCTTCTTGGAGAAGAGCCATGGTTTGATGTCTGCCTTGCACAGACACTGGTTGGACAAGTCGTCCACGCCAATGCTGAGGCCCTGCCCCATGAGGCTCTTGCTCCATGCGACCGAGATCACGCAGGGCCGCCCCGAGAACTGCGTCTGGTAGAGGCAGGTCACCAGGTTCTGCGCCGCGCCCTTGCCGGCGCTCGACGACGACGACGACGCGTCCGCGATCTGGACGCCGCTCTCCCCGAAGCAGGAAGGGAAGTCCCTCATGCTCGCACTTTTCAGCGAACACCTGGCGTGCAGCCCACCCAGAGAGCACAGCGCGAAGCTCCGCTCCTCCACTCACCGCATCAATCAGAAACCGGCGAGCCCAACCCCCGCAATGCCGGCCAAGAGGAGCAGCAGCTGCGCACAGATCGCTCCTGCGGATATACAGATTGCCGCAGAAGATTTCTCGATCCAACTATGCCACCGCAAGTGGCCGCAAGATCCCACCTTTACTGCAAAAAGCAGCACCGAGAACCGCCCAAAAAGCGAGGGGAGCACAGCGATCGATCCCTCAGCAAGATTTCTTCACAAAGCCGCCCTCTTCCAAAGCAATCAAGCGCGCGGGTGCGGCAAGATGGCCCGGCTTTGCCGCGAATACGCGGCAGAGGGAGCAATCTTCCACCGAGACTTCTTCAGAGGAAGCCCCAAGGTGCCACCTTTACCACAGAAGCAGCACCAATAATAGCAAAGCAAAATGGAAGCTTCTCCCCAGGTAAGGCTTCAGGCAAAAAGAACCAAGCAACCATCACAAGATGGAGAAGATGAAGAGAAATGGGAGTTGGGAGATGAGCAAGTTGGAGAGAGTACTAGCAAGCAGTGAACTCTGTATCACAAGAGGCGAGGAGAGGAGGGGAGAAGCAAAGCAAGAAGCAGCAAAAAAGTGAAGTAGTAGTGGACGGAGGAGGTGGTGAGGGGAAAAGGATACCACACTCACTGTCAGCCAACTCATGGAGGGGAGCAGAGCAGCAGGAGCGGTTGCTGGCTGCATGCTCTCCTCTCATTTTGTAGCTGCTGCCATTGCCACTGTTACCACTTGCTGTTTTTTCAGCTAGGGAGTGGTTTGCACTACTATTTTTGCAAGCTTCTTGAGAATTTGCTTTTTGAAAAATAGCTTCTTGAAGATTGAAATCATACTATTAAAACAAAAGCAGGAAGAATTCAGTTAAAGCACCTTCTTGGGATAAAATTATGATTTTTTTTTGTCTCCATACATAGGATCGATCTTTTTAATATCATTGGCTCAGCAAACTCAAAGGGAGGTGAACGATTTCTATGTTAGAGACAACTGTCACACATGGAGTATTTTTCCTGCTGCCTATAACTGTGCTATGGGGTTTAGATGTTGCACAGAATTTATGCCTCTGGCTGGTAGTGGTACCTCTTCTCTGCTCAACTGCTGAGCCTTGGTCTACTCCTCTACTGCCTTGGCCATGAGAATGCCAGCTCTTTTTATGTTTTTTTCTTGCTTGGGAGGACCAGTTCACATGCATTACAGTGGAAATTGACTAGAGTATGTGCCCTGCTACAGGTACTCCAGTGTTTACTCCATGGGAGCCCATCTCTTGCTGTTGCCTGGTGTAAACAATCATAGTTGTTCTTTTAGAGAAAGATTGTAGTTGTTCACTTGAATGTAATTGTTGTAAAATGGGTATACGCTGGCTCTAATTCTTTGTAGGTAAGGATGTCCTCATTCGTTTATAAAAAGACAAAGACGAATTGATCATCGCCAGCTCACTAGTTTTTTTGTTTATTTGCCATGTTTAGCTTCGTTGCAGGTATTCAAGTAGAAATGGAGGTTTTTTAAAAAATATTTGGATGGCACATGCTTTCTCAATTATTGCCTTCATACCTCAATTGTCTATATAAGGGCATCTCCAATGGTCTGAGTCAGCTATCTATATGCATGTACACATCAGCATATATCCTATGTGGAGGAAAGAGAGTATGCAAAAAAAATCGAGCCATCTCTTCCTTAAGCACTAGTCTATAACGCTAAACGAGTCAGCCTCAATAAATTCTGTGTGTGCATGTAAGCATCAAATAACTATCCTTATAGATAGTTCTTTAGAATGCTAGCTTTAGTGTATACTATATAGATGATGTGGAAGTCTTATAGTTAGTTGCTAGCTATAGCCATTGGAGATGCCCTAACAGTCAATTGTTATATTGCATGATTGAGAACGCACAAACACAAAAATTCATCGTAAAAAATATATTTCCTCTCCAAATGTTCTTGATCAATATGAGGAGAAAGGAATTGACTTTAGGTGCACTGAAGCAAGTAGAACAGCTCTGCAGGTAGTACCACTAGGAGTTTTTATGCTACCATGTCTGCATGTCCAAGTAAAGAATGTATGGGTAAACCAAACAGATCCAAACAAAAAAAAAATATCCTAGTATACGGCATGCATGCCAAGTTGTGAGGTGACTGAAATCAATGAGGACAACGGTTTTCTTGGATCCGGGCCCCTCATCTCATCTGTTGACTGCACGCCCACGAGGCCGCATTTATTCACCTCCTTGAGATCCATAATCTCCTCTTCCATTCCACATCATCGCATACATATATCTCTACTACTTATTTACAATCACACCCCTGGCAACAAATGTTGACAGGTGAACTAACTTATCTATCAACTCTAGCTCGTAGCCGCCCCTCTCCTGCTTCCCATTCCCTGTGTGCCCCATGCTCACAACCCTCACCTGGCTCCTTGCTCATGGCCGCCCCTCCCCTGCTCTCTATTCCCCAAGCCTTTCCTTGATACGCCCTACTCCCTTCCCCGCAGCCGATTCCACTGGCTGGATCTAAATGCTCCGCCTCAGCTCCACACACTGCCACCACTCCCCTGCTGTCGCTTCCACTAGCTGGATCTAGATGCCTCTCCCTTGCTATCGCTTCCATCGGGCGGATCTGGACGCCCCCTCCCTCACCGCCACCCCCTCCCTGCCACCGATTCTACTGGTCGGATCTAGACACTCCCTCCCCCACCATCGCCCCTCCATCCCCGCTCTTGCTGCGCCGCCTTCCCCTCGCCGCCCTCCTCTCGCCATGTCATCCCCTCGTCAGCCTCCTGTAGGATCAAGGATAACCGACTAAATGAGGTGAATAAAAGGTTTTTTTTAATTTTCTTATCTTTTAATTAATTCTCTACAATTTTAATATAATAAGAGTGTAAAGCACTTAATACATATGCAATTCTAGTCAAGTAGAATATCAACACTAGCTTTATCTCAAATAAATGATCACAATGAGAATAACAAATAAGAGCTATAAGAAATAAGAGAGGAGACAAGCACACTCGATGTTTTACCGTGGTGTTCAGAAACTTGCCAGTTTCCCATAATCCACGTTGAGGTTAGCCCAAACGAATTGAACCGACTCCACGAATTAAACCGAAGCACCTCCAATCCACTAGTTGTAATTCTTCCCTACTCCGAGTAGGTGAGCTCCAACCCTCACAAGCACACTGGGCCTCCTCACAAGCTTCTTTGAGAAGATCACCGGTCCACCTCCATCAAGTCGTCCAGGTGCCAGCAAACACCAAGAGTAACAAACCACAAGCTTCACTTGATTGGAAACAAATGCCAAAGGATCAACTATTGAATGCTATGCACTTTTTGGCTCAACCACCTCAAATGAATGCACAAGGAGTAAATGAGGTGTGCAGTGAATGCTCAATGCTCAAAGATGCTCAATGAGGTCTCTAACATCTGTCTTTGAGCAGTGATACGTGTATTTATACCCTTACCTACCAATTCTAGTTGTTGGAAGCAATATTCAGAAAAATCAGGGCGAGCGAAAATACCGCAGGGCAATGGCTGGTACTTCCGCTCTGGCTCTGGCACAACAGAACGGCTATGTTAGACCCTCTGAACTAGCCGTTTGAAAGTTGACGCGGAACTACCGCCGTTATAAATCCGGTACTTCCGCTCTACGGTAGTTCCGGGAAGTCGGCGCGGTAGAACCGCTTGGGCCGGAACCAAATGTTTGCGCTCTTTAGAAAAAAAGGTTCCGCCCTTGCCACCGGAGCTTCCGTGCTCCGGAAGTACCGCTTCAGACCGCGGAACTACCGCTTCGCGCGGTAGTTTCAGTGTTAAACCACCGGTACTTCCAGATTCCGCATATCTTAAAAATCACCCAGAGGGTGCTCTCTAGAAAAAAAAAGAGGCTCCGCTCAGATGCCAAACCTTCTGGCAAGCGGAAGTACCGCAAATTACATGTCGGTACTTCCGGTTGTCCGGATAGAGCACCGAACACTTCGGAGGGTGCTCTCTGAAAAAAAGATTCTGCTCGGATTTTCGGAGCTTCCGGGCGCTGAAAGTACCGCTCTAGATTGTGAAACTTCCGCTCTGCGGTAATTCCGACGTTAAAACTCCGGTACTTCCGGTTTTCCAGACAGAGCACATATTTGACTTTTAAATCAGAGTTTTCAATGAATGCATGATCCTAATTTGATCCAAATGGCACAATAATTATGCTATCAAGCCACTTGCCATAATTCCTCTTTATGGTATGATATTTAACCTATAATCCGGTCTTTCACCTTTTCTCCTAAGACCGGTAAAAATAAGAGGATCATAGTCTAAGTATACATTCGTCTTGAGCCATTTTTTATCTTCTCATTGATCCTTTGCACGCGTCTTGTTATCCACTTAAGGACTTAACTATTTAAACACTCATTAAACATATTAGTCCCATATTTACATAAATTCATTAATTACCAAAATTATTTTTATGTGCCTGCCACCTACCGCAATGGGCAAGTGCGGTAGGTAGACACATGTTGCCTACCACTGCTACCGTGGTCACGAAAGGGGTTAAATTTGCAAAATCATGTGTTTAGGGCCATATTTGCAAAAAAAAAATTTGCTATAGTGCTATATATAAGATGGATTCCTTCCATTCTGCTCCGTCTCCACGCAAAGGTACCAAAAACGCTTGACACTTTTTTTTTAAAAAATGAACTATGACACGTTTTATCTCATGCAGAAATAATATTATAGATTTTCGTATATTAGAGCTGACAGGATCATAGGACATTGCTCTAATGTTTTAAATCTCACTCCTATTTTTCAGAGGTTTCACTTGCAATTGTTATAGTTGAACAACAAACCTTCCTCTTGCATTTATTTGACTGGCCGATTTTTTGGAGAACTCATCGGAAAGTAAGATCCGCTAGTACATACTAGAAATTTTATACTCCAAATCATAGTACCTACTCTGTTTTTTAGTCAAATTTGTGTGATCTTTAAAGTGAAAAGTGTGAGCACTTCTTTATCTTGCACCCACTTCACTTGAACTAAAGCAATACTATAGCACACTAACACCTGACTAAGGGTACAAACATGGCTGTTTATGAAGAAAATTTTTGTTTAGGGCCCCATCTCAGTTACTCACCTAGAGCCAACAAACATAATGGTAGGTATTGGTGGGGTTCACTACTTCGGTGGCCAATTCATTTTTTCTGACAGGGTGCTACAGACTCAAACGTGAAAGTACATTTTTATTAGAGTCCCAGGTGAAAGTACTTGGAGAGTATTTTGGCCCCTTATTTTCAACATATAGTTTATAATTTCTCTTAAATAAATAAGCGAAACAGTTTCTCAATCTTCGTTTCGAAGTAACTTATCAGAATAGCATTTTTAAAGTGGCTTATCGGTTTATCGTCATTCGATTTGTTTACATAAGTGTTCACGCTAAGACCAAAAATCATAAACCGCAACCATGAACCGTAACCGAAAAAAATCCACCTTTGTAAGCTAGCAAATAGGTGAAATTTGACCTAGCCTTTACTACTCCGATACTACTATCAGATACCAACGGGAAAGAGGTGTCACTCGTAGGTTAGTTCCAGAAATGGGAAAGGTTTTGTTTAAAAACAAGAATGGAAAGGCTGAAGTATAGACAATCTCACTATCTCTGTCGAGAGAGATGTTGTAAGAAACGTGGTTTCAGTAGCAATAAAATATATTTCCAACATAGATTAAATGACAAGAGCATTTAAACAATAATTGCAACAACATAAATCTCTCTCAAGTCATTTAAATATGAAATCATGCTTAACACGGCCACTGAAAATAAATAAACAATTAACATAATACTCAAATTGTTGTTTATAGTTTGTGCTCTCAAATGTTAGACTGCTCTTGTATTAAATAAGGCCTCCTCGCCACGGTGGTCTAAATCTAATAAATAATTAAAATGGTAATCTCTAGGTATTATGCTAGTTTTAAGCCAATTACCCTATCGCAATAATCAATTGCAATTCAGAAATAATAACAAGTTAGGAACTTCACTTCAGATGCTTTACTATGATAATTAGGTTGTCAAGACAGCAAGCATGAATATAAAGCAGAAGCTTAACCGAAGGTAACAGTAAGCAAAAACATAATATGAGATGATTAAGGCTAGGGCAAGAACAAGGACAACACCTACAATGGCTGCTAACAACTCAAACTACTAGCAGAATATTCTAAAACATCATCTTAATCTCATATAGACCATGAATTGTCATCGAGCAATTGTTAATCCCGTATATTATCATGCAATTGTCTCCCGAACTAGTGCTAATATTATCAACTACTAAAGTACACTGGAAGGACTCACAATTGCACAATAACAATAAGAACCGAAAACAACTCATGATGTGATGGCACTCGAAGCTATCTAGAAGGCAGTAAGGCTAGGCACACCAACGTCAATGCTGTTCTAGAAAACCTATCATCACCACTCGCACCACAGCGTTGTTCTAGGAGATACAAAGCCACCCACACGAGCCGACTAGCACCACAATTGTGTGGTCGAGGGTCGGAGAACGCCGCACAAGACCAATATCCTAGCATCGGTGAAGTGTTAGGCAAGCAAAAACACCAAAAACACCATGGCCGAACCACCACAATCACAACCGAGCTAACAAAGCCACCGCTACAAAATCGGCACCTGGATCGGTGTAAAGTAGCTCACCTATGTCGTAGCCTGAACATCACGCATCGTCGGCATTGCCGTGTTCTTGACTCAGTGCTTGGCCGGAGTCACCACCACCGCCTAGGCCCAGTCCCTAGTCTTCACCCTCACCGAAGTACCACCGCACTAACTCAAAGGTCAAGAGCGCGGCCTCAGTTTGTTGGAGATGGGACCGAACAGCACCGTCGCCACCACTGGAGCTCAAGAACAACTTAGTGCAAGGGCTTGAAGGAGGTAGAAGAAAGGGGAGATTGGAGGCTCGGTTCGGATCTAAGGCTTAAGAGAAGGAGGGAGCCGAGCCGGTTAAAAGGAGGAGGAAGAGAGGGCAGTGCCGGCACCAGCCCCCTGATTTCGCCAGAGCATCATGGGGAACGATCCCGCGATGGGCATCACCTGCACGCGTGAGAGCCAGTCAAGCCAGCCCTTCTCCTCCTTATCCTTTCTCTCTTAGACCGATAGGTGGGTCCCACCTTATGTCTCTTTTTTTTTCCTTTTTAATCCGAAAAACCAAATGGAAAATTTTCCAAAATGCCCCCAGCGGCAACAAGAGATTCAGTTCCACTCTTACTCTCCACTTTATTACCTCAAAATTGCAGTGTAGTTTAAGATCTGTTTCTCTTGTATCCAAGTTCCTCCGGGAAGATCTTTGCACACACAACATTGTGGTAGTGTGTGGTTTGCAGTTACGAGGTTGTGTTACCTTACCTGAGCATTATGACATGCTAAGATTGAGATCATGACACATCATGTTACTCTTGGAATGTGCTGTTCCAAGTGGAATACTGTCCATTCTAGTTGTTGTTTTGCTTTCTGACCTGCTGGCAATTTTGGCATACTATCATGTCCATGCATGCCAAGCTTTGCTTGCTTGCACAGCCTAGAAAATCTGTGTGCAGCTGGCCATTGCAGATACTGGTATCCAGAAAAGTTCGGGAGACAGAGCAATACTTTGGTGATGGCAGGAAGATTGTGTGCTTATGTATGTCCTTTTAATTTTGATATTTGGCCCTTGAAATAATAGAAAGAATGATTGATTTATGACAATATGTATGTCTAACAATCTTAATTTTATCCCAAAAAGAGAAGGACCAAAAATCATATTGAAATTCTTAGCTATTTCTTTTCCCCCCTTTTTTCAAGAGAAATCCTTTTTCTTCTTGAGAGAGGATTATTAGGTATTTTCTGAGGACTGAAGGTATAAAATAATTATGCATATTTCTTCTGTCATTTAGAAAGATTTTTTCTTTTGTAAGCAAAATAAGCTTTGCTCCCGATTCGGTAGCAATAATCACAAGAAAAGGGCGAATGTAATTACTTTACAGCTTACAGGCAAAAGCCTATCAGTCAGGATAAAAAGTGCAGACACAACTAATAATGACTTTGTTATGGTACTTTTTTTTTCTGAGAGGAACTTTGTTATGATACTGATGGTGCACTCCTAGGAGTACCCGATGTTGCTAATTAAGAATGCAATTATTTAGGTTAAACAAATACATCAGATCATATCTAAAAAGAACGTCTGTTAACTCAATTGGTCTTTTTCTTCAAGAAAATTGATTATATACCATCAAATAATTCTCTTCTTCACGTATACCATCAAATAATTCCCTCTTCCTTCTATGCTATCTGGTTCCAAATTTTCTTTGCCATCGTTGGAACAACAGCAGGGGGCATCAGTTCCATGCATGACAATTAATGAATTTCACAATGGCATAGAGTAAAATGAAATATTTGAGGGCAAAATGATCTTCACATGGCTTAACGAAGGGCATGGACAGAGAAGTGACGACCATGACATATTGTAAAGAAAATTTAAAATCCGATGGTATAAATAAAGAGGAAGTCATTTGATGGCATATCATACAAAAAGAAGTAATTTGAGTTAAATAATCAATTTTCTCTTTTTTCTTCCATGGAAAAATTTCTCCAAAAGTATACTTATGCGCATCTAAATGTTTTTGAGTCTCGCTTACTTCCTCAATTTTTTTCCCAGAGGCCAGAACGGTCGCTTGTTCTTCAGGACTGTTTGGAATGAAATAATTTCACACACTAAAAAAAATCGCAGGTAACAATACAAACCATTGAAAACTACTATAGCATCCTTGAATTCTAAACAGAGCTGGTAGTGCTCCAAAGAACTTATAACCCAATGCTTCTAGCTTTTTTACATTGTAGTGGCTGAAAATGTATTGTACCTGCTGTTATCTTTTTCTATATAATTAAATTTAAAAAATAAAAAGTATATCATTACAAATAATACAAAGAAATAAAGGGAGCAAAAAATCGAAAAGCCCAAAAAACTAAAAAAATCAAAAAAGATAAAATTAAATAGCCAAAAACTAGAAACCAGAGCATAGAAACTAAAACCATTTATAACGTGGCTAAGCATCATTCATATGACCCCGCTCGGTTGGGCTGAAAAGCTGTGGTGGCTTATGGCTGAAATTACACTGTAGTGGCTGAAATTTCACTGTAGCTGAAAATGGTTTATTTGGCGTAATTAAATTAAAAAAATCAAAATAGAAAAAATATGCTAGCTCATCACGGACAACGCAAACGAATACGGGAAAAAAAAGAACCAGCAAAAAAGCTCAAAAAAGCTAAAAGTTCAAAAAAAAAGAAATATATAAATAATAAAAACAAGCTAGAAGTCAAAAGGTAAAGCCGAAACAGCGGACGCGGCCACTCACCATGAGAAGGGCACCAGTTTGTGGGCCAGCAGCCGGACACCACACTGTTCCTACAGGCACGCACACGGCGTGAAAAGTTTTACTCACTACGCCACAACAGTGTCCTGGAGATAGGGGAGCATGCATGCAGGACTGGAGCTTGCTTGATCTGCACTTATCCCTCTCACTTTTGATCGAAGGCTGTTGCTTTTTGTTAGGCTCGAGATTGTGGACCTGTTTATTTTCAGTTTAAATGATTAAAAAATAAACAGTTATTATAGTATAATTTTAATAAAAAATCAACAGTCAAAAAACAAAAAGTGCAAGATGCTGAACTGAACGAGCCAATCATCTGCGTAGCATGGCATAAAGTGGTGAGCACCCAGCTCAGGGGACAAAACGCAATCTTGTCAGAATCCCAACGTGAGAAGCTTGTGCTAGATAGCCCCGCTTAGCTCGGTTAAAATAAGCTGATTTATAACTTATTTTGTATTGTAATTGGCTATTTTACACTATAACTATTGGTGATCTTTTGGTATAATTAAATTTTAAAAATAAAAAATAGGTTAGCTCATCACAGACAATGCAAACGAATACGAAAAAAGAAAAGGAAAAAAACCCTCTAAAAAGCCAAAAAAGTAAAAAAAAAGACTAAATTAAAGAATAGTGAACTAGAAGTCAGAAGCTGAAACTGAAATGAATAGGACCAATTGGCTTAATTAGATGACTAGCCAATTTGGCCTAGCTTTGACTCGTGGACTTATATAAGCGGAAGTTAAGCAGCTTATTTCAGGCTTAGGTCCAACATTGTTTGGGCTTAAGCTTTAGCTTAAAACTAAAAAAGTCAGTCTCAGAACTTCTAAGCTGAGGGCCTGAGGCTAAGTGAGCGTATTGAACGTATTTTAATTTATATGCATTAGTAAGATATTTGTATGTTGCAACGGAATCTTAAAAGAAGATAACACATACAATCACGCTATATATACATGTTAACAAATATTATAGGAAAAGAAAAAAAAGTGAGAGTGGACATGGCATTTCTTATAAAGCTCTCATAAGATTCCTGTGTTCCAAACCAGTTTTTGCAAGATCCATATACTTCGTAGACAGAAGTCAACTAAATCAGCACAAAGCCAAGGAGATTGAAAACAGTTCAGAGTCAAGTAGATCGTGCAAATCGTAGTTTCTCATCGAGTGGAAAGAATATAGAGATTATGGCTAGTTTCAAGCATTTGTAAATGCATAATATAACCAGTTTATAGTAATAAAGAACATCTTCATTCTCTCCCAAAAATTTTAACTATCACTCTTATATTTGTTTTTGGTAAGATCGATGGCTCAAACACCGACAGATTGGATCAATAGAAAAGGATTATTATAATTTATATATCGACGAGTCAGACACCAACAGATTGGCTGCCATGCCAAAGGCGCTACAGCGCACCAGTGGCTATCGGTACGGGTTCGGTTACCTGGTACATCACGAGGGCCACTTGGCGGTGACTAGTCGTAAAAAGAGTGGTTTTACCACACGACGGCAATGGTGTGTCGTGCGCCTCCGTTGCAAGTGGCAGCGGGCACAAGGCATCGCTGTCGAGGGAGGCTTAAATTAAAAGCCAATCTCCGGCCCGACAAATGCATCGTGAGCTAGAGATTCGGAATTTGCCAAGATTCAGAAACCCGCTGCTGCTGCTGGATGTTTGTCACTGCTCAGTCCACTGGACCATCCGAATTTGTCAATTTGGCAGCTCCTCTCTTGCCTCCTGGGCAAGCAGAAGAACTCTCTCTCCCTCTCTCGTACTCTTACCAGGAAGCAATCTCTGATTACTGACCAGTAGTTTTTTTTTCAAACTGTAGTACCCAGGAGTTGGATTTGCAATTTTGCACCGTAATGCCATTTGCATCTTGTTCTTGGTTTGGAACTTCGGGTACAATGGTACTGGGGCTGGAATGGCAGAATTGGAAGCCCGCTAGGAGGAGTGAGGCAATGGGGGATTGGAATTGATAGGAATTGCTTCAGTTTTTGCATCTCTCATCGAACTATGCGGTGGAACTGAAGCCCAATTTGCAAAATGGGCCAGCCCAGAGAAAACCTCTAAATCCAAACCTGGCCAAATAGGCCGTCCATACAGCACGACACGGTTTCGGATAGAGCACAACCCGATTGGCACACCACAACTGGTCTAAATAAGTTATCGTGCCGGTCCATGTACTTACCCTCCAACCCAGACACGGCACGAAGAGGAATTAGACCATGTTCGGCCGGCTCAGGCACATTTAGCCAAACTAACTACTGATAACTTGTTAATTTTACGTTAGTCGCAAATAATTTTACTGTCAATCACAAGAAATTTTACTGTACTACTATAGAAGAGGTACTGTACATGCCATAATGAGCAGCCCACCTTGCCAAAATGCCATCCCAATCATGGCATGTCTAGTTGGATCGAACTGATACGACCCATTTACTGTTCACATCATATCGTGTCTGAGCTGAATCAATAGTATCATGTCTTGGACTGGAACATTTGCCCGGTCCATTTGACCGGATCTATCCAACTCCAATCTCCGTAGCGTCAAACTCATCTTCCTCGATCGGTCCCCGGCTATTGCTGTCATAGAACACTGCTCCGAGATGGCCTCTTCTGATCATCTGATATGGATGCAAGATTTTTTCCTTCTGCCCCCACTGGACGATTAATTTAACATTTTCTTGGAATTTGAATTGTGGAAAGAAAAAATTTAAAAATCACTATCAGTTTCACGGTGTTGTGCAGTGTAGTGCTGATCGACAAATCAATAGTCTCACTCACATGCCGACCAGATTCAGTGAACAGTCAGGCACGGCCAACAGATGGAATATTCAAGCAAAATTCTGCATCTCATGCATTTTCATTTCTGCATATTAGTTTCCTTATAATTGAGCAACACAAATATTCACATCTAGTAACGAATGTACAGGAGACAGGTGCAAGATGCTAGTACACATGCAGGCCACTGGGCCCTGAAAATATAAACAAGGAATCTACATTGGCAATCGTAGAACACTTCCTATATCTAATACTTTGATCATGCATAGAAGGATTCTAAAAGTTTCTAACACATCAAAACCCGTCATAGTAGCCACCAAACGATATGCTTGCCCTTGTGGATGCACCCCCCATGACTGACGACATGGCCTGGTTCAATCTGGAGGCCTGCTGCACAACCTGCTGAATTCTCTGAAGATCAAACAAGCACAATAAATCGTCAGAAACTGTGGACCATTTGCCCCAGTTCTTTGGTGCGTTAGCCTAATCTATTCCAAGATTCCATTATGGAATCCAGTCAACAAATCCAGAAATTAAAACATATTTTTAAAAATTGGACAGGGTTATGTAAAGTTGCCGACTTCATCCACTGGCATAGTTTTTGCACCCAAGTATAAGTGAAGTTCAAGTAAGCTAGTTGATAGAACATGCCCTTAGGAACAGTGCACATATTAGAATGGTGAATTAAGCCAAAGAAAGAAAAGGAAAGCCACCAACCTCATCATCAGCACATATCTGGAACTGGATCTTCTGATTATGCTGCTTGTTCTGCTGCTGCCTCCTGCCACCAAGCAGGAAGATGCAGAAGGCGGCAGCTGCAACCCCAAATGAGCACAGTGCCCCAACACCATTCACTCTCAGTTTCCCCACACTGAAACCAATGCATTCCAATCCTCTCCTGTCTTTCTTGACACCTTCTTCCCCTTCAGCACATAGATCAGGTGCAGCTTCAACCATCACCTCGTCCTCATAAACTTCCTTTGCACCAGCAGGGCACTTGATTATCTCTTCCTCCTCTTCTGCACGAGAGATCAGTATCTCAGTCATCTTAGGCATGAACTCCGCTCGCTTCAACTCGGTCTGCACGACACCGATGTCCTTGAATTCGATGGCAGGATCCTGCGCGCAGGCATCTTGTAATGGTGGCAGCAGAAGTGGTTTCTTGGCCTCTTCATCTAGGATGCAATCAAAGGGAGAAGGGTGAGATGTAGAGGTGAAGTGGTCCATGTTGATCATGACCAACTTGGCGCCAAACAAGAGCTGATCCTTACCACCAACAGTGCCATGGAAAGTGCTGCACTCCATGAAGAAGGAGCTGTTGTGGTCAGGCAGGAGCTCCCACTCATCCAGGCTGATTGCATCCATGGAAGCCCCTCTGCTCATGGCAGGCAAACTAGTGCAAGGACAAGCTTGGATCTGGGAGCCACATAGTTGCTCACTTGCTTGCAACTATGATACTTATGGAATGGTCAAGAATGGATGCTCCCCAAGAATCAATACAAGTGGTGGTTTGGAACGATACTTTCTTTTTTTTCTGGAGGGGAACAACTGACGCAGCTACTGGGAACAACTTAGACGGCAAAGCAATTTAAGGAGTGTGTGCGTGTAGGCTTAGCCTTCATGCTAAGAGACAAAGGTGAAAATGCTCTCTGGGGCCTACCAGTGGGGACTTCTTCCTTCCTTCCTACTCAATTCTTTCCATGTTTCTGCAAGATTAGCAGACTGAAAAGATGAATTGTTCGGAGCAATCCATAATTAGAAAGTGATTATGTATGGAGATAGACAACAGCTTTAGGATATATTGTCGGTGCGGAGCTGTGGATTAGTCCCGGGCTGGAGCACTTACATTAAGGCATAGAATACGTGGAAAGCCCTAAAATTAAACCCTCCTACCGGTCAATCCCCCGATAATTTTAAAAATAATCCAATGCAGATGCACCAGCACTACGTTACTCAGCAATCTTACTTCGACGGCATAACAAACTTTTATTAAATATGGTGGGTTCTTTTCAACTATTGTTGATGGTTTTTTTTGCTATAGCTAGTGATTTTTGTCTACGCTTTTTAAAATAGTAGAGATGTCAACGCGGATGACATACATGGTTTTGGATTTAGAAAGCTGTTTGAAGAAACGGTTTAGAGAAACCACTCTGTTTGTTTCGATTTCCAAATAAGCTAAATCCAAAAGCTATAAAAAGCAAAAAAGAATAGACCTATATGGCTGTGACTAATAGCTTCTAGTCCTAGTGCAAACATTTGTGCGAACAAACCGAATAACGATAATTCACTTTAAAAAGATTATTCCGATAAATTGTTTCAAAAAGATGATGAAGGAGCTACCCTATTTGTTGGTTCGGAAAAACTATGAGCCATAAGCTAAAAAGGAGGCTGTTAATTGCTGTAAGGAGTGCCACCAAATCTGAATAGGCTTTCGATGTCCATCCTTTTCAATCAAGTTATGCAGAATGTTTCCAGAATATTATATGCAAGTCAAATTCACAGAAAACTGCATAATAAGAGTGACATAAATAAGAGAGGATCAAAGTTATCACACCGTAGACGATAAACGAAATCAACAGGAATTAATAAATAAGGATAAGAGGCACCCACCAGTTAAACACGACAGGCATAGGAGAATGAGACGCTTGTTAAGAAGCTTCTGCAGAAATTTAGCTCTGAAAAGTTGAGATGCGACCCAAGATAGCGATGGTTAATCATGTAGGAGCAGAACTATGCACATGCCAATGTTTACTGGGAGAAAACTTGAAACAGATCTTCAGAGTGAATAACCGAATTCACTTATAAGAGAGAACCTTTCAGATTCGGTATTGTTTTGTTTCTTTCAAACAGCAAGATATGTATAACAAATCAAGACATTTTTTCAAATGGGAGCATGACTCAGCAGCCCCAGCTTCAAGCTGGTGCAGACAACGACGACAAAATGAAGCCAAGTCCTTCCATGGAGATTAACACTGTAAATTACCAATATAGTACCACCAACAACAGAAAGACATCCTAAAATCTACTCAAATGTTCACCACACATCGTAAATTTAGTGTAGTCAATTGACAGAAAGATTAGGCATTGCATCAGCAATGCAAAAATTATTCCTAATATACAACAAGATGAGGTCCTCAAAATGTACATGCCTGCGAGGTTATCCACATGCTTGAATGCACAGAAGGGCGAAGCATATCATACATAGCAGGATGGGGAAGCAGGATTAAATAATTTTTTGGATCATATGAGCAGCTATACTGTCAAGCATCATCTCCAAAAAGGCTAGGCTTGCCATGAGGAGGATGGTTCACCCAGTGAAACAGAAGCAAATGAGGAAGCCCAAGCTCGAGCATTACTCGCCCCTTCCCTTAGGTCCCTTGTCTTATTGCTCAGTCTAAGCTTGCTCCAAAGCCTCTTAACATCAAGCACAGTCAATACTCGTTCCATGAGTAGGCTTGATCCCCTACGGATCCCTAAGTTCAAGTTCCAAACACGCACAACCAAGAAGGCTCTCAGATGGGAGATGACAATGGGGATGAAGTCCGCTACGACCTTCAGGATGATAAATAGCGCTGCAAACAATACAAAGGGCTCGTCTTTTGCCAATTTACGCAAAGACCAGTCTCCTGGCATGACTGATTGCAAACTTCCAGTGCTCTCTTGCTGATCAACATCAAAATATGCAATTGGATCGAGGCCTGCAGCAGGAAAATCGTCCTTCACAAAAATGCTTTGAAGTAATAAAAACAACCCAAACAACGGAATCCAATCCACGTTATCATGCCAGGTTCTTATGAACATGCCCAATTGCCCATAAATAATTACAATGTGCTGCTCGTCTACATTCACAAGCATCAATCACTTGAAGGTTTCAAAGAGTAGAACACTATAGTAAGATGCCAATCCTGGTGTACGGGGTCAAGAGTACCATGAGGCTCATAGTGTCATTCATGGGTGCATCTAATTCCCCACTAGGTAACCGTATAGTTTCCAATGTAAAGGAGCACTCAACCAATTCGAAGCAAGTTTATAAATAAAAATAATCAGAACTTCCAATGAAGGGAATCCAAGGCTACATTCTTAATTCTGAGTTTTGCTGAAGTTTTGAACATGACATATTTGAAAGAAGCTGTGACCATTGAACAAACTATGTCTGCAAGTAACAGAAAAGAGTAATTGTTGTACCTGTAGTTTCTTTATAGAAAGCCACCAGAGAGCTGAGATCTTTTGGGCCCCGATACTGAACCATTGTAGTCTCATTGGCCAGAACAATGGCTGGGAAGCCCCGGACACCATATCTTGAAAACAAACTACAGTAAGCAGAATCAGTAGGATGAGCAGTAATCCACTGGTCAAATGACATGTTATTAAAAAAATGGACAGGATGCCTCATTTCAAGGGACAGGCACAAAAAAAAGAGAGTTCAACATTCACATACCTAGGCATCGCAGAAGATTCTTCAACAGCAAAGTGATGTATCTGAGGAAACATAGTGTTGAGAGCTTCAAATATTGGTCGAAATTTGCTCGAGAAAGGACACCATGCAGCATAGACAAGAATGGAGTACGAAGCACCTCTACGGTGAAGGTTCAACTCTTTATCAACAGCTTCTCCTCTCACCTTCATTCAGTAGGAGGCACATATTTATAAGTTATTATCATATAGTCAGAAGAAACCAGAAGTTTGCAAGATTCACAATATGAACTATCAGCATTCTTTACAGTACCAGGGTTTTCACTTATCATTGCTAGACAGTTAATGAAGACAGACTCTTCAGTTAAGCAAGTCAATAGTGACTGACATTAAAATTGGGAGGGGTTCTGCAGAAAAATAGCATGTTCAACACGCATTGCACAATTTTATCACAGAAGTACTTATATCTATAAAAAATTTTAGGTTGGAAAAACATCATGACACTATTTCCCACTTCAGTGCCAAAAGTACCCAAAATAAGTATGGAAGTATCATTCACCCAGTCTTCTTAAGGATCATGTTAAATTTTCCCCAGACTGATTTCTAACCAACTTAGATTTTTTTCTTTTATATATTGGATACAGATGAGCAATTAAGATTCGCCAGCACCAAGCAAATACACATAACACAGGAATATATTAGTAGTTGTTATTGCATTGCATATGGACACTCTTCAAGACAATTTTTAACTCGTTGATTGGTTTGTACAATGAGGTCATGCAGGACATACAAGGAAATATCTCTTGGTACATACTTTTCGCTGATGATACACTGTTAGTTGATAAGTGTAAGCTAGGTGTCGATAGGAAACTGAAGTTGTGAAGGAAGACTTTAGAATTGAAAGGTTTTAGACTTAGGACTAAAACTAAAACTAAGTATATAAGGTGTAATTTCAGCAGTGTCAAAGCAGATAATGGAAATATTAGTTTGGACGGACAAGTAGTGCCTAGAAAAGACACTTTTCGATATTTAGGATCAATGCTACAGTGGGGCAGCGAGATTGATGAAGTCGTTAGCCATAAGATAAGAGCGGAGTGGGTAAAATAATGTCAAGCATCGTGTGTCCTGTGTGATAAAAAAATCCCTCAAAAGTTAAAAGATAAGTTATATAGGATGACGATCAGACCTACGATGCTATATGAAGCAGAATACTGGACGACTAAAAAACATGTATAGAAGAAGAGTGTAGCGAAGATGAGGATGTTGCGGTAGAGTTAACAACACTTTGCAGCTACATATTTAACATTTTGCAAGCTTTGGGGCCATCGAGAGTCAACCAGCCTAGTGTCTGAGAAAGACTAACTTTGGGGGCTCCGGTGGATGAATTCCTAACTCCTAATGCCATTATCTCAACATTCGCTTCCTCCCACAACGAAATCCCCCAATTCTGAGCAGCTGCACTCTACCTAGAGCGTGCAATTTGCATCATTGCCACTATTGTTGTTGCTCTCTGCCTCTCTCTCTTCACATTTCATTTCTCTCCCAACAACTCGCTCCTCCTAAGCATAACGGGCATGATTACTTTTTATTATAACTCCTCTGTATAAACTCACTGTATCCTCATCACTTGTCTCTTTGCTCAAACCAAAGAATTCATTCTTATTCCATAATTTAGAAAGAAACCAGATGCTTCGAAAATTAAACACACATACTCACGCTATTTATGTTGCCTCATGCCTTCCTTTTAAATCTTACCCAACCCCCCAAAGTCCCTCTTGCCCAAGAAGGTCTTATTCGATTCACATCACGCTTGCCTTAACGTACGGATCCTACTGCTGGCATCTGGACACCATGGCACCGACGCATCTTGCATCTCCATGATTCTCCTTTGCTGCGCCGATCATTTCCCCTTGTTTGCGCCCGTTTATCGGCTGATTGTACGCACCAATGTATTTCTATACACATCTGCGCGCGAATATCGCTCGCAACAAATTCCCCCGCTCTCTTTCCCAGTCCACCTCTAACATCGCGACCCGCTTACCACCCAAAATCGCACGCCTCACCGGTGATTCACAAACACGCTACGTCTTGGTCGCATTGACATGTGAATATTCCACAGAAGGAAGAAGCCACGCGGAATCTCGCGGCTAGTAGGAAGACGGGTTGGATTGGGCGACTGGGCGGCGGAGGGGGAGGGCCGGAGGAGGGCACCTACCTCGAGAGGCGGGGAGGGCTCGATCCGGACGTGGGGGCAGCGCGATCCGAGCGCGTCGAGGAACGGCGGGCCCCTCCGCTCGCAGGTGGGCTCCGGACCCGCACCAGGGGACCCTGCGGCGGCGCCGGCGGAGAAGAGGAAGAGCACGGCGGCGGCGAGGCAGCGCATCATAGCCTCTCTTCTTTGTCCTTGGTTTTTTTTTTTTTGCCTTGGAAATTTCTCCGTGCGTAGTGTGGCGAGCGGTTCTTTTTGCGAGCTTATTGTTTTTCGGTGGGGGCGCCGCGTGGGCGCGTGGCAGTGGTTAGTGGTGGGGTACGTGTGCTGTCCCGGTTCGGTTGGTCGGCGTCATGTGTGACCGACGACCGATCGCGGGTGGGGGTCCCGCAGAACAGCGGCTCTCTCCATGCGTTTTGTGTTCCGGATGGATGTGGACGTCTAATCTCGGTGTTGTGCCGCTCCAATCATCCTACGTGGCTTGATAAGGCATCCGAAAATACTACCATGGGCTAGCTTAGCTAGGTTGGTTCTTTTAAACTATAATTATTAGCTTAAAATTTTTTTAATTCTAACTGTTCATAAGAGGAAGTACAGAGAGAGACACTCGCATGTGATTTTAGTCGATATAGATAAATTCGGTATAATGTCTACTACAATTAACTTGTAGACTCTATATTAAAAAGACACACCGTTTGAAAGCTAATTACTGCACCATAAACCAAAAGCCACGAACAGTAAGCCCAAAAGAATCTCTCCACGATCGCACGGGACTGCTTCTCACGGTGCTTCAACTTCCGACTTCGCTCGGTACTTGAACGCTCTAACTGCACTCAGCTACATCCGACTTTTGATCACAATACGCACTCGGACGCTTTCGAGTGCTACAGTGTTCTTCTAACTGCAATAGTATTCTTTCGACTGCTAGAGTGTTCTTCCGACTACGACTTACGACCATAGTACCTTATTACCATAACTGCCTTACGACCATAGCTGCCTTACGATTATGGTGCCTTCGACCACATTGTCATGATCATGTCCGAGCATCGACCGAGTTCTCAAACTTCCAACAGCTGCTTCGACTATGGCACATCATCTCGATGCAACGACCATGGCTTCTCGCATACTCGGAGTCTTTAACTGTCTTCATACTCGTAGTCTTCAATTGTGGCTTCGGACACAGCTTCGACCACTACTTCGCGGCTTCGATCACTGCTTCGACTATTGGCTTCAACCACTTACAACTTTCAAGATTAATTCTAACAGAAACACTGATAAAGGAGCTGTATTGTGGCATACACGCTGAGTATGCGTATTGCCCTTCAATGATTTGCTGTTTTGTGAAATAATAATGGGATTCGGTCAATGTCTAGGTTTTAATGAAGATCAATATGAACTTCGTTTTTTGGTCCTTATATGGTTTCCATATTTTCTAGAAGAATGACAGCTTATAGTTTCACGGTAAGAACTTCGTTCGGTTGGTGATAGTACGCACTACGTGATATGAAATTCTCAGTTTTCCTTTTGTATCCGCCCTATCGTTCAGTGTGCAGTACACTACTGGATATGAAAAATCGGATGCAAATGTTGAAGAAGAGAACTAGTTGCTTTATATACAGCTGCCTGCTATCAGTATCAGTATCAAATAATTTCTGTGCCTTCTATACATTTCTAAGCTGTATAAGTTACAAGCTACAAACTCCTAGCAGCAAAAAACACAGGATTTCCTGTACGCATCACTTGTAGGCATGGACGTAATCCTGGAAATAGAAGTTCTTGTCGATGAAATTCGCGAGCCAGCGTGACGCGGCGAAGCACAAGACGGCTGCAGACACAACGGCGGTTCTCTGGACAACCGACGTGACCAGCGTCCCCTTGGCGACGGCGAGGAACCCGACGACGGCGACCGACGCGACCTGCAGGGCGACCTCGAGCGCCTTCATGGCTTTCAGAGCTGCGCTGCAGCTCGTGCACTGCGCGACGTGCGACCAGTACCTGTTGATGGCATCAGGAACAATTGAGCGTCACAAAATTCACAGTGCACTGAATCCTCTGGCGTTCGAAGTTTCAGGTTGCCGTGAAGAAGAGTGTGGGCTTATTTTTACCTTTCCAGGAGCCTATCCTTGGTAGGAGTTGGTGGCAGCTGATCAACTGCAGGTTTAGCCCAGCCAACCTGACACTTGCAGTACTTTCTGAACCAGTTTCTGAAGGCGATGACCATGCTATCCGATGATGTGGGCACATAGCAAGCTTTCTGCCAGTTATCAAGGCCGGCTGCAGCAAAATTGCGCTCCTGGAATGAAGAAAACACATGGCATGAATCAGAATCAGAATCACAATCACTAAGCAAGCTTGAGCTGAAAAATGTTACCTCGATATGGAGAAGGTAGACATCTGAGTCCAAGATGGCATTCTGGCCGATGTGGTAGTACCAGCGCGGTATGATCTTGTCGAGCCAGACGCCGACGTTCCGCGGGAACGCCCAGATCACCCTGCTCCTTCCCGGAGCAACCGGAACGCACATGAACACGAGCATGACCCGAGGCTTCTTCTTCTGCGCAAACCAAACCAGGCAGGGAACTTAACAATGCCAAGCGGTTCTTCTATGAATTCCTACCAGTTGCACTTCCACTGACAAATTAACGGAGAGGTGATTGGTTGATTCATACCTCTGCGTCTCCGGTGGTCGGCGAGCCATAGAACGTGCACGGCGCGGCGAACTTGAAGTAGCCCCTCTCCTGCGCTGACAGGAACCCGTCGATGCTCGCCTCCTCTACCTTCATCTTGATCGGGCCGCCGCCTTCTCGGTCGAACTCAACTGTGAAGAAGAGATGAACATTCCCAACAACGTAAGCTCAATGCACTGGACTGACGAAAGAACAAGTTTTTTTGCAGTAGAAATCAAAAGATAAGTGATCATGTCAGAGGAGGGACATATCTTCCGGGGTCTTCTTTCTTGCGGATCCCGCGCATCAACCCCTTGTGCGCGTACGGGACATGAGCAGGGTCCATGAGGTTCTCTACCAAAACATCGTACCTGCAATGCAATGAATTGTGAATGTGGAATGCAGATAGACCGATGGAAGCATCAAGAATTTAGAGAAGGGTGTTGATCTCCATGTTTTCTTTTAACTATCATTTAGTGAATTCTTCTTCTAAAATATTTTCTCTAAGAAAAAGGTCGTTGAATATCTAATTCAACGGTTTTAAATTTAAATAATTGTTAGAAAGAAAATACCAGGCTTTAGAGGAAGGATGAGCCTTTACCCGTAGAAGAGGTCCCTGATGCCGTACACGGTGACGAAGGAGGGGTCGTCGATCTCCGGGATGTAGGGCGGCCGCTTCCTCTGCAGCACGTCCTTGTGCTCGGGATCGCTTCTCGGGTAGAACCACAGGATGTTGTTCTGCACCACGCTGGGGTACGACGCCACGCACGCTTTGCTGTTCTTGTGCAGCTGCAAATGTTGCAAGGATGGCGGCAAGTGTAAGATAGGAAGGGAGGAGGAGGAAGAAGAAGAGTGGTTGTGAAATGTGTGGATGGCGTACTGGAGGGCCGAGGGCGGGGGCCTGGGGGATGAACTGGCAGGCGCCGCGGCCGTCGAAGCACCAGCCGTGGTAGACGCACTGAAGGCGGCCCTTGTCGTCGATGCGGCCCTCGGAGAGCGGCGCGAGGCGGTGCGGGCATGCATCATCGAACACGCGCCACTCGCCGCCGGCGACGGTGCGGTCGAACCAGGCGACGATGCGGAGCCCCAGCACCGTCTTGCCGTGCGGCGCGCGCGGGTCGAGGTCGCACACGGGGGCCACCGGGTACCACTGGTCGAGCCAGTCGAACCGTTCCTCCTCGCCCGACGGCGACGGGAGCGCGGACGGCGGATCCTCCGTCTTCGGCGTCTCGGCCGCCACGGCCGAGACCGACGACAGCCGCCGGGCGGCGCGGCGCCACCGCCTCTGCGTCACGAGGCGGGCAGCGGCTGGCCTGGCGTTTAGCGGCGCGGTGGTGGGGAGGGCAATCGAAGGGCAGGCGCGGGGGAGGCGGAGGAGGGAGAGGGGATCCATGTCGCGGGCGGCGAGGGTGGAAGCAGGCGGCGCCGGGAAGGCTCGAGAACTGGGAGACGAACTTGTGGTCGTGGAGTGGCGGGAATTGCGCGCGCGGGGTTGCGGTTGGCCGGTGGGTAGAACTTATCGGCAACTGGACACGTGAGCTGCATGTGAGCAAGGCAAAGTTTTTTCTTTTTGGCACAAAAAAAAAACCACAGAGCAGTAGATGTGAACCGAGAAAAAAATGACAAAATGATGTGACGATGGAGGCGAGTGGCCGGCGTAGAAACAAGAGGGGGGGTGATGGTGATGAGGCGACGGCCGACGGCACCGGGAGCGCAGTAAGTTAGCCATGTACAAACACAAACAAGCGCTAGCTGACCCTGAGAAAACGACGAGTGCTTGTTCGAGATGCATCCTTCATTCTCGCCTCTTTTGCGTGCAAAAACTTCTAGGGCATGTTTGGTTGAATTTTTTTTTATGAATAATATATTTTTATTCAAAATAATAGAAATATATCTTATCAAAAAAAATTTACAAAAATAGTCTCCAGTCGCCTAATTATCGGACAACTAGAGTCTATCGTCTAATGGCCAAGAGACACACAAACAATCCGCTGGCCGTTGGGTAAATTATTGCAGTCGCCGAACGGTCAGGCAACTGTAATTGGTGTCGGCCAGCGGTTAGGTAACTGCGCTTCCAGTCGCCGAAGGGTTGGGCAACTGGAAGCGCAAATAAAAGGGCCGCGCGGTGAGCAGAAGCGATAGAAGAGAGGGCAGACGATGGAGGAGAGGAGGAGAGGAAAGAAAAGAAAGGAGAGGAGGAGAGGGAGGAGAGGAGAGGGAGAAGGGGAGGAGAGGAGGAGAGGGAGGAGAGGAGAGGGAGAAGAAGTGACTGTTGTGAGGTAAATTTTTTTATATTTTAAATTTTGTATATGCAGTAGATATTTGATTTAGTGTTAGTCTGAGTAGAAAATTGTAGATATAGACAAACATAGTTCAACTTTGGTACAGAAATTTAGTCAATGTAGTTTTAAGAAATTAGAAGACGTAGTAGTTTGTAGTTGTGTATAATTTAGTGAACATAGTTGTACAAATTTAGTATCGTTAGCAAATTGCCATGCGTACAAAATTGTAGTTGTAGAAAATTCAGTCAACATTATGTACAAATTAATCATCCGTAGAAATTTGTAGGTATTACAAAATTCATCCAATATTTTTGTTAGAATTTCGTAATTTTGCTTTGTAAAAAACAATAATATATAATATTTATGATTAAATACGAATGAATGTAATGTCATTAGTACGTTGGAAAAACATGTGTACCATTATAACTGGTATATAGGCATTTAAATCAATATGCCATGTAAATTATCAAAACCAGTAGGAATTATTTGCAGTAGGGGACATCTCGAGTAGCGAGAAAAGTGCGGCGTTGGTGCACGGGCTACCGATAGGAAGTTAATACTATGAGGAGAGTGTAGTTGGTTACGACAGGTGAACGATTAGTGAAATGTGAATTACAGTACATCAGTACTTTCGTAATGTACGATACGATTTGACATATTGCAAAATTAAAACATATATGCAGACAGACATCAGCAATGCCCATACCCACTATATTGAGAGTGCATTATGGTGCTGAAACCGTTCATAAAGGTCCGAATGATGTGGATTTGAGAGGTTTTGTGCAAGCCACTCTGGTACACCTGGATGGCGAGAATGCTCGAATCTCAGATGTGATGCATTGACTTACTCGCAAT
Organism: Dendrocalamus latiflorus; assembly: GCA_017311315.1. Lineage (NCBI taxonomy): Eukaryota > Viridiplantae > Streptophyta > Magnoliopsida > Poales > Poaceae > Dendrocalamus > Dendrocalamus latiflorus. The sequence goes on along the minus strand of CM029632.1, from coordinate 32,981,536 downwards.
TTTTCGTTGGACCCCGATGTGTGTAGCGTCGTTATACAAGGGCTTTGGCGCCTGTCTCCTACGGACATCAGATGGGAGTTGAGAACATTGATGCGCATTGTTGCGTGGAAGGTGTTTGTGCAAGGGTGCCGGTGCCATGGATACGAGTATGTGATGCTTGTGCAACCATACCCATTAAAACCTGTGCAAGGTCGTGCATACAACCATCATTCAAGAGGCACGAGCAGCTCGGGCGGCCCGCATGTTGGCGAAGAGAAGGAAGATGCTCATGAGGAGGCCGATGCGGAATATAGAGGAGAGGGAGAATGGTCACGCCATGGTGTGGGGGTGGCTCAGCCCCCTATGACCGTCAAGTAAAGCTATTGGGCCTTGGAACAGGCCCAATAGTATAAGGATATTTGTATAAATGAATGTACCAATATACCCCCACCTTTTGTCATTATTAAGGGGTAGGATGAGAAGTTTCAATCCTATCTCATTCATATATGTAAACCCCCAAGAGGGGTATGAGGGGCAGATCCACTCATTTTACTTACTAGCTCTCTCTCTCTCGGTTGGCTCTCTAGCTCCCTTGGATCTACCTCATCTCATGGAGAAAGGGTACCCTGTACCCGCTGTTATGCTCATGCTACAACAATTGTCTTTGAGGAATCTCAATCTTTCTTCTATCAAGATTCATTTTCTTGTCCTGCTTCCATCGTTGAGACGCTCTCATGATTGTCTCTCTCTGACTCTTTACCTATTTCTCCTCTATCACATCCTTCTCTTAGTCTGTCTCAGTGGTTCCTTCTATAACCCCACCTCCGGTGTTGTCTCCTGCAGCACCGCCTCTTATTCCTGCAGCAACACCGTCTCGTTTTTCTGGGGTGTACTACTCCAGATGTCCTCATCCTTCACCAGACTCCTCTCCTAGTATCTTGCCGACACCGACGTCTAATTCCTCTGATGATACTCCTCGTTACTCCCTTTATGATCGGGCATCTCTTCGGCCTCTTGATCGTCTTGGTTTTTCTTCGACAGCTCATGCTCTCTCTGTGTCACTGAGCCTAGTTCTCATTCTGAGTGGCAGCTCACTATGGTAGATGAGCTTGATGCTCTTCGACATATAGAGACTTAGGATATTGTACCGATACCTGTGCATGCTTGTCCGGTCACGTGCGAGTGGGTATATAAGATTAAGACCATGTCTGATGGTACTATTGAGCGCTACAAGGCTCGTCTTATGGCTTGCGGCTTCCAGCAGAAATACGGTTGTGATTACGATGAGACTTTTGCCCATGTTGCCCATATGACCACTGTTCACATTTTTGTTACGGTTGCTTCTGTTCGCTGGTGGCCTATTTCTCAGCCGGATGTTAAGAATGCTTTTTTTAATAGTGTTTTGCATGATAAAGTTTATATGTAACCGTCACCTGGGTATTCTGTTCCAGATAGACACATTTGTCGTCTTCGTCGTACTCTTTATGGCCTCAAACAGGCTCCTCGTGCCTGGTCTGTGCGTTTTACCTCAGTGATTACCGCTGTTGGTTTCAGTATCAGTGCCCACAATCTTACTCTTTTTATCCATGTCTCACCTCGGGGTAGGACACTACTTATTCTATTTGAAGGTAGTATAGGTAACACCTACTTCCTATTTGATTCCAGCACACATCTTCTGGGTACCCAAATACCCACTTAAACTCAAAGCCTGTCTATGCTTCCAAATTCTGTTTTTCTATTCAGTATTCTAGAGCCCTTTTTTCAATGAATTAGGTAGGGTTTTGTCAAAAGTCTCAGTAATGCATATTTGTATTAGAAGATAAATATAAAGTGGTCATACTCATGCACTTCATGGTAATGTCCCTTGAAATATTTGCAGGATGCTAATGTCCTTTGAAATATTTACAGGATGCTGGTGTGAATTTATTAGGAACCGTCCCTAGCTTGGTGAAGTCATGGAAAGTTGGGAATTTTACTAAAGGGCTTGACTGGACCAAAATCAGGTGAATTGCTACATACACTATCAGAAGGCATTCAGCTTCATCACAAGCTAGTCGAAAGAAAGTTACAGTATTATAATTTCAGATATATCCTTGTACTCTGGCAACAGTTGTGCAATGTTCCCTTCTTTGCTGAACCAAATGAACCCAATTACATACTGTTAGAAATTATAACTAGAATGGTGAAACCTCATTTTGTAATGGTACTGCAGCAGCTCCGGCGGCATGGAGATATAATCCAGAGGACAGTAGGTTGTTACTACATTTTACAGGGCAGAGCAGACGACACTATGAATCTTGGAGGAATTAAGGTTAGACCCCCCCCCCCCCTCAATGTTTTCAATCCTTATTATCATCCTTGCATTTCATGAAACCAAATCGATACTGCTCCCGTCTGAACAGACAAGTTCAGTGGAGATCGAACGGGTGTGTAATAGAGCCGACGAGGGTCTGCTAGAAACAGCAGCGGTTAGCATCAAACCTGCCGGTGGGGGACCAGAACAACTGGCTATCTTGGCAGTGCTAAAAGATAGATCAGCACCATATGATGCAAATCTTCTAAAGAGCAAGTTCCAGAGAGCCATCCAGAAGAACCTTAATCCTCTTTTCAAGGTAAGAACTTCTCTTTTCTGATTTTCGGTTCACACGATCGAATGCACACACGTATACTGAGAGAATTGGGATCGTTTGTTCATCATGGCAGGTGAGCTATGTCAAAGTCATTCCCGAGTTCCCGAGAACTGCTTCAAACAAGCTGCTGAGAAGGGTCCTGAGGGATCAGCTGAAGCAAGAATTCTTAAATCGCAGCAAGCAATGACTAATAAGGGGCCTGAGGGGGTATTTCATCTCTAAATAAAAAATGTCTCTTCACATGCCATATATTATTGAACGCCGGGTGTGTTCCATAAGCAGCTGCTTGAATAAATTGGCACTGTTCATTGGGGGTGTAGATAACTTCAGAATACTCCTTGTTGTACTGTATTGTGTTCAGCTCATAACAACTAAATAGGCGATGGAAGAATACTGGATTTTTTTGGCACAATTTCACCCCATTATGCTCCATTGTCACTTTTGAAGAGAAACAATGACACAGAAAGTAGACGGGAGAACATTAGCAAGCATCAATGTCTGGGATGTGAAAGAATCCAAAGAGCTTGTGGTGTTGTCGTTAAGTCAAATGGTTTTGTTGGTAAAAAATGATCATGATGTGTTGTGCTACCCACCATCTGTTAAGTGAATGTATATAGATTCTAGTGTTTTGGCCCATGTAGCCCATGAGACCCATCTACCTAAAGTGTATATGTATCTCCTAAATAATCAATAAATGCACAGTTGTGAATAATCTAATAATATCCACGTAGTTTTGATATTTCCACTTCTTGTGTTTCAAGGTATGTAGGAAATTGCTTCTCTTAGTTCTACAAAAACAAACTACATTCGCATGCACGCGTCATTATAACGTTCAAAATCTCATAATACTAGCTACCGTGTGGACCGAAGTAAAAGAGACGATAATTCGTGGGGAGTTTCTTAAAAGAAATCGAGGACGCATTCGTAATTTCGAAAAAACCAAAGGGCTTTTTCGTAAAAAATCGAGGACCTGCAAGAACCTGTACGTAACTAAACAAGGACCTATACGTAATTTAGGAAACCGCAGGGTGCTATCGATGAAGTAGAGGGTGCTTTCAAAAAAAACCTGGCAGGGACCTGTTTACGAGAACGGAGGACCTCTACACGATTTCGCAAAACGCAGGAGTTTTTTCGCATAAACACTGACGTGACACGCCTCCCCGGCCAGAGAGTCCCTCATCTTTAATATATGGAGTATTTCCTTCCATTTTTTCTGTGTGCTTATCTTCAAGACAAGAAGTCTGTGGCACTATAATACGAAGATGACCTCTGCACACCCAATTATTCTTGTGGTTTTGGCAAACTTAATGTGCAATTGTCCAAACCCGTTATGCATCATGATTGAAAGATAAAGTCGTACTCATATTTTGGTCAAGAAATAGTCGTGCTCATATTACAAAACAACATCCATATCCTGACTTCATGCACACCCTGCCTAAGAATAATTTCTACTACCAGACGGCTAATTTGACTAGTGTGAAGCTCAGTTGACAGAATACAGCAATATGAGCCAAATTTTCCTGCGTGCCAAAGCTGGAGGAGTCAAGCTAGAATCACTATACAGCTATGCTTTCTTACATAGAACAGCTATTTTCCCATTCATCTTGGTGTGCTAAACAGAACTAAAAGAACTGTCAGCCACCACATCAATGAGATCACCACCCCATTCTCCCGACCACAGGAATCCAACTACAAAATCAGATGCATATTCTGTTGTATAATATTTCTTATATTCTTCCAAGTTTGGCGAATGATTTTACCTTAATTATGAAGTGAGTCTATGACATATTGAATTTATTTCACAAAGTGGCAATCTTTGCGGTGGCAAATAATCGATTTTTCCAATATATTAAAGACACTTTTGGAACGCAAGAATTTCAAATGAAACAATTCTATTATTGCAGGAATTCTGGGAGATCTCCATGTTCCAAAAAGTGACTAAGCCTACCCGATTTACACAAATCCAACCTGTAGTTGCAAGCGATGGCATCAGTTCTAAGTGCAAGCTAATATGATATTATGCTGTTCCACTGAATGTGCACGCATGTGTATCCACTCTAAAGAGTACTGTTCAAGGAACAGTGCCCCTAAGACTATTTGGTGAGCGCGCGCCGAGCTGCGCTCAAACACGAGCCAATTGAACTGAGCTCAGTCCTCGGCGGTCTATATATCTAAAGAATGCATCATGAAAAGAACGGTTTACAATGCTGAAATTTCACAATTCGAGAAGAAATATAAGGAAAAAGGGATAGACTATTGCACAGGCGACTAAATTTTTTTTATCTTTCAGTCACCTAAAGTTGCACTTTGAATCACCTGAAGTTGCACATATTTTTTTGGAGGGGGGCTGCAATTTTAGTTGATTGAGAGTGCAATTTCAGGTCACCTGAAGTTGCACTCTGAATCACCTAAAGTTGCAGCTGTTTTTTTTAGGGGGACTGCAATTTTAGTTCATTGAGAGTGCAATTTCAGATGACTGAAACATAAAAAAATTTCAGTCGCCTGTGCAATAGCAAAACTGAAGAAAAAAACAAAGAAGAAAGTGAGAAACCAGAACCAAGGGCGAGAATTAGAACCTTCCAAAGTCAAAATCAAGCTCCTGCGTAGGCAAAATCAAGCAGCCTTATATAAAAGGGAAATTGGATCATATACCCTCTCTTTAGTTGGAAAATTGAAAATTTACCCTCCACATCTCAATGAACATCTCAATGATATGTGGGGTCATCATAAGCCTTAATTTCCATCTAAATGGTGGGTATATGATCAATTTTTTCTATATAAAACACGAAACAGAAAACAATTTACCGAGGGCCGTGTGGTGGTCCGGTCCAGAGTTGGGGGCGGCCGGCAAACCGCAACGAACGAGGCCACCTTCTCCTCCCGTCGCCGTCCCGTCCTCCTCCTACTCCACCACCCGGGCGACCCCGTCCTCTTCGGCCTGCGCCCTCTGGTCCCCTCCACTTATACAAGAATCCTGTGCGCCTGCGCTGCCCTGCGAGTGTCTCTGTTTCTCTCTCGTGGGGATCTTGCGTGGTCAAGAACGAGGGGTCCAAGAACTAGGCGGCTGCGCCGGCGGTTGTACGGATCAGAGGGGAGATGGAGGCGGTTACGGTTGCCGGTGGCGCCGGGCTGACCAAGTGGCAGGCGGCGGCGCTTTCGGCTGTGGCGGGGTGGGTGTGGGCGGCGTCGTTCTTCGACCTCACGCGCAGGGCGCGCGCGCTGGTGCAGCCGTGGGTCACCCGCCGCGTTCTCGCCGAGACGCCGTCCATCCTCAGGTTCCAGGTTCGTTCTTGTGCCGTTTCACCTTATGGTTGTTTCCAACTAGTAACCAACGAAAACAAAAGGTTGAAAGAAAGGAAGGAAGGAAATATACTGCATTTGCGGTTCTTTTGTTATTAAAGGTGGCATTATTACCCTTCCTAGTACGCAGTTGATGTTCTTTTTGTTGGGATTGATGTTTGTAGGATTTGGTATTTTGTAGAAAGAATCGAGACGTTTATCTTCTGAGAGGAAGGGAGGGAAGAAGCTGATTGGATCAAGTAATTTGAGATGAATTTGACTTAGAAATACCTGTAGTGGATAGGAAAGAAACAAAGATAAATATTGTCTTATAAAAACATTTATATCTTTGTTGTATGGATTTACTTGGCTTCGATTTCTAAGTTGTGACTCCTTGTATGTTTCTTTTCTTTTCTTTTTTTGCTGTCGAATTATTGCAGAGGTTGCATCACAAGTTGCTGGACAATTTCTTCTCTGTGCTGTCATGCGTTGTCTCTGTCCCTTTCTACACAGGATTCCTCCCTCTCCTCTTCTGGGTATGTTTTATGTCTTGTAGCAGATTGATCATTTCTTTTTATTTCGTTTCTGTAATTCCAGGTGGGATTTGTTAATATGAAAAGAAGCTTGTTATGTGGCATACAAATAGTACAACCCTAGACATATGGAAAATGACACTTATACCCTTAATACCCCCTCAAATACAAAGCATATGTAATTGCATTTGAAAGGGTTGACACTAAAATAAAAAAAATCTAAAATCCAAGTCTTGAAGATGTCGTTATAGCATGCAGCTCTTAGAAAATTGTGTCAGAAAGATCACCTCCCATTCGAAATCGTGCGGCAACCCATAAAACACAAAGTGCAGAGGTCGGGAAGGTAGAGATAAGCGGGAGCAAAGTCGACCGCGGTAACACGGCGAAAAGGATACGGAAGGTGACACAAGTATAGAGAGTGTCAAATCAAGTCGAAGAGGTAGATAAAAGCATAACGGTACAGATCAAAGCCCAAGACGGCGGTAGTGCAGTGGACAAGCGCAACAGAGGCGCGGTGCAGAAGAGGCGCTTAAAAACTCGGGGCGGCGGCTCAAAGAGAAGCGGCGGCATTACAAAGACTTATACGATCTGCAGTGACTCAAAAAGAAGAGTAGCGGTTGCGGCTATGCAAAAAGAAGGAGAGGACCACAGACTGTGGCTAGCAAAGCAATTGGCATGATTTGACAAAGATTTTGTGGACTCGTGCGGTTTTGATGAATTCAAAGAGAGATGTTACGGACTTGAATGGACGTAACGGAAGACTCAAAAGGAAAAGACTCAAAGCACTTAAGATACTAGCAGTGGAAATGTCATCACAACAATAGTACTATGCTTCATATTCCCATCCTCTCCTCTCTTCACCCCCTCACTCCCTCCCATCTCTCTCTGCCCCTCTCCCTTTCTCTCTCCAACACCAGTCGGAGACCGGAGAGGAGGGAGAAGCCGGAGGCGGAAGGAGGCGGCGGCCAAAGGGGAGCTTGATGGCGGCACAAAGTAGGGGCACGCACGGGAGACGCGGCGTCAGCAAGGAGGCTGGAGCTAGTGCGGGCGGCCACAAGAGGGGCGGCGGCGGCTGAAAGGCGACAGCAGCGACGGCGGCCGGGAGGAGGTGGGAGGCCTGGGGCGGCAAGGAGGGCGTCGGATCTGGCTGGGCAGTGGTCAGGCGACCAGATCCACGTGGGGAGGGCCGGATCTGGGGTGGCAGCGGCCGGATCCGTGGCGGTGGTTGCCGGATCTGAGGCGGCGGCGACTGGATTCGGGCGGGAGGTGGCCTGGCGCAGGCGCGGCGGTCGGGATGGCAGCTCGCGAAGAGGGACCGCCAGATCTAGGTGTGTCGAAAACCGGATCCGTGCGGTGAGTCAGTGGCGGCCCAGGCGGGCGCAGCCTGATCCACCCAGATTCGGCCAACAGCGGGCGAGGTGGCGGGAAGCAGAGGATCCGGCGCGGAGGGAGCCGGATCCGGCCAGATTTGGCGGAGGCGGGCATGGCGAGGATCCAGAGCGGAGACGGCCCGGAGCAGGCGCGCTAGCGCGAGCATGTTTGGGCGGCGGCGCGGTGGAGTCGAGCAGCGGCCGGAAGAGGTAGCTGCCCCCGAGAGTGAAGCACACTCCTACCGGCGGCGGTGGCGGTGGTCAGAGCGGAGGCTAGATTCAAAATCTAGGCTCTGATACCATGGTAATATGAAAAAAAAAGCTTGTTGTATTGCAATAGCCTATGGGGCATGTAAATAATACAAGGACTATTAGGACCTAAACTCTAGACATATAGGAAATGACACTTACACCCTTAATAGGATTAATTGTGAATTGTTCTTGTTTTCATGGATACTGTAGAGTGGACACTGCAAACTGGCTAGGCAGATGACCCTCCTCATGGCTTTCTGCGATTACCTTGGCAACTCTGTGAAGGTTATCATCTAGTTCTCATACAATGGGTGGGAGTTAATATTTGCGGTCCGATTGGTTTGGCTGTTGACACTTTGGATATTTATGGATATAGGATATAGTGTCAGCTCCACGGCCAAGCTCTCCTCCTGTGAGAAGAGTCACAGCTTCCGAAGATGAGAAGGAAAATGCCACGGAATATGGATTGCCTTCATCGCACGCTCTAAATACTGTTTGTTTGACGGGGTATACTCCTATTCTCTCTCTCTCTCTCTCTCTCTCTCTCTCTCTCTCTCTCTCTCTCTTTGAAGATGTGTATTGCAATGTGTTTATTGGATTTGCTTGGATGAGGGAAGTTCAAAAAGATTTTATGGCTAATGCTGCTTCCGGTAAATGCAGATATTTGTTGCATTATGTCCTAACATATGGACCACATGACGGTGTTTTGATTGCCACGGGTTTATCTCTAGCTTTCTTGCTTGTTATGCTAATTGGCATTGGTGAGTCTTTAATTTCTTTATGTGACTGTCTCTTAAGAGTTAAAAGATACTGATGGTGTGGTTTACTTGAAATTGGTAGCAAGGATATACTTGGGCATGCACAGCTTGACCGATGTTATCGCTGGAATCTGTTTTGGCTTTGTGATCCTTGCTTTCTGGTTGGCTGTCCATGATCATATTGATGCCTTTGTTGTCTCCGGGCAAAACGGTATGTGTATATGCCGCAGCACTTGCTACTGTGTGCCTGGTGATATGTAAAATGTGATATTCAAAGGTGAAAGAGTATTCTCATATTTCTTTTCTTCTGCAGTTACGTCCTTCTGGGCAAGCCTTTCTCTATTGCTGTGCTTTGCTTATCCAAAGCCAGAATTCCCAACTCCTAGCTTTGAATACCATACAGCATTCAACGGGGTGGCTTTCGGAATTGTAAGAACTCTCTGTTTTTGACTTATGGTTGCTTAATCCAAAATTTTACTGCCTCTGAACCTTGCTTATGTCATACTGGATTCTGGTCACATTGAAAATATTATCTGCAATGGACTTAAACTTGAAAACCAAAATAATTTAAGATGAAGCAATACGGCATGCACTCTTGCTGGTTCCTTATGAGACCTTTCTCGACCTTCTGTTTATAACATCTCTAGTTTTTACTTTAATTTGCCAATGGAATTACAATTATATCTCGGATTTGAACTGTAGTTCATAATGTTGGTCGTTGACTAAATATGTGTCCTATCCAAATTGAATAATTTCTTAGCACTAATCTTTCTCCTGTCCTGTGTTTATTCGGTTATTGATACACCCTGTTTTCTGGTGTGAATTTTATGGTCTACATGAAGAAGTTCTGACATTGTTTTTTTTCACACTCCTGATTCAGGTCTATGGCATCAAACAAACCTACTTCCATTTCCACAACCCTGATGTTCCCCTCATTTTCAGCCCACAACTACCCCTTCTTGCATTTGTCGGGAGGGTCCTCGTTGGGATCCCAACCATCCTAGTCGTGAAATTCTGCAGCAAAGCGCTCTCCAAATGGCTCCTGCCAGTCATGTGCAACACCCTGGGCATTCCTATTGTATCATCCTGCTATGTTCCAGCGCTGAAGGCGTCCGACAGCAGCAAGAACAGGTCGGACGCCAGGCAGGCCGGTTATCTCCAGAAGGCCTTCTCCCTCTTCCCCCAGAAGGCATACGACGTGGACACCGGCATAAGGTTTGTTCAGTACGCCAGCCTTGCATGGTCAGTGGTCGACTTGGTGCCAGCCGTATTCACCCATTTAAATCTGTAGCCAACCAAAAACTCGACCTGCGGGGGGAAGAAACCCCCGGGCAGTATGCTTAAGAAGAAGAAGATCCTCTCACGCAGATCGAGAAATCCCCGAACCCTTGCCAATCTGTAGCCAACCCAACAAGCTACCATTTTGTTTTTCTCTTTGCGGAGGCGCCCAATGGGCTATTCCTACTCATAAGACACCGTCTTGTGAGGCTGTAAATTCAATGATCTCAAGTTTGTTTTTTTTTTGTGTTGTACGTTTTGCTAGCACGCCCTCCATGGATGGTGTTTCTGTAGAGGTGTTTATCCAAAGTAGCAATGAGGAAGTATTAACGTATTATTACAATTTTTTTCCCTTGTGTTTTGTAGTTGGATCATCTATGTTGATGTGGCTTGCATGTTGTATGTTCCCCTTGTACTAGTAAGATATCCGTGTGTTGCAACGGAGTATCAAAAAAATATGATATATATCAGCAAATGTGATTTAAAACTGTACCACGGCTGCCTTACGACCATGGCACCTTACGATCACGGCGGTCTTACGATCACGGCGGTCTTACGACCATGGTGTCTTCGACCACATTGCCACGACCATATCCAAGCACCGACCGGGTTCTTAAACTTCCAACAGCTGCTTCGACTATGGTGCATCATCTCGATGCAACGACCACAGCTTCTCACATACTCAGAGTCTTTGACTGCCTTCATAGTCGTAGTTTTCAATTATGGCTTTGGACACGGTTTCGACCACTGCTTCGCGGCTTCAACTATTGCTTCAACTATTGGCTTCAACTACTTACAACCTATCAAGATTAATTTTAACAGAAACACTGATAAAAGGAGCTGTACTGCGGCATACACGCTGAGTATGCGTATTGCCCTTCAATGAGTTGCTGTTTTGTGAAATAATAATGGGATTCGGTTAATGTCTATGTTGTAGGGGTGGCCCCCACCTAAACCCAGCAGGCCTGGTAGGAGGTTGTAAGGCCCAGAATATGCCATGTGTAATGATATAAATGCCCCTGAAGGGGATGATCAACTGTAAGGGTATAATTGTAAAAGCACCCCATGTATATATATATGGAATACAGGCCATGGGGAGGACCCAAGGCCATCACTCATCTCCCTCACTCTCCACTACCATCTCTCTCTCTGTTTGGTCTGTAGCCACAACAGTCTACATTTTAACGAAGATCAATATGAACTTCGTTTTTTGTTCCTTATAATGGTTTCCATATTTTCTAGAAGAATGCCAGCTTATAGTTTCACGGTAGGGGCGTAGCCATCAGGGGAGCTTAGTGAGGCTTGAGCCTCACCTCCCTCGGTGACAACTTTATGCATAGTAAAAATAGAGAGAGAAAGAGAAGGATTAACAAACTCAAAGATAAGTTAGCTCTCCTTGATGTAAAGGTTAACAATAAGCATGAAATTAAAAAAACGATGACGAGGAGGAGAAGAAGTGAAAATCATAAAATTAAAGAAGAGCTAATCAATTAATCAAAAAAGAAAAAAGTGAAATAATATATGTAAATCATAAAATTAAAGAAGAAGAAGAGGAGGAGGAGGAGTGAAAATCATAAAATTAAAGAAAAGATAATCAATCAAAGAAAAAAGATGAAAGAAAGTGAAATATATATGAACATTTTTGAGTCCGGAGATGACAGTGAAGAGCTCGATGAACCTCTGGTTGATCTTCTTCCTCCGCCGCCACTCCACAATGATGTGGTCCTGCATGTGCCCCGAAGGCACCGAGCCCCCCCCCCCCCCCCCCCGCCATGAAAATGATAAAAACATTAGATAGAGTGTAGAAAAAGTTGCCATCTTTTGTTTCTATCGTCTCGTGATTCAAATTAACTTAATTTTGTTATATTTCATATGATCTAAATTTTCATTGTCATTCATAATTTTCTATTATATCACTAATTTTGATATGTTTTATACATAGATGACTTATCGCTACTCCGCACTCATGGCGCTTTCTATTATCGAGATACATACTTTCTATTTATCTATTTTTCATTATTTGTCTCCATTCGATTTATAATTTCTATATAAATTTGAAATTTTATAAAAGTAGAAAACTAATTTTGTGTTAACTTAGTTTAATCCTATAAATATTCAGCTCATTCTCAATTTTATTCCTGACTACGCCACTGTTTCACGGTAAGAACTTCGTTCGGTTGGTGATAGTACGCACTACGTGATATGAAATTCTCAGTTTTCCTTTTGTATCCGCCCTATCGTTCAGTGTGCAGTACATACTTGATATGAAAAATCGGAAGCAAATGTTGAAGAAGAGAACTAGTTGCTTTATATACAGCTGCCTGCTATCAGTATCAGTATCAAATAATTTCTGTGCCTTCTATACATTTCTAAGCTGTATAAGTTACAAGCTACAAACGCCTAGCAACAAAAACACAGGATTTCGTGTACGCATCATGTTAGACCCAGATTTTACCATCTGGAATCCTCTGTGATTCCACCGCACTATTACTTGGATCACTACTGAATATCAAAAATCATATCATGCAGAAACGTAAATATAATAATGGACTTACTCATGGACCGATTAGGCTGAAATCAATAAAATACAGCAGTGGAAACGAAACACACAGGTGGGACTCTCAGGACATGCCCACAGGCAGCCAACTGGAGGTTCGCGACCTAATTCTTGACACCTCATCATCTTCATCATCATGTCCAGTTGTATAGTCGAAGCGTAGCGACTTGAATCCTGATTCTGGATTAGTTGTAAGAGCGAGGGTGAGTACAAACCATCGTGCTTCGCGAGCCAATACACAGGATGCAAATAAATAATATGCATGGCTAATCAAGGAAAGATTCGGGTTATTTTATTTGCCATAAATTGCTTTTGAAGTATGATACATAGAAATTTCCTGAGATCTAGCAATTTGAACTAAATCATATTATGTGAAAGAATGCGATAATAATAGCGATCCAGATTCTATCCATCGTTACATAGCCTTTGCACCATATGCTTAATCATTCAGCGTTATAACCGCTTACCTTATCACTGGGGAGACACCCAGGGCAACACAAATTACGCGCAGGTGAGCTGGAGCCGAGCACGGGGCAAGGAGGAATGAAAGGGAGGCCGGGGCTATGTATAGGCGCGGGTGCTGTGGGGGAACTGTAACCGACGTCCCACGAGCAGCACGCAGTGGGGGTGGCGGCATGGCCGGCACGGCGCGACGTGGGGGCGCAGAGAGGGCGACGGGACGGCAGGGCAGGCGCGCGCAGGGCATGGCGACGGGAGCTGTTCGGCGACTTGATGGAGGCAGTTGGAGCCAGGGAAAGGCGAGCTGACGAGCTTCGGTGTGAGAGCAGCGAGGTGACGGGAAAAACAATTGCGTCCGGAGGAAGAAGAGGCGGGCTGTGGGGGGAAAAGAAAGGGGAGACGGCGGGGGCAGGAACCGGGGCCCACGCGCAGAGGGAAGGAGGGGGGAGAGAGAAGGGAGAAAGGGGCCCGCATGGAGGTGGGAAGAAAAAGGAGGAATGGAGGGGGAAACAAGGAATTTTTTTTGAATTTGGATTTGTAAATTTTGAGTTCCGCATAATTTTAAAATTTAACTTTGGTTCAAATATGCAGATAGAAAATATAATATTCCTTTATTGTTGATTTTATTTATTTTGCCCTCGGATGTCGATTTTGATATTATTTCATCCTGAATTGTGTGTGTGTATACCTATCCATGGGTCAAGTATGCTGATTGAATTTAAAGAATAATTTTTATTTATTTAATTATTATTATTATTATTGGTCTAATCATTTAGAGATATATTCTAATATTCTTTTAGCTTCATTTATTGACTTGAATTTGAACTCAGGATGTTGGTATTTTGAATTTATGAGATGTAATGTCATTTTCTGTTTTTATAATTTGTATGACCATTATTTGCACTTGGGTTTATTTCTGAGTTATTAATTTGCATATCATGAAACTCAAAAATCTCAAATAGATATTCAGAAGAAATTGGAATACCAGCAAAATGCAAGAAAAACTTTTAAAAATTTCACATTTTTTAATACTTGAAATTTTAAAATGTTACACATCACTTGTAAGCATGGACGTAATCCTGGAAATAGAAGTTCTTGTCGATGAAATTCGCGAGCCAGCGTGACGCGGCGAAGCACAAGATGGCTGCAGACACAACGGCGGTTCTCTGGACAACAGACGTGACTAGCGTCCCCTTGGCGACGGCGAGGAACCCGACGACGGCGACCGACGCGACCTGCAGGGCGACCTCGAGCGCCTTCATGGCTTTCAGCGCTGCGCTGCAGCTCGTGCACTGCGCGACGTGCGACCAGTACCTGTTGATGGCATCAGGAACAACTGAGCGTCACAAAATTCACAGTGCACTGAATCCTCTGGCGTTCGACGTTTCAGGTTGCCGTGAAGAAGAGTGTTGGCTCATTTTTACCTTTCCAGGAGTCTATCCTTGGTAGGAGTTGGTGGCAGCTGATCAACTGCAGGTTTAGCCCAGCCAACCTGACACTTGCAGTACTTTCTGAACCAGTTTCTGAAGGCGATGACCATGCTATCCGATGATGTGGGCACATAGCAAGCTTTCTGCCAGTTATCAAGGCCGGCTGCAGCAAAATTGCGCTCCTGGAATGAAGAAAACACATGGCATGAATCAGAATCACAATCACAATCACATGGCAAAATTGCTATCCGATGGTTTGGTTTTCAGCAAGCTTGAGCTGAAAAATGTTACCTCGATATGGAGAAGGTAGGCATCTGCGTCAAAGATGGCATTCTGGCCGATGTGGTAGTACCAGCGCGGTAGGATCTTGTCGAGCCAGACGCCGACGTTCCACGCGAACGCCCAGATCACCCTGCTCCTTCCCGGAGCAACCGGAACGCACAGGAACACGAGCATGACCCGAGGCTGCTTCTTCTGCGCAAACAAAACCAGGTCGGGAACTTAACAATGCCAAGCGGTTCTTCTATGAATTCCTACCAGTTGCACTTCCATTGACAAATTAACGGAGAGGGGATTGGTTGATTCATACCTCTGCGTCTCCTGTAGTCGGCGAGCCATAGAACGTGCACGGCGCGGCGAACTTGAAGTAGCCCCTATCCTGCGCTGACAGGAACCCGTCGATCCTCGACTCCTCTATCTTCATCTTGATCGGGCCGCCGCCTTCTCGGTCGAACTCAACTGTGAAGAAGAGATGAACATTCCCAACAACGTAAGCTCAATACACTGGACTGACGAAAGAACAAGTTTTTTTCAGTAGAAATCAAAAGATAAGTGATCATGTCAGAGGAGGGACATATCTTCCGGGGTCTTCTTTCTTGCGGATCCCGCGGATCATCCCCTTGTGCGCGTACGGGACATGAGCAGGGTCCATGACGTTCTCTGCCAAAACATCGTACCTGCAATGCAATGAATTGTGAATGTGCAATGCAGATAGACCGATGGAAGCATCAAGAATTCAGAGAAGGGTGATGCCAGATGTTATTTTTTTAACTATCATCCAGTAAAAATTTTCCTAAAAAGATCTCTCAAATTTTTTCCTAAAAAGATCTCTCTTAAAAAAAGAACGATCTCAAATTTGAATGATTGTCAAAAAAGGATAAGCCTTTACCCGTAGAAGAGGTCCCTGATGCCGTACACGGTGACGAAGGAGGGGTCGTCGATCTCCGGGATGTAGGGCGGCCGCTTCCTGTGCAGCACGTCCTTGTGCTCGGGATCGCTTCTCGGGTAGAACCACAGGATGTTGTTCTGCACCACGCTGGGGTACGACGCCACGCACGCTTTGCTGTTCTTGTGCACCTGCAAATGTTGCAAGGATGGCGGCAAGTGGAAGATAGGAAGGGAGGAGGAGGAAGAAGAAGAGTGGTTGTGAAATGTGTGGATGGCGTACTGGTGGGCCGTGGGCGGCGGCCTGGGGGATGAACTGGCAGGCGCCGCGGCCGTCGAAGCACCAGCCGTGGTAGACGCACTGGAGGCGGCCCTTGTCGTCGATGCGGCCCTCGGAGAGCGGCGCGAGGCGGTGCGGGCATGCGTCATCGAACGCGCGCCACTCGCCGACGCCGCCGGCGACGGTGCGGTCGAACCAGGCGACGATGCGGAGCCCCAGCACCGTCTTGCCGTGCGGCGCGCGCGGGTCGAGGTCGCACACGGGGGCCACCGGGTACCACTGGTCCAGCCAGTCGAACCGTTCCTCCTCGCCCGACGGCGATGGGAGCACGGACGGCGGATCCTCCGTCCTTGGCGTCTCGGCCGCCCCGGCCGAGACCGACGACATCCGCCGGGCGGCGCGGCGCCACCACCTCTGCGTCACGAGGCGGGCGGCGGCTGGCCTGGCGTTTAGCGGCGCGGTGGTGGGGAGGGCAATCGAAGGGCAGGCGCGGGGGAGGCGGAGGAGGGAGAGGGGATCCATGTCGCGGGCGGCGAGGGTGGAAGCAGGCGGCGCCGGGAATGGAAGGCGGGGTAGAACTTATCGGCAGCTGGACACGTGAACTGCATGGGAGCCCTACGTGCTTTTAAAAATCAATACACTTCCTAGTCGAGAGTTAAAGACGAATTTGACACTGTTATACACAGTATATTTATAAAAATAATTATATATATGTATCATCATTACTATTATAAAAGAATGAATTAGTGGTTGTACGTCTCTTCTTCTCTAGCCGCCACATTCTTAACTTCTCATCACTCTCCACATTTCAATTGATCACAGTAGCCTCTTTCATATCATGATTATCTATATATCTAATAAATTTCGTTGTAATGCACGAACAGATAACTAGTATTAATAAAAATATTATTTCTATCGTTCGGTGGGAGGGCGGTAGTGCCAGCGAGGTGACACGTGACGAGGCCGCCGGCCGGCTTAATTACCTACCTTAATTTTTTTGTATTTAATATTTATTTGAATTTTAAAATATATCAAATGAACTCAAAAAATTACAAACATTTATGTACAGTCTCCCGACATAACGTACCTTGCAGTGTAATGTTTGGGTAATTTTATCTGTTGTCAATGTTGATAAAAAATTCATACAATTTTAATATTTTTACGAGTTTTACATATAGCAAATGAGCTTCAAAAATTACGAAATTTTATGTGAAGCATTCCGACACAGTTATAGTTATTGTCTTTTTTTTTGAGAATTTTATATGGTCCGAATTTACCATGTTTATTCGGATTAGCTTAATTATGAATTTAACGATCTTCATGCATCTTTTGAAGTGGCACGTATCGATCAATCATGTTATATTTTATTTCCTGCTATCTAGTTCGCACAATTGTCACTCTTTGTGTATGTGCCCCCCTCGCGCGCTCTCTCATTCCACTTTCGGTGAGGTAAGATGAGCGACGAGAAGATAGCAGTGGCTTAGATGGATGAGCCATATCGCATCTAGTGTGATGCATTTTTTGAACTACTATAATTAGTTTTAATTGTACATGTATTCCTAATGTATAAAATTGTAAAAAAAGTGAAATATTTGTAAATTCATGATTAAGTTAACCCGAATAAACATAGCAAATTCAAACCACATAAAATTCCCAAAAAACACAATAACTATAACTATGTCGGGAGGTTTCACATAAAATTTCGTAATTTTTGAAACTTGTTTACTACATGTAAAAACTCATAAAAATATCAAAATTGTATGAATTTTTTTGCAACATAGGCAATGATTAAAATTACCAAAAAAGTACACTACATGGTACGTTGTGTCGGGAGGCTGTACATAAATTTTTGTAATTTTTTGAGCTCAATTGGTATATTTAAAAATTCTAACAAACTACATTCGCATGCATGCGTCATTATAGCGTTCAAAATCTCATAATATTTCCTTCCATTTTTTTCTGTGTACTTATCTTCAAGACAAGAAGTCTGTGGCACTATAATATGAAGATGACCTCTGCACACCCAATTATTCTTGTGGTTTTTGCAAACTTAATATGCAATTGTCCAAACCCGTTATGCATCATGATTGAAAGATAAAGTCGTACTCATATTTTGGTCAAGAAACAGTCGTGCTCATATGACAAAACAACATCCATATCCTGACTTCATGCACACCCTGCCTAAGAATAATTTCTACTACTAGACGGCTAATTTGACTAGTGTGAAGCTCAGTTGACAGAATACAGCAATATGAACCAAATTTTCCTGCGTGCCAAAGCTGGAGGAGTCAAGCTAGAATCACTACACAGCTATGTTTTCCTACATAGAACAGCTATTTTCCCATTCATCTTGGTGTGCTAAACAGAACTAAAAGAACTAAGTCAGCCA
Organism: Dendrocalamus latiflorus; assembly: GCA_017311315.1. Classification (NCBI taxonomy): domain Eukaryota; kingdom Viridiplantae; phylum Streptophyta; class Magnoliopsida; order Poales; family Poaceae; genus Dendrocalamus; species Dendrocalamus latiflorus. The sequence continues at coordinate 32,963,178 of CM029632.1, read as the reverse complement.
CCACATCAATGAGATCACCACCCCATTCTCCGGACCACAGGAATCCAACTACAAAATCAGGTGCATATTCTGTTGTATAATATTTCTTATTTTCTTCCAAGTTTGACGAATGATTTTACCTTAATTATAAAGTGAGTCTATGACATATTGAATTTATTTCACCAAGCGGCAATCTTTGCGGTGGTAAATGATCGATTTTTCCAATATATTAAAGACACTTTTGGAACGCAAGAATTTCAAATGAAACAATTCTATTACTGCAGGAATTCTGGGAGATCTCCATGTTCCAAAAAGTGACTTCCGATTTACACAAATCCAACCTGTAGTTGCAAGCGATGGCATCAGTTCTAAGTTCAAGCTAATATGATATTATGCTGCTCCACTGAATGTGCACGCATGTGTATCCACTCTAAAGGGTACTGTTCAAGGAACAGTGCCCCTAAGATTATTTGGTGAGAGCGCGCCGAGCTGCGCTCAAACACGAGCAGACTAAAAGCAGCTCAGCAGCGCCGTGCTCTCAGCCAATTGAACTGAGTTCATTCCTCGGCGGTCTAGCGACCCGCTCATTTCGGCCTTCCAAGTCAAAATCAAGCCCCTGGCATAGGCAAAACCAAGGAACCTTATATAAAACACGAAACAGAAAAGAATTTCCCGAGGGACGTGTGGTGGTCCGGTCCAGAGTTGGGGGCGGCCGGCAAACCGCAACGAACTAGGCCACCTTCTCCTCCCGTCGCCGTCCCGTCCTCCTCCTACTCCACCACCCGGGCGACCCCGTCCTCTTCGGCCTGCGCCCTCCGGTCCCCTCCACTTATACAAGAATCCCGTGCGCCTGCGCTGCCCTGCGAGTGTCTCTCTTTCTCTCTCGTGGGGATCTTGTGTGGTCAAGAACGAGGGGTCCAAGAACTAGGCGGCTGCGCCAGCGGTTGTACGGATCAGAGGGGAGATGGAGGCGGTTACGGTTGCCGGTGGCGCCGGGCTGACCAAGTGGCAGGCGGCGGCGCTTTCGGCTGTGGCGGGGTGGGTGTGGGCGGCGTCGTTCTTCGATCTCACGCGCAGGGCAGTGGCGGACCCAAGATTTTTGAGATGGGGGTACGAAGTTAAGAATCTACGGAGTATATATATAAGATAGAGAATTTTGATACACATAATATGTATATCTCATATAGTTAATCAAATAAACCTTGTGTGCAGGGGCGGCATGGCCGTCGGGAGCGCCGCCGCCGTTCAAGCTGGAATAGGGGAGGAGCTGCCGCCGCCGCATGGGCCGCCTGGCCGTGGGGACTTCTTCGCCGTCGACGCCGTGTCGGCCATTGGGTGTGGGTGCCCGGCGCCGCGCCGCCGCCGGCAGCCGTTCGCCGGTCACCGCGTCGCCAGAGACGAGGAGGCCAGGGGAGTGCTGTAGGCTGTGGCAGCTGTGCAAGAGAGATGGAGAGGAGGCAGGCACGGAGCAAGGCAGGAGGCGGCGTGGGAGGCAGCCAGGCAGAGGCAGGAGCCCGCCGGTCGCCGCGTCGCCGGAGCCGAGGAGGCCAGGGGCGCGCAGAGATGGAGAGGAGGCGGCGTGGGAGGCAGCCAGGCAGAGGCAGGAGCCAGGAGGCTAGGGTTAGGTTAGAAAATGCCAATTGGACCTTTTGGCTAATGGGCTGAATTTGCTAAATTACCTGCACTTCTAGTTTATATATATATATATATATATATATATATATATATATATATATATATATATATATATATATATATATATATTTATTTATTTATATTTATATATATATATACATATATATATACATATATATATATACATATACATATATATATAGTTGATTTTTTGCAAAAAAATTTGGGGGTACAACTGTACCCCCATGTCCCATGGTGCGTCCGCCCCTAGCGCAGGGCGCGCGCGCTGGTGCAGCCGTGGGTCACCCGCCGCGTTCTCGCCGAGACGCCGTCCATCCTCAGGTTCCAGGTTCGTTCTTGTGCTGTTTCACCTTATGGTTGTTTCCAACTAGTAACCAACGGAGTAAAGTCCATTACCGGTGCTTAAACTTTTTATGCTGTGTCATCCCGGTCTATAGACTTTTAAAGTGTGTCATCCCGATCCTTAAACTTTCAAAATGTGGCAATATCCTATGTAGTTGTAGCAGTGAACTTTTTATACTGTGTCATCCCGGTCCATAGACTTTCAAAAGAAATTGCCACACTTTAAAAGTTTAAGAACCGGGATGACACACTTTAAAAGTCTATGGACCGGGATGACACAGCATAAAAAGTTTAAGAACCGGTGATGGACTTTACTCTAACCAACGAAAACAAAAGGTTGAAAGAAAGGAAGGAAGGAAATATACTGCATTTGCGGTTCTTTTGTTATGAAAGGTGGAATTATTACCCATCCTAGTACGCAGTTGATGTTCTTTTTGTTGCGATTGATGTTTGTAGGATTTGGTATTTTGTAGAAAGAATCGGGACGTTTATCTTCTGAGAGGGAGGAGGGAAGAAGCTGATTGGATCAAGTAATTTGAGATGAATTTGACTTAGAAATACCTGTAGTGGATAGGAAAGAAACAAAGATAAATATTGTCTTATAAAAACATTGATATCCTTGTTGTATGGATTTACTTGGCTTCGATTTCTAAGTTGTACCTCCTTGTATGTTTCTTTTCTTTTCTTTTTTTGCTGTTGAATTATTGCAGAGGTTGCATCACAAGTTGCTGGACAATTTCTTCTTTGTGCTGTCATGCGTTGTCTCTGTCCCTTTCTACACAGGATTCCTCCCTCTCCTCTTCTGGGTATGTTTTATGTCTTATGGCAGATTGATCATTTCTTTTCATTTCGTTTCTGTAATTCCAGGTGGGATTTGTTAATATGAAAATAAGCTTGTCATGTGGCATACAAATAGTACAACCTTAGACATATAGGAAATGATACTTATACCCTTAACACCCCCTTAAATACAAGGCATATCCAATTGTATTTGAAATGGTTGACACTAAAATAAAGAAAATCTAAAATCCGAGTATTGAAGATGTCGTCATAGCATGCGGCTCTTGAAAAATTGTGTCAGAAAGATCGCCTCCCATCTGAAATCGTGCGGCAGCCCATAAAACACAAAGTGCAGGAGCCGGGAAGGTAGAGACAAGCGGGAGCAAAGTCGATCGCGGTAACACGATAAAAAGGATGCGGAAAGTGACACAAGTAGAGAGCTTGTCAAATCAAGTCGAAGAGGTAGATAGAAGTATAGCAGTACGGATCAAAGCCCAAGATGGCGGTGGCGCAGTGCACAAGCGCAGCGAAGGCATGGTGCAGAAGAAGCACTGCGGCCTTGGAAGCTCGGGGCGGCAGCTCAAAGAGAAGCGGCGGCATCATAAAGACATCTACGATCTGCAGCGATTCAAAGAGAAGAGCAGCGACTGCGGCTATGCAAAAAGGAGAGGACCACAAACCGTGGCTAGCAAAGCAATCGATATGATTTGACAAGGATTTTGTGGACTCGCACGGCTTTGACGAACTCAAAGAGAGATGCTACAGACTTGAATGAACGTAACGGAAGACTCAAAAGGAAAAGGCTCAAAGCACTTCAGATACTAGCAGTAGAAATGTCAGCACAGCAATAGTACTATGCTTCATATTCCCCTCCTCTCCTCTCTTCATCCCCTCACTCCCTCCCATCTCTCTCTCTCTCTCTCTCTCTCTGCCCCTCTCCCTTTCTCTCTCCAACACCGGCCAGAGACCAGGGAGGAGGGAGAAGCCGGAGGTGGAAAGAGGCGGTGGCCCAAGGGGCGCGCGTGGGAGACGCGGCGTCGGCAAGGAGACCAGAGCCGGTGCAGGCAGCCACGGGAGAGGCAACGGTGGGATTCGGCAGCGGCGACTAAAAGGCGGCAGCGGCAACGGAGGCCAGGAGGTGGGAGGCCTGAGGTGGCAAGGAGGGTGCCGGATCTGGCCAGGCAGTGGTCAGGCGACCAGATCCACATGGGAAGGGCCGGATCCGGGGTGGCGGTGGCCGGATGCGTGGCGGCAGTCGCCGGATCTGAGGTGGCGGCGATTGGATTCGGGCGGGAGGCTACCTGGCGTAGGCGCGGCGGTCGGAATGGCGGCCCACGAAGAGGGACCACCAGATCCAAGCGCGTCGACAACCTGATCCGTGCGGTGAGTCGGCGGCGGTCCAGGCGGGGCGTAGCTGGATCCGCCTAGATCCGGCCGACGGCGGGCATGGCGGCCGGGAGGTAGCGGATCCGGCTAGATCTGGCGGGGACGGCCCGGCACAGGCGCACTGGTGCGAGCGCGTTTAGGCGGCGGGCACGGTGGAGTCGAGCAGCGGCCAGAAGAGGTGGCCGCCCCCAAGAGTGGAGCACACTCCTCCCGACGGCGGTGGCAGTGGCTGCCGACGGTGACCGGCGGCGGTCAGAGCGGAGGTTAGGTTTAAAATCTAGACTCTGATACCATGTTAATATGAAAAGAAGCTTGTTATATTGCAATAGCCTATGGGGTATGTAAATAATATAAGGACTATAAGGACCCAAACCTTAGACATATAGGGAATGACACTTATACCTTTAACAGGATTAATTGTGAATTGTTCTTGTTTTCATGGATACTGTAGAGTGGACACTGCAAGCTGGCTAGGCAGATGACCCTCCTCATGGCTTTCTGCGATTACCTTGGCAACTCTGTGAAGGTTATCATCTAGTTCTCATACAATGGGTGGGAGTTAATATTTGCAGTCCGATTGGTTTAGCTGTTGACACTTTGGATATTTCTGGATATAGGATATAGTGTCAGCTCCACGGCCAAGCTCTCCTCCTGTGAGAAGAGTCACAGCTTCCGAAGATGAGAAGGAAAATGCCATGGAATATGGATTGCCTTCATCGCACGCTCTAAATACTGTTTGTTTGATGGGGTATATTCCTATTCTCTCTCTCTCTCTCTCTCTCTCTCTCTCTCTCTCTCTCTCTCTCTCTCTCTCTTGAAGATGTGTATTGCAATGTGTTTATTGGATTTGCTTGGATTAGGGAAGTTCAAAAAGATTTTATGGCTAATGCTGCTTCCGGTAAATGCAGATATTTGTTGCATTATGTCCTAACATATGGACCGCATGACGGTGTTCTGATTGCCACGGGTTTATCTCTAGCTTTCTTGCTTGTTATGCTAATTGGCATTGGTGAGTCTTTAATTTCTTTATGTGACTGTCTCTTAAGAGTTAACAAAAGATACTGATGATGTGGTTTACTTGAAATTGGTAGCAAGGATATACTTGGGCATGCACAGCTTGACTGATGTTATCGCCGGAATCTGTTTTGGCTTTGTGATCCTTGCTTTCTGGTTGGTTGTCCATGATCATATTGATGCCTTTGTTGTCTCCGGGCAAAACGGTATGTGTATATGCCGCAGCACTTGCTACTGTGTGCCTGGTGATATGTAAAATGTGATATTCAAAGGCGAAAGAGTATTCTCATATTTCTTTTCTTCTGCAGTTACATCCTTCTGGGCAAGCCTTTCTCTATTGCTGTGCTTTGCATATCCAAAGCCAGAATTCCCAACTCCTAGCTTTGAATACCATACAGCATTCAACGGGGTGGCTTTCGGAATTGTAAGAACTCTCTGTTTTTGACTTATGGTTGCTTAATCCAAAATTTTATTGCCTCTGAACCTTGCTTATGTCATACTGGATTCTGGTCACATTGAGAATATTATCTGCAATGGACATAGACTTGAAAACCAAAATAATTTAAGATGAAGCAATACGGCATGCACTCTTGCTGGTTCCTTATGAGACCTTTCTCGACCTTCTGTTTAGAACATCTCTAGTTTTTACTTTAATTTGCCAATGGAATTACGATTATCTCTCGGATTTGAACTGTAGTTCATAATGTTGGTCGTTGACTAAATATATGTCCTATCCAATTTGAATAATTTCTTAGCACAAATCTTTCTCCTGTGTTTATTCAGTTATTGATACACCCTGTTTACTGGTGTGAATTTTATGGTCTACATGAAGAAGTTCTGACAGTGTTTTTTTTACACACCTGATTCAGGTCTATGGCATCAAACAAACCTACTTCCATTTCCACAACCCTGATGTTCCCCTCATTTTCAGCCCACAACTACCCCTTCTTGCATTTGTCGGGAGGGTCCTCGTTGGGATCCCAACCATCCTAGTCGTGAAATTCTGCAGCAAAGCGCTCTCCAAATGGCTCCTGCCAGTTATGTGCAACACCCTGGGCATTCCTATTGTATCATCCTGCTATGTTCCAGCGCTGAAGGCGTCCGACAGCAGCAAGAACAAGTCGGACGCCAAGAACACCCTGGGCATTCCTTCTGGTTATCTCCAGAAGGCCTTCTCCCTCTTCCCCCAGAAGGCATACGACGTGGACACCGGCATAAGGTTTGTCCAGTACGCGAGCCTTGCATGGTCAGTGGTCGACTTGGTGCCAGCCGTATTCACCCATTTAAATCTGTAGCCAACCCAACAAGCTACCATTTTGTTTTTCTCTTTGCGGAGGCGCCCAATGGGCTATTCCTACTCATAAGACACCGTCTTGTGAGGCTGTAAATTCAATGATCTCAAGTTTGTTTGTTTTTTTGTGTTGTACGTTTTGCTAGCACGCCCTCCATGGATGGTGTTTCTGTAGAGGTGTTTATCCAAAGTAGCAATGAGGAAGTATTAACGTATTATTACAATTTTTTTCCCTTGTGTTTTGTAGTTGGATCATCTATGTTGATGTGGCTTGCATGTTGTATGTTCCCCTTGTACTAGTAAGATATCCGTGTGTTGCAACGGAGTATCAAAAAAATATGATATATATCAGCAAATGTGATTTAAAACTGTACCACGGCTGCCTTACGACCATGGCACCTTACGATCACGGCGGTCTTACGATCACGGCGGTCTTACGACCATGGTGTCTTCGACCACATTGCCACGACCATATCCAAGCACCGACCGGGTTCTTAAACTTCCAACAGCTGCTTCGACTATGGCGCATCATCTCGATGCAACGACCACAGCTTCTCACATACTCAGAGTCTTTGACTGCCTTCATAGTCGTAGTTTTCAATTATGGCTTTGGACACGGTTTCGACCACTGCTTCGCGGCTTCAACTATTGCTTCGACTATTGGCTTCAACTGCTTACAACCTATCAAGATTAATTTTAACAGAAACACTGATAAAAGGAGCTGTACTGCGGCATACACGCTGAGTATGCGTATTGCCCTTCAATGAGTTGCTGTTTTGTGAAATAATAATGGGATTCGGTTAATGTCTACATTTTAACGAAGATCAATAAGAACTTCGTTTTTTGTTCCTTATATGGTTTCCATATTTTCTAGAAGAATGCCAGCTTATAGTTTCACGGTAGGGGCGTAGCCATCGGGGGAGCTTAGTGAGGCTTGAGCCTCACCTCCCTCGGTGACAACTTTATGCATAGTAAAAATAGAGAGAGAAAGAGAGGGATTAACAAACTCAAAGATAAGTTAGCTCTCCTTGATGGAAAGGTTAACAATAAGCATGAAATTAAAGAAAACGATGACGAGGAGGAGAAGAAGTGAAAATCATAAAATTAAAGAAGAGCTAATCAATCAATCAAAAAAAAGTGAAATAACATATGTAAATCACAAAATTAAAGAAGAAGAAGAGGAGGAGGAGGAGTGAAAATCATAAAATTAAAGAAAAGATAATCAATCAAAGAAAAAAGATGAAAGAAAGTGAAATATATATGAACCTTTTTGAGTCTGGAGATGACGGTGAAGAGCTCGATGAACCTCTGGTTGATCTTCTTCCTCCGCCGCCACTCCGCGATGATGTGGTCCTGCATGTGCCCCGAAGGCACCGAGCCCCCCGCCATGAAAATGATAAGAACATTGGATAGAGTGTAGAAAAAGATACCATCTTTTGTTTCTATCGTCTCGTGATTCAAATTAACTTAATTCTGGTATGTTTCGTATGATTTAAATTTTCATTGTCATGCATAATTTTCTTTTATATCACTAATTTTGATATGTTTTATACATAGATGACTTATCGCTACTCCGCACCCATGGCGCTTTCTATTATCGAGATACCTACTTTCTATTTATCTATTTTTTATTATTTGTCTCCATCCGATTTATAATTTCTATATAAATTTGAAATTTTATAAGAGTAGAAAACTAATTTTGTGTTAACTTAGGCCCCGTTTGGCACAGCTCTAGCTCCGAGATCTATGCTGGATCTGTAGTTTGTTGACTAAATTAAAGTGATTTAAATATTTTTATTTAATATATAATATAAATGAAATGAGTCATGTAAATGCACTTAACATGTCTGCAACTCTAGATCCAGGATTTCCTAGAACTATAGATGACCAGCTCTGCCAAACGGGGCCTTAGTTTAATCCTATAAATATTAAGCTCATCCTTAATTATATTCTTGACTTCGCCACTGTTTCACGGTAAGAACTTCGTTCGGTTGGTGATAGTACGCACTACGTGATATGAAATTCTCAGTTTTCCTTTTGTATCCGCCCTATCGTTCAGTGTGCAGTACACTACTGGATATGAAAAATCGGATGCAAATGTTGAAGAAGAGAACTAGTTGCTTTATATACAGCTGCCTGCTATCAGTATCAGTATCAAATAATTTCTGTGCCTTCTATACATTTCTAAGCTTTATAAGTTACAAGCTACAAACACCTAGCAACAAAAACACAGGATTTCCTGTACGCATCATGTCAGACCCAGATTTTACCATCTGGAATCGTCTGTGATTCCACCGCACTATTCCCTGGATCAGTACTGAATATCAAAAATCATATCATGCAGAAACGTAAATATAATAATGGACTTACTCATGGGCCGATTAGGCCGAAATCAATAAAATGCAGCAGTAGAAACGAAGCACACAGGTGGGACCCTCAGGACATGCCTACATGCAGCCAACTGGAGGTTCACAACCTAATTCTTTACACCCCATCATCTTCATCATCATGTCCAGTTATATAGTCGAAGCGTAGCGACTTGAATCCTGATTCTGGATTAGTTGTAAGAGCGAGGGTGAGCACAAACCACCGTGCTTCGCGAGCCAATACACAGGATGCAAATAAATAATATGCATGGCTAATCAAGGAAAGATTCAGGTTATTTTATTTGCCATAAATTGCTTTTGAAGTATGATACATAGAAATTTTCTGAGATCTAGCAGTGTGAACTAAATCATATTATGTGAAAGAATGTGATAATAATAGCGATACAGATTCTACCCACCGTTACATGGCCTCTGCACCATATGCTTAATCATTCAACGTTATAACCGCTTACCTTATCACTGGGGCAACACCCAGGGCAACACAAATTAGGCGCGGGTGAGCTGGAGCCGAGCACGGGGCAAGGAGGAATGAAAGGGAGGCCGGGGCTATGAATAGGCGCGGGTGCTGTGGGGGAACTGTAACCGACGTCCCAGGAGCAGCGCGCAGTGGGGGCGGCGGCACGGCGGGCATGGCGCGGCGTGGGGGCGCAGAGAGGGCGACGGGACGGCGGGGCAGGCGCACGCAAGGCATGGCGACGGGAGCTGTTCGGCGACTTGATGGAGGCAGTTGGCGCCAGGGAAAGGTGAGCTGACGAGCTTCGGTGTGAGAGCAGCGAGGTGACGGGAAAAACAATTGCGTCCGGAGGAAGAAGAGGCAGGCTGTGGGGGGAAAAGAAAGGAAGACGGCGGGGGCAGGAGCCGGGGCCCACGCGCGGAGGGAAGGAGGGGGAGAGAGAAGGGAGGAAGGGGGCCGCATGGAGGTGGGAAGAAAAAGGAGGAATGGAGGGGAAAACAAGGAATTTTTTTGAATTTGGATTTGTAAATTTTTAGTTCTGCATAATTTTAAAATTTAACTTTGGTTCAAATATCCAGATAGAAAATATAATATTCCTTTATTGTTGATTTTATTTATTTTGCCCTCGGATGTCGATTTTGATATTATTTCGTCCTGAATTGCATATATATATATATATATATATATATATATATATATATATATATATATATATATATATATATATATATATATATATCCATGGGTCAAGTATGCTGATTGAATTTAAAGAAGAATTTTTATTTATTTAATTAATTAATTAATTATTATTATTATTGGTCTAATCATTTAGAGATATATTCTAATATTCTTTTGGCTTCATTTATTGACTTGAATTTGAACTCAGGATGTTGGTATTTTGAATTTATGAGATGTACTGTCATTTTCTATTTTTATTATTTGTATGACCATTATTTGCACTTGGGTTTATTTCTGAGTTATTAATTTGCATATCATGAAACTCAAGAATCTCAAATAGATATTCAGAAGAAATTGGAATACCAGCAAAATGCAAGAAAAACTTTTAAAAATTTCACATTTTTGAATACTTGAAATTTTAAAATGTTACACATCACTTGTAAGCATGGACGTAATCCTGAAAATAGAAGTTCTTGTCGATGAAATTCGCGAGCCAGCGTGACGCGGCGAAGCACAAGACGGCTGCAGACACAAGGGCGGTTCTCTGGACAACCGACGTGACCAGCGTCCCCTTGGCGACGGCGAGGAACCCGACGACGGCGACCGACGCGACCTGCAGGGCGACCTCGAGCACCTTCGTGGCTTTCAGCGCTGCGCTGCAGCTCGTGCACTGCGCGACGTGCGACCAGTACCTGTTGATGGCATCAGGAACAACTGAGCGTCACAAAATTCACAGTGCACTGAATCCTCTGGCGTTCGAAGTTTCAGGTTGCCGTGAAGAAGAGTGTGGGTTCATTTTTACCTTTCCAGGAGTCTATCCTTGGTAGGAGTTGGTGGCAGCTGATCAACTGCAGGTTTAGCCCAGCCAACCTGACACTTGCAGTACTTTCTGAACCAGTTTCTGAAGGCGATGACCATGCTATCCGATGATGTGGGCACATAGCAAGCTTTCTGCCAGTTATCAAGGCCGGCTGCAGCAAAATTGCGCTCCTGGAATGAACAAAAACACATGGCATGAATCAGAATCAGAATCACAATCAGAAAGCAAGCTTGAGCTGAAAAATGTTACCTCGATATGGAGAAGGTAGACATCTGCGTCCAAGATGGCATTCTGGGCGATGTGGTAGTACCAGCGTGGTATGATCTTGTCGAGCCAGACGCCGACGTTCCGCGCGAACGCCCAGATCACCCTGCTCCTTCCCGGAGCAACCGGAACGCACAGGAACACGAGCATGACCCGAGGCTGCTTCTTCTGCGCAAACCAAACCAGGCAGGGAACTTAACAATGCCAAGCGGTTCTTCTATGAATTCCTACCAGTTGCACTTCCATTGACAAATTAACGGAGAGGGGATTGGTTGATTCATACCTCTGCGTCTCCTGTAGTCGGCGAGCCATAGAACGTGCACGGCGCGGCGAACTTGAAGTAGCCCCTATCCTGCGCTGACAGGAACCCGTCGATGCTCGCCTCCTCTACCTTCATCTTGATCGGGGCGCCGCCTTCTCGGTCGAACTCAACTGTGAAGAAGAGATGAACATTCCCAACAACGTAAGCTCAATACACTGGACTGACGAAAGAACAAGTTTTTTTGCAGTAGAAATCAAAAGATAAGTGATCATGTCAGAGGAGGGACATATCTTCCGGGGTCTTCTTTCTTGCGGATCCCGCGCATCATCCCCTTGTGCGCGTGCGGGACATGAGCAGGGTCCATGACGTTCTCTGCCAAAACATCGTACCTGCAATGCAATGAATTGTGAATGTGCAATGCAGATAGACCGATGGAAGCATCAAGAATTCAGAGAAGGGTGATGCCAGATGTTATTTTTTTAACTATCATTCAGTAAATTTTTTCCTAAAAAGATCTCTCAAATTTTTTCCTAAAAAGATCTCTCTTAAAAAAAGAACGATCTCAGATAGACCGATGGAAGCATCAAGAATTTAGAGAAGGGTGTTGATAAACATCTCCCAGATGTTTTCTTTTAACTATCATTTAGTGAATTCTTCTTCTAAAATATTTTCTCTAAAAAAAAGATCGTTGAATATCTAATTCAACGGTTTTAAATTTAAATAATTGTTAGAAAGAAAATACCAGGCTTTAGAGGAAGGATGAGCCTTTACCCGTAGAAGAGGTCCCTGATGCCGTACACGGTGACGAAGGAGGGGTCGTCGATCTCCGGGATGTAGGGCGGCCGCTTCCTCTGCAGCACGTCCTTGTGCTCGGGATCGCTTCTCGGGTAGAACCACAGGATGTTGTTCTGCACCACGCTGGGGTACGACGCCACGCACGCTTTGCTGTTCTTGTGCACCTGCAAATGTTGCAAGGATGGCGGCAAGTGGAAGATAGGAAGGGAGGAGGAGGAAGAAGAAGAGTGGTTGTGAAATGTGTGGATGGCGTACAGGAGGGCCGAGGGCGGGGGCCTGGGGGATGAACTGGCAGGCGCCGCGGCCGTCGAAGCACCAGCCGTGGTAGACGCACTGAAGGCGGCCCTTGTCGTCGATGCGGCCCTCGGAGAGCGGCGCGAGGCGGTGCGGGCATGCGTCATCGAACACGCGCCACTCGCCGACGCCGCCGGCGACGGTGGGGTCGAACCAGGCGACGATGCGGAGCCCCAGCACCGTCTTGCCGTGCGGCGCGCGCGGGTCGAGGTCGCACACGGGGGCCACCGGGTACCACTGGTCCAGCCAGTCGAACCGTTCCTCCTCGCCCGACGGCGACGGGAGCGCGGACGGCGGATCCTCCGTCCTTGGCGTCTCGGCCGCCACGGCCGAGACCGACGACAGCCGCCGGGCGGCGCGGCGCCAGCGCCTCTGCGTCACGAGGCGGGCGGCGGCTGGCCTGGCGTTTAGCGGCGCGGTGGTGGGGAGGGCAATTGAAGGGCAGGCGCTGGGGAGGCGGAAGAGGGAGAGGGGATCCATGTCGCGGGCGGCGAGGGTGGAAGCAGGCGGCGCCGGGAATGGAAGGCGGGATGCGGTTGGCCGGTAGAACTTATCGGCAGCTGGACACGTGAACTGCATGGGAGCCCTACGTGCTTTTAAAAATCAATACACATCCTAGTCGGGAGTTAAAGACGAATTTGACACTGTTACACAGCACAGTATATTTATAAAAATAGTTATATATGTATCGTAATTACTATTATAAAAGAATGAGTTGATGGTTGTATGTCCCTTCTCCTCTAACCGTCACATTCTTAACTTCTCATCACTCTACACATTTCAATTGATCAGAGTAGCCATCTTTCATATCATGATTCTCTATATATTTAATAAATTTTGTTGCAACGCACGAGCAGATAATTAGTATAAATAAAAATATTACTTTTGCTATTCGGTGGGCGGGCGGTAGTGCCAGCGAGGCGACACGCGACAAGGCCGCCGACCGACTTAATTAACTGCCTTAATTTTTTATATTTAATATTTTTTGAATTTTAAAATATATCAAATAAGCTCAAAAAATTACAAAAATTTATGTACAGTCTCCTGACATAACATACCTTGCAGTGTAATTTTTGGGTAATTTTATCCGTTGTCAATGTTGCTCAAAAATTCATACAATTTTAATATTTTTACGAGTTTTTACATATAGCAAACGAGTTTCAAAAATTATGAAATTTTATGTGAAGCCTTCCGACATAGTTATAGTTATTGTCTTTTTCGGGAATTTTATATGGTCCGAATTTACCATGTTTATTCGGGTTAACTTAATTATGAATTTAACGATCTTCATGCATCTTTTGAAGTGGCATGTGTCGGTCAATCATGTTATATTTTATTTCCTGCTATCTAGTTCGCACAATTGTCACTCTCTGTGTATGTGCCCCCTCGCGCGCTCTCTCATTCGCACTAATGTCATTATGTCTGTGTCGTCTCCCTCGCTCGCTCCCTCGTTTACACATTTGTCAGTGTTACGATGTTGTCTCCCCTCACCCCGAAGCACTGCTCGTGATAATAGGTCCTCAATGTACGGGGTGAGCACACGCGGTATTGGTAGGTATGACTTTACCGGAGTTTCTGAAACACTCGTACGATGAGAAACACCGTTACCACTCATGACTAACGGGTGGCGCGGCTGGCCCTTCACCGTTCAAGCTGCGAGGGGGGAGGGATCCGTGGGCGCTGGACGAGCTCTACGTCCCAACCCTATGGGCCACGGGTTTATTACCCTTTGCGAGGCTGGTCTCCACTAGGCACGAGTTCACTATCGACGACAGCCTACTCGCGGCACTGGTGGACAGGTGGAGGCCCGAGACGAACATATTCCACTTTCGGTGAGGTAAGATGACGCAGCGAGAAGATAGCAGTGGCTCAGATGGATGAGTCATATCACATCTAGTGTGATGTATTTTTTGAACTGCTGTAATTACTTTTAATTGTACACGTATTCCTAATGTATAAAATTATAAAACAAAGTGAAATATTCGTAAATTTATGATTAAGTTAACCCGGATAAACGTAGCAAATTTAGACCACATAAAATTCCGAAAAAACACAATAACTATAACTATGTCGGGAGGCTTCATATAAAATTTCGTTATTTTTGAAGCTCGTTTACTACATGTAAAAACTCATAAAAATATAAAAATTGTATAAATTTTTGAGCAACATTGGCAATGGTTAAAATTACCAAACAATTACACTACGTGGTATGTTGTGTCGGGAGGCTGTATATAAATTTTCATAATTTTTTGAGCTCATTTGGTATATTTAAAAATTCAAACAAACTACATTCGCATGCATGCGTCATTATAACTTTCAAAATCTCATAATATTTCCTTCCATTTTTTTCTGTGTACTTATCTTCAAGACAAGAAGTCTGTGGCACTATAATATGAAGATGACCTCTGCACACCCAATTATTCTTGTGGTTTTTGCAAACTTAATATGCAATTGTTGAAACCCGTTATGCATCATGATTGAAAGATAAAAGTCGTACTCATATTTTGGTCAAGAAATAGTCGTGCTCATATTACGAAACAACATTCATATCCTGACTTCATGCACACCCTGCCTAAGAATAATTTCTACTACCAGACGGCTAATTTGACTAGTGTGAAGCTCAGTTGACAGAATACAGCAATATGAGCCAAATTTTCCTATACAGCTAAAGCTGGAGGAATCAAGCTACAATCACTATACAGCTATGTTTTCTTACATAGAACAGCTATTTTCCCATTCATCTTGGTGTGCTAAACAGAACTAAAAGAACTAAGTCAGCCACCACATCAATGAGATCACCACACCATTCTCCCGACCACAGGAATCCAACTACAAAATCAGATGCATATTCTGTTGTATAATTTTTCTTATTTTCTTCCAAGTTTGGCAAATGATTTTACCTTAATTATAAAGTGAGTCTATGACATATTGAATGTATTTCACCAAGTGGCAATCTTTGCGGTGGCAATAATCGATTTTCCCAATATATTAAAGACATGTTTGGAACGTAAGAATTTCAAGTGAAACAATTCTATTACGCAGGAATTCTGGGAGATCTCCATGTTCCAAAAAGTGACTAAGCCTATCCGATTTACACAAATCCAACCTGTAGTTGTAAGCGATGGCATCAGGTTCTAAGTGCAAGCTAATATGATATTATCCTATTCCATTTTGCTTCCTCAAGTTCATTGATATAATCAGCAAAGCGGTAATTGAAGAAAGAACATTCCTAGTCTTTAGTGGCAACTCGGTCATCCATGCTCTCGGTTTTTCCACGCAAATAAATGAGGAAAATTTGGCGTGTCATCAGAAGTTTCTTGCTTGACAGTACTACTTCATATCCTTTTAATTTTTTTGGGAAGCAACAATGCAGCCTTGATAATTGGGCCTATTCTTTTTGTTAAAACTTATGTCTTTTGACTGTGGCTTGTGGTTTTTGAGCTGTTCGTGTGAGAGATTACAGAGTAACAGAAACTCACGTGTTGTTTTTGTCGATATAAATAAAGTCAGTACAGAATATACTACAATTAACTAGTAGATCTTATCTTAAAAAGATACTTCGTTTAAAAATTAGTTACTGTAGAAAAGCTGAAAAACAGTTTTTAGAAGCTGAAAAAAAACGAGCCCAAATGTTGGCTCTGTTGCCTTGTTTAATGTGGCATGAAAATATTCCTGACATGCAAACGTCACTAATCTAATCCTCATTAAATCTTAAAAAAATTCTTAATGAACGAGTTAAGCACGCATTAAACTCGTAATTTCCTACCCAGCAAATTTTACGCATGAACTCACTCACATCATGGCATAAGCTAGTGTTCTCTAACCAGTAAGACACCTATCTCCCATAGTGAAACTAGAAATAACGAACATGGGGATGATTACCTACGTACAAGAATTCAATATCTACTATAAATAATCACATAGAAGGTTTTTGTCCCACCTTCGCCGCTACCGGTTATTCTATTATCTACATTTTTTTTGGGTATAAGAGAGATACATGTAACATATACATATAGAATTTTTTGTACGAATAATCTATTTTTTCTTCGAAATTACAAAAATATACCCGTAAATTTTTTTTTACAAAAATAAGCTCCAGTCGACTAATGAGGGGCGACTGAAGCCTATCGCCCAATAGGAGGGGCGATTGGAGCCTATCACCCAACCAAAGGCCGACAGAGTCCCTGTCGCCCTACCCTCGAGTGACTACAGCCAGTCACCCCCCCCCCCCCCCGTTTGGCGACTTTCATACAGTCGCCCAATGGGGGGCGACTGCACTCAATCCCCTGTGAATGTTTTAAATTTTGTCAATTGTTTTAAAGTGGTAAAAAATCTGCTGGAGTAGTAATAAAAATTTATGTTCATGTATGTTGTAGGTGCGTAAAAAAATTTGAAATTTTTTTTAGGAACGATTGATAGTAGAACGATCGATACATACGATGGTAAGTGATATTTTGATGTTACTGAGAATCTTCATGTAGTTGCCATCATTGAAGTTCACTATTCGTTTCGAGCGTGCATCGAGTAGGTAACGAGGAGTACAAGTAAGCACAGCACAGTATTAAAAACTTCACATCGTAAATAACAAACGTAAGCAGTACATGAAACAATTGTGTACAATCAGGACTACCCTCAGTCGCCACCCTGGCCTGCACCGGCTCCACGCCCGTGTCCTCCCGTACGGCCCCGTTTGGCCGTCCTCCGCTACAACAGGTTACGACGCTCCGAGAACGTAAAACGATCAAGAGCGTGTCGCACCCGCCTCTGAGCTGGTGGAGTCAGCTGCACCTCTGGCTGTGTGCCCTCCGGTGTACCGAGGAGGGCACTGCCAGAGAGAACCTTTGGTGCTGTGTCAGGAGGTGCAGACCCAGATGCCTACCTGACCCACTCGGAGAAGTATTGGTCCGGATCGTCCGGGCTCGTGGAGGGGCCGAACCGCTGCTCGGACGAGAAAAGACCTGCAAAAGTAATATCGTTAGTTTCAGATGTAAAACATTGCGATAAAACGGAGATCGTACGATACGTACTCTCAGTTGGCGTCATCGCGCCTAGAGGAGGGGCGTATGACGTCGAGTACACCCCCTATGCGGGTAAGCCAGGGATGTACGGAGGACGCGAGAACATCTGCCCTGGCGGTGTAGGAGGTCGTCCCCAGGCAGATCCTCCAGCCTTGTCCGGGTGAGGTGCTGTAGGACATGCCCACGTAGAACCTCCAGAGTAGTGCCACGCCGGTCAGGGTGGAACCGGTGGCCGAACCGTCCATGTGCTGGGCGTGGGCGTGGAGACCGCTAGTAGCCTCGTGCAGGACAGTAGGTGCACGACACGTGTACCTCACTCCTTGAAACGACGGTACACGCTGATGTGCTCCTCGTAGCCCACCTTGGCACCTGCAGCGAGCCTATGCAGTATACTCTCGGCCTCCATGCCAATCAAAACAGTGACTTGATTGAAGCTAACTAGTAATAGAGTTTTGTAGTTGAAAAGTTCGTGACAAAAAATCCTAGTAGCTTGAATCCATAAATTGTTGTTCTGAATATAATTTTGTGAAGAATGTAACTTTGCAATATTTTTTTGAAAATTTTTTTGAAAAAGAAAGAAAAGAAAACTCAATCCCTACTGGTTGTATTTGTTTCTCAAAAACTGAGCATGTTTTTGGTAGCTTACTTGTAACAGTGGCCATCTAGTAATTGCGATTGCACATCGACAGATCATTGCTACTAACGTAGTGCAGCTAATTGTTGGTTCCTAAACAGCAGCAGTTCAATATTAGCTTTGTGAACCCTGCTTGTAAAGTCATAACCAAGTTTACTAATCGGGAGCCAAAATTTTCTGGTTTTGTGAGAATGGTCTTTTCATGGACTACATGCGTATAACAGTACCAAGCTGCCATGTTGTTTGTTCTATGCCGATAACATGCAAGAGTAGTGTGAAGTGGGCCAAAGCAAACGGAGTTTAATGGGCTGCATGTGAAAAACAGCTGCGATCCAGGTGGAGGTGGGGGGTGCGCTTCGCGCGTAAGAATTGCTGACAGGGAGGGAGTCGCGCCCTAGGGCTCGCGTTAGCGCTGTAGTCGCACCCTATTATGTGACCGGCGGTGCGTCGTGCAGAATTGACTGCCGCAGCGACCTCCTGTTGGCGACAGCGACGAACGAGCGTGGTCAGGCAACCAATCGCCAGTAGCCAGTGAATCACTAATGAATCCTGGACGTGCCTGCTGTCAGTTGTCACCTACTTCTAGCTGCTGCTGTCCCAGATATGACAGCCTTCTAGAGAGTCTACATACTATTCTAGCGACACATTAATCGAACACCAACTACTGATGGAAACCAGAGAAACAACACCTGCCACGAGCATCAAAGAGCGATAGAGCTCTGTTCAAGCCCACAAGCACATCAGTCCAGAACTACCCCAGATGGTAACCAAAAGGCCAGGGGGTACCGAGTACTCGACGTACAGCTACAACACCCCAAATGGAAAACATCGTCGTTCCTAGTTGGTGCTACGAGAAATATATTTGGATAGAAGCAAAGTTAACCCGAACGCCAAAAAAAGTAGAGCAAAAAATTCCAAGTGCTGAGAGCCCGAGAACACTACTAAAAAGTACGCAGTAGTCAAGGTTCAATCAGCTGTAGTCCAGGACACGAGCTCCGCTAAATAGGTTTTGCAACATTACAGAGAGCGCACAAGGAAGAAACTAGCAATCCACTAACCAGACCATAACTGTCCTTGCCACAGGTACCACCAATATTTCCTTTCATCGAACCACAGAGGCTTCATGGGGCAAAAATCATCGCATCTTTATGGAAAACAAAACCGGCGCTCAGAATACTTGTCGCAAAAGAATGCTAGTTCTTAAGTAAAACTATACGGCAAATCAAGATGTGTTCAGAAAGACCTAACGGCTCAACAGAGAACCATACAACTGCATTGTTCATCTCTACAAGAATCATGAAAAATAAAATTAGGTGAAATATGTAAGAAAGAGGGGGGGGGGGACAAAATGAATACAGAGGGGATAGTTTCCTCTGTCATACTACAAACTGCTGCTTGATGCTTCAACTCACCACTGCAGCCCCCAAGCCAAGCATCAACCAACTAGAGATAAGTGAGAACACAACGAATCCTTCCAGCTGTAGGTAGGTATACACTTGAATCACGATGCAGCAAAGCAGCTCACAATAGCCAAAGGAGCCATGGGCAAAAATATTAAGAATAACAAACAGGAGATTCGAGCAAAAAATATATCTGCAACCAGGAAATTCCACCTAGCTATCAAACCTTTGCTGCAGAGATCATCACCACTTTCGCATCACAGGAAATAGTCAGGCGTTCTACGAGTTACGTCTGGCTCTCCCCTTCTTGGGGCCGGCTCAAACTGCAGAATGACACATCATAATTCATAAGGTACAACAGAAAATAAGCGTGGAGAACTAGATAGCTAAGGTGTTAACAAAAAAGTGAAACCAACTCGTAGCACGGGTGTTGCAAAAAGCTGAGCATAACTCCAAACTCATGGCAAGCAAGCTGTCCATGATTCAAACTGAAGATCAAGACATATCAAGATGCGAAAATATCAAAAAATTTATAGCAGTAAGGACAATTAGTCCAGTACTATGGTTGGACTTTATATCAATTCTCAAATTGGTTAGCCTATGTACACAATATTTTCATATCAATCCAATACTTACAAGTGCTAGTCCAAATAAAGTAACCCTTATATGTTACAGAAATATCAAATATGTGATTTGGAAAATAATTTACTGATCTTGCATCTGGTGATCCATGTCCTCAGTGTGAACCGCAGTTCATCAGTTCGATTACTTATGTCACTTGCGGTACGTGAGCGGACATGTTCTTTTTATTTTTTGCAGTTGTCAAAATTCTTCATCTTTAGAAATAATCATGAAATCTGCAATAACAAATGATCGAATGTTACAAAGAGTCAAAGAGAATGTTACCTGGATGAAAGTATGCTCCCTACAATCATCAACTTCTAAGATGGATGCCATGTTTCCGCAGCGATAGCAATAATTAGGTGCACTAAATATGGTGACCACCTTTTGCTCCTGTTCAATGTCGTAAAGTGTAAATAAAATATAGCACGGAAACTACAGACAAGCATGGAGTTCAGGAGTAGATACTTACATGAGC
Organism: Dendrocalamus latiflorus; assembly: GCA_017311315.1. Taxonomy (NCBI): domain Eukaryota; kingdom Viridiplantae; phylum Streptophyta; class Magnoliopsida; order Poales; family Poaceae; genus Dendrocalamus; species Dendrocalamus latiflorus. Next base: position 32,942,625 of record CM029632.1, on the reverse strand, counting down.
CCAATTGAATCCCTCCATGACCAATTGATGAGCTCTAGCAATAAGTCTTAAATTATTGGTATGGTTGAACTGCTCTGATATATCCTGAAATGATAGAATTGGCAATGTCAGTGGAAACAGATGCATCGCTTAATATGGTGAAGAAAAAGAGAATGTTTTGTACAAAAAAAATACCTGTCCGAAGGTATATCCAGCACCTCGAGGAGAAATACCCCAACCACATCGATCATCGGGATCAGACCACAGAAGATCACACATGGGCCCTTCATGAGGAACTTCTTGGACTCGATCAAAGTTACGTATGTTATCAAGTGTCTCAATGGATGGTGATAATCCACCGTGCAAGCAAAATATTTCTGACTCGACCTACGAAAAGAATGAACAGCTTGCATGTAAATTTCACTAGATAAAGTGAAAACGAACTTCACATATTAAGTCACCCTATAAATGAAAATGATACAATAGTGCAATACACACCAATGCGGTCAAGGGGAAGTAGTCGAACAGATCTGTAAAGGTTTTCCACACATTTGCGTTTCCGTACCTGCAATAAATGCAGGAAAGTGATTCTCGTAATTCAATTCACCAAAAAGAACATGACATGGACAGCTTTATTTTGGACAGGACAAGTGGAATGATAAGTTTCATAACCTCTCACAAAAATTAGATCACTGGCATAATACAATCATGAAAAAGGTTTAAACTAATAATTGAAATGTTGGAAGATTGCCTAAATATTTTGTATGCATGATTCATTACTATGTTGGATTATCAACATAAAGTGGCAATTTCAAACAGAGTACTTATCTAAAATTGCATACCAACTTAAGATGAAAATTTGGCTCATATTAGTTTCATCTTAGGGCTTAGCCATAGCAATTGCAAGTTGCAGCCATACATGTGTAGGATGTAGACATCTTTTAATGGTAGTTCGGCAAAGCTGAGGTGTAATGCCTAGGCATGTTATAAGCAAATTAAACTAACAACTTTCCAGGATGTACTAGTCTTCAAGGACAAAGAAGGATCAAATTGAAGTAAATTAGTTCCTAGGGCATCTTGCTGTTTTATTATTACATACATTTATCAGAATAAGAATCAAGAAAAGATTGTTTAGACTTTAGAGCAGAATCATATGTACTACATACACAAAAAGATACTTACTTCCTTAAGCACTCATCGTAGAATCCATAAACTTGAGTGATCTGCAAATGTTTGACAAATTGTTCAGTCCAATTGTCATCGTGTACAAAGGGATAACGGAGAATGAAGTGATGTAACAAAAAACAATAGAAACTTCACATTATGTATCAGAAAAAATAACAAGCAAACTAAAAGAACCTGTGAAAAATTCTCCATACCTGTCGGCTTTCATGGTTTCCTCTGAGAATGGTGATTCGCTGAGGATAACGAACTTTTAAAGCCACCAAAAGCTGTTTGTTTTCAAGGATTACATTAGTACCAACTACCAAGAGCTACTAAAGTTACAAAATATTAGAAAGTTAAATGTGTCCACACAAAAAGCAAATTTGCTAAGTTACAAACAAATATTGCACATGAACGGCAATAATTTTTTTCTGTGGTGCAAGCATAAAACTATGTTGGTGCTTATGCTACTCTTACCGTGACAGTTTCGACGGAATAGTAGCCACGATCTACATAATCTCCCATAAATAAGTAGTTTGTATCTGGGCACTGGTAAAGGCAGAAAGCGTAAAGGTATTGAAGTTACGGCCTGTTCTTGATGACTCAAAAAGATGGCTCAAAGGAAGATGAACAAGAAAAGGCAACTGATACCTTTCCACCAATTCGGAACAGTTCTGCAAGGTCATGAAACTGCCCGTGAATATCACCACATATTGTAACAGGACTCTTAACAGGCTGCAAGAATGCCAAAGAGATCACCAAAGTTAAACTACCAACAAAACAAGAACCCATACCCAATTCTGAATCTAGCATATGAAAGGCAGATAATCATCTGAAGGAATCATTGTATATTTAAAATTCACACAATCCACAGGTCTAACTTCAGTTTGTATGGCCATTTAAAAAAACTAACTCCATACCATTTGCCACACAAGATGCAGAGCAAACAAAAGTAAATTTTGTCATGAATTATGATAGTGTTCTGTGTCTATTCAATCCAATAATGTTGAAAGCCTGTAATTCAGGAAAAAGTTTTGAGTGAACTCTGCTGAGATGTCCAACCACCATTACCATCAAAAGACAAAGTGCAGCTGGATTCCTTGGTTCAACCTGTCCCTACAGTACGATTGAAAGCCTGGTACAGTCCCATACATTATTTTTGTTGCTCCAGAGACGTTCTTAGTTTATCTTGAAAAAACATTAGACAGTTGATTCAAAACTCTTCAGATTTAACAGTAGCCAAGCAAAGAGCCAATTGGGTACTTGGTTTGCAATGATGTAGGGATTAATATTTATATGCGCACAGTAAAAATCAATTATACTAAAGTAGCTAAATTTTAACATTTAATTAACACATACAAGCTTCAACCAGTGGCAAATCAGTCTAATCCATGAAGTGATGAACTGGTGCTTAAACAGTTTGATCACCATTGACCAATTTGGTTACAACTTACATAGCTATGCATGATATGTCCTTTGCACACACGATAAAATAGTTACAAACATGTGGTGGATATCTCAAGGGCCTAAAAAAAATAAGATAATTATAATTGCATTAGAACTGTTCATGCACAGCACAGCCAAGTTTTTCCAGGCTGGGTTCACTCTGGGCCGAGCCTTTCAGCCTGCTGGAAGTTTTGGGCCAAGCCCACGCTTTGCTTAGGACAGCCTCGTAGGCCAGGCCCAGTGTATGCTCTATATACAGGATATAAAATCTATAAAAGATGCAGCCCAGCAACCTTAGCCCACTATCCTTCATTGTGGTATTCAGGTCTTATCCTAGCAGCAAGTGCAATATATATCCCATCCCCATTTCTCGTGAATGCGCACAAACCTAGGAAGCAAGAGGCAGAAGCCACGCCCAACCTAGGGCATGTTATCTTTGAGCTGCTGGAGTTGAGGAGTTCAAGATGCTTTCATTCTTCTCAAACCCATGTATTCGGTAAAGGTTTGTACATAACTATTTGTGTATATTTTCCCATCTCTATCTCAAAGATTTGGATGCTTGATTCTGATCTTACCCAATTTATTAGTTTGTTGTTTTGGGGAACTTGTGCTCAATATAAAGGGTAGAAAATCGATAGTGTATTCTTGCTATGTACTGGAACTTTTTTTGGTCAGTGTTATTCGAATTTAGCACTTTTAATATTGCTATACAAATTAGCCAGGCTCCGTACCTATAGCAATGTTGTCATGCTGGGCTTCTGGCCTTGAAACTGCTAATATATTGGGCTTATGGTCGAGCTCATTTTAGCACTTTGAGGGCATGCTCATAGGAGTCACAGTTTGGTATGGGGTTTTAACATGTCGAAATAGCATGTGGCTACTCTATTTGTGTAAAACTAGCATATTTACCCGCGCAATCGCGCCGCAAGATATTATGATACAATTATCTCTGGTATACAACTCTACTGTCTATAATTAAAATATATTTGTATTTGCTATACAACTCTAGTATACATATATGATTAATATGCACCGTTATAATCTGGTCCCACCAAAATAAATGGTGGAGAACTGGAGATGTTTCCCTTTTTCTCGATTAATGTGAGAATTTCTAGGATTTTTTCTTTTTAGAATTATTGTGGGATTTTCTTGCCATCAAAACGAAGGAGGTGCCTTAAATCTCACCAGTTGTTTTTATTTATATAGATATGATTCGTCAGGGAGTATTTTTTCTAAACAAAGGTGAAAAACAAGCTACTGAAAAATATTTAACCATTTTTAAGCATATGAGCATGTATCCAGCAAAACAAGGATAAGAACAAAGTAGCTCGCAAAACTCACCAGTCACCAACACATAAAAAAGGCTTGGACATATATTTTTTCCTAGCCATCACTATTGCCAATCTAACATATATTGCTATAGTGACTTCGTTGAATAAAAGGTATTCCTAATGCACCATGGCCTATCAAACATTTCACACAGAAAAAAGTGTTTTTTTAGCATTTACAGTGCACCAGTCAGCGCTCATCTTCCTTGTGAGTCGCGAGTATATAACCATATTGTTATTCATTAGCAGCAGTCATCTCAGTCCCTCCATGTTAGTGTGTTACAACCTATCATTTTCTCCTTATTCTAAAATGATTGTATGTTATTGATCAAACGTGATAATGTGCTGCTGCACCAACAGTGATAATAAGAAGTATGCTTTGCAGTTGTGCACTGGGAACAAATAGCTAGACCAACTTCCACAATATGGAGCATATAGGTATTTAATCCCCATGAAGTGCATATTTTTGCACATCTCCTCAGAAAATTATTGGCACTCTATTCTTTAGTTTTATCTTCTCATCAATTTGACCAACTTATTCAAGTTATTTAAAGTTTCTAACAATAACAACAACTCAACAAAGCATTTTGTCCCAAGCAAGTTGGAGTAGACTAGGAATAAAACATCCTCAATGTCAAAGAAACAAAAACTTTATAATAAAACCTACAAGACTAAAACCCTAAACCCTACATCCTGCCATCTGAACCGAGATCCTAAAACACCGCCCCTAAATCCTCTTCTTATATCATGGTTCCAGCACGTGAATCGCTAACCTCCATGCACAGCTATCCAAAACCAACTCTTTGGATACACCAATCCCTCAAATTTCTTTTAAGTGCTTCCCACTACATCAATCTTGATCGACCTCTGCCTTTTCTTATGTTTTCGGTACGTCTTAAAATTCCACTACGCACTAGTACCTCAGAAGACCTCTGTTGGAGATGTCCAAACAATCTCATGCGATGTTGAACAAGATTCTCTTTAATTAGTGCTACCCACACCCTATCACATATATCATTGCAGATTCGATCTCGTCTTGTGTGACCACAGATTCACCGCAACATCCTCATCTCCGCTACACTCATCTTTTGTCTATGTTGTCTTTTAATTGCCCAGCATTCCACTCCATATAGCATCATAGATCCGATTGTTGTCGTATAGAACTTACCCTTTAACTTTTAAGAGATTTTTTTATCACACAGAACACTCGATGATTAACATCATTTCACCCATCCCGGTCTTATCATGTGGCTCACGTCTTCATCAATCTCGTCGTCCCACTGTGGCATCGATCCCAAATATCGAAAAGTGTCCTTCCTAGGCACTACTTGCCCATCCAGACTAACATCTCCATCATCTGCCCTGCCACCGCTGGAATCACACCTCATATACTCAACTTTAGTCCTAGTAATTATAAAGCACTTCAATTCTAAAGTCTTCCTCCACAACTCCAGTTTCCTATTGACACATATCCTACTCTCATCAACTAGCACTACATCATCAGTGAAAAGCACACACCAAGGGATATCTCCTTGTATGTCCCGCGTGATCTCGTCCATCACTAAGGTAAAAATCTATAGACTCAACGCTGACCCTTAGTGTAGTCCTATCTTAATAGGAAAGTCATTAGCATCGCTCACATGCTCTGACGTTAGTCACAACATCTTTGTACATATCCTTGATTAGGGTAACATACTTTGTTGGGACTTTTTTCCTTTGGAGCACCCACCACATGACATTTCTTGGCATTTTATCATAGGCTTTCTTCAAGTCGATAAACACCATATGAAGATCCTTCTTTTGCTCCCTATATATCTACATCAACTGTCGTGTCAAGAAAATTACTTCCGTGGTCAACCTACCGGGCATAAAACCAAATTGGTTTTTCGTTACGCTAGTCCCTCTTCTTAAACGGTGCTCAATCACTCGCTCCCAAAGCTTCATTATGTGGCTCATGAGTTTAATTTCTCTATAATTAGTACAACTTTGAATGTATCCTTAATATACTTCTTCGCCACTCATTAGGCATCTTGTTCAACCTAAAAATACTATTGAACAAATTAGTTAGCCAAATGTTTGCCACGTCTCCAAGGCATTTCCACACCTCGATAGGAATGTTATCAGGCCCCAACGTCTTACTCACTTTTATCCCTTTTAAGGCCTCTTTTACTTTCAACTCCTGAATTCTTCAAACAAACCGCCTATCAGTGTTGTTAAAAATATCATCCAATTCAATCACATTATCCTCATTGTTTCTATTGAACAACTCGTCGAAGTAATCTCTTCACCTATCCTTGATCTCGTCATCTTTCACCAAAAATCTATTAGTGTCGTCTTTGATGCATTTAACTTAGTTGAAATCTCTCGTCTTCCTTTCTCAAAGTTTAGCAATCTTGTAGACATCCTTCTCGCCCTCCTTTGTACTTAACTTCTGATAAAGTTCCTCATAAGCCTTGCCCCACTACTTTCTTTGCATTCTTTTTTACTGCTTTGTACTTCTGTATGTTGTCGTTGCTCCTATCATACTGCATATGCTTGTAGCATGTCTTCTCCTCGATAGCCTTTTACACTTCCCTGTTCCACCACCAAGAGTCTTTAGGTTCACATCTTGTCCCTCGGCTCACTCCAAGCACCTATGTAGCCACCTTCCTAATGTGAGTTGCCATTTTCGTCCACATATTATTTGCTTCTCCTACGTTCCATATCCTTTCCGTGGCCATCCTCTCCTTAAACACCTGTGAGGCATCCCCTTTGAATTTCCACTACTTCGTCCTCATGGCTTTGGCAACCTTAGCCTATCAAACATGTATCCTAAAACGAAAGTCGAAGACTACCAACTTATGTTGATAGACAACACACTCTCCAGGTATAACCTTACAATCTATGCATGCTCGTTTGTCCTCCCTCCTAATAAGGACAAAATCAATTTGCCTAGAATGCAGATTATTGCTAAAGGTAACTAAATGGGAATGTCTCTTTCTAAAAAATGTGTTAGCTATCATGAGGTCATAGGCTACGACAAAGTTCAAGATAACTTCTCCTTCTTGGTTCCTATCACCATAACCAAAACCTCCATACACTCTCTGAAACCCTCCACTAGTTGTACCAACATGATCGTTGAAATCGCCTCCTAAAAAAAGCTTCTCACTGTTAGGCACACTTCTAACCATATCATCTAAATCTTCCCAAAATTGCCTCTTAGCAGCCTCACCTAAAGTTTCTGATTATAATAAATTTTGAACTTAGATAAATGAGTCTAGCGATCTTAGCAAAGATCCATGATGACAATAAGAGCCTAAAAAGTAATGATTCTTGCAATCTCAACATGAAGCATTTATTCTTGTCAAACCATGTTTCATAGACTCCATTACTTGATACTATAGTTTATACTACCTAAAATGGTTGGTCAAGAAATACCATCACAACCGACTATCCGAGAAAAAAGTTGGGAGATATAGACAGAATAAATTCAGGAAGTTTTCCTTGGAAAGCATTTTACCAAATGAGCTTACCAAGGACCTTAAAAGCCTCTTTTCTATGGGGCAGAATACATCTCAACAGATGGCACCACTACAGTAGTACAGTCTACAGTTGGAAAGACCAGTATTGTACACATAACCTTATCCTATACGTCATAAGATATTCTTGTCATGTTCATTCAATTCACATGCAATCAACAAATACCTTGTCGCTTTCTCTTGAACCATTAACACCAAAATGGCTAACATCAATTGCAATGAACAAAACCAGGCCCAAACAAAAGGTTCTGGCTCATCCTGAAAAATTGATTCAAGTCAAGGCAGAATCTTAGACATACAAAACGGCATACCTGAACGTTGCTCTCCTCCATTAATATCTCCTTGGCCTTCTCACAGAGTGCCCTAACCTGTACGATAAATACTCAAGACTCAGAACAAATTAATGGTAACCTAACTATTAATTGTACAAGTAATCTAAAAAAAGGTATCAATTAGGCCGAAGGTATGTAACAGTTCAGAGGAGCCATAGGACCCCAAACATTCTCCCGCCGTGACTCCTCTACTTTTACCCCAAAACATCGATCAACCAGAGGCCAAAATTCTGCAATTCTCAACGATCCCAGAGAAATTGGATGACGTCGGTGTTTCAGTTCATGCAAATATCTCATAGTATAATGTTGCCAAAGCCGGAGGGACCCTTGAGCAGCAATTAATTCTGCGTTTCGTCATCTCGCCGCACCTAAATCTGCAAACCTTATTCCACCCCGGAGAGCAACACCCAGCTTCGCTCACAATCACAAGCCCAGCTCGTAACAACCCAACAACCGCAGAGCCAACTAAACAACAGCCACTGCAACCCATTTCCGCGTAAGTAACCACGAAATGGAGCCGAGCACAGTCCCAGCCCCGATCTCCCTCGGAACCCTGCCCTGCGCCCCGCCATTCCGCCAGATCTGGCGAAACCCACCCACCCCCAACCGAGACAAGAGAGAGGCGGGAGGGCAGCGGCGGAGGGGCCGTTACCTCGGGATCGGGGAGGGGCTTGCACTGCATGAGCCGCTCGATCTGGTCGTCGAGGCCGCCATGGGGGCTGCTCATCTTCGCCGCGGCGCGTCCAACCCTAGATCTCGCCGCCGCGCTCGCGTGGGGAGGAGAGAACGAGAGGTGGGGAGGAGGGGGGCAAAAGGTCTGGAAAAGTTGAAGGGACGGTGGTTATATAATTGAGATTTGGAGCCTAGTTTAGCGGCGAGCCTCCCTGAGCTGAGGAGAGGAGAGGAGCGCTCGTGGTGGTGGTGGTGGTGGTGAGGCGAGGTGATGTGATGTGGTGAACTCAACTGGTCGTGGTCGGCTTGGAACGATCGGGGGCAGGCCAAATTTTGAAATGGGTCGGCGGAAAAGGCCTGTTTTGTTTAATTTTACTGAGGTAAAGAACTTGTTTTAGGCCTTATTTTGGTATATGGATAGTGTTTTAAATTCCTACTGATATTTGATTATTTCCTATGAAATTCATGTGACATTTTTTATAAAATTTCTGCATTCTAAATTGGCTCTAAATGAGTTAGATAAGTATTGACGTTATTAACTGTTCTGAGCGTTTTCATTGGTTTTGATTCTTACGTTTGCATGTATTGATGTTCTGTTATTATCTGTGTTTCGATTTTTTGTTCAACCTAGTGCTGTCCACTGGGCCGTGCCGGGTCGGCAAGGCACGGGCCTGGGCTCGGCACGGCCCGTTAAGGCATCTACAGTTTGTACATGTGGACCTTCCGCGGATGGATATGCTTGTTGAAACGATTGCATATCCTCCGCCGAGAGGCTGAATTCAGAGAGTTGAAAATCGTAGTTCTCCATTAAATCAACTGCAAATTGAAATAGTAAAGAACAATTAATTTACTATTAAATCAACAAATAATAGCAAAAAATTAAACCAAGAAATATTAGCAAAAAATTAAAATAAGACAGTAATTACCTCCTTTGCAGCTCTCACAAAAATCTTTGAAGATTTTTGAATTTTCGGAATTTTGCCCGAATTTTCACCAAATTTGCGCAAACACTTTCGGATTTTTCAGAGCTAAACCGAGAGAGAAGAGTGAGGTTTGAGGTGTGGAAAATGGAGGCCGGATGCCCCCTATTTATAGAAAAAAAATTCAGATTTTTCTGAATTTTTTTCTATTATTTTTGGATTTTTTACCCCCAACGGTAAAAAAGGCTATTTTTCGAATTAGGCGGACCGGGCGTGCCGTGCCGGCACGGCCCGTTTAGAGCCATTGGGCGGGTCGTGCCATGCCGTGCCGGGCCGGCACAGCACGATTGCTAAACGGGTCGTGTCGTGCCGTGCTGACCCGCCGTGCCGCACCCTCGGCCCAAGCATGGCCCGGTTCGGCGTGCCTTAATCAGGTCGAGTCATAGTGTCGGGCCGTAGTCCGGCCCGGCTAGGCCCGGCCCATTTGGCGACCACTAGTTCGACCTACGTATTTCAGTTGGTTCTGTTGTCAATATTTGCACGAACTTCCGTTGTTTTATGTGTTTGGTTATGTTGTTAGTTTGTAAAGTTTGTGTGATACATGAACCATTCTATCTTTTCTTTGCATGTTCTATATTCATGTATGTTATGTCTGCATTCAGAACCAGTGGTGTTGAGAACTACAAAGTACTAAACAATAAATGGTTTGTTGTTTGCTCCTATTGTTGTGCAGTAATGAGTGCGAGGGAGCCAACGATGGAGCTAAAGCTTCCACTGGTTCCATCGCCTTGCTGGCCCTTGCCGCGTTCGACTCCCCTAATGACGAAGTGAGGTCAGGGTCTAGGCCACCCCGAGAGTTCTAATAATAACCAGCCTACAATGTGTTGAGTTGCAACTTGCTAGTGATCAGCAGTGCTACAACATGTTCAGGATGCACCAAGGAGTGTTCGATAGACTGCATGACACTCTAATGACAAACTATGGCCTGCAGTTCCCCTCTAGATGTCATCTCAAGAGAAGCACTCACCCTATTTTTGTGAATGTGTGGAGCGCCATAATCCAATAGACATGTTGTGAACTGGTTCGAGCACTCAGCTGGTATGATAAGCAGAAAGTTAAATGGGGTGTTAAAGTGTGTGTATAGATTTGCAGGTGTTGTCATTGCACCATATGATCCTCTTATTAGAGTGTGTATCTAAGACTACTTCAGGGACAGTTCTATCCGCACTTCATGAACTGCACAGGGGCGATTGATGCACACGTGTACAAGTCACGGTTCCAAATGCCAAACGTGTAAGGCATTTCAGCAGGCACAATATACGGGTCAAATTGAGCTCATGGTATGTGACTTTGGTTGTAGGTTCACTTTCATGTCGCGGGATGGCTCGGATCAATGCATGACACGTGTGTCCTACATGAGACAGTGGCGAAATATGGAGACTGGTTCCCACATCTGCCGAAAGGCAATACGTTCGCACAATTTTCAATTCTACCATGCATTGCACGAGAATGACTAACTGATATTTGTCTTTTCACGGATGGTAATGGTGCAGACAAGTATTACCGCATAGACTCTAGGTATCCCAACATGTTGGGGGTACCTAGCTCCATATCGCAACTAGAGGTATCACATTTTGGAGTTTGAGAACAATACTTAGTAATCCAGGATGCAATAGATTTTCAACTTCCATCACTCCTCCATGAGGAAATGCTATCAAGTGTGCATTTGACATATACAAGATGAAATGGCGCATACTCAACAATGTTCCTAGCTACTATTTACGCACACAGAAGGCGATAATTGCGAGTATGATAGCATTGCACAACTTCATTATTTACTGTGAATCACCTGCGACAGATTTTGTAAATATAAAGGGGCAGCACACGGGCCCTTCGGGCGTAGGCGGGGCCGCGGTACCATTTCTTCCATAGGGAGCAAAGTCCGTACTGATGGACATGACACCTAATTGATAGCAGCGTCATTAGTGGCAGTGACATAGGTTCTATCATTCCCACGGATAATACGTGTGTATGCATGATGTAGGTGTAGTCGTGGCATATGCGAAATCTGTAATGAACTCGTAGTCATCTATGAACACATGGGAACGAATGCATGTAGTCTATCAGGCATGTGTCATAAACAACGCTAAAAAATCATTCAGCTCAACAAAAACCATTAACCCATAAGCCGAATTGAACACTGTAGCCAGAAGCCAACAAAAAATCAATCAGCTCAACAAAAACCGTAGCCAGAAGCCACACGGAACAGGGCAACATCGTTGAACGCGTGTCCGAGGTGTGGAAGATAAAATAGCACATCCTGGAGCATATCTCGGGCTTCAATGCAATGACTAAAAAAAAAGAAGATAATTTCGACAACAATGATCTCGCACAAATTTCATAATACATTGTAGGTAACATGATAGGGATTTCGGAAATCCCCACTTAGCCCCGATCACATATGTTCCGAACCGGACATCACTTCTGGTGCGGGTGTACTTTAGTCAGAGGGTGTAGATATAGATCACGTACGTGATGCTATTACAGACGCTCTCGTCATATGACTTCCTTCTGAATGCCCTAAGCTGCATGTGTATGTAAGGAAGACATGAGTGTGCATACATCCGAATTGAACTCTTATATGCAAGAACCGCATGTATGCGAGTATATTTATATTTTTTATGTATGTTTGTAACGAACGCATGCACTTGTCTATTCCGTATGTGTGTATATTTGTATGATATACACAAATTGCTTGTGCATTGCAAATTGTTCCTAATTGCGTTGTTTAATTTCATATACGTGAATCAATACGCTCGCTAAATCAGTAAAATTAGAAAAGAGATAAAAAAACCATCAATGACCAAAGCCAAACAAAAAAAAACCTTCTCGTCTTCTGTATACCTCCTCCTCGCAATATTCTCCTTTTGGCATCTGCAGCTATTGCGTCAAAAGCTGACGGCTTTTGGTTTTTACTATAATACATAACTTTTAAATGGAATATTTTTTTTAAGATGGGGTCTATAAGTTAAACGATCTATACGTTAAAAGCCCAACATCTGTATCAGCCAAAATCATAAGTGAGTATCTCTCTCCGTAATCTGTACAGTAAACAGCCAAAATTTAAAAATTTCAATCAAAATTAGAACAGGCCATTGCTCCGTGCCTTCGGTTCCTCTCTCTAGGTCCCTCGCTTCGCTTCTCAAAAAAAAAAAAAAAGGTCCCTCGCTTCGCTTCCCTGCTCCCCGCTTCTCTAGGGTTTCTCGCGGCACCCACCCCTCCCGCCGATTCGACTCCAACCCGCCTTGCCTCCTCCTCTCGCTCGCAGCAGGTCAGCCCCCCGACCCCCGGCCCCGTCTCGATCTGGGCGCTTCGCCTCCTTCCGCACTCGATATGCTCGATCCAATCCGCAGTTTTTTTCCAAGAAAAAAGTTCCCCTCGTTTTTTTTCTTTTAGTGCTGCTTGTTATTTTTTTGTTTTATTTTTTTTTCTAATTTTAGTTGTACCAGTGGGTTCGTTGGTAGTTGCTGGTGTTGTAGTAGACTTGTTAGATTCGTAGGGTTTCTGAGGGTGAACAGCGGTGGATTTTGCTGAATTACGGCTAGAGGAAATCTTAGCGAGGGTTTAATGTAAGATGCTGCTGCTTAATCCTATCGGAATGGTGTGGTTGGCTTCCTCCTGTAGGGGCTTTGATTTAGAAGTTTATTTGGATTACCCCCCACCCCCCTCATGCTGCTTTTCTCTTTGTGGCTAAGATGGCCGCGGCAATTTGGTGCGATTGCTGCGCTTTGGCCATGTTTTTGGGTTGTATTCCTAGATTACGTTGTTGTCTTAGATGAGATCTAGTACTATTTATTAGTGCACGAAGCTCCTTCTGTTCCTCTGTGTAAGCAGATTTATGATACCACGATGCTGATCATACTGGTTTAGTTTTGATTTCGGGAACTTGCCAGGTTTTGCTGCTAGGTAGTAAGTAGTAACTTGTATATTTGATTAAGTGCTGCTTTTGGCTAGGCATGTTGTAGTTGCCAGTGCTCTTGAGCAAATTTGGGAGAGTTGTCTAACACACGACCAAACCTAATCAAACTTGCATACGTTTCTGTGGCAACGTTGTGTTATTTTTGTTCTGGGTTTTAAGCTTAAACTTAGCTTGTATATGATGTTTCTATATTAATGATTTGATCTGCATTATTTATGCATTGGTACGGTCATACTTTGATCCGGTTAAACAATTGGTTCACTTTAATTTGCCCGTTGCTTATCAAAGTGTGAACAATTCTTAACCTATATTTCTTTTGGCTGTACACTGTGATGATTGGAAATTTGTGTACAGTCAAATTGAAGTTTTCTTTTGTCTATATTAAGTTTTGTTAACATTGGTAGAATATTGAGATTTCGTTGCGTTGAGAAAAAAGAAAGTAGTTATTTTTATTGAGATTCTATATCTTTTGCTGCTGAAATACTTGTTGCGCTTCACATTTGTTTTGTGCTGACTTGCATTGTATTTCTGATATTTCTAGGTTTCAGTGATCAGCAGTAAAATCTTCATCAAAGGTTTTGTGCAAAATTATGCGATCTTCATGGGCTGATTCAGTTGTGAACGCCGAGGAATCGGCGCCCACGACTGGTGCTGCTCCCGCTCCTGTTGCTAATCACCAGAACTCGCACCCCACTCGCAGCTCGTACGTCCCTCCTCATCTTCGTGGCCGCTCACCAGGTCCTCCCTCCGAGAACCAAGTACCATCTCCAGCACCAATTCCAACACCAGCTGGCATACAGTCCTCAACTGCTGTTCAGCCTTCTGGTTACACAGCTATTGTTGGTGTCTCTCGCTGGGCTGGCCCTGCTGCTGGTGGTGGTGGGAGTAGTGATGTAGGTGGTATCCGCCAGGGTGGTGGCAGTGGTGGAGGTAGTTGGAACTCCCGTAATGGATGGGACCGCAGAGACCGTGAACCTAACCCTTTTGCCAATACTGAGGCCACGGAGGTTGACTTTGAGAGTCAGGCGAACCCAGGCATTAACTTTGATGCCTATGAGGACATTCCTGTGGAGATGAGTGGCCATGACGTGCCTCCACCAGTCAACACCTTTGCAGAGATTGATCTGGGTGATGCTCTGAATGAGAACATACGGAGATGCAAGTATGTGAAGCCTACACCAGTGCAGCGGCATGCCGTTCCAATCTCCATTGCAGGGAGGGATCTCATGGCTTGTGCTCAGACAGGGTCTGGAAAGACAGCTGCTTTTTGTTTCCCGATCATTAGTGGGATCATGAAGTCAAGGCCACCACAGAGGCCAAGAGGTTCGAGGACTGCGTATCCTCTTGCACTGATATTAGCACCTACTCGTGAGCTATCAGTCCAAGTATGTCACCGATCTGGTTTTATTTGGGGTGTTCTTGTTTTTTGTTTGGGTTTCTTCTGAAGTTTTTCATGCCTCAGATTCACGAAGAAGCAAGGAAATTTGCATACCAGTCTGGGGTTAGGGTGGTTGTTGCATATGGTGGAGCACCAATACATCAGCAGGTATTATCTTCTTTTTGCATGATGGTTTTCTTTCGCTATGATGATTAGTGATTGCATGGATGGTATTTTAGTTTCTTGCGTATCTTACAGTGTTTAATGTACTGTATTGTGCTTATTTGCCAATTAAGTTTTCACCAGAGTTCTGGCATACGACATTAGCCTTTTTTAGAGAGGGCACGCTATATTAGGTTATGATGATGCACCCATCCATTGGTACTATCAATTCATAGCAATGTGGAGTATTCTAAACATGGATGCTAATTTGTTATGATCATATGATGAAATAGAAATTTAAGTATTCAACAGCGATCTTTGTTCTCTGTGTGACTGTGTGTGTGCGCACGTGCGCGCATGTGCACATGTGCTGAAATGTGGGAGACAAAATTATTTAATATATGCATTGCGTTATGTGAAGAATCTTGTATAGCATGGAACTTGCCACCAACACTGGACTAGACTGTACCGCAACTGACTCACTACTAATAGCATAAGTTTCTCAGAGAAGAATCTCATGTGTTCAGCTTTCTGTAGAAAACATAGATATGACATTATATGGATGCTTCAATTATGTAGGTCCTGAATAATGGCTATGTATCCATGTAGATTGTCAAATAGTGATAAAATGTGATGAGAACAAGACTTCCTTGCATTTTATGTTGTGTTTTTAGCTGTTGTCACATAATACAAATTTGATTATTATATTTCTTATGAGCTTAATTAAGCTCACACAGAACTTAAATGGACATAGGAAAGGACTTTTCGACGTTTAATAACTCAAATCAACTTAAAATTTATTTCAAACGCAGTTGCTTGTTTTATATCTTCAGGAATTAATGGATGGTGTTGGCCATACTGTGTTTGTCTGTTACAATAACCTTTGCAAGTTGATATGCACAGCTATTGAACATATACTTATTGCAGTTGAGGGACTTAGAAAGGGGTGTTGAAATCCTTGTGGCAACTCCTGGTCGCTTGATGGATCTGCTGGAGAGGGCTAGAGTATCACTGCAAATGGTGAAGTACTTAGCTCTTGATGAAGCTGATCGAATGCTCGATATGGGGTTCGAGCCACAGATACGTAAAATTGTTGAACAGATGGACATGCCCCCTCGTGGTGTAAGACAGACAATGCTGTTTAGTGCTACTTTTCCAAAAGAGATACAGGTATGCCTTCTCTTTTTGACTCCCCCACTTTAATAATACATGTTCAAATGTCATTAGCCTCTTCATTACTTACTATTTTGTTGGCAATCTAGCAATTTAGTTGAGGTAGTGGGGTATGCAATGTCCATTTGCTGTCAACTTGTACGACACAATTATCAGTTTTCCTAACATATGGTGTCATGTTCTCAAGTCGCAATTTATCTTTATGGCATTGTAGATTGTTCATTTTTATTGGACCTCTATTCCGTATCCAAAATTATTAGATATTAGATTCTTCTATTATACTGTATGAAATGGTCAGAAAAATGGTAGGAATTAAATTTTATCTTTACTAATTGCATTTAAATCTGAATAACAATAAGATGAATTGTTGGCTTGCACAATCGACGCTTTTTGCACGTGATATGAAGATATGATACTGGGTGAATCAATATGCAAATATTTGGTTGGTTTTTTCTTACATGACAGGAAAAAAAATATTTGGTTGGTTGTAGCATGTGATAATGATCTCTACTGTTACTTGTGCTGAAAATGTCATAATTTTTTTCTACAGTGTCTGGCTTCAGATTTCCTTGCGGACTACATCTTCCTTGCTGTTGGAAGAGTTGGTTCAAGTACTGATTTGATTACTCAAAGGGTAGAGTTTGTCCTTGAAGCGGATAAAAGAAGTTATCTCATGGACCTTCTTCATGCGCAGAAAGCTAATGGTGCTCATGGGAAGGTACTATGCATTAAGATTTTTTGATCTACTTTATTTTTATGCCACCAGTTCCTTTCACTAGACTAAAGCTGCTGTAAGGAAGGTTTATAAATAGTGGTTTTCAGCGTAAAATTTCAATTAATTCTGAACTCGGTGTCATAATTTCTAGGAATATTTTTTGACGTACTTAAATTTCAATTAATTTTGAACTCAAGTCATAATTTCCACCAATATTGGTCCACCAACGTGTGTTTTTCTCTTGTTTGCAGCAAGCTCTTACTTTGGTCTTTGTGGAAACAAAGAGGGGAGCTGATGCTCTGGAGAACTGGCTGTATACAAATGGGTTCCCTGCAACAAGTATTCATGGAGATCGTACCCAACAGGTACGTCCGAGCTGTGGCTTACATTATATGTTAGTTACACTTTTTGTAAGCAAATCCTGTAGACATTTTGTTATTGTCTGAAGTATCCAACTATCCATGCGGCTTACATTATACGTTAGTTACACATTTTGTAAGCAAATCCTGTAGACATTTTGTTATTGTCTGAAGTATCCATGCATACATTTTTGTTACTGTCTGAACTATCCTTGCATATCATAATTGTGTTTTGGAAAGGAAATAAGAACTTGGATATTCCAAAAACAAATGCATTTTTATCTGAATGTGGTACTGGGAAGTGATGATTTATCCTTTTTAAAACAATTCAAGGATACCGCTATCTGATATGCTTGCACATGAGCGATCAATATTTCTGTCCCATCCAGGTTGCGCATGCTTTTGTCTGTATGCCTTATGGTGCTAAAGATATACGTCTTCTTGATGTCATATAGGTCTGATTGAATATCACATTGTTGATCTTTTTGCTTGATTGATCTTATTCAGGAAAGAGAGTATGCACTGCGATCCTTTAAGAGTGGAGCAACTCCTATCCTTGTTGCAACTGATGTGGCTGCTCGTGGGCTTGACATTCCGCATGTTGCCCATGTCATCAATTTTGACCTCCCAAATGACATAGATGACTATGTCCATCGAATTGGGAGAACAGGACGAGCGGGGAAGTCTGGTCTGGCGACTGCATTTTTCAATGAGGGCAATATGTCACTGGCAAGGCCATTAAGTGAACTAATGCAGGAAGCCAATCAGGAGGTTCCTCAATGGCTTGAGCGTTATGCTGCCCGTTCCTCATTTGGAGGTGGTGGAGGCAGAAACCACCGATCAGGCGGTGCTCGATTTGGTGGCCGGGACTTCCGGCGGGACCACAGGGGTGGCGGTGGAGGTTACGGTGGTGGGGGTGGTGGGTATGGTGGCGGTGGCGGCTATGGTGGTGGCCAAGGCACAACTAGTTCCTGGGACTGATACTGATTCCTGGTTACCATCAGAATTGAAATGAACGATCATATTTTGTTGACTTAACTGGAAACAGATATGGGATTCGTAGTCACCCCGGTGGGTATGGTGCTGGAAAATGCGCCTGCACTTCTGTTTCCCCTGTAATGGCTTTTTTTTCTTACTGGCATGAAGTCTGGGTGGGCTAATTCTCCTGTTCTTTTGCCACTGACTGACTGTTGCTGTAGTTTTGGATGGTGTGTATTTATTGGGTGGCTGGAGGTTATTGTTGCGTTTCCGAATGCTTTTATATTATTGATAGTGATGGTCGGAATGGGTGTTTTTCTGCTTGTTTCCTTGAGGTTGCCTTAAGAAATATTATGTGATCGGAATACAAGTTGATTAAAGGATATATTGTAGTGATTTTATTTATATCGGTTAAAACCGTATGTGAGATTCTGTTACTTTGAATTCTCTTTTACAAATAGCTTAAAAATTATAAGTTGCAGCTAAAAGTCATAAATTGAAGCAAAAAGAACATGCTCAGAAACTGGCCGGCTAGTTATTGATGATGCAGGTCGTCTAGGGATTTTGACACTATACATTTGGTATTGCACAAATTTTCAGCTGAGGGAAGACTATACGAAGGACCATGTTGAGAATGTCTAGAATTATATTATGATAAATTATTGTAATTTAGGAAGATTGGAAATTTTGAAATCACATTTTTTCGGATTTTTCAGAGAACTGGCAGTGAGGCAGATCAGACTGACTAAAGGGTGACGGTCAAGTTGGATGCCCTCAGCGGTCTGATCGACCTCTGTCAGTGGTCTAACCGGTTAGGATGTATCCAGTTTAGTTGGTTTATGTTATTTAGGGATTTGAGTCAGGAATGAGTTTTTGTGACTTAAGTTAGGGTTTTTATGTTGCATGAGTCATGTTATATTTAACGTATCAAATTGTGAAAAATTTGCGCCTGAAAACGATTTATTTGTTTTTGGATGAGCTCAAGTATGACATGAGAAAAGACGAAAAATGTTGAAAAAAGTTCGCGCGACGGGTTGCATCATATGGTTTGGTTTGTCCAAGTGAGACGTGGTCTGGTGTAACTGAAATGGAAGACTTATCCACATGTGGTAAACCAGTGGTGTATCTACACATGATAAGTATAGCGATTGATTGCAATGAAAGGGAAGATCAAGTCGAGAAAGTGTATTTTGGTAGTTTGATCAAAATACCGGAAACTACTTTCGATCAACACCGTGACAATTGAAAAGGCGATTTATGCCAAGAAGAAGCTGAAAGATCAAAATAGACAAGGCTAAGGACTTAACGGATTCGAGTTTATACGCTTTGAAAAACGTGCATAAGTGTATTATGTGAATTAAAATTCATGTGTGTGGGGGTTATCGGGTTTCCCCTATATGTGCTGAGTGGATAGCATCCACTAGGTTTAGATTGGGCTAGCTAATCCATTTATTTAACGGTTTGAGACGGAGACTCGTAATTAACTATCCAACACTCCTCTCATTGAAGCAAGTGTTCTAAGGTTAGAGTTTAAAAGAAGTTAAGTGTTATGGTGTGCTCTCGTCATCCAAATAGAGTGGCTATAAAACTTTCATTCTGAAGTAGTAATACATCAATTTTTGTTCATCTCACATGAATTCATCTTGTGTTGGTTGATTTGGTTGGTTTTACTTTTTTTTTCTTGATCTTATTGTGCTAAGGACTTGTAAGAGATAGAGTTGGCCCCTAGAAATCAATCCACAACTATTTATATAAGAGATGGAGATGACCTCCTAGAAATTAATCCACATCCATTTAAGTACCTGCTTGGCAAGTTCTTGAAGTTACCTGGTTTTTGCTCGTTTTGGTTTCTCCGAGTGATTTTTGGGTTCAGCTACTGTTGTCTTGATTTCTTTAGTATTCTTGGTTGGTGTGACATATGAGAACACATTTAGAGCTATCTTGACCATCATTCATCTACAAGCAAGCCATATTCACCGTTTTTGGTACAACCTTTTTTCAAACTAAAAAGGTTACAAATTTGGTAACGAGTTTCTCAACTGTTTGTTGAAATAGGTTCGTGATATCTTAAAGAATATCCATGCTAAATTTCATGTTATTTAGATCTACGGGTTAAAAGTTTCATTGATTTTTTTTGAAATAGTGTTGACATTACTATTCTCGTGCTGAAAACACTGTACTGGTCTGACCACCTACTGTTCACAAGGCTGATTGGAGAATTGTTTGTCTGGTCTGACTGTAAGGCACAGTGGAGATTGTTTTGATTGTTTTTTCTTTGGATTTTTTTGTGTGGTGATTGATCTCTAATCTCCGCATTTTCTTATAGCCGATGGTGACAACACTTAAAACGCTGTACTCTCTGCCCCGTGTGAAAAATATCGAACAACTGTAAATAGACGCGTCCTAAGACGATAGTGCGCATAGTCGTGCGATCGATTTCCGTTAATTTCGATTTCAATTTCGAACGCCTGCCTGCCTCAGGCATTGATCAACAGAGTGCCCCACCGCACGGGATCCGTCGCCCACACGGAACAGCAGTCACGGCCGGCACGCGCCGCTTTAATCCACGTGTAACCCTCCATCTCAACACCGTCATGTATGCACGCTGTTCATACACCAACCCTCACAGACACCCTTCCCCACGCCCACAACAGAGGACACAAGCAATACGAACCGAGTCCATGCAGTTCACGCCCGCCACACTCACGTCGCCCCCCAATTCCTCCACTAGTTATTTTACACGCACTACTTTTTAAATCAGAATAAACTGTAGCGATTTTTTTTGAACGAAACCGTCGCTTGGAATTTATTAACACGACACGTCCGACTCAGTTAACCTTGCCGTTCGTTCGTTCGCTTGGCCGCCTCCGCCTCTGCTTCGCTTCCTCCGCGCCCATAGCCGCAGCTTCATTCCCACCCCGACCCTCGCTTCCACGCGCTCTCTCCTCTAGGGTTAGGGTTTGCGTTGCCCGGCCGCTGACGTCGCCGCCGCATCAGGGGCAATGCGGAGGGCACGGGCGGCCGGCGCGTCCTGCCGCCGCCGCGCGATCCAGGGGTTCGTGGCGCTCCTGCTCGTGTACGCGCTGTTCGTGCTCGTCCTCGAGTCGCCCCTCGTGTCCACGTCCGTGCCCAGCGCGGGGGCGGCCACCGCGGCGGCGTCGCGGCTGCTCCACCTAGACGGCGCGGGCGAGCGCGCGGCGCCGGCGCGGCCCTCGAAGCACCCCCACCGAGAGACGCTCTCGGCGGAGGCGAAGCAGATACGGGGGCGCCGGTTGTCGGGGATGGTCTCCGGCCTCGACCTACGGCACCTCAACTCCTCCCGGTCCGGCTCGCTCCGCAAGGTCGCAGCCGAGGCCGCGGCCGTCGGGGCCCGCGTCTTCTCCGACCTGCAGACTCTTGCGGGGACCCTGACGGCTACGCTGGATGCGTCAGACGAGGAGAGGAGCAAGTGCCCGCACTCGATCGTCCTTAGCGGCGACGAGTTCCGGGAGAGGGGGCGGGCGGTGGAGCTGCCGTGCGGGCTGACGCTGGGGTCGTACATCACGGTGGCCGCGACGCCGCGCGCGGCGCACGCCGAGCGGGATCCTAAGATCACGCTGCTGAAGGAGGGTGACGAGCCGATCATGGTGTCGCAGTTCATGATGGAGCTGCAGGGGCTTAAGACGGTGGACGGTGAGGATCCGCCCAGGATCCTCCACTTCAACCCCCGCCTCCGCGGCGACTGGAGCGGCAAGCCTGTGGTCGAGCAGAACACCTGCTACCGCATGCAGTGGGGCACCCCGCTTCGCTGCGAGGGCTGGAGGTCCCGTGCTGACGAGGAGATTGGTATACACCCTGCTGTCAGATGAAATGCTGTTAACTACTCGATTATTTTGGCTCAAAGATTAAATTTTGATTGAATTATTATTCAGTGGATGGGATGGTGAAGTGTGAGAGGTGGATTCGAGACGACGAAGAGCGGTCTGAAGAGTCAAAGACGTCATGGTGGCTGAACCGGATCATTGGGCGGACGAAGAAGGTCTCGGTTGATTGGCCATACCCGTTTGTGGAGGACCGCCTATTTGTTCTTACTCTCACTGCTGGATTGGAGGGTTACCATGTGAATGTTGATGGGCGGCACGTGACGTCATTTCCATACCGCACTGTAAGTGGCACATCCATGCTCATGAAGAGACGGGGAATGGAATGCAACGTTATTGATGGCGTACTGTCGTGTCTAAGTTTGACATTGTGGTTAACTTTTGTCTCTGGTGGTGCTGGCAGGGGTTTGTGCTCGAGGATGCCACTGGCTTATCACTGAATGGGGACCTTGATGTGCAATCAGTGTTTGCGGGGACATTGCCCACTACACACCCTTGCTTTGCACCACAGAAACACCTTGAGATGTTGCCCGTTTGGCAGGCCCCTCCCCTTCCAGACGAACCAGTTGAACTTTTCATTGGCATCCTGTCAGCGGGCAACCATTTTGGTGAGCGTATGGCTGTGAGGAAGACATGGATGTCTGCTGCCCAGAGGTCCTCAAACATTGTCGCCCGATTTTTTGTTGCCCTGGTAAATCTTGAAGACGAAATTTGATGGCTTAGTAAGTCCAAGTTGTGTACCTGTGTCTGTCGACATGAGCTGATGAGTTTTCTTTTCTTCAGCATGGCAGAAAAGAAGTGAATGTGGAGTTGAAAAAGGAGGCAGAGTTTTTTGGTGACATTGTTATTGTGCCATTCATGGACAGCTATGATCTGGTTGTTCTGAAGACTGTTGCAATATGCGAATATGGGGTATGTCTAATAGACGGTACCTATTTTCAAAATTTGCTACTTTGAAGCTGCTGTATCAACATTTTCTCACTAATGAACTTTTTCTCTCAGGTCCATGTTGTTTCTGCTAGATATATAATGAAGTGTGATGATGATACTTTTGTTAGACTTGAATCAGTAATTGCTGAGGTTAAGAAAATACCAAGTGGTAAAAGTCTCTATATAGGGAACATGAATTATCACCACAAGCCATTGCGCAATGGGAAATGGGCCGTTACTTATGAGGTAAACTTAATATTTGATTTCATAATGACCTCATATGTCCTTTTTCTTTCAGTGCTTCACTACGTTGCTGTAGTAAACGGTTCAATAAAAGTTACATGGTTGTACTGTGTATGAAACAACATGAACTATCATACTTGTTTCCCTAAATTGGGACTTGAATTAGTCATTCAGTTACATGAGACGCTAGCCTGTTTTTGTTTGCATAGCCCACTCATCTCTATGGTGCAGTTTCTGCTGCACCTTCAATTGTATATTCTGTCTGCCACCACATGATTTCACAAGGTATTAAGGCCCTATTCGTATTGGTTTCTAAAAGCTATTTTTCTACAATAAATAGCTTTTCTATAGTGCCTAACTTTCAAACGAAGTATTTTTTTAAGGTGGAGTCTACTAGTCGATTGTAGTACACACTGTAATAACTTCATTTATATTGGCAAAAATTGCATACGAGTGTCTGTCTCTCTCTACAATCTTCTCTATATGCTGTTACTATTTACAAGCCAAAGCTAAGGTCAAAAGCCAATATAAACGAGCCCTAAAAGAAGAATGTAGATTCATGGCTTGTTGATGTAGTTTACTGAATCTTTCACCTGTTTAAATAAATCTAATAAACAATCACTTACTGTTAATCATGCAACATAATTGAACGTGGCAAACTGGCAATGCTATAAGACCTGATGTTTCCCATTACTGCCCACATTAACTTTTTAGCTACCTGCATAAGTTAAAATGTCTAATCCATGATCATTTTGATCACCTTTTTTGGGGGGGGGGGGGGGGGGCTGTTTCTACTAATATCTTCATGCTCCTTCTGGCTTCCAATTTCTCTGGCTTTTGGTCTAAATAACCATGTATGGTGATTCTTAGTTTTATGTGTACTAAGGAAATTTTAGCCTTGAATCTTTTGAACACATCATTTTCATTTATTGCTAAGGTAGATATGCATGTTCCACCGTTTTAGCCCTTTTGAATACATCATTTACATGTGGAGTTAGCATTTTATTGCTAAGGTACGCATGCATGTTCCACCATTTTAGCCAGATGTCCCTCTTGCCTTTTGACATTCGTCACAAATATATGTGTTTTTCATCTTGGATTGATTGATTTGGAATTAAATCTAGTCTCTGCTTATATCCATTCAGGTGTTGGTACCCACTAGATGCAAATTAGTTAGTACAATGTGGTTATTAGCTATTATGTAATGTTTTCTTAACTTGGTCATTTCTGCCTTCAATATACTGAAAATGAAATTATTAGTTTGTATACATTTACATCTTCATAAGAATCAATGTTGCCGTAAACAATGCAGTCCTTTGTTTCTGTGGATGTTGCACAGGGACAGTTAGCTTTGTTGCTTTGTAGACTCAATCTGCATGAAAAATAGACAGCTTATTCTCAACATGATTTCGTGCTGCCTAGTCCTAGGAAGAGTAACTTTTGCATCATATCACCCTTCCAGTATGCACTTAATCTGAATTTGATCGACGGTTAACACTTGTCAAAGTTTCTAGGTGGGAACCTATGGTCCTTGGCCTCACATGATTATTATGCATGATTTAATATGTCATAGTGGAAATTGTTGATGTACTATACATGCCTTTTACGCTTTTGTATTTTATGCTTCAATCAAGTTCTCGCATTCACCTATATCAACATACGTTAGGCTACCCCTAAAGTCTGCATTAAATACACATATTTATAATCTTTGCTTGTCCTTTGTACTTTACAGGAGTGGCCAGAAGAGGATTATCCAACGTATGCAAATGGTCCTGGATATGTTATATCTTCTGATGTTGCAGATTGCATTGTATCAGAATTTGCAAATCATAAATTAAGGGTAAGAGCAGATGATTGCTTCTCACCTGCATTTTATGGCACTAAAAAGAATACATATCCACATAGGGTAACTTGGAGTTAACAGTTTGCGTATTTCCAAAAATAATTGGGAGCCCTATCATATAGTGTTTTGGCTCCTCGTAGTGCAGTCCTTGAAAAAAATCATAAACAAACTGAGGTAGATTTTCCGGTCACAAGATAACTTGAACATTGGTTCAAAAGAAGATAACCTGGACCTAATGATGCTGACATAGGTCTGATTTGCATTTGCTTGCTGCGCAGATTTTCAAAATGGAAGATGTGAGCATGGGTATGTGGGTTGAGCGGTTCAATAGCACCAGACCTGTTGAATACGTCCACAATGTCAAGTTTTGTCAATTTGGTTGCATAGATGATTACTACACTGCACATTACCAATCACCGAGGCAGATGTTATGTTTGTGGGACAAGCTTCAGGCTGGGAAAGCACAATGTTGCAATATGAGATAGCAATAATGGAACTTGTGGTACTTGACCCTTTTTGTGGCGCTAGTGGCCTTCTTTATTTGTGGAGAAGTGAGCCAATGATCCCAAGCCCCCAAGATTCAAGACTATCTCCGATGGTAAATTAAGCACCAAGATGACCGCAAAGTCTCAGCTAGGGACAACTCAGGAAATGAACAGCAGGATCAGCTTGTAGTGCTCTTCTTTTTTTGCCATATAGATGACGTTCTGTGGGCATTAATAGAGCTCCTCAAGGACTTCATTTGTAAATGTGAAGGTTAGAAACCTTAGATAAGTTCTTGCTACTTTTGGTATAACTGATTGTGGTTGCAGTCATGAACAACCCATCAGGTACAGAAGAGCAAGTTTAGCAGTTTTACACGAATTTTGTCGCACGATCTCTCGTTTAACACGGTCATGAATTAGTATGACTTAGTTTCAGTCAATGCGCTTTCCATGTATTAGCTCACATGTGCAATTCCCAATTGGAGTACTTGGTGCTATTCTGTCTGCAATGTTTTATCTTGCCACCAGTGAACACGTTTATCTGTAGTCTTTACTGGGTGCAGCTCAAGACCTCAAGTGCCTGTTGCAAGGTTACATTACATAGAAGTGCTGGAGCGATGTTACCAGTGTATCAAATAGTGGCAGTATAGTCCACGCTATGCTAATGAGCTAATCGATCTGGCACTTGTCATAGTTGGTGGCCAATATGTACTTGGAGTCAAGCAGCTGCGGGAAACCGAAGGTTGTTCTGTTACAAGTTAGTGCAACTTACAAAGGCGACTGATGAGAAATTATAATGGTTTTGCCCAAAAAAAAGGCGGGGGGGGGGGGGGGAAGAAATTAGGGTTCTAAAAAAATGGTTCTACCAAAAAAATAGAGTGCTTTTGAACCTGAAGAAAAGTATGAGAGGGAGAGAAGAATGTTGTTGAACCTGAAAACAGAGGCCCGACTCAACTAATCGCCTGCTCGGCCCATGCCTGCTGAAGCCCGTATCGTCCAAACTTGGTAGTGTAGCCGGGGAGCCGGATGAATGCCTTCTTTTGCACTTATTTTAGTTTATAGGTTATAACTTATGTTTTTTTTGAATAAATAAATAAAATAGTTTCTTGATTTCTTCGCTGTTGTTTCAATACGTCTTATCGGGATAGTCCTCTTTTCAAATTCTAAAAACCGATTATCGGCTTTTCTACAGTAACTAGTTTTCAAACGCAGTGTTTTTTCAAGATGAGGTCTATAAGTTGATTGTAGTATACATTGTAGTGACTTCATTTATATAGGCCAAAATAATACACAAGTTTCTGTTACTCTGTACCCCCTTCCACGAATAGCCCAAAAGTTATAAACCACAACCAAATCTATAAGTCGCAACGAAAAAGAACATGCCCACTACAGCCCAGCTAAAGTAAACACATAACCACTTATAGCTTTGATCTCATCCACATCAGAGATCTAATTGATGAATTCTAAAAGATGTTGTGCTCATCAAGTAGCGCAATAGTCTTTCAAGTGCTTCCCAGTGATCATCTCCTAGGTTAAAAGTAAACTAACTTAATTGGCTCAAAGCAAATGAAATGTCTGGTTTTGTGGTGCCAGCTAAATACATGAGTGACCCAATAATTTGTGAATATTTCAATTGATCTTTTCCTAGTCCCTGGTTCTTTTAAAGCTTAATGCTCGCATTATAGGGTGTTGGAGAAACTTTACAGTTTTCAAAGTCGAACCAGCACAATAATTTCTCAGCATAATGGGATTAATTCCAAGTGATCCCATCCTTACTTTTGATCAATTTAATATTCATAATAACATCTGCCTCTCCCAAGTCTTTCATATCAAAAGACCGAAATAAGAAAGATTTGATCTCGTCAATTACGGTAATATTTGTTCCAATATAAGTATGCCATCTACATACAGACATAAGATCACCCCTTGACTCCCACCATAACGGTGATATACATATTTATCAGTTTCATTCACAATGAAGCCAACAGATGTCAAAGTTTTGTCAAACTTTTCGTGCCATTGTTTAGGTGCTTGTTTTAGTCAATACAAAGATTTCAATAATCTAAATACCTTATTTTCCTATCCAGATATCACAAAACCATCTGGCTAATCCATATAGATTCCTTCCTCTAACTCTCCATTAAGAAAAATTGTCTTCACGTCCATTTGGTGGACATGAAGACCATAGAAATATACTAATGCAAGAAACACTTTATTGTGGTTAATCTGGCTTCAGGAGAATAGGTATCAAAGAAATCTTCTCCCTTAGCCACAAGTCTTACCTTGTGCTTCTTAATCGTACCATCAGGCCTTAGTGTCTTTTTCAATACCCACTTACATCCTACAGGTTTGCACCTGATAGGATGATCAGTGATCTCTCAAGTCCCATTAGCCATGATTGAGTCCATCTTACTACGGACTGCCTCTTTCCAATACTCAACATTAGAAGATGCATAAGCCTTCAAAAGGGTCTTTGGCATATCATCCATGAGGTATACAATAAAGTCGTCACCAAAGGTTTTGTCAACCCTTTGTCTCTTGCTCCCGCGAGGAGCTTCTGCGATTAGATTGTTATCCTCGCCAGGGATATTACATAATGGTTCAGAAATGGTGGGAAGTTCAGAAGTTTGATTATTCTCACTTTCAATATTATCAGTTTGAATATTTTTAGTTTGTGAAGTATTGCCTGCTGTTCTCGTAGGAAAAATATTCTCAAAAAACGAGGTATCTCTAGACTCCATTATTGTATTAGTAATAATATCAGAAGTTTCTGATTTAACTACTAAAAATCTATAGGCCGTGCTATTTTGAGCATATCCTAGAAAAATACAATCAATGGATTATACAAGAGAATTTAAGGATAGAAAATATATTACTAGCAGAAAGTACAGTGGCAAGTGGCGATGAGCCTTAGATGGTGATGTCTGTTGACTCTTCCACTGCGCCTGCTTATTTGGACTTGGAGACCGGAAGTTCAGTAAGCCCAGTTCCTGATGCTGAACTAACATACTTCAATAATAAACTGGACAATGTTTTAGAAGAGAGGGATAGGCTCTGTATAGGGGGCTCCAGATGCAAGCCAGTTAAAAAGAACTGGCAGGCTTGGTGAAGTGTTAGTCCACAAATATTTTGTTGAGCAGCTAGGATCCAATAATGTGAGCTGGGTGAATGAAGAAAATGAAATCGGACTGCCTTATGATATTGTCATCACTCGCAAAGAGGATTCCACAGAGTATGTAGAGGTGAAGGCAACTCTATCTTCAAAGAAAGATTGGTTCTACATCACATCGAGGGAATGGCAGTTTGCATCGGAGAAAGGCGGTTCATTTAGCATTGCCCATGTTGTGTTGTCGGGTTCAAAGAAAGCAAGTATTGTAATGTTGAAAAATCCAAACAAGCTTTGTCAGCAGAAAGCATTACAACTTGCTTTGTTTATGTAGACAGCATAAAAGCTCTTCAGCGGCAACGTAGGTAAAATGCTAGCTTTTTAGAAAGGAAACAGTGATGACCAGCTGCAAATTGAAATCACTATTTTTCATCTACCTATCATCTCTCACAAATAGTTAAAATTCAAAAAATATATAACACTTTCTAGGGCCTGTTTGGAACAGAGGAATTTCACAGGAATTTTACAGAAATTTTACAGGAAACAGTTCAATTCCCGCAGGAATCGGGAAAAATTCCCGCATTCCAAACAGGGCCTAAAAGAATCTATGCCATCTCGGGAGCAATGCAAAGCAAAACCAGAGCAACCCACGGACGGAGCCTTCAAACAAAACTGTGGAAACCCACAGGAACCACCGCGACACCAGCGACTCGCCCCCTTTCCTCCCGCGACTCCATTCCAGTGGGCGCCGGAATCCCAGAGACGAGAGGAGACCTCGCCACCTTTCCTCCTCTGCTCCACCGTCGCGTTAATATAATTAAGAAACCTCCGACGCCCCGAACCATGACCCTACCTCCGCCGTCCCCCTCGACCCATGGCGCCGCCCCTCGCGCTCCTTCTCCTCGCCGCCCTCGCGCTTTCCCCGGCCCTCCCCAAGTCTCATGGCGGCGGCGGCGGCGGCGGCTTCTACGACCCGCGGCGTGTCACCCAGCTCTCCTGGCGCCCCAGGTCAGCACTCAGCAGGCTCTTGGTTTTTCTGCCGAGTTGTTTCTTGGTTGCAAGGCACCGGCAGTTTGGCGATTTGCCTCTGATAGGCGAGGCTTGTGTGCTCCTGCAGGGCGTTCCTGTACAGCGGCTTCCTCTCGCATAGCGAGTGCGACCACCTCGTCAAGCTGGTGAGCTGCTTCTGCTGTCATGGTTTCTCGGTGCTGCTGTGCAGAGGTTCTTGTGAGTTGTGATCTTTATGCTCTTGCTGGGTTGTGGGGTTTAGGCGAAGGGGGGGCTGGAGAAGTCGATGGTGGCGGACAATGACTCGGGGAAGAGCGTCATGAGCGAGGTGCGCACCAGCTCCGGCACGTTCTTGGCGAAGCATGAGGTATGAATATGCGCTTGCTTTCTTGCGCAATGTCACTGTTGATTTGTTCATGCCATTGCAATTGTGTTAGTTTACCCATTGGCGTTGCTGATTCTACCTGCATTAGTGCGATTGATCACACACACTGACAGCAAAGAATTCGTATTTGTGGTGAATAGCTGAATAATGGATCGGACTGATAATTTAGCATTGAATTAGCTTCTTGTGTCCACGAGAAATTTCGCTGGATCTGGCTTATGGTATTGCAAAAGAGACGACTTTACACGGTGATTGTAATCTTCACCTTATTTCTTGAGATAAAATGTGATTGAGAGAATATTAGTTGTGATGGATGATGATAAAACTGGTGAATTAGTACAACGCTGACAAAAACCCTCCCTTTCAAAAGATCTGAACAAATAAAGTAGCTGGTGATTCTTGGTATTTGCGAACTTAACCAATCTGAATAAATTGATCATCTAGCACTTGTACATTTATATTTCTCTAGTGCAATCAATGAAATGACCCATGTAAACATGTTTCGGCTGTTTCTTCAATACCCTATATATGCGTCAAACAACTAGAAATATTCCAAGATCACTAATCCGTTTCCTTTTCTTTAACCCATTCTAGGATGAAATTGTCGCTGGAATTGAAAAGCGTGTAGCTGCTTGGACATTTCTTCCTGAAGGTAATTTGCATGACTTTATTTGCCTTTCGGAGTTACATGAGCATTCTCTAAGTGAATAGCCTGTTTTGGGATCAGAAAATGCTGAGTCAATTCAGATCCTGCATTATGAACTTGGTCAGAAGTACGATGCCCACTTTGATTATTTTCATGACAAAAACAACCTGAAGCGTGGTGGCCATCGAGTTGCCACTGTGCTTATGTACTTGACAGATGTGAAGAAGGGTGGAGAGACTGTGTTTCCAAATGCTGAGGTATGCAATTATTTCTGAGATTACTTGGTCTTTTCTGAGACAGCAACAAGTTATAGTCATCTGGTGCGTTGCTTGCAGGGAAGGCATTTACAACACAAGGATGAAACATGGTCCGATTGCGCAAGATCTGGCCTGGCAGGTATCCTTCAGCCTCTTACATGTCAAAAGGAATGTTTTTTCCTACGTGACCTGCCTTTACCGGCAATGGTGGTTTACTTCAGTAGTGCAACCCCATTTTTGCATCAACACTTGTTTTAAGACAAGGGTGTGCTCTTCTCTCGCAGTGAAACCGAAAAAAGGTGATGCACTACTGTTCTTCAGTCTCCACGTTAATGCGACAACAGATCCAAGTAGCCTTCATGGGAGCTGCCCAGTAGTTGAGGGTGAGAAGTGGTCTGCCACAAAATGGATCCACGTCCGGTCATTCGACAATCCTCCAAATGTAAGGGCGGACGCGCCATGTTCTGATGAAAATGAGCGCTGCCCTAGATGGGCTGCTGTTGGGGAGTGTTACAGGAACCCAACATACATGGTGGGCACGAAGGATTCTCTCGGATTTTGCCGTAAAAGTTGCGGGGTCTGCGATGCTTAAACCCCCACCAAGCTGAACTGATTATGTATTGTGGAGTGTTAGGCTGTTAGCTGTTTTCACCCCGTTTCTGTTTTACAATTACTGAGATGTACATAACAAACGAAGCAGGTTTTCAGTAGCATGGGAGTAAATGTTTACTCCTTTTCATATCCTGTAGTTTGACCTTGGAGCATCGTGATATAAAGTGATCAGAAATTCAGAATAGGTGGTGCTTCAATGCTTTCCTTCATAATGATTTGCATAATTTTTAAAGTATGTTACTTACCTTTTTATTTGCTTTGAGATTAGTGTTATTTTTACTAAAGAGGAAAGTATAGAAGTACTTTTGGATGAGAATTTTGTTCAGGATTACAGGTGGCATCAATTTGTTGTGTTGTTGTACGCCTGTTTTTTGTTTGTTGATGTGTTACTGACATCAAGTATTTCTTCAGCAATGTCCTTGTATAAGTTGATTTGAGCTTTGACGTCTTCAGAGCTCGAACAACAGATGAAAATGTTCCTAATTCATCCTACCGATTCCACTCTGCATAAGCTGATACTTCCTACTCCATGGCTAAGTATTTCTCCATAGCTGAATCCATCGAGATAAATTGAACACCGTAAACAATTTGAGCACACCGTAAAAAAGTTCCGAGGCCGTGCGGCGGCGGAGGGTATGCAAGGACGTGCCGTCGCGAGTTCCCGGCGGGCCACCCGAGCGGCAGCCGCCGCCACCGTCCAGGGGTGGGCGAAAAGGCAATGCAAATTAGTACACGGTTCCTCAAGCAAATATACGCAAGAAACCTCCTTTCCCGCTTCAATCTGGGCCGCCTAAGGATGAATCGAACGGTTGCTGAAGGTCCATATCCGATCGCGCTGAGTATTCGCGATCCGGCTTGGGGTGGGTGCATATTCGCAGGCGGCTCCGGCGGCCGCCCCACCCTCCGCATATGAACGTTGCTCGAGAGATGGCGATGGAAAAGCATTGGATTGGATCTTGGAGGTGGTGGTTCCATCGTCACGAGTTCGTAGCAGTGGAGATGCGTGGCCTGCTCATCTTCTTTGCTCTCCTCTACGTCGCCGCCGCCGTCCCAGTGCTCTTCTCGCGCGACAAGAAGGGACGGTGCTGGTGACATCGTCATTGGGGCGCCTCCGTTCGACTCGTCTCGTGTCACCGTTGTCTCTTGGAAGCCAAGGTAGTACAATAGCGATACTGATCAGCTGCAGGTAGTACTACTATTAGTACGTAGTGGTCATGATGTTTTGTTGAGCTCTTGCATGGTTTTGTGCAGGATATTTCTGTACAAGGGTTTCCTTTCGGATGATGAGTGCGACCACCTTGTGTCAGATATCTAACCATCACGTAAACTAAATCTAAAATAACTATATGTCAGTCTTTGTAGAAAGAGAACATAGTGCAGACTAGTAACTTATAGTAGTTCGTACTTTAAGATTTCTACCATTCATTTCCAGTTGTGTACTCTGTGTTATGTGCAAATTATCTACAACTTTGCAATAGTAGTTCCAAAATAAGAGTTGGTAAGTTGTAAGCGCAGGCTTTGTGGCCAAATATTGTTATGATTTAAACTTTTTTTCTTTTTGCAATTATCCATTATGGTTGCTTAGTTGGAAAAAATAGACTTAACTATAAGGAACAATCTAGAAGCTCAAAAGCTAGATCTTTTTCTTCTGAGCTAAAATTTTGGTGGCATCAACGATGGAAAAAGATTAGATGTCTTGAGAATTGGTTGTCTGCCTTGTACTTTTATTCCCAGCATAGGGTCACAGGGAGTAAGGATAGTATTACATTACCATCTTAATTTAGCTGCTTACTGTTGACATGATCTCTCATAATCAGGCCCTATTATGTCTTATTTTAATGTTAAAGCCATATTACCTGTTTGCTTGAAATTCTTCCTTCTTGCTTAAGTAATATCTGGATATGCTATTAAAGCTAATCGTACTACAGCAAGCTGCAAAATGCCTATATGGAATAGAGCAGTTCCAGGGTCCTCGGTGATGGAAACTATCCAGTCATGTCTAAAGGCAGTTGCCAGAGAAGAATTGTTGAAATATTAGGATGAAGATGTCAAAGTCCACTTGGGAACCTGCTTCTGTGAAATTACAAGAATAATTGCACCTGAAGCTTCCTACAGTGACGATGTTTTAAGGGTAACTATCATCAAGAATTGTTACAGAATGCATTGAACCAAATAACTTTGACTGAGTTTACTATTTTTATTCAACATTTTAGAATTCTTTTTCTCCTTTCTCTTGCGGGACATATTTATTTTAATTGTGGGTACATTTAGTGGACTCAGTTATGATAATAGCCAATCCTTTGCTAGGAGAGTTTCTATTCTGGACACAATTGCAAGATACTGAGCATGTGTTGTGACATTAGACCTTGAATGCAATGATCTCAGCATAGAAATGTTCTGAATATTTTTAGAAGTCATCAGGTAATTCTGTTGTGTCATCTAGGCGAGATTTGGTTTGATGTGATTCCTTATGTTATGTAATACCACTGCTCTCGGGTCCTCATTGTCAAGGTATATGTGTCACTTGGCACACTGTCATTGTTAACTACCTAGTGGGCACAGATATTCAGGAATTGTTAGCTTCTGGTGAGCTAAAATCTGATTAAGATACTCACTTACTTGCAAGCAACTGGATTTGCACTGCTAGCTCAACAAATGTGGATGGAAGCATGCATCTGTGTCAGACCCGGATTTTTCAATCTGAATCCTCTGTGATTCCACCGCACTATTCCCTGGATCAGTAGATAGTGCTCACAGATTACAGTTCTGAATATCAAAGTTCATATCATGCGGAAACGTAAATATAATAGTAGACTTACTCATGGGCCGATTAGGCCGAAATCATGAAATTGCAGCAGCGGAAGAACGAAGCACGCAAGTGGGACCTTCAGGACGTGCCCACAGGCAGCCAACTGGAGGTTCGCGACCTAGCCCTTGACATCTTCATCTTCTTGGCCAGCTTGTCCAATCTTGTTGCTGAGGCGAGGTGATTTGATTTCCTGATTCTGAATTTTTGTCGCAAAAACGAGCATGAGCACTCCGACCCCGTGCTCCGCGAGCCAATACACAGAATGCAAATAAATAGTATGCATGGCTTAACAAAGGAGAGGCTCGGGCTATTTTATTTTGCGTAGAGTGCTTTTGAATACCATTAATTAAAAAGCCCTATGACTTAGCAATCTTGGAACAAAGCATAATGTACAAGGAAATGCATTATTAATATCGATTCAGATTCCATCCACCGTTACATGGCATCTGCACCATATAGCAATTTCTTCAGCGTTATAGCCGCTTAACTTACCACTGGGACGACGCCCAGGACAATTCCAAACCAGGGCAGTCCTTCGCCCTTCAAGTTTCCATTCCCATTTTCCAAACATTTTTAAATAGAACTAACTCGAGTAAGTTCCCATGTCCGCCCATGACCGTGGGCACGGCTATTCGAATAGTTTTGACTCTGCAGAGTTTGTACACTTTCACCACAAGAGATGAACTATCCTTTTTGCCAACATGCTTCCTTAGGCATGAGACCCAGATAATTTATCACAAAGCTTTTACCTTACTCCGATCTAGCTAGACACCACCCACGCTGAGGTTTCACCGCTGAAGAGTTACACCACCACAGTCAGAAGCCCCCTCTTGCGCCGTGCGAGTACAGTACACCCTGTGCCTCACTGTGAGTAAACCAGTACACCCTGGCACCCACTTCCCTCGGTGATGTCTGAACTAAACCCTTGCAAGTTATTCAGCTAGGTCGTACCCATTATAGACTTGTGGTTGTACTGTTTTACATCAGGAGGTCATCACAAGATTCAGTCCTTAGTATTATCTGAGCGGTTCTACCACACTCCATAATTTGTGTTCCCACCGCACCACATACCAGCCCCCAAACCATCCGCTCAGATATGTAAGCAATTTAAGAGTTTTGGGAGCAGAAAATAACCCTGTCAAAATATACCAGTCATTCCCACCATGACTGCCCAAATCAATTTCTCATGATTAAAGTGATGCTTGGGCGCCTTCGCGCCCATGAGTACCTAAACATTACTAAGCATGGCATATAATTACGGACTTATTTTCGAAAGGGTATTATTATAATTTTTGATAGGGCGACAAGGTTCTCGACTTCAAATATTCCAACGGAGGGGTAATATTAATTCAAGGCACACAATGGAATATAACTAGAGTCTAAAATTAACATGTATTTGCATATAAATAACCGCATGCAATTTGATAATTTAAAGCAAAGTAATTTGCAGAAATGTAGGTTCAACATGATCAAAGTATTGACTCGCCTTGCGCGGTTTACCGCGGTCTTGAGCTCACTCGAAGCTTTCTTATTTGTCGATCTTTAGGTTCGGGCCTTTATCTTCACCTCGGTCTCGGCCTCGCTTGATCCTTGATTCTTCCAGACTCCAATTTCCAATTACGTGCTAAGCAACTGAATTCAAATAAAGACAAATAACTCAAAGATCCAAATAAATCCAAATAAACCCAATTGAACTTGACTAATTTTTATTATGATTAAATAGGTGATTTGAGACGAGGTTGATTGGACGCGGGGTATTGTCGGAGCCGAACTAGCGATAATTGATAGAAGGACATTCAATGAAGGAGGGTTTATGATACAGAAATATCAATGAGATTATCTTGCTTTAGATTTGGGGAGGATTAGGTTGAGCCGGCCATTGAATACAATGGCTTACCCTATTTCATTTAATAACTTCTTTTTATTATTTTTATATTTATCAAGAAAGTTCCATGATCTAGGTTAGATCTATGATTCGGTGTACGAGCTTTAACTGAGCTTTGTTTTTGTCGAGCGATAATCTTCAAGGCACTTGTTATATATAGCGATAGATATAATCTTTGGGTTTACCGAATAAATATTAGAGTCCGGTGTTATAGCATTTTATGGCTCAACATTTTATGTATCCTTAGTTATTACTAGGCTTAGTTTAATTTGAATTTAGAATCTATTTATATGGGTCGTAGGTTGCTATATTCAATCATGCTTGACATTATTATGTACTAAATCTAGCGTTGGGATTTAGTTGGGGCACCCTTATCATTTTGTCTACACCTTTGTTATTATTTTATGTATCTTTACACTAGTATGACCCTTTTATTTCGAATTACTCGAAAGACCAACAACCATTGTTGTTTTATCCTTTGAATCAGCATCTTGCATATATTTTAATCAAACTTCTATTTGCATAGAACCGAGTTCGCTATACAAAACTTTATTCCACTAAATTCACCGGGGAGATTTATTTACTGGTGACGTGCTAACGGCGACGATTACATTAAGACTCTCTATTTTATGAAACAGCCTTTGTTATCTAATTAAAGTTACTATGGAGATTTATTTATTAACGGCATGTTAAATGTTAGGGCATACATTTTAATTATAATTAAGGGTAATCTTTTTAAATTTTGGATATTTAACCAGAGCCACTTTTTCTTTAGTAATACCTTGAGTTAATAATTAGGCTCTTGGATAATTATTCAAACCATATATTTATGCATATATGAGCTAATTCAAATTTAAATCTTTAAATATTCTCATCTATATTCTATTAAATTTTATTAGCTTCTCTAATTTAGTCCCTAATTTTTCATGATTTTTATCAATTAAAATGAACCACAAAAATTAGAGTAAAAAGGTGGAAAGAATGTGCTGTCGGCCAGATTCGAGCTCAGGACCTAACAGAGACCTGCGCGCTCGGGACTCACTCGTCTAGCCATCTGGGACTTTGGTCCTTCTCAACTAATGAGGAACACAATTACTAAAGAACCGAGCGGGACAAAGAGGCCACCGGCCGAAACAGGGGAGAGCCAGCGGCGCACGGTGCCGGAGTTGCCGG
Source organism: Dendrocalamus latiflorus (assembly GCA_017311315.1). NCBI lineage: Eukaryota > Viridiplantae > Streptophyta > Magnoliopsida > Poales > Poaceae > Dendrocalamus > Dendrocalamus latiflorus. Next base: position 32,905,280 of record CM029632.1, on the reverse strand, counting down.
CGGCGAACGATGGCCGAGGAGGGGGTGGCGATGCGAAAAACGGGTTGCTCGGTTCCGGAGGGTGCTAGTGGGGGTGGCGCGGCGACCGGGGCGGCTGTGAGGTGGACGGACGATGGAGTTAGGCGGCCGGCGGCGGGGTGGAAAGGGGGTGGCGCGCCGGCGTGGAGGGGAGTAGAAATTGGCGAGTGCGTGAGCGGTAGAAGGGTAATAGGACACTCACCGCGCAACCCATGTGGCCGGAGAAGCACCGAGGAAGGCCGGCGGCGATGGCCTATGGCAGCGCGAGTGGGGTCGTCGTCGCCGGCTCGTTGGGGGTGGAGAGCAACTGCGGCGCTGCTTGGGGATGGTGGAGTACACCTCGGGGATGCCTCTGAAGGAAGGAATCGGACCGGGATTCGCCAAGGAAGAAGCGGCGCCGATGGCGGTGGTTTCGGCCGGAGTTGGGGGAGGTGGCCGTGCGGCGAGAGTCGGCGCGACGTTTTCCAATTAAACCCAAGAGGGAGTAGCTGGGGTGTGGGGGCACAGTTTGACGCAGAAGCTTTGGCACGGGAAGCACCGGGCCGGCCGGGACGGCGAGTGGGCACGGCGGCGGTTGCACGGGCTGGTGCGCTCGGCTTGGGGAGGGACTGAGGAAATGGAGGGGGAATGGCGCGGGGAGCTGTGGGAGGAGGCAGCTCGGGGCTTCTTAAGGCGAGCACGCGCGCGGGAAAATGAGGCCGGGCGCAGCGGCATGGCCGGCACGACGCGACGGAAGCGGGCGTGTGGTCGCATCGGCGTCAGGCGGAGGTAACCGAGCAGCTGCTGCGCAGGATTCCCAGTGGATTCGGGTTTGACTACTCAATGTAGGGAGGCAGCCTTTCGTGCGTGCTCTGAGTGAAGCGATGGAGCGGGGCAGGGGCGCATGCTTGCCACGCGGAGAAGAGAAACTGAGCAGCAGGGCGGAGTGGAGACCGGGGGAGGAAGAAGGAAGTGCGGGCGGTCCCGTGCGGCCAGAGGGAGACGCGGGTGGAACGGGGCGGGGCCACTCGCCAGGGAAAAAGGGGCGCGGGCGCGCGGGGTTGGACTGGGCCGGCTGGTCTGGTCTGCCCCTAGATCAATTTTTTTTACTTTATCAATTGCGTAAATGTATTTTTATATTTTTGATTTCATGTATTGCTATTTTTCCAGCTTATTTAATTTTGCATATTTTATTTTCTATTGCTAAGCTCTTTATTGCACAATTTGTATATACACATATATATATCTATGTATATGTGTTTGTACTCGGTTCACCACCTTTATTGCTATTTATGCCATTATTTCCAAAATGAGATTATATATATATATATTTTTAACTCGGATTTCTCTCTTCTTATGCTGGATAATCTTTTCAGATTCGCATTTACAATTTTAGTTTTCTATTATTTGCACATTTCCTTTTACTAATGTTTGTCTTTGTCTTTTATGAATTTCTTCAATTTTTGGAACTTCAACCAAGTTCAGGAAAACACCCAAAAAATCCAAATTCCAATAAAACATATTTCAAAATAATTCAAGAAATTCAGATTTTCAAATTTTAAATTTTTAGGATGTTACAAACCTACCCCCTTAAATGAATCTCGACCCCGAGATTCCAATAGAGTAGAAAGAAATAAGTGGGGTTATATTGGCTAGCAATGGGTTTTTGGGTGTTGCTCGACGTATAGTCCTTTAGTTTCACAGAGAGATGAAAATCTGCACAACAGGGGTTAGCACTTGGAGAAGTCAAAAGGGAAGAGAGAAACCTTGTTCTTCTGGATAAGTCGTAGACTTCCAATTACTTGCTCTTTGACGTTGTTGTCTTCACGTCGTCGTAGAATGGAATAGTTGCATCGCCTATTGGACATATGGCTGTAAAATTTTCATACTAATAGGTGGGTAGCAATGGTCTCTGCCGTAGGGGTAAACAGAAGGGGAGGGGACTTGCACTTAAAGGAGGCAAAAAGGGAGGAAGGAGATCTTTATTCTTCTGGAGAGGTCGTCGTCTTCGGGGTGCTTGCTCCTTGATTTTTTTAACATTTTACCTCGCAGTGCTACCCCCCTTAAATAAATGACGATTGTCATTATTTATCTATTGTACTCTAGCTGTCTTGGTCATCACGAGATTGGCGGGTGGTCTTCTTCATAATGATGTTGTTTTCCTTAAATACTGGAAGGTTGAAAAGTCTTCGCCTTTTCTTGATTGCACTGGTTTTGGGTTACTTGTTATTTCCTTCCTTTGGATCTGATGGAGTTTTCAGAAATGGTGAGAGGGAATAGCATGAGATGAGGATTAAATCGCGGAGATAAGGTGTTCTAACCCATTTAACTTTAAAGGAAGATACCCCGGAAGCTGGGGTGATACCAAACCACACAAATTTTAAAAGCAAGCTTTTTCTGTGACTGCAAAATAGGACGCCCGAGGGCAAGAGGCAGTGCACAGGGCCAAATAAAATGAGATTTTATATATATATATTTTTTTAACTCGGATTTCTCTCTTCTTATGCTGGATAATCTTTTCAGATTCGCATTTACAATTTTAGTTTTCTATTATTTGCACATTTCCTTTTACTAATGTTTGTCTTTGTCTTTTATGAATTTCTTCAATTTTTGGAACTTCAACCAAGTTCAGGAAAACACCCAAAAAATCCAAATTCCAATAAAACATATTTCAAAATAATTCAAGAAATTCAGATTTTCAAATTTTAAATTTTTAGGATGTTACAATCTGCATCCTGGAAGTCTATTTGGTTTAGCTGGGAAATGTGTTGGCATTTAGGATGTAGTGATGACGATCCTCGTCTTTGTACAACAAGGTGTCCATTGTCTGAGGAGCTGGTTCATGAGTAGATATTATAATCTGTACATATGGTTAGGATGTAGTAACGACAATGCTCATCTTTGTATTTAGCATGCATTTGTTCTCCATCTAATATCTTGCTTGTCTATTTTTTTACGAGACATTGGCACCTATTTTAATGCAGGTTATTGAATACATACAATTTTTACAAGAGAAAGTACAGAAGTATGAGGTTCCATACCCAGAATGGAACCAAGAAAATGCAAAGATCACGCCATGGGCAAACATCTACTTCCATTCTTTCTGGAAAATGGACCAGGTAAACTATAAAAACTGGATCCTCCTCTGGATTTCCTTTTACAGGGAAACTTGATGATAATAAAAATGCACCATACTGATACTAAGAGTTCTAGCTATATGAAGTATCTAGACTAAAATTTTGGTTGAAGTGGTGTTTGTTTCTTACTTTCTTTATCTACTACATATCCTTGTCAATGCACAGGATGATCTGTGTCTGTTATATGATGGAATGTGCAGGCTTGAGAGCTCTACTCCAAATTACACTTTGATGGGCGGAATGTGCAGTCCTGAGAGCTTTACTCCAAATTACACTTTGATGGGTTATGTGACTGTGGTAAAAATTGATGGGGGTACGGTGTTGAAATGCTGGGGCTTAACGCAAAGTGCTAACATGATCTAAATTAGAAACGGTGCTGATTTTGAATCAACTATTCATTCGTTGATATAAACAATCTGTTCAGTTTTTTGTAGCACCTCAGATAACAATATGAGATACTATTAGAACGTCATCGTCAAAATAAGGAATAAATAAGAACAACATTGAAAATCACAAAGAAAATTAAAATTTTAATAGGGAACCAACGGAAGTTAAAATACATATTTCAAACATGAGATCATTCCACTTCTAACCAAATGAAAAACAAATGAAATAACAAAATAGTGGCAAATCATAGTGCTGAAAACTTGAGTGCTCCCACCTATGCATGATGCTATCACTCCACTGGCCTTTTACCTTGAGTACGCGCAGCGGAACCGCTGCACAAAAGACCTGAAATGTGCAATTGCCCGAACGCTACATCATCAGTTCTGTACGAACCTACATGATGGAACGGAAGTGAATAAGATGAGTATGAAGATAAAATTGTGGAAAAGTTGTAGGAGATGGTTCGCCTGGAAAAGATCGTGTTCACAAAGATTCGTTGTGTGAAGTGTCGTTCGGTTAAGCGAATGTTATTCGGCCAAGCGAAGCACGTCCTGCTGCAGAAGTTATCAAAATGTTCACGTGAAACCCCATTCGGTCGAGCCTTTGGCCAATTGAACCATGACCGAGAGGAAAAAAAGGTCGCCGGCCTGCACCGGCCAACACCGGCCGCCGACTGCACCACGCCTCCACCGGTCGCCGCAGCCCGCTTGGCTCAGACAGCTGAGCCACCGCCGCCAAATGCCGCACCGCCTCGAGCCGCCTCCACCACTGCACTGCCACGGCTACCGCTGCCCCGCGTTGCGCTGCCCAAACGCCACTCGGCCTGCGCAACTTGTGCATCTCACGCCACCGCCGCGTTGCCTATCGCTGACGCATCTGGCTTCCACGCCGCCTTCGGCCTGCAGTCGCCAGGCCGCCTACGCACCGCCCTGTCGTGCTCACACCGCCACCTGGCCGCACCTCCGTCCGGCCATGTGCCCTGGCCGTGCCGCCGCCTGCACGTGAATTGACGTCGTGCTGCCACGCATGCGCTGGTTGACGCCTCCTGTCACCGGTGCCACCTCCGACCTACGCACTGCCCCAGCCAGCCATGTCGTCGGCCCTGTGTCGCCTGAGAGAGAGAGAGAGAGAGAGAGAGAGAGAGGAAGAGATATTGATAGAGAGATGGAAGAGAGAGGCACACGAGAGAGAGGAATAGATTGGTAGAGATTAGAGAGAGATAGTTATAGGAGAGAGATAGAGATATATTTTTGAAACGCTGACATCCTTCCTATTTTCAGGGTGCTACTTTTTTTTTATCTTTGTTCAATTGTAGACGGTTGTAACTTTGTAAATTCCCACTTCTATCAATGAAATATAGCGTTGTCAAGAAAATGGCTTGTTTCACTACGGTATCAATCATAGATTTCAAGAGTGATCTTTGCATAAAATTGAGCAAACTTATTATTCAAGGATGCTTCTGTAAACTCATGAATGTCTAGATGTTAACTGTCTATATGGTGCGCATGATACAAAGGAACTAGGTTGAGTAGTAGGAGTGGATATGTTTTCTTCTTTTGAGTGAAGAGCGACAAACAAAAACTAGGACTTGAGCGCAGTCATATATGTATCATTCGGCCTTAACATAATTTTGCTTAATATTAATATGGTTAAAAGCACTTGTGATATCGTTTTATTTCAAATCCATTGTAACGCACAGGCCTTTTGGTAGTTTGTATAAGGTGTGTGTGCCATATAGCCATGTAGGTGGTTATCTTCTGTTGTTACTGCAAATTGTGATGCGGTAATTAGGCCCTGTTTGGATCCCTCCATCTAAAGTTTAGTTACTAAAGTTTAGGTCTAAAGTCTCCAAACAAGTGGTCTAAAGTTAGATCTAAACTTTAGCTAACCCCTAAAAAACACTTTAGATCATTAGTCCACCAAAGTGAACTAAAGTGGTCTAAAGTTTTTGGTTCTTAGGCACAAAGACGTGTTTACCCATGCATGTTGGTCTCTCACCTCCCATTTAATGGTTGACGCACGAAACGAGGAGAGGTAGTATGGTCTTTTTAAAACTTTAGTCATATCCATTAGTACAGGATCCAAACAGAACCTTCGACTAAAGTTTAGAGGCTAAAGTTTAGCCAACTAAAGTTTAGTCCAAAACTTTAGACAACTAAACTTTAGACCATGGGATCCAAACAGGACCTTAGTACTTCACTGCTGTAGAATTCAAGTGTCATGCTGGCAGGCAACTGCCTGTTCCCACTTTATTTTTTGTTGTCTTGCTTCACAGTGGATTTAAGGACAGTAACTGTGTCAGCCTGTCTCAAAAATAACCAACTAGTTTGGCCCTTTCCACAATATAGAACTTCTTTGGGTTCAGTATCCTGCCTCCAGCTTGCACTTCTGTCAAAGAAGTTCTGGCTTCTCCTGCAGAAGAAAAGAGAGATGATTTGGCCACAATCATAATTTGATCCAACATAGCCATGTTTTTTTTTCTTGCGAAATATTCTGAGATCAGTCTGTTGATTCCACATGTAGGGGCATCAGCATGAAGCAATCCAACAGATCCGATTACATTCACACGTAAATATTCGAAATGAATGGACTTCTTCGAGTGTGCTCAAAATGTCATGTCAAGGGGAATTCACCAAATAAAAAGGATTGTGACACATCACCTGAAAGTAGTGTTTATTTCTTCAGGGTGCTGCTCACTTTGGAGCTGCTTTTGGACCTCACTTTACCAGGGCAATCTCTCATGTGTCATGCCCCCTCCTAGAGTTACTCAAAGATGAATTCTTTCCATTTCTTTTTGTACATGTAACCTGAATTATCATCCAATAGGAATGTACTAGAGGGAAAACAAGGGCAGCCTTAAGGATCAGATAGCAATGCCTCCTAGAACTTTTCTTTTCTCACTGTCTTTTCCATCCCCTCCTTCACAAGAACAAACAAAAAATTTAAAAGGAAAAGGAAAGAAAACAACATAACTCAAAAAAAGCAAAGTGCAAAAGCAAGCGTGGCTCACTTGCTTTGATTCTACTCTCCCCCCTCTATTTAGGTCCTTCAAAAGCACAGCAGAATCAGCTAAAGCAAAAGAAACCCAGAACAAAACAAGAAGCAAGAATAGCACAACAGCGACTGACACAAATCCTGCTGCTACTTCCCCACATTATAATATGCAGTCACATTGCAGCATCGCAGCTGCACCACCACATCAGAAGCTCGTAGAAGAGTAGCAGCGGCAGCGGCGGCAGCAGCACAAGCTTTAGTAGTTAGTAGGGAAGCAACAGAGGAGAGGAAGGAGGAGGCAGGGCGAGGAGACGTACGGCGAAGACCACCGGGTGGTATTATGAGAAGGCCGGCCGGGTCCGTGAGGTGGGCATCGGCGGCGGCATTGGCCATCTTGTTTGGAGTTCTTGTTTTGATGTCATTGGTCATGGATGACGGCGAGAAACCGTCTCCGCTGGCGATCGGCGGGAGGAGGATGTTGGCCAGAGTCGCCGGAGGACACAGGACCTTGGAGGATTTCAAGGCTGATGATCCTTTCCAGGACAGCAAGAGGAGGGTGCCTAACGGTCCTGATCCCATTCACAACAGGTACTTGCTTCACTTTGTGTTGCATTGCAGGCTTGACTTTGATTTTTGAGATGGTTTCTTTCCCTCCTCTTTTTCTTTCTATAGCTTCAGTTCAAATGTTAGTTACTGAGTCATGTGACTCTGTTGCATTTGCATTTGCCACATCAGAAAAGAAGTTCCCATGTTCATGGCCATGAATAGGTTTCTTGAAGAAAGTGTCACTCGGTTGGTTTCAGGTGTGGCCTTGTTACAGTGCTCTTTTTCACAGTGGGTGACAATATAGTACTGCAGCTATTGATCAAATTTGAAATAACGAACTCTTAGTGCCCATGATTCTTTATCAGAAATAAGTAGTTCTTAGTTTAGGCTATACTGTGGGTGTGGGAATATGGCACCTTACTTTTTTTTTGTTTCTTGACCAACTTCTGTTTAAGGCGTGTGTTGATGCATTAGTATGCCGTGTAATAGGCTGATAGCTCACTTTGTAACATCACACATGCTATGCTTTCCTCAAATTTTCTTGTGAAATAGGTTGGGCAAAAAGAGAAGAAAAAAGTAAGCAGGCACTCGAAATGTTTAAGGCGTCACATAATTTTGTTTGAACATCAAAGATTGAGAAGAATAAAGTAATGAGAATGTAAACAAAAGATGTCACACACTCATTTTCCTCATTACATCCACATTCCCCTATGATGATATGCTATTCTTTTAGCAAAAGCAAGTAGATTAGTCCTATTCTCCTAATGATTATCATGGATGCACATAAGATACTTGAAATGATTAGTCTACATGCATGGAAGAAGTCAAACAAAGTACGACACCATGGTTAATTATAATACACAACAGAAAGTCTTAACGGTTCAGTGTAGGGTCACCTTAAACACAAACTTGCATGCTATTTCAGTTCCTTCTTCTCCCTCTGATTTGGTTTTCTCCCACTCTGAATTCTTCAGAGGAACTGGCAAGTCTGGAAGATCGCCGGGCCGAGCATAGCAGCGAACATCCTGAGGCGTGGAAGCTTCCAATCGGAGAGGCAGACATGTGGAGCAAAGAGATGATGCGTTGCAAGAAGGAACAAACAAGAGCTTCATTATGGTGGGTCTGGCTGGATGTTGGTGTAACCGGGGGAGGTGGCCTATCTTCTTCTAAGACTGCTATTTAAGACAGTTTTAAGCATAAAAACTTTAGCTTTATGCAAAACAAAGGCTATTCTAGGTGGTGGGGGTTTTGTAAAGAGAGTAGTAAGTATCAAGCTTCCCTCTCACAAGTAACAGGCAACAAAGATTCTTGGCAAAGGGATGTGGGCAAGAGCTCCTTTCTTTTTTGGCAGTAGTAACTTTAGACATATTAGTACTACTACTTTGTTTTGTTTGAGGTATTCATTCTTTTCCCTTGTCACTGTATCAATTACAACAGCATATCATAAGTTTGCTACAGAGGAAACAGGTCAGGAAAGAAGGGCCAACAATTGTTTTAGGCTTTGTCTCTGATCTTCTGATGAGATGTGGAAAATCCATTGCGGTCTGTGCCCTAGCACCCAACCAAAGTAGTCCAACTTACTAAAGAGGCTTTTGCTTTGACTACTATACATGTTCATTTTGTAAAAACTTCAAAATTATTTGAGAGATTTGTTTTGTTTCTGACTGTACTTTAAGCCCAAAATAAAACTATGTTACATTGGACATGCCACAAGCAAACAAAGAAACAAGGACAGAGCAAAGGGAGGGAGGGGTTGAAGACTGAAGAAAAAGAAAAGAAAGAAACATCAACCTGCCAAAGTAGCAAGCATGCTTTTTCTCTCCTTTTGTTTCCTCCTTCCCTCCCTCCATTGTCCCTCATGTCTCTTTAACTTCTTTTCTTGTAACTTAGTAGCTTTGAGCAGGTAAAGTGGCATTGGTTGAGCTCCAAAGCAGGCAGTGAGGAACTGTGATAAGAGCTGTTTCTGTGTCCAAAAGACGAGAAATTTCTGGGGGCTAATCTGTTCTTTTCTTGACCAGTCATCTTGTGCCCCAGAATTGAAATGAGATGTACAACATGCATCAGTGTATGGACTGCTTTGTTCACTGTAAGAGATGCAGACCAAAGTGGGGACAGAGATAGATACCCTATTTATACATTATGCAGCCAGATGCGGTCCCGGCATAGACCCATCGTATGCACTCTTCTGATCCCAAGAACAGTAGACAGCTGCTCATGTACTTGTAGCTCTAGTTGATACTACATGTTACTAGCAGTACTTACTAACAGGGAAAGTGTCTCTTGTATCTCTAATTAAGAGACCTTTCAACGATACTATCCCTCAGCAGATACACAGAATACTGTATTTTACTGTACTTTTCGTAGAAAACTTGTAAGTTTTTTCTTGAACATAAAACTTGTTGGTTTGGATGCGTGGGCTTTCCAAGAAGAACGTTGAGTGGAGCGTCAGTCTAACTGACTAGATGCAATTTTGCCAGGCGCGGCAGATGTCCGCAAAGATTTCGCGTGATCTTTGGTTGGGCTCCTGGACCCCTGCTTCTTCCGGAGCTGTTAACCATCACACCTTCTCCTCGGGTTCTGGAAAGGTTTCCATGCTCTCTTTTTGTATGCATATACCTGTAATTCTGTATTATCCATGGCACAGAGGCCTCTATGATCTGAACCAAACCCACCAGCATATACACCATGAACAGTGCAGACACACACAAAAGGAAGTTACATATCTCAAATCACAATTCATAAGGGGCATCTGAGAGCGGCTTTTGGAAGCCGAATCACAAAAAACACGGGCCAAAACAGAGGAGCAGGGGAGGGCTCCAAGCAAGCTCGGCGAGGGCAAAGGAGGGCACGAGGGTTTAGGTGGTAGCAAAAAATAGAAGGGAGTGGTGAGACGGACCCAACAGTGGTGGTGCCCTTGCCAGACACGCACCAAGGCATGCAGGACGTGGCGCATGGCGGTTGCGCCTAGGGAAGAAAAGGGGCGGCTGCGCCCGGGTGGGAAGGAGAAAAATTAGGGAAAGCATGAGCATCAGAGGAGCGAAGGGAGCTCACCGATACGGACCGTGGAGGCGGGAAAGATCCGAGGTGGGCTAGCAACGAGAGCCAAGGGTGGCACGGACTGCTTGCCGGGGCCGGCGACCTAGGGTGGGGGAAGCCCAAATTAATGATTGGGGAAGGAAGTGGGTTTCCGGCCGGAGACGGGGAAGATGACGACATGCGGCGTTCTTATCGTTCTCCTCCCCAGCATCCGCCTCTAGGGGCCGCTCGAGGAGAGATTGGTGCCCGTGTCCAGGCCAACGAAGCACTCAATGTTGGTGCCCGTGCCAATGCAGTCCACCATGTCAGCAGCGGGGGCTGTAGCGTCTCGCAGCGTGTGGCCGCGAGGCGGTGGTGGAGGACGCTGCGTTGAGTGGGAGCGGCGGACGGGCGTTTGGAGGGAATCAATGGCTTTCAAAGTATAAAGGAATACCGTAAGTGGTAATTTTTAAAAATATTTTGTGATGTTGATTGTATTGCGAATATGTAATTTGTCATATTTGAACTTGTATTAGAATGAATGTGCCTTAAGTTCGCAACTCCATGTCAAAATACTGACTCTGCCACTTAGGGGCGTTTGTATTGACTTTTGCGGATACCTTTTAGTTATGGATTATAGTTTTTGACTGAAAATAAATAATAGGGACTGAAAGAAGTGACTTTTAAAAAAAGAAGGCGAGCGATGGAAAAATTGAACGGGAGATACATGCACGTGACAGGAGTGAGAGAGGTAGGGTGCGTAATGCACGTCTGACCCCTTTCTTATCTTCGGAGTGAAACGGTAGTGAGAGAAATAGAGAAGTCGTTTTAAAAAACTAGGTGTTTGTATTGTCTTTTAACTTTTCTAAATAGAACCCAATATAAATAGGGTCTCAGTGGAAGTTGTTAGATAGAGGAGTGACAACGATGGCATATTAGGGAAGAAAAATTGAGATCCAATGATATAGAGGGGGTAAGAGCAACTCCAAGAGAAGAGCTAAATCATTTTCTAAAGGTAAATTTGGCTATTATTGGAGAAAAAACGTCTCCAATAGGCTCTGTAAATGACTCTCTAAATTTAGTAGCTCTCCATCCCTCCTCCTTCGCTCTCTATTTTTGGATAGCCTACCTCGCTCACCATCCAGCCTCTTGGCGCGGTCGACGTTTCCTTCCCGCACGCTGCGGCCCATTCCCGCGCGTACGCGACCCACCGCGCGCCCTCTAGTTTAGATAGCCTGTTGGAGTAGTCTTGTTTTTTTGGGTGAGATTCATTTTAGAGAATAGCTAAATCACTAAATTTAGATACTTCTTTTGGCTAATCTTTTGGAGTTGCTCTAAGGAGTTATTAGATGGCATATTGTGGGAGTGAGAGTTATATAATGGCAAGCAGTGGATCTTCTCAGAGGTAGAACCAGTAATCAGAAAGGCTCGTGCATTTGAGCAGGTAACCAGAGAAGCTGGCAAAAGAGGCCTGGGCGTTGAGCCGAGGCTGACTGGCCCTGATCCGCTTAAGCTCACAAGCCAGAACCGGCTCACCTGGCCCAGCCCAATCTTGACGGAACAAGCATGCACGGAACCCATCCCGACGTATCGACACCAGCAAGGCAGCAACACACTCTCCTCTGTCTCTCTCTGCGCCAGCACTGCACGCGCTAGGGTTTTAAAACTCGGCTCAGGACTCCGGAGTCCGGAGGCCACGTCGTCGTCGCCTACCTCCACTTCTTCGGAAGCTATTACTCTACGCATTTACAGTTACGCCTCAATTGCTCTCCTGCATTTACACCCCCCCCCCCCCCCTCCCAACTGCCCCTCTCCTCCCTCGATCTCCGCCTATTTAAACCGCAAACGCCACCCTCCCCGATGCACACCAGTACGTAGCAGCAGCTGACACAGCGCACGAGAGGGAGGGAGGGAATATAGTCATGGCCAAGTGGTACTGCTTTGGCATTGCGACCCTTCTGCTCGGCCTCGCGCTGGCGCACGCCGTGGCGGCGGCAAGGGCCGTGCCCGGCGGCGCTGCGGCGGCGGCCTCCGCGTCGCTTCCGGCTGCTGCGGCCGCCGCCAAGAACGGCGGTGCGGGAGAGGGCGCGGGCGTGGCGGACAAGAAGAACCTCTTCGTGGGCGTCGGCGGCATGGGGGACCTCCCGGGCTTCCCGGCCGTCGGCGCTGGCTACGGCGGGGGCTTCGGTAACAACGGCGGCGGCGTCTTCAGCGGCGTCACGGGGCCGCTCGGCGGCGTAGGGGGCGGCGTCGGGAGCGTCGGCCCGCTCGGCGGCGTCGGTGGGTTCGGAGGCGGCGGCACCCCGTTCGGTGGCTTCGGCGGCGGCGGGCTCGGAGGTGGAGCCGGTGGGATCGGCGGCGGAGGTGCCGGTGGCATCACGCCTTGAGCCGTAGCCAGTGGCGGAGCTAGAGCAAAATGAAGGGGTGCACAACTTCAAAACGCATGCAGTACGTGGTTTGACCTAAGATATGCTATGCTATGGTACGGTGTGTATGTGGCAGGCAGTACTGAGAGGTTGGAGTCTGTAAAAGTTAGGGTTTACCGGTTCTGCTGTGTGTTTTGTCAAAAAAGAGTTTTGAGTCGTGGTTGTGTGGCTTAAGTGCATTCGTGCATCGGACAGACTAGCTTATGGTCTGCCGTATGTGTGTGATTTTTCTCAAGTTGGTGCATGCTCTTCTTGCAGTTACCATATTACCACTCGTATTTCAACATATTTGCTATTTTAATTCACAATGTACTATCGCAACTCTTCGTCCAACGATGTGGGCTGAGCACACCAACTGACCAAAGTCCTTTTCCTTTCTAGTTTTCAACCGATTTTTTATTTTAGTTTTTTAATAATTATTATTTATTAGACTAGTAAATTATAGGGAAAAAGAATACCCCTAAAGTGAATTATGCTGTCTCGCTATTTCCTGTTTGACATTTATTTTTGCAATTGAAGCTACCACAAGAAAAGGGGGGAAGGACGAGCACTGTAGAGAACCCAACAGGCGAACTTTTTACGCCCAAATGTACGGTGAAAAATAAATAACTGAACTGAACAAAATATTCTGCTGGATCTGATCTTTCGAGAACGGAGCGCATGCGTGTACATATAAACCTCTTCGTACGCATGTTAGCAAATATCTTAAACCTTCTACTAGTAGTTTGCTAGTATTTAACTAGAATCAGTGGTATTGTGTGCATCATGCAGCAAAATTAAGTTTACACACAAGCAGAACAACTTACCTCCGATCATCTCACTGCTATATATATACAAAGCGCATGTACTATACCTTTCTTGAGTAATGATGAGATAACTTTCAAGTTTCAAGTAGCTTGATCTGGATAAATTGTGGGCCTGTTTTTTCGACCGAAACTAGCGGTTTTTGGTGTTTGTTTTAGTATCTAACTTTTAAACGGGACATTTTCTCAAGACGGGGGTCTACAAGTTAATTATAGGGGTATTGATAAACATCATCTGGATATTTTCTTTCTAACTATCATCCAGATTTGTGACCGTTGGATTAGAGATCCAACGGTCACGAATTCTCCCCGTCCCCTCCAAAAAAAATCTCCCCCCTCCAAAAATAAGAGGTCATTGGATCTCTAATCCAACGGTCCAAAATTTGGATGATTGCTAGAAATGAAACATTCGGGTGATACTTATACACATCATAATTATAGTACATATTAAAAGCTCAACATCTATATCAACCAAAATCGCAAGCGAGCATCTCTCTATAATCTCTATTACAAACAGCTAAAATTCAAAATTTTCAATTAAAAAACATAAATCGCAGCCGTATCAAACAAGCCCTGTAGTACCACTACAGTGGTAGAGTGCGCAACAGCCAGCGCATCCACGTCGCAGCTACTTCTGGTCTCTTCTTCTCTTTTTTTTTTCTTCCTTGTGCCACGGAAGCTGACAAGGGCGAGATGCGCCATTTATGAGTTGGCAGCAGGGCGCGCGAAGATAGCAGCAGCACAGGTTGTACTGGGACTCGGGTACCAGTACCACTACCGCTAGTACGTACTAGTGCTACAAAGCCACGACTATGAGCTGCTGCTCTGAGACAGCCCGTCTTAAATTTGCGGCAGATGCAGCGGCAGCAATGCAGCATCACTGCAGCAGAGCGACGGGCGAGAGGGGTAATGTAAAAATGCCGCTGCAAATGCACCACCGGCTCCGGGCCTCGGGCGGGAGCACGCTCGGACTCGGTGGTGCGCGCGGAGTGGCGCGGCAGACGACGCTGGCCGCTGTGAGCTGCCCACGCGTGGCAGCGTCGTTTTACCCGTCGGGTGCCATCATTCCGTGCCGGCTCGTAAGTACGTACGTGTGTATATATATAATGTCAGCTATTTATAAATCTTGCTATATAAAATAAAAGATGATATGGAGAAGAAAGAGAAAGTCTAGAGAATTGGTTTGTCTCTTATATAGTAATTAACTGTAACACGATAAACAAAACACATTATATCATGAAGAAACTGTCTATAGAGATATGTAAAAAAGACAACTATTGTATGAGTTATTTTTAGTACTATCTATAGATGACATGAAATATATTGTAGATAACAATTGTCTACACCATTATGCATACCCTAAGACGAAGCCTCTCTTCCAAACACCACCTAATTTCTTGTCTTTAGAAATTAACTTTTAAATAGAGTAATTTTTCAAAATAATGTGCATAAATTATTTGTAAAAGTTACTATATGGTTCCGCCGGGTGATGGTTGACGAGTGGTGCATACGCATGTTGCAGCTCAACTTCGCCGGTGCGCTCGCAGCAAGTACTGACCTCCGTGTCGTGTTTCGCGCCAGGTGTGACGCAATGGCTTTCCCACGAAAACTTTCATCCCCTACGTCACCGCATAGAAATCACCGTGTCCTCGTGTAGGGATTGGAGAATGCCGCATGCAAGATCCCCCGTGTACCCCGTTTCTTGAAACACCGAAGGTCCGAGAACAAAGCTACTCTAAGAAATACAAATTCGATCACCAACAAAATCTCAACATATGCTACATAGTACATACCTAGCGGACGTTTTTTTTTTTGCTAAAATTTATAACTTTTAACTTTGGCTTATAACTTTTAGACTGTTTGTGCGAGAAATTACAGAGTAACAGAAACTCACGTACAGTTTTTACCGATGTAAATAAAGTCAGTATAATATATATTATAATTAACTAATAAACCCTATATTAAAAAGATACTTTATTTTAAAGCTAGTTACGGTAAAAAAGAACCGAAAAACAGTAAAAGCTGAAAAGAACATATCTAGCCTACTACAGATCAGCTGTTCCTCAGTTTCTACAACCATGATTTTCTAAGCCTGAACTTTGCGTCCATAAATGATGCCCAAAATGCAGTCACACAGACTTACAGCAGGCAAAAAATGGAGCGTAGCAACAATCCGGGAGCAATTAAGTAAACCTACTCATATAATAGGACGAAGGATTAAAATCAAACCTATACAATGCATAGCGTCCAAAAATACACGACACTTCAACCCACTGACCAAGTCACCATCCAACATTAAGCAAACACGACAGCGTGAACACTCTGAGCACCATAACCGCGCCAGAGCGCACTAGACAGAGACCAAAGGACCATATGGTTTTTTTCATGACCGAAGCAGCAGTATTATAGGGGCAGTCGAACGTATCGATCCCAAGTCCGCCCTTACTTGCATTTGAATCCATGGCACACGGACAGGATGATGATAAGAATGAGCGCAATAATTATGCCAAGAACAATCAGCTTGATCTTCATGTTTTGTAGCCACATCTTTCTCCTTACATTTGTTCCTTGCTGCCTGAAATCTTGAGCCTGCATGCCCACACCATTAAAAAATCTCATATTCTGACTATTATATCAAACATGTTAAATTGCAGCATAATTGAACTTTCTGCTCAAACTTGAGTAACAATATCAGGTTATCAATTTGCGATGCTCCAAAACTCAATACTATTAAGCAACGTTTCAGGCACCCCAGAATCAGCCCAGAGTGCTAAGATGGTCCACATGTATTAGCCTGGAGGCTGGAGGGCGCCAACTTCAACATCAAACTTGGGACACTTCTGAATTCTGATGCACAAACTTGAAGCATCAACATTCAAGTATGCTTCTTTCTTATTACAACAAGGCATCAAACTTGGAGATATACTTAGCCCTTACCACTAGAGCAAGAGAATACAAGTAGGAAAAGACTAGAAACACCTCCAGATGGAAAATATTAGTAAATTTATCACTACAGTAAGAATTGATAACTAGAGTTACACCACACCATGTTCCATTAATATACTCCCCAATGATTCAAGATCGATTTTCATTGGCAGTAACTTGAACAAATAGGTAATGTTGTCACCAATGGAACTTTGCATCATAACCATTACAGGTAGATGACAGATTCATTTCACTATTTACATTCGCATGTCGCCTTAAGTAGTAGGAAAAATTATTGTCGGTAATTGACAACCTTGGAAGTTTCTAGTCATCCGTAGGAATTGTTAGGTACAAAGAACTGCCAGACACTGGTATTTTGCGTTTTTGCTACTTGTCATAACCGATGGCATGACAGAGAACTGATATTAACCAACACAGCCATCCCTAATACCATATAGCTGATGCCTTAGTGGTTTTGAGCATATCAAGAGCGTCTACCCCAGTAATTATTCAGTATGCCAGTGATTGACCTACAATGAAACTCATATCCTAGCATCAATTTAGATCCCAGCTTAATTGCATCACTTGTGGCCTTTCTAGGCTCTTGCTGTTTAGAGATTTTGGGATCTGGCAGGGAAATCAACTGTATTATCTGGGTAACATACAAATAATAGCTCCAAAAGAAACATAATTTAAATACAATACCCAGTACAGGGCAGGGTAAAGGAATGCATCTGGACCTGTGAGCGTAGATTTTCGGTCTTGTCAACAAGCAGTTCAATCTTCTCTCCACGATCAAGAACCTGCATTTCAATAAGAAAAGAAGGATCTGAAACATTCTTCAAAGATGACCCTCAATTCCAAACTGTATACTAATCCGCAAAGAATAGAGATGTACCTTTTCAATATTTTCCATCATAACACCTTTGACTTCTGAAACTTGTGCTTTCACTTTAGCCAGGTTGCTTATCTCTTCAGGGTGGTCCACACAATACTGCATGTGTTCTTTAAGTTTTGATCTACAAACAGTAATTATTCACCCAAAAAAAGCATTAGTAAAATGAAGAATCATATCTTAACCATGTCTCACACTGACAACAATACATACCCAAACTCTCGGTTAAGACTGTTTGCTGCAGCAGTGGCAGCTTTCCCACCACCATATTTTTTTGTGAAATCATCCTTAACCCTATCCAAGAAAGCAATGGGAATTTGTCGCCCTGCTGATTCAACAGCAACTACACAGTATGCTGCAGAAGAAAGCATGATGTTAGACATTCAATGCCATAGTTTTTTTTTATTTAGAAATGGCAAGAAATGTAACGTAGTGTAGTGTTCCTGAGTAATATTTGACCAAGGGGTGAGACAAGCACTAAATTTGGTAATGGTGCCATGTTTGCATAAGTGGAAGACCATGTACAAAAATCAGCTTCATAATAAAGTTTGGACATAGTCCCTATTGGGAAGTTTTTCAAGCACTATGGTTGCTGCTATAAGTCATGTGTCAAAAAATCAGGAGAAAGGAGATAGGGAATTGTAACATAGAAAACGGTAAAAAAAAATGGTAGCACTTGGAGAAAAAAACACAGAGCAATACCAAAACAGTACAACAACAACGCCTTTTGTCCTAAACAAGTTGGGGTAGGCTAATACCAAAACAGTAACCGGTATTATTAATTTTCCTTCTAAATCACCCTATCTTGTCTTCTACTATAGTTTCAACATTAATCTAAATCTCATGCCATTTCTTGTTATAGGCGTGGGCCTTGGGCCCAGCCGGGTTATTATTAGGAATTAGAGATTGATTTCTATTTGAATTAGAGATTGTGTTCCTTGTATTAGAGATATAGTTAGAGATATGATTGGAGTTAGATTACATCTGTTAGGGAGGAGCCATCTATATAAGAGGGCTACCGCATTCTATTGGAGGAGGCAGAGAAATATTATAGTCTTCCTCATCTAGTCTCCCTCTCTTCCTCTACGCCGACGTCATCCGGCCATTCTCTTGGTGGTGATTACCCGTTATGAACTAAGGTTCATAACATTTCTAAAATCGCAATTTAGTATGTGCAACCAAAAAAAGACAGGGCTGCTGCAAAGGCTACATCTGATTAACCACTTCGTTCAATCCACAGTTCAAACAAAGAGGAGCATCTATGTGATTCAATGTTGCATAGAAAATGTGCACAAAATAACGTTCAATATTTCTTTTTTGTATTTCTTGCAGTCATAGACATACGTTTTCCAAGCTGCTCTTACATAATAGACCGCCTTATATGCACCATGGTAATGCGACCCCTTGGCCTTATCATAGAAAGGTAGAGTTTCTATCACATCATCATGTAGTATTAATGAATTTAATTTATCGCCGATGACAACATCTTCTTCTAACCAAGTAAATGACAATAAGGTATTTCAGTTATGAAAACTTAATATGAAATTACACATCAGAGAATAGAAAAGTAATAGTCTATTTCAATCATCAGAAAGCAAAAAAGCATTGATACATTTATGTTACTTCTTAAGTAGACTTAAGGGGTATTAAACATCATCCTATCAACATGATAGAAATGTGTTGACACTTGATAGGCACGAGTAGTTGTAGCAGCACTCGAAGCTCACTATCAATTCCATCTACTAAAAATTGCAAGCATGTCTAGAGGCAGTACCTTGGAATGGTGTTTTTTTACTGCTGCTATCGGCTATTGCAAATGGTCGGCACACCTAAAAAAACAACTCTAACACCCTCTCACCCGTAAGATAAAACGAGCAACGATTCAGCACATAGCACATTGCTGACACCTCGAGAAGTATTTCCAAACTCGAATTGCAATCAATACCCAGCAGCTGACCAACTAGAGCACAACCGCGAGAACATTTTCCCGCACGAACTTCTTAGAGCATCACGACGCCAACCAACAACTCGATCACCCACGCTAATCAAAACGACCTAACCGCGCGTCCATCAAATCCGAGAGATCTACACCCAACCAGCCCAAATCGAGCACATAACGAATCAGATCCACACAGAACGGATCAAATCCGCAACGAATCACACGGGAAAAAGCGATAATCGGACGGGACTGGACGAGCAAAGAACTCACTGAAGCCGTCTTCTACAAGGTAGTTGAACGTGTGGCCATCGCAGTTGTAGGTGAACTTGTTGTTGCTGGCCGGGAGCTTCATGAGGCACTGGGAGGCGATGGTGGTGAAGTTGCCGGTGAACTCCGTGTACTCGGCCAGGATGACCGTGCCGCGGGCCACGAACGCGTAGATCAGCGACTGCTGCCCCATGGGCTTCTTCTCCCTCCCTCGCACGCCGCCTGTGGAGTTGAGCTCGCCGCCGGTGATGTGGGCCTCGCCGCCTGTGACGGGGGCGGAACCCTAGGGCTAGATCTCGGCGAGGTGGGAGGTAGGGGCGCGAGGAGAGGCGAGGGCCGGAGGGGTAAAGGTCGGTTTCGCTTGGTGAAGTGGAAGGAAGGGTAATGGTGGGTGTGGAAATAGAAAGAAAAGAAATCAAATTTTGGTTGGTGGAGTTTTGCAGATCGAACCTTAGACATTTTTCTATTGAGTATAAGGTCCTGATGATGCCTTATCTAAGTTCATACTGGCGGCCTGTTCTTTTCGGCTACGGCTTATGGTTTTTGGCTGAAATTTTTGAATTTTGGCTGTTTACGGTATAGATTATGGAGAGACAGATCCTCACCTCATCTTGAGAAAATACTCCGTTTAAAAGTTAGGTACTGTAGCAAAAGCCAAAAGCCGTCAGCTTGTGAGGTAAAGAACAAGTCCCTATTTTGCTGATGGATTTTTGCTCTAGTTTATAAATAGTAATAATTTATATAGAAGCTTGTAGATAGATACTCACGTATGATTTTGATCGATATAAATGAGGCCATTACAGTATGTACTACAATCAACTAATAGACATCGCCTCAAAAAGACATTCCATTTAAAAGTTAGGTAAGATAAAAAAAGTTATTTATTATAGAAAAACGGCTTATAGAAACCAAAACGAACAGGGCCTAAGGTGGGTTTTCTTTGTGACTAAGCTAGTATAAAGAGTGTGTTCATGCTTGCAGAGAGTCAGTATGCCCTATTTAAAAGTATTGTTACTTTTGGTTGTGGTTTTTGATTGATTGCAAGAGAGATTGAGAGAGTAAGAGACAGTCGTATTAAGAAACCACTCCGTTCAAATCAGTTTCTGCAGTGACTCCTATAAACGATTTATAGAAACTACCTTAAGAAGACGCTTTATTCAAAAGTTAATTTCTAAAAGTTAAAATTTAAAAACTGCTTAGAACATGACCAATATATAGTTTTGACGTGAAATTCATCGTACCTATTGTACTTATCATAGTCTTAGGCATTGAATTTTCTTTCGGGCAAATGAGAGAGGAAATTTTTTGACCATGTATAATTTGCTATACATCTTATTTGAAAAGCGTAGCATCCATTTTGAGGGAGGTCAAATCTGGCTCGTGATTCGTGAATGTGAAGTAATACGATTTGACAATACATAGATCCTATTCTTTTTTTAGCTTTTATTTTTAGTTTTTTTAATAGTAACTAGCTTTTAAACCGAGTGTCTTTTAAAATAGGTTATACTAGTTAATTATAGTATATATTGTACCTACTTTATTTATATAAGCAAAAATCGCACGTGAATTTTTATTACTCTGCAATTTCTTGCACGATATGGAGGGCCTGTTCTTTTCGGCTGCGGCTTATGGTTTTTGGCTGAAATTTTTAATTTGTGGCTGTTTACGGTACAGATTACGGAGAGACAGATACTCACTTGCAATTTTGGCTAGTACAGATGTTGGGCTTTTAACGTGTAGATCGTTTAACTTGTAGACTTCGTCTTGAAAAATACTCCGTTTGAAAGTTAGATACTATAGCAAAAGTTAAAAACCGTCAGCTTTTACCTTAAAAGAACAAGTCCGGAGATATCAACAAGTCAAGATCAAGAGGAAGAAAAGGATGAAGTAAACAATGAGCAGTTACGGCTGCGCTTATAGAAGATGCATGTCCCTGGTTGGCACGGAGAGAAAAGAAGTGTTGGGAGAAGGTTCCTCGATCTAAATGAGCTTGCGCCTGTAGGTGTTTTTTTTGATGATGCACCAGCCTTACGGTGAAAGACAAGCACACGAATAACAATTAAGAACATTCAGGTGCTGGGAGCCTTTTGTTTTCACCTTGGTACCATTACTGGGTGAATTTTTTTACCCTATCAGAGATCGATGAACATCCATGAGATGGCGATGGGCCAGTTCTTTTGTGGCTGCGGGTTATGATTTTTGGTTACGATTTATAGCTTTTGACTGCTCGTGTGAGAGATTATAGAGTAATTGAAATTCACGTGCAGCTTTTACCGATATAAAAACAGTCGATACAGTATGCACTACAATTAACTAGTATACTCTATCTTTAAAAAATACTCTGTTTAAAAGTTAGTTACTGTAGAAAAACCAAAATTTAAAACTAAAAGCCACAAAAGAACAACCCGATACCTCATTCGTGTTATCAAGCTGATTGCTGGCACGTGTGGCAACGCGGAACCAATGAGGAGACCAGATGATCCACGAGTGCAGCGGCTGGATTCCGCAAACCATTAACCAAGCCCTACCTGATTCTTTCTCCTTTTTTTTCTTGAAGAAAATCCCGTACCGGATACTTGGATGCCGTGGTGATCATTTGGGCTTATTTTTGATAGCTTATAGCTAAAAACACTGTAGCTGGTTGAAAAAAAACTGTAGCTGACAGATGCTTATTTAGCATAATTAAATTTTAAAAAAAATTAAAAAATATGTTAGCCCATTACATATAATACAAACAAATATGGGGAAAAAAACCGGCAAAAAAGCTCAACAAAAAACCAAAAGTTCAGAAAAAGACGAAATTTATGAATAATAAAAAATAAATCGAAAGTTAAAAGCTAAAGCCCAACCGATCACCCCTATGTCTGGTACGCGTCAATTGATGCTGTATGACGGTCAGATTGATGCTTTATCGTTGTTATATGTGTAGCCTCATGTACTAATTCGTTAGGAGCAACAACATCGGTGTGGCTTTGAGGACGCCAGCGTTGCCTATTGCCATCAGTGTACGCGGCAATTCGTAACTGTTCTTACCTATTTTAACTTGTGTAGTTTTTGCTTGCAAGTTGGAACTCCATACCTGGGCTCTTCAGTAAATTAGTACCGCCTGAAAAATGCTTTGGTTCATCCTGTGTGAATCTGAACTACTGCTTATGCACCTGTGCTTCCTTGTTAACATAAAACCAAGAGCTGTTTAGAACGCAAAAAATTCAGCAAACATTTCAATTCTACTAGGAATTGCGAGCAATTCCCGCCGGTGCAAATTGTGGGGCAGTGGAAATTTCAAGGTAAAGTTGGGTAGCCGACTGATAAATGTAGTTTAAGTAGCTGGGTGTTTGTAATCAGACCAAAAATTTGATTGATACCATCATACCAGTTATGCTATAGCCATTGATGCGATAGGCGATAGCCATTGACCATTGTTGCACCGAAAAAACGCTAGAAGTTGGCCCATAGCCATTGTTGGGCTTGGAAAACAGGTGTCTGGAGGAGGGCCTCACCCTGAGGCCCCTGTCAACCGTTGATCCGCTTGATCAACGGTGGATGGGGAGAGAGAAGCGCTCCGTTGGGCTTGTTCATTGTTAAGCAGGGATAGCCGATAGCCGGGCCCAAAGCGTCCATCTGGAGGCGCGCGCGGTATATCCTCCTGGCTCCTGCCGTTCCTAAAGACCTAAACCCTAGAGAAGGCGAGCCTTCACTTCCTCCCGCCGCCACCGCCGTCCCCCCTGCAGCCGCAACCATGGGCTCCGCCAGGCCGTCGAAGAAGCGGAAGCACCCCGTCGTCGCCCCGCCGGAGTCGGACTCCGAGACGGAGGAGACAGTCTACGATACGGCCGCCGACGAGGAGGAGCAGGCGCAGCTGCAGGAGGTGAGGGACGAGGAGCAGCAGGAGCAGGAGCAGGAGGAGGAGCAAGAGGAAGAGGAGGAGGAGAAGGGGAAGAAGAAGACGAAGAAGAAGAAGGAGAAGGAGGAGAAGAAGAAAAAGGAAAAGAAGGGGTCGGGGATTCTGACGAACAAGCTGTTCTCGGAGCTCCCCATCTCCGAGCTCACTGCCAAGGCCATCAGGGAGATGAACTACACCCACCTCACCCAGGTGCGTCCTGCCGCCGTTTAAACTTTAACCTTTTGTGCAAATTACTTCCGTTCTCTGCGCAAGTCCATAATTGCATAACGAGTTAGCCGTTCCTGAAAAAGCATTGTGCTATGTGGGTTTATATGGTGCTCTATAATCCATTGGATGATATAGTTTCACAGGTTGATTTTAGTATTGATGTAGTCACATGCATGTGTGGTTGTTTTGTGCTTGCAGATTCAAGCTAGGTCAATACCACACCTGATGGAAGGAAGGGATGTGATGGGCGCGGCCAAGACTGGCTCGGGGAAGACCCTTGCGTTCCTCATTCCAGCGATCGAGCTGCTCTACAACCTGCGTTTCTCACCTAGGAACGGGACTGGAGTTATCGTGGTTTGCCCAACACGGGAACTTGCCATCCAGGTATGGTTTGGCGTTGTTAGTTTACCTAGAGATATCATGGTTCAAGAATTGTTATAATTCAGTTTCGATGTGTTAAGATTGTTCAAGAACCTACTGTGATTGAAATGGTCGAAATCTGATGTGTCAACTGAGATAAGATTAGACATTGGTGAAACAATGATATGCAAATACAGGGGACAGAGTGGTTCATGCTACAACATTTTTTGAGACAACTGTGCTTTGTAGTGGTAAAGAAACTTTTTTTGTTTGTTTTGGTAATGCTTTTTTAAAAAATACTGGCAAATTGTTTAACTTGAAAAAAATGGTCTTTTATAGTTGAGAGTTTGAGACTATAAACATAATCAATTGTTGAAAGCCTTGCACTTCTGTATTCCACTGTTCTTAATCATCTGTTCTTCTTGATTTATTTGCTTCAGACACACAATGTTGCCAAGGAATTAATGAACTATCACTCGCAAACTCTTGGATATGTAATTGGTGGTAATGGCCGGAGAGGTGAAGCTGATCAGCTTGCAAAGGGTGTCAATTTATTAGTTGCTACACCAGGCAGGCTTTTGGACCATCTACAAAATACTAAGGGTTTCATATATAAAAGGCTAAAGGTGAAGAAACTTGTATCCATTATTTCCCTGTCATAAGATGAAGCAAATCTGTCTGTGAAAACACTGTAGACATTTGGATTATCACATTAACAAACCTAAGAGAAACTGCAAATTCCGCCCTTGATTGTTTATGCACCTGTCCCCACGCCGGGGGGGGGGGGGGGGCGTACATGTGTTAATATTGAACTAGAGTTTAGACCAATCTGCAGCTCGGATCATGCAATGTATATGTAAACATTAATTGCTTATCTTTGTTAAGTTATTTTTTATCTATGTTGAATTAGCCTTCTGGATTGGTTATTACTTCCAGCAAGTAATTTGTCTTCACTTATTCCGTTCTACAAAAGATATGGCTCAAATATGTTTTGGCTGGAGCAACAGATTCAGCTTGTTGCTTAACTCAATGTTTATCTACTACTGTTGTAGCTTGACTAGATCCATTCAAACCCTGGTCCGGGCTTAGTTTGGGGATGACCTCAGAGGTGATAGGCTTGAGCCTGAGCTGGCCCCGATGCCCCAAAATCCAGAATGTACATATCATCTGTTTTTATGCAATGAAATAATAATGGGAATGATTATATGCACTTTATATACACTTTTTCCAACATCCACAACAACCTACAAGTGGGAGCAGGGGTGGTGGAGAAAATGTAGGAGAAAGACAAGAATTTTTTTCGCTAAAAGCCATAGCCTTCCCCAGTGTTGAGTTTTTAATGGAAAATGTATAAATATATATTTTAAATGTATTTTTGAGCTGGGATGGGCTTGATTTTGTTGTTCTCAATCTCTAGACCCAAGTCTGGCCTGAGGCATGGAAGATCAGGCCAACTGGGAGAACAAGTCTAACTGCCCAAGCTTAGATATTTACTTTTGGAATGTGTGTGTGTTAGGGTTAAGCATATGCAATGTTTGCCAGCTTGATTTAATGTGCTTGTGGGGTGTGATTAGTACAGGGAGATGAAAAATGTTATTCAGGACCACAAGTGTCATGAATGACCTCTCCTCTCTCTTAATTTGTCTGTCTGACATACCTCATCCTACTATTTTTGTAGTGCCTTATAATTGATGAAGCTGATCGCATACTCGAGCAAAACTTTGAGGAAGATATGAAACAAATATTTAAACGCCTCCCTCAGGTATATGACCATTTGTCCATCTGGCATTTCTCACTTGATATGCCTACCATAGTTTGTAACCTTTTATTGACATTAACATTTTTATTTCTGATGTCAAATCATTTATGCATGATATGCAGAATAGGCAGACTGTTCTTTTTTCTGCTACACAAACAAGCGAGGTTGGTGGATTTGTTATTCAGTCTATTCAAACTCTTAAGTCATTCTCTCTCTCTCTCTCTTTTCCTTTATCTGGATGAATCTGCTGATGATTTGATGTACTCCACAGGTTAGAGATTTTGCAAAGTTGTCATTTGAGAAAAACGAAGAAAGTAAAGAAAAACCTGTTTATGTCGGAGTTGATGATGGCAAATCAAATGTAAGAAACTGCTTACCAAGCTGTTCAACCATCTATTTTAAGAATGTTTGTAGGAAAAATAACAATGATGCTCCTACAGGCTACTGTTGAAGGTTTAGAGCAGGGCTATTGTGTGATTCCTAGCAGCGACAGGTTTCTGGTTCTCTATGCTTTCCTAAAAAAGAAACAGTCTAAGAAGGTCATGGTGTTCTTTTCATCATGTAGTTCAGTCAAGTTCCATGCAGAACTTCTAAATTTTCTCCAGATAGAGTGTTCTGATATCCATGGGAAACAAAAGCAGCAGAAACGAACTACAACATTCTTTAACTTTTGCAAGGCAGAAAAGGGTATCTTATTGTGCACTAATGTGGCAGCACGTGGACTTGATATTCCTGATGTGGTGAGGTTTTGTCTACTGATTTTTTTAAAAAACAGTCCTACAGATTTCCCCCCTTGCTAACCTAAGGATCTATGCCCTTGTTTAGGATTATATTGTGCAATATGATCCTCCAGATGAACCGAAGGTTGGTGATCTGAATTTTCCCAGTTAAATTTTCTATTTTTCTCTTTTCTTTTACAGTACTGAGTATTTCAAATTTGACTTCCAGGATTACATTCACAGAGTTGGTCGTACTGCACGTGGTGAAAAAGGCAAAGGAAGAGCTTTATTGTTCTTACTGCCGCAAGAACTAAAGTTTCTTATTTATCTGAGGGTAATAAATTCTATGCGAAGATATATAGTGTATTTTTTCTTTAGTTAACATAAGTTACATATGTAATGATACCTGCAGGCAGCCAAGATTTCTCTCACAGAATACGGGTTTGATGAAAAGAATGTGCCAAATTTGCAATCACACCTTGTAAGTGCGTCTGTAACACTAATTGAATTGATTCCATGCCTTTTTTTAAGTATGTGTAGAAGTTACAGCTCAAGTTGTTGACCAGGAGAATATTGTTGGCGAGAACTACTTCCTAAATCAGTCAGCTAAAGAAGCCTATAGATCCTACATTTTGGCATACAATTCACACTCTATGAAAGACATTTTTAATGTTCATCAACTCAATCTGAAGGTACAACGCTTCTTAAAGTTCTTTTCGAAGGTTCTGTATTTGGTTCCTGTGCACTATTTATTCTTATCAAGTGTTGTGTGGGGCATATTTCTCTAGCTAGCCCCCCCCCCCCCGCGGGGTGCGGGCAGGTTTTGGTTTTCCAAATCTTTTAGCTGTCAAGTAGAGGTACAGTTGTTTTTCCCCCTTTTAGTAAGTTAGCTCATCCCTCAAAAGTACTACCCGACATTTTATCATCTTCGTCTTTTATAAATGTCCATGTCTCATGAAAATGAACCGAGTTTATTGTGTGTAGACTGGAGTTGGGATTTCACAGACAAATGAATGACTTTATGCCTAATTCCTTATTATTTGGCAGGATGTAGCAGCATCATTCTGTTTTAGGAACCCTCCAAAAGTGAACCTCGACCTGGAGAGTAGCGCATCCAAACATAGGAAGATGAGGAAGGTGGATGGTGGGAGGAGGCATGGTATCAGCGCTGCAAATCCTTACGGAAGAAAAGGCGGTGATGATAAAAGGCAGTTTGCAAGATTCTAGAGAAGGCCAGCCTTCCAGGGGGTTAAGATGCCTCAGCAACTGCGTTATTATCAGAGCTTCCGAGTCACCTGGCTGTAGAAAATTTTGATAGATAACTTGATATTATGGCATGAAGGTGTAATGCAATTCTCACGTCGAATGGATTTATTTAGTAGCTTAATGCTTTGATTATTGAGAAATGCGAATGGATCAGCATCTTCTCTTGCGCCTTTGAGCCTACGACTATTATTGATTTCATGATGCGGTACACTTCTAGTTATGTTCAGTTCGATTTCAGCTCGAAGAAAAGCTTAGTATGATAGTACATACGGGGCACAGAACCAAAGCCAAGGCCGGTTCCCGGCAACAATGCCCGCCGGTGTCCTGGCCGAGCGGTTTCAGCTTGACAATTCGGCCCCGTTGCACCAGCTTGCCGTTGCTCAGCTGCACGCGTCAAGCCAGCACTGCGCGGGTGGGCTAAAAAAACAAAACGATGGCACGTCGGCTGGGTGTGATCATTTTGACTTATTTTGAGTGGCTTATGGTTGAAAAGTACTGTAGATAGCTGAAAAAACACTGTAGCTGGCAGAGGCTTATTTAGCATAATTAAAATTTTAAAATATAAAAAATATAAAAAAATGTTAGTCCATTACGTATATAGTACAAACAAATATGGGGGAAAAACCGGAAAAAAGCTCAACAAAAAGCCAAAAGTTCAGAAAAAGATGAAATTTATGAATAGTAAAAAATAAGCCGGAAGCTAAAAGCTGAATCCGAAATGATCACCATCTATCCCACAACGATCCGAAACCCCGATGTCGCATTTCGAAGCGAAAAGGTCGCCGTGCGTCTACTACCTTTTTTGGTGTTTATACTTTTCGGTTTTGCTATTGCACAATCAACTAAATTTTATTTATCTTTCAGTCATTTAAAGTTACACTCTTAGACACCTAAAGTTACAACATACTAATTCCCCCTCCTGAAGTTACACTCTTAATCACCTAAAGTTGCATTATAAAAAGTAACTGAAGCTCCGGTCTGAATCAGTTCCGTTGCACGGGGCGGAGCGGTTCGCCGTTGGTTGCCGCTCCGTCCGCCGCGCGAAGACAAGGCAAACCATTCGCCGGCCCGTCCCATCCACCCACGGCCACGGGCCGAGTCGCGCGCCGCCCGTCAGTCGCAAGTTAAGTTCCCCTTCCCCGATGGTTGCTGCCCGAGAGGTCTCAGTTACCGCAGCTCGGTAAAAGGTGGCAATGGCACGGCTCGTCGGTTCGTGTCGCGCGCGTTGGCAAAAGGCCGCGGTCTGATGGGAGCAGCCAGAGATGGATTCCGGACCGAGTCGTACGTACGTACGTACGTACGTGCACGGTGCTCCGGCCGGTTCGACTCGGTGCGCGGACTACGCGCCTCTCTAGCAATTAGCAAGGCAGCCTTCCCTCATGGAGGCCGTCGGATCCTGCGGGAGCGATCGATCTGTGTTTTCGTCCGGTGATGGCAGCGATGCCGCGCGCGCTGCTCCTCCAGCAAAATTGCCTTTCTGGAGATACATATCTTGTGAAAATTCTACTAAGCTACCATCTCGGCAATAAGTACTAATTTATCCGTCGTTCTTTCCAGCGAGCATAATCCGCCAGCTTGGGTTGTGACCAAACGCATGCAGTGACCACCTGCTCTCGTTGTCTGCTTAAAAGGTTCCTAATCCACTCAACTGTACTGCAGCTAGAAGAGAACAGCATAGCAGCAGAACAACAAAACAAATGAACTGGCAAAACAATTCAATAACAATTGCACAGGCAAACAATCCAGTGACAACCATTAACATGACAAGCTATACAGACAGACAGGGAAGATAAGATGACACGCTCCTTATTAATTCGAGGTACATAGACGCCATCAGCGGCTGGAAGAAATAAGTGAACAGAGAACGTGTAGCTAGATCCCCTAGCTAACGAATGTAGTCGAGGGGTCGCAGCAGCACTCGTCGATCAAGAAGCAGCAGCGAAGCGCAGCCAAACTGCAAATAACCAAGCAAAACGCAGTCACAAAAGTGAGTTTCACTAGTCTGTACAAAGCTCTAGCCGCTCCAAACCAATCGAGCAACGAGTTACGAGCACAAAAAGGGAAGGTATTAGCTAGGCATACCGGCATGCGAGGAAACTCGGCTCCCTCCTCGGCGGCGGCGCGGCGTACTGCGGCGCCGCCATCACCGGAGGCCCCTGGTACGGCCCTTGGTAGTAACCTTGCAACAAAAACCAAGAGAAAAACCTGTCACCACCACCGTTCTTCTTCTTCTTCTTCACAAGACCCTAACGCAATGCGAGCTTAACATCGACAAATAAGATCGGCACTAATAATACCTACCTTGTGCAGGGTAGGGGTAGGCGTACTTGGGATCGCTCATCTGTCTGCCCTCCTTGTTCTTCCGGGGAAGCTCTAGCAATGGGTGGACGCGTCTACTTATAAAGAGGCTTCCGGGTGGACGCGTCTACTTATAGACGACGATGCATGTGAGAGCTAGCTGTGGCGCATGGAGGGATCGGACGTGACGTGAAATGGAACGGTAGTAAACACGTGTCGGCCGCGCGCAAGGGTTTGGACCTGAATAGAGGGAAGGATCTGGAAAGCTCGCAAAAGAGGTCGAATCCAACCGGGAAAGTTTTCCCACTTTTGCAGGCTGGAGGATCGCTTTTCTGCGACGTTTCGCATCGGATTCTTTCTCCTCCTTTTTGCTGACCATCTCGCGTTCTCTCTTGGCCAACCAGCATGGCGGGAACGGAGCTTCTCTGTTCCCGCGCGTGGTGTTTCCATCCGTGTTCTCTCGATCTGGACCATTCGTTATTGATGCAAGAGTCCACCAGCGTAAGTTTTTATATTTTCACCATTATTTAGGTGAAAATGGGTAAATGGTGAAAATATAAAAACTTGCGCGGTGGGCCGTTGGATCAATAGCGAGCGGTTCAGATCGAGGGAACACGGAAGGGAACACCGGGCGCGGGACAGGGAAGCCGTTTTCACATGGCAGGCGGCAGAAATTTCGGCCCAATGAGCCGCCACACTTGAAGCCAGTGCCCATACAATACATTGTCCTTCTTGACCGCTCTAAGGGTATAACGGTTGTGAGACGGGCGTAATTTTGGGCGCATGCTGATACTATAAGGAAAACTAGTTTCCTCAAAAAACGTTTGGGATGCGTCTGGGAGCAATCGAGAGTTTTTTTTGTGAGTACTCAAATAAACCCACCTTTTTTCACCCCAACAAAACCTTAGCCACTATACCCCAGCCTTACCACCACCGCCACCCACCCTAGCCCCGCTGCCATTGCCCACCATCGAGCCGCTGCCCCCTCCTCCCTACACGAGTATCGGCACTGCCACTTGCCATCTCTCCTTCCACACTAACCACCACCGTCACCTTCTTCCTTATCTCTAGTGAGCCCCTACTCCTCTGTGCCGCCCTCCTTCCTTGTCTGGCAGCTACTGTCACTGGATCTGTCACCACCTCCTAACCACTTTGTTCTCATTGCCCCCGCCAACCTCCACCACCCTCCTTCGACCCACGACAACGTGGTGCCCCTACCGCCTCACCCAGGGGCGGATCCAGCGGTGGGGCGGGGGGGCTCGAGCCCCCCCTACCGCTACCGAACCCTTGGAGCCCCCCTGGAGCCCCCCCCATAAATTTTTAGCATGGATGTATAATGCAGTAGGGGCTGAGGTCGAGCTGAAGGTACTTCAGCCCCTCCAAAAAAAATTTCTGGATCCGCCACTGGCCTCACCGCCCCGTACCATTGTAGCTCACTGCCAGTTCGACCCCACCTTCCTCCTCCCTATATACCCTAAGCACAGGTGAACCTAAACTCTAACCCAAGTAAACCTAAGCCCTAGCTCACTGAAACCGTCGCCAGAGACCCATCGCTGTTATTGGAGATGAAGCTGAAGCATGAATCACGAGGCAAATAAGAGAGATAGAAATTTGAGTGCTCCCAAGGTGAGAAAACATCGGAGTACTCCTAAGTGAAAGCATCTAGGCGCTTTAAAATTGATTTTTAGTAATTAATGACAATATTGTGTTTTGAGCCACATGAGTGCTAAGATTGTTACAAGGTTTAGTCCCGTATTACGAATGACAATACAACAATGGCATGCAAAGACATGAAGGATTGACATGGCTCAAGACAAAGGTGAAATATAGTTTTAGGATCCTTTTTATGGTTTTATCGATCTCGGTGTTTAAAGAAAATACTAAATTGTTGGCTATATGATGTACTATAAAGGGGATCATGGCTAAAGGATTTAATTTGTGCCATCTTGATTAACAAAGAGTCGTGTATGCATCTTGAACTATCTTTGCAACACTATTGTCAAGAAAATCGGTAGCACCGTAAGTATCAGGCGATACTACCGGTCGGCGGTATGACCGCGCCTAAAATACAGTACTACCGCAGTGCAGTAGTATCAACCTTTAGTTGTCGGTATGTTTTTCCAGAGGGCATGTTATTTAGCACTTTTTGAAGCCCTGGAAATCGGTAGTATCGATTGTGCCAAGCGGTTGAATGCATCTAGGCCACTAAAAATAGTTTTAGTAATTAATGAATTTATGTGAATATGGCACTAACATGTTTATTGAGTGTTTAAAAGGTTTAGTTCCTAAAATGATGATGAGACGCACGCTACGGGTCAACATGAAGATCAAAGTGGCCCATGACAATGGTATATGTAGATTAGGATCCCTTTTTGCTTTTACTGGTCTTAAAAGAAAGTGTGGAAGACCAGATTATAGGATAAATATCGTACTATTAAGAGGGATCATGGATAGTAACTTGATAGCATATTCTTGTACCATTTGGATCAATTTAGGATTATGCATTCTCTTAAAACTAAAATTGATAGTCAATCTGTGCTCTATCTGGAGAATCGGATGTACCGGAGTGCAAACATGGTACTTCTGCTTTCCAAAAGTTCCATCAAAATGAGCGAAACGTTTTTGCAGAAAGCACACTCAGAATCACTGTCTCTGTGGAAAACGGAAGTACTAGAGTTTCAACGGCGGAACTACCGTAGAGCGGTAGTACTGTAACCTTAAATAGTACTTTCAGAGCACGGAAGCTCCAAAAATCTGGGTGGAACGTTTTTTATAGAGAGCACCCTCGGAATCACATTGTCTCTATGGAAAATGGAAGTACCGAAGTTTCAACGATGGAATTACCGTAGAGCAGTAGTATCGTAACCTTAAACGGTACTTCCGGAGTATGGAGCTCCGAAAATCTAGGCAAAATGTTCTTTTTTCCAGAGAGCGCCAACTCTTGGCCTCGAAGCAAATTTCGGAACTTCCAAATATCAGAACTACCGTGATTACAATAGCGGTAGTTCTGCACCGACTTCCAACGGCTAGTTCAAAAGATCTGAAATAGCCATTACTGTTGTGTCAGAACAGGTGCGGTAGTATCAGCCAATGAACGGCGGTACTTCCGCTAACATTGATTTATTCAGGGATTGCCCTGTAATAGCATGCATGTGGTTTCTTCATCTTCAAGCCAGAAACTAAACCGTGGCTATACACTTGTACTATATATACTACTATTGATTATCTTCTGGAGAACCATGAGAAAGCAAGGACCAACGGCCAGGTCCCATAGCCTACTACTCTTCCTTTGCCTCCTCTTCATCTTCTTCGCCCTTTCCTCCCTTTGCAGCCTCTTCCTTGGCTTTTTCCAACGCCTTCACCAGGTTTATGAGGCATGAATAGGCGGCATCGGCAGCACCCTCTCTCTTCGGCGTCAGGTGCTCACCGACATCGGCAGGCACCATCTTCACCTCCTGCAGCAACTCTTTGATGGTGTTGAACAGCTCGCGAGACTTGTCATCGACGTCGCCGAGGTGGGTCTTGGCCAAGAACTTGAAAGACTCGAAGTCACAGTACGACATCTCGATGTGCTTGTCCATACGGCCCGTCCGGATTAGCGCCGGGTCGAGCTTCTCGACGTGGTTCGTTGTTAACACGATGAGCCGCTCTTCGCTACACGCCGACCACAGCCCGTCGATCAAATTGAGCAGGCCGGAGAGCGTCACCTTGCTGCTGGTGTCATCCTCCTTTTTCGGAGGCATATCTCCATCTTTCTCCTCCTCCACCACCTTCTTCTTCTTCTTGCGCTTGCCGGTCAGGTCGAGGGAGCAGTCAATGTCCTCGAACACCATGATCGACTTGCTCTTCGTCTCGATGAGTAGTTTTCGGAGCTCGGTGTTGCTTTTTACTGACGTGAGCTCGAAATCGTAGACGTCATAGCCGAGGTGGTTGGACATTGCCGCGATCATGGTGGACTTGCCGGTGCCCGGCGGGCCGTAGAGGAGGTAGCCCCGCTTCCAAGCCTTTCCGACGCGCTTGTGGTACTCCTTTCCGCTCTTGAACATGTTGAGGTCGTCTATGATCTCCTTCTTCTTCCTCGGATCCATGGCCAGCGTGTCGAACGTCTTGGGGTGCTCGAACGGTACATGAGTCCAAACTTCGTCGTAGTATCTGTTACATGCAGGCCATGTTATTATTCGAAACCGGACTAGGTAACACGTTAAAAGAAGAAAGTGCCTAATTAATTAATTAAAGGGAATTGCTAACTAATGCTCGAGCCTTACACATCATCAGAATCCCATCCTTTCCTGTGGATGTTGGTGAAGAGCTTCCGTTGGCGGTTCTGGACCATGACGGCGCGGCCCTGCTTGCGCACGTGCGTCAGATACGTGTTGAGGACGAGATCGCGGTGGCGTTCGTGGAACTCTAGCCGGAAGTACCGGCGTTCGGCGCGCGCTGCACGGCTCCACGGCATGTTGTCCCGCGCCGGCTGGACGCAGTGGGTCGTCCACCATACCGTGGTGTCCTGGAAGTCGTCCGCCACCTCCTCTCCTTTGGCCATGGTGAGCACGAGCTTGTCAGGGTCCTTGGCGCACTCGGCCATGAGGTGGCGCACGTCGCGCGTGCTCGCCGTGCTGAGGTAAGACTTGACCTCCTGGAACGCGTCGCTGCTCTTGAGGCGCCCGCCCTCGTACTCCTCGATGGTGACCGACAGGAAGGGGTCGACCATCGCCGCGAGCCGCCGTGCGCGGCGGTTGAAGTGGCGCGCGAAGAAGTGCTGCAGCGGGAGGTGCTGCAGGTTCTGCCATATGATCGTCCACAGCATGACAATCAGGCTCAGCACCACGCCGGAGTTGAGCCCGCTCCATCCCGCTGCATCCATCTCTGCACTCTGCCCGTAGTAGAGCTCGCCAGTTTCGGGTGACTCTCTCCCTGGTACACGCTGTACTTTATAGATCGAGAGGCGTGCATCGAGAGATCTTGTACGGCCATCTTCAAGAGAGAAAGACAATTCCCGGCCATGCGCACTATTCTTGTTTTGTTTGCTGGCGTGCGCTTTTTGGAGGAATAGTGGTACCATTCTCTTGTCCTGCGTACGTGAGCATTTTCTGACTTTTACACCCTGTTTGTTTAGATATTTCTTTTTCTTAAAAGTAAAAAAAAAAATCAAAGTCTAAATCAATTGGAGGTTTTTAAACTGGGTTTATAGAAAAACCAAAAGCCTTCCATAAGTAAAAGCTATAAATCAGTGTTGAGAGGTTTTTTTGACTTTTGTAGAATAAAAATAATTCTTTGCCACTCAACTTCATAAAAATTATAGACGGAATGTCATTATATATATATATATATATATATGTAGTATAAATAATAGGGGCACCAAGTCTCCCTGCCTTTGGATTGCTTTTAGATGCGTATAGTGTGATTGATACTTTCCATCATGATTGATTTAGCATGTCTGATATATTATATACCATTGCACTAGCACGTATTTAAAAGCAATCCAAACGTAAGAAGATTTAGTTCCCAAACACTATGATGTCTTATTTCAACGTCCTATATATGTATGTATATATATATGTGTATATGTATGTATATATCTATATGTATGTATATTCACCGCCGTTCATTTTTTTCGTACACGCTTTTTCGAATTTTCATGTTGAAATTGTAACGCTGGATGGCTCGATTGGCTTCCTCCATCAACGAACGGGCGAGGCAATGTTTTTGCATCCAACAATTTCAAAGTATGAATTCACTGCGATGTTGAGAGGCTATGGCTACTATTATTGTTATCTTACTTTAGGTTAAGGTGTCGCTCATTTGGGCTAAAAAAGTATTTTATGACTAAAATTTTACTGTAATTGGTGAAATTTTATTGTAGCTGATAGTGGCTTATTTGACGTAATTAAATTTTTAAAAACTAAAAATAGATTAGCCATCACAAATAATGCAAACAAATACGGGAAAAAACAGACAAAAAAACTAAAAAAGTCAGAAAAAACGAAATTTAGGAATAGTGAAAAATAAATAAGAAGTCAGAAGTTTAAATCAAAATGAGTGTGACCTAAATAGACAATTGGAAGGTGGGAGTTGAAACATTCCAACCAAGTGGAGTAGGGAGTATTTTTCAAGAACTAGTCCACTACCGTATCATTGTCATGGACCCAAATCGTTTCCTACCTCAAGTACAATGTAGCCAGATACTACCAACCGAACAAAGAACAACAAGGCAACGTCGCTGAGCACACTTGCACGAACGAAACGACCTGGACTGAAGTACTTCTCTGCCCTGCTCCCAAATTTTTTAGCCTGGTTGCTAACCAATATAATTGAGGTATTTTAGGCTTTTTGATAATAAACTATACTATCCGATCCATCAAAAAGTTAGTATACCAAATAGTCTGATTTAGCTTGAAACCTAACTACTTTTAAGTTATTTAAATCAAAAGGCTAATTTTAAGCTAAAAAGTCTAAATATAAACAAATAAGACCTTCCGAAGACAAACGACATTTGGATTTTGCTTTGACTGACCTTGCGGACTTGTACTCTGAGTGTATGAGTGGAACAGGGTTTGGACACGTAGCACGCTTTGCCTTGGCACTATGCTTGTTAGTTGGTGCTGACTGAAGACCAAATACTGGCCATTTATTTGATCCAGGTCAAGGTATGTACAAGCGACGACCTCCCCGCGGACCGTGCTGGGCTGCTGGCGTCCCGTGTGCCAATGCGAGCGAGGATGTAGTTGAGTACAGTGG
The DNA here is from genome assembly GCA_017311315.1 of Dendrocalamus latiflorus. Lineage (NCBI taxonomy): Eukaryota > Viridiplantae > Streptophyta > Magnoliopsida > Poales > Poaceae > Dendrocalamus > Dendrocalamus latiflorus. The sequence goes on along the minus strand of CM029632.1, from coordinate 32,868,698 downwards.
GCCGCGGCAATCTGGGCTGGGCCTGGAGATACCGGCCTGGAGCGCTGGTCGTTGGAACTTGGAAGTGTTGTTTCTGGCTAGATCCTCGCGGGCTGGGCACCCAGTCCTGACCCCCGAGAAGGATTTACCACACTAGGGACTAGGCGATCATCCTTCGTCTCAAAACACACGCACAGACACCAGGCGAACAAATGATCATGAGCCATGATCCGATCGCCCACCCGCCGTCGCTTCTGCACGAATGATTTAGGGCAAAGACCAAAGCGAACGTGTCAAACGTCTTCGGGTGCTCGAACGGGACCTCGGTCCACAGCGAACACGTGTAGCTTCTGATACGCGTCCCAAAACTCGACCGAATTAGCGCTAGTACTTGAGAATCATTTAGTTTTGTACGTGTTGATTAGTGTAAGAATTTCGCCAAAAAAAAGTGTAAGAAGTTGGAAAGAGCATGCATGAGCCTTACCCATCATCACCCCATCTTGCGCTAGGGATGTTGGTGAAGAGCTTCCTCTGGCGGCTCTGGGCCATGAGATCACAGCCTTGCCGGCGGACATGCGGGAGGTAGGTGCTCCGCACGAGGTCGCGGTGGCTCTCGTGGAAGACGAGATGGTAGGAGCGTCGACGTTGCACGGCGCAGAAGTGCTGCAGTATCCATCTTTATTTGGCTAGGCTACAGGGAGTGCCTACACTACTATTAACTATTTGGCTCTCAAAAATCTAACAAGTGACTCCAATACTCTGTGCTCTCGCCTATGTATTTATTGACGATCGAGACCCTGCATGCAGATGTAGTGATGTACACGCGTAAAGAACCGAACCTGCAGCACTCTCCACCGATTGGTAATGGGGTTACGGCACTTTCCACCGCTCTTTCCTGCAAAAATTAATGCGAGGCTGAAATTAAGAATTGCGTTCCACCGTATCCATCCGTTGAGTTGCTACTCGAGATGTTAAGTTTAATGAATAGTATTGTTCGATAGAAATTGAGAATAAAAATTAGCTGAAAAGTTAAAAAGAATAGAACCTACAACGCAAGATGGAGAGCAAAAACTAACTGCAAGACTTGTAAAGTGGTGCACATATTGCTTTCAGAACGAAGTGGTGCATATATGGGTGGTGATCGGTTCGGCTGAAAGCCTCATGGCTTTTGGCTGAAAACACTGTAGCTGGCTAAAAAAAACACTGTAGCTGACAGAAGCTTATTTACCATAATTAAATTTAAAAAAATTTAAAAATAGAAAAAACATATTAGCCCATCACGTATAATGTAAACAAATACGAGGAAAAAAAGAACCGGTAAAAAAAACTCAAAAAAAGCTAAAAGTTCAGAAAAAGACGAAATTTATGAATAGTGCAAAAATAAGCTGAAGTCAGAAGCTGAAGCCATATTGATCAGGACCATGAACAACCGTGCACGGAGGCAACTAACGATGGCGTCACAAGGTGGGGGACCAAAAATCGTTGCTAGTATTGATCATACGTACATACGAACAAATTTCGCAAATATTTGAAGGGTCAGTGGGAGGTCTGATTGAATTTCCTTAGATAAGTCTGGTCACTTTTAATTTACTCCCTCTGTTCGTGAATACTTGCCACCGTTGATTTAACTTACGGAACTTTGAGCGAGTGGACGACTAGTCTCGCAGGGTGACGTTAGTGTAATCACGACTGGCGATCCAGGGCAGTGAACGGCCGGTTCCGTCGGAAAAAAATTTTCTATGAAACCTCATGCAACTTTTATGAGCAGTTTTCCTATCCTTAAGGATGTACCAAGAGGTACAAGGTACCAAGAGGTACCAAATTAGATCCAGCCGTTCAATCAGTGTGATCAACGGCTCAAATTTGGTACCTCTTGGTACCTTGGTACCTCTTGGTACCTCACGTCCGGTATCACTAGGTACTGCCAAATCTCAGCCGTCCGATCAGTATGATCAACGGCTCAAATTTGGTACCTCTTTTTCCTCAAGGATGGTAAAATTCCTCAACTTTTATCCGTAGCATCCCTCTTTAAATTAGGACACCTGGAAAACACGAATCTTGAAACATCCCACCTTCTAAACCCACTTTTCGTAGTGCCCAAGTTATCCCTTCGTTACCCAATCTTGATGGGAGAGGCGGCCGGCTGCTCGCCGCCGGCTCGATGTCACAGTGGAAGGCACCTTTTAAGGGCCATTAAAGCATGTAAAATGATACAGGCAGCTATTTCTATAGTATTATTTTATATCATATGTAGACAACACTATATACATCTTCTATAATAAATTGTTTGTAAGTTGTCTATAATATATTATCTGTAAAATATAGACTACATTGATATAATGGCACGAAAACCATCTATAACAGACTATTTTCTCGTGTTTCGACCGTCTATAGAATTATACTCGACCTCCTTCTCTCTCATCTTTCTCTTTCATCTATCTCAGCAAAATTTCTATATGTCACATCTTATAGACAGCTTATGTCACCATATTGTACACACCCTTAGCAAAAGCACATTTTTGGTTAAGCTGGTCCAATATACCACTGAGGCAGGTATATGAGACGGGCTTAATTTGTCCTTGCGTTCTATTGCACTGGAGTTATTCCTTTCGTAAGTAAAACTGTTTGAAATACGATGATTATTTAATGTTGGTTTCCTTTTCCTTTTACACTATCCATGAAGATGTTTTTTCTTTTTTTTCTTTAATTGAATACATTAGAAAAAAATAATAGCCGCTATAGTACCATTTTAGCCAAAAGACATCAGAAAAAGTCAAATTGAATAGGTAAGTTAGGTCCCAATTTGAAATGAAGAAATTTCACATGAAGCAAGTGAATTTACATAAGAATTAGAAAAAAATATTGCGCTCTATATGGAAACTAAGGGGGTGTTTGTATTGGCTGCGGCTAATGGTTTTTAGCTAAAAATAAATATTAGTGGCCGAAAGAAGTAACTTTTAAAAGGATGAACGAGTATGAGGAAAGTAAGAGAGATGAGTGCGTAAGACGGAAGCGAGAGGAGTGAGGTGCATGATGTATCCGTGACCTCATGCCTTATCCTCGTAGCGAGACAAGTGAATAATCCGATTCAAGAAGGCAAATATTTGTATGAACTTTTAGCTTCTTTAAACATAAGCTAAAAATAGAAACCAGTACTAACATCCCCAAAGTTAAATGAATAATACAGTGCTCCTGATCGGTGCGAGGTCATCAGCCGTGCAGATCGTGCTTACTTGGCACCAACTTAACCAGATTTTGTTTGGTTTCGATCGGTTGCGCACCCAAGCAACGCAGCTTTCCAAAAGGTGCGGTAAGAAATGGAGATCATCACCACTATTAAATACTACTACACCTTTTGAACTTTCGCTTTTAAATTATAATGTTATCCTCCACTAATCGTACTTTGACCTTAATTAGGGCACAGTAGGGTCGTTTGACTCAATTTCCAGCCAAAGCTGCAGGTTGCTTGTTCCTGATGAAGGTGCATGGATGCGAATTAGAAAATGTTTAAGGTTTAGTTGGAGCACTTGAAAACAAGCTGGAGAAGAGAGCCCATGAAGCAAACTGGGTAAATATTTTTGCTAGCTTTAAAGCCTAAGACCCCGTTTGGCATCTCATATAAAATGGTTCAATTTTTGCAGGGATCTACAAATTTTCCAAGGTTGCAAAATGGAACGTAAAGTCTGAACCGAGTGGAGGAACCGGCTGAGGGCGGAGGCCCAACGCGGCCACGGCCACGGAGCATAGCTCAGCATCTCGCGAACTCGCGAGGGATGTGTGCTGCTTCGAAAGGCTGAACCGCTTGGTGGTTCGTGGTCCGCGGAGTAACCGATAAGCTGGCCTATACGGCCGTGCGATAAACTGGCCGGTGCAATAAACTATGACCCTGTTTCTTTTGCCGGTTTTTATGGCTTTCGCTCCTTCATAAAGGGAAACAAATGATATTTTTAAGTGGTTTTTAGAAGCTATTTTTACAAATAATTTTTTAAGTTTAACAATTATGTGTGTCGTTCATGTCGACGTCTTTACTGTTCATCATCGTCTAAAAAAATAAAGATAAATATTATCTGTAGCAGCTAAAAGTTATCAATAACAGTAAAAAAAACAGGGGCAATTTGGGAGCCAGAGGCTGGGCATCCGAAGTTGGAAAAACCTGGTTTTTCTTCCTTTAATCACTTTTGGAAGTGCTTGTTGTTGTCTTCGCCGTGTCACTGTGTGATAGAGAGCAGTTAGCAGCCTGCACGCGTCAAGCCAGCACTGCGCGGGTGGGCCAAAAAAAAAAATAAAAAATAAAAACGATGGCACGTCAGCTGCTTCCTAATCCATTGCCACAACGATCCGAAACCCTGAAGTCGCATTTCGAAACGAAAAGGTCGCCGTGCGTCTATTCTTCTGGAAGGTTCTGGAAGGTCATATTGTTGTGAGTTGTGCTTTATAATTTTTTATCACAATTTATTAGTTTAATAAATAGTAGTCACTAAAAAATTAAAAACTGTTGAAAGGACAAAAAAAACGTCTTTGTCAGGCCATCTCTCCGGTCTGAATCAGTTCCGTTGCACGGGGCGGAGCGGTTCGCCGTTGGTTGCCGCTCCGTCCGCCGCGCGCGCTGCTCCTCCAGCAAAATTGCCTTTCTGGAGATACATATCTTGTGAAAATTCTACTAAGCTACCATCTCAGCAATAGGTACTAATTTATCGATCACCAAATGGCATTTTTTTGTGCGTTCTTAAGTTACCTTGTCGTGAAGGTAGCTCTCACTATTGAGTATTGACTTGGACTCGACCTACTTTTATTCACTAGTTAAGAGTGTATGTACACAGAGAGAAAGGACGTCGAAACGGGACGTCATGATGCTCCATACTATGATTTTAAATACGTAAATTCAACCTAAATGAGGGTATATTTTTCAAAAAAATTAGTTTGAAAACATACGCTCTCTCTCACACACATATAAAAAAACACATTTGTTGTTACTTGCTTTAATTTCCGTGTGTATTGTATGAACCATGAACCCCTAAATTCTTCGTGTTCGCCGCTTAGGTTATTTTTATACTTGATAGCATAATATGCTTGGATTGGCACTTTCGATTCGGTCAGGTATGCTACTGCATTTAATTAGTTATTCTTGATGAAAATTATACTTCACCCTCTTTCAGGTCAAATCTGATGGTGTAGTAAATAAATATAGTATTGGTTTGATATTAATTTGTAAGTTGTCTAATTTTTCAACTCAGTCGATTTTTTTTATTAACTTTGAGATGTACGCGTGTCTAATTCTAGATTGTTCCAACGGTTAAAAAAATGATTACTTAAGCAAGCTAGCATAACTCACATTAGAAATTAACATCCCTATATAATATTTTCCACTAAGAGTTATCGAGTACAACATGGACTTACATATGTACAGGACCAAACTAAGAATACAAAGGGCATGTACATACATAGTACTTGTTTTACAAGCACATCTGCACAAACAAACGCTAACATGACCAACTTAAAAGTACATGCACAAGTGGATACAAGTACACTGACAAAAGCTGCGCTCTAGCCAACAAGTGACTAAAACCGCCAGTTTCTGGAGAACCATGAGAAAGCAAGGACCAACGGCCAGGTCCCATAGCTACTACTCTTCCTTTGCATCCTCCTCATCTTCTTCGCCCTTTCCTCCCTTTGCAGCCTCTTCCTTGGCTTTTTCCAACGCCTTCACTAGGTTTATGAGGCATGAATAGGCGGCATCGGCAGCACCCTCTCTCTTCGGCGTCAGGTGCTCACCGACATCGGCAGGCACCATCTTCGCCTCCTGCAGCAACTCTTTGACGGTGTTGAACAGCTCGCGAGACTTGTCGTCGACGTCGCCGAGGTGGGTCTTGGCCAAGAACTTGAAAGACTCGAAGTCACAGTACGACATCTCGATGCGCTTGTCCATCCGGCCCGTCCGGATCAGCGCCGGGTCGAGCTTCTCAACGTGGTTCGTTGTTAACACGATGAGCCGCTCTTCGCTGCACGCTGACCATAGCCCGTCGATGAAATTGAGCAGGCCTGATAGCGTCACCTTGCTACTGGTGTCATCCTCCTTTTTCGGAGGCATATCTCCATCTTTCTTCTCGTCCTCCACCTTCTTCTTCTTCTTGCGCTTGCCAGTCAGGTCGAGGGAGCAGTCGATGTCCTCAAACACCATGATCGACTTGCTCTTTGTCTCGATGAGCAGCTTTCGAAGCTCGGTGTTGCTTTTTACTGACGTGAGCTCGCAATCGTAGACGTCATAGTCGAGGTAGTTGGCCATCGCCGCGATCATGGTGGACTTGCCGGTGCCTGGCGGGCCGTAAAGGAGGTAGCCCCGCTTCCAAGCCTTTCCAACGCGCTTGTGGTACTCCTTTCCACTCTTGAACATGTCGAGGTCATCCATGATCTCCTTCTTCTTCACCGGGTCCATGGCCAGCGTGTCGAACGTCTTGGGGTGCTCGAACGGTACATGGGTCCAAACTTCGTCATATAATCTGTTACATGCAGGCATGTTATTATTGGAAACCGGACTAGGTAACACGTTAAAAGAAGAAAGTGCCTAATTAATTAATTAATTAAGGGGAATTGGTAACTAATACTCGAGCCTTACCCATCATCATAATTCCATCCTTTCCTGTGGATGTTGGTGAAGAGCTTCCGTTGGCGGTTCTGGACCATGACGGCGCGGCCCTGCTTGCGCACGTGCGTCAGATACGTGTTGACGACGAGGTCGCGGTGGCGCTCGTGGAACTCTAGCCGGAAGTACCGGTGTTCGGCGCGCGCTGCACGGCTCCACGGCATGGTGTCCCGCGGCGGCGGGACGCAGTGGGCCGTCCACCATACCGTGGCGTCCTGAAAGACGTCCGCCACCTCCTCTCCTTTGGCCATGCTGAGCACGAGCTTGTCGGCGTCCTTGGCGCACTCGGCCATGAGGTGGCGCACGTCGCGCGTGCTCGCCGTGCTGAGGTAAGACTTGACCTCCTGGAACGCGTCGCTGCTCTTGAGGCGCCCGCCCTCGTACTCCTCGATGGTTACCGACAGGAAAGGGTCGACCATCGCCGCGAGCCGCCGTGCGCGACGGTTGAAGTGGCGCGCGAAGAATTGCTGTAGCCGGAGGTGCTGCAGGTTCTGCCATATCATCGTCCACAGCATGACAATCAGGCTGATCAGCACCACGCCGGAGTTGAGCCCGCTCCATACCGCTGCATCCATCTCTGCACTCTGCCCGTAGAGCTCGCCAGTTTCTGGTGACTCTCTCCCTGCTACACGCTGTACTTTATAGATCGAGAGGCGTGCATCGAGAGATCTTGTACGGCCATCTTCAAGAGAGCAAGACAATTCCGACTGTTCTTGTTTTCTTTGGTGGCGTGCGCTTTTTCGAGGAATAGTGGCACCATTCTCTTGTCCTGCGTACGTGAGCATTTTCTGACTTTTACACCCTGTTTGTTTAGATATTTCTTTTTCTTAAAAGTAAAAAAATCAAAGTCTAAATAAATTGTAGGCTTTTAAACTGGGCTTCTAGAAAAGCCAAAAGCCCTCCATAAGTAAAAGCTATGTCTCGGCCGGCCGTACGCAGATTCCGCTGGACACGCGCCGGCCGACCGAGGATTTGGGCGACGTGGACGCGCTGGGGGGCCGGAATCCCCCGGGAATGTTATTGTTATTATTAGTCAGTGTTGAGAGGTTTTTTTGGCTTTTGTAGAGTAGAAATAACTCAGTACCACTCAACTTCACAAAAATTATAGATGGTATGCCATTATATATATCTCGTACACGTTTTTTTTTTTTTGGGAATTTTCATGTTGAAATTGTAACGCTGTGTGGGAAGATCTAGGGTGGATGCGACGTGGATGGCTCGATTGGCTTTCTCCATCGACGAACGGGCGAGGCAACGTTTTTGCATCCAACAATTTCAAAGTACGAATTCACGATGTTGAGAGGCTATGGCTACTATTATTGTTATCTTACTTTAGGTTAAGGTGTTGTTCTTTTGGGCTGAAAAAAGTATTTTATGGCAAAAGTTTTTGCTTTAACTGATTGAAATTGCAACTGATGATGGCTTATTTTACGTAATTAAACTTAAAAATTTTAAAAATAGAAAAAACAGGTTAGCCCATCACAAATAATGCAAATAAATACGGAAAAAACTGGCAAAAAACTAAAAAAAAAAAGGTCAGAAAAGACGAAAAAAGACGAAATTTAGGAATAGTGAAAAATAAATCAGAAGTCAGAAGTTCAAACCAAAATGATCGGGACCTAAATTGACAATTAGATGGTAGGAGTAGAAACATTCCAACCAAGTGGAGTAGGAGTATTTTTCAAGAACTAGTCCACTACCGTGCCATTGTCATGGACCCAATCGTTTCCTACCTCGAGTATAATGTAGACAGATACTACCTACCGAACGAAGAACAACATGGCAACGTCGCTGCACAATTGCACGAACGAAACACGACTGGACTGAAGTACTTCTCTGCCCTGCTCCCAAATTTTTTAGCCTGATTGCTAATCAATATAATCGAGGTATTTTAGACTTTTTTTAATAATAAACTATACTGTCCGATCCATCAAAAAGTTAATATACCTAATAGTCATATTTGGCTTGAAAGCTAACCGTTTTTAAGTTATTTAAATTAAAAAGCTAGCGTTAAGTTAAAAAGTCTAAATCTAAATAAATAAGATTTTACGGAGACAAATGACATTTGAATTTTGCTTTGACTGACCTTGAAAGCTAACTGCTTTTAAGTTATTTAAATTAAAAAGCTAGCGTTATGCTAAAAAGTCTAAATCTAAATAAATAAAACTTTACGAAGACAAATGACATTTGGATTTGGTGGAACAGGGTTTGGACACGTAACACGCTTTGCCTTGGCACTCTGCTTGTTAGTTGCTACTGACTGAAGACCAAAAATACTGGCCATTTATTTGATCCATGCTCTTCCAGTCCATCAGCTAGGCTGCTAGGGCACCAACCACATCAGCTAGGGGTGCTGATGGCGTCATGGTCTTCTACTCTATGGAGCCTGACACGCCGGTCACATCGCAGATGGTGAAGGTTGTCGCCTCCTGCCCCTACAACATCTTCATTGCTATAGGTCAGATCCGCCATCATGCTGCCCAACATGGCCTCGTTCGCCGTAGAAGCCGGGTGGTGGTTGGTGTTGCTTGCGCGGGAGGTGATCTCCATGGAACTCTTTGGGTTGGTCTTGGCGTCGTTCGCCGCGGTTGTCACTATCGCCATGTGCTACGAGAAGAGGCTTTCGGGCGCCATGGTGAGTCTGGCGGTCGTGACAGGAGACATGGGCGACAAGGCCTTCTAGCTGGTGCTGTCGCCCTAGCCCGCATTGTAAATTGCCCACACAGCTACCCACGAGTTCGTTCTGCCAGGCCAAGGCCTGGTGGGCATCATACGGACGAGCTGGCCGAAATTCTCCAGGCCGTCGAAGGGCACGTGCCTTCCTCTCCCTCGTCGTTTTGCCCTCCGGTTGGGCACTCTGAGCCCGAGCCCCCGTGAGGCCGTGACGACCGAGATCCTGGCGCCCACACCCACGCACACAGGCCGACCCGACCCGGGCGCGGATGGCTGCGGCCGCGGCGCAGCTGCTGGGCGAGGACGGGCGCGGCTACGAGCTCGCGCGGCGGCTGGAGGCGTGCGGCGCGTGGCGGGCGTGGCTTGGCGACGCCGCCCACGCCGCCCTCGCGCAGCACCTCGCGTCCCCCTCCACCTGGGACGCCTTCCTCTCCCCCTCCGTGTCCTCGCCCCCGCGCCCGCTCCTCCTCCTCCAGCTCCGCGTCCGCGCGCTCCTCTTCGACAAGGCCTCCGCCGCGCTCCTCCCCCGCTGCGCCTCCCCCGCCGGCCTCGACTCCGTCAACGCCAACTGTGAGGCCCCCCCTCCACTCCTCCTCCTCCACGTCTCGCCCTACTCGGTTGCTGAGCTTTAGGGATCCGTTGCTGGATTCGCTGGAGTTTCACGAATTGGCACCCTGGGATGGTTTACTTCCAGTGGCGTCTGGACTCTGGAGTTAGATATGTTTCAGAATTCAGGATCTGGCAATACATTTTCGTTGTGTAACTGGTGGGGCCACTCCTCTACTTGATTCGTAATTGAGGGTGACAATGTTAGTGCCTTAGTGGTGAGAGGTCACTGCCCCTTCATGTTTCAAAAGAGAGAGGCCACTGCCCCATGGCGGGTTGGGTTTGATAGGGTGTTGTACCACCTGAAAGCTGTTGTGGTTATTGGGTTTTGAAATGGTATTGTAGTGCGAAATTTAGCATTTTTATACATGTTCCGATTTTCAGAAGATGTATTATTACTTATAACTAGTTTGGAATTTAGATGAAGATTGAGACCGGTTTTAAGTGTTAAGACTACATAATTTCTCCAATGACTTAAATCGTTAGGTTCCCACTTGCGATAGCCAAGTTGGATGGCCAAATGGGTAACAATTGACCGAAGCAGGATTTGATGAATCATATAGTGTTTTTTTGCTGCCAATGTGATTTGGTTACTTGGGTGCTTGCAGCGCCTCTCTTTTCTTCTTGTGGTTAAGCTTTATTTGTAGGATGACCAATGTTTTCAAGTCGTCTAGTCGAACCTAGTCGCCTTGGGACCGACCAGGCGACTAATCGCGATTAGTCGTCGACCAGGCCGATTAGTCGACCCTGGTCGTCCATATAATCGTCCTATACATCAGGACATATATATACTATATATATATATACCTATATGGCTATATGTACTATATAGTGTACGCAATAAAGCAAGCATTAAGACTACATTAGTGTTTAGCTGGTGACTTACTTGTGGGGGTTGTTTTCTTGTCTTTTCTGCACTGTCCAGCTGTCCCAAACTCCATTCCTTTGCTGACTTGCTGCTGGAAGCCTGGAATACCAAAGAAGACCATAATTAGCAATAGCAATACTAATGTAGTCTTGATCTTACACAGCTCAACAAGAGCAATGCTACATTAGCAAGCACTGCTGCAGTAGCAAATAAATAGCATTTAGCAGACCATGGCGACCACACAGCCAGCATATTACATAACCAAATCAGTTCAGTACACTGAGTACAGATACAGATAAGCTAAAGTAGGCAACTAGTAGCCATCTAATCAAGCAAATCAGCATTGAATTGGAAGCCTCCATCTCCCTGTCCATCTCCAGTTGCACTTGGTGCAGATTCTTCATCCTCATCCATAATTGTTGGATCAGATTCTATAAGCTGATCTTGTTCTTCATCATCAACTTCCTCAAGATCCAGAGCCACTGTGTTCCTTAGACGCTTCCTAGCATAAGTACGCCTCATAGGGGCAGCAGCAGCAGCACGAGCAGCAGCAGCCCTAGGCAAGTTACGGCCCTCTAGACCCTGAGTTGCACCAATAGCATCATCCACATTAGCCCAAGTAATAGCATTGCCACCACCTTCATGAACTGGTTCAGAATTGTCATTGACCCATTCATTTTCCCAATGAAATTCATCAAGCAAGAGTGGATTGGATCGCTTTCCTTTGGAACCCAGCTCTCTAATTTTTTTAAATCTGTTTTCCATCTTGCGGTTGTAGCTGACATATACCAACTTATTTAACCTTTGGTGCTCTAACCGGTTTCTCTTTTTTGTATGGATCTACACAAAATACAATGCAGAATTAGATACCATACCAATATTGCTAGTTGCTACCAAACTCAATTACTTAGCACAACAGTAGCTGTAGCACTTACAGTAGAAAATTCACTCCAATTACGCTCGCATCCAGATGCAGAACAACAAAGGCTAACGATCCTTTTTGCTAAACATTGAAGTTCATATGTCAGGCCACCATATGCACCCCACCAAAGAACTGCAATTTCCATTCCAAACATAGAATTCAATTATTAGTTCATTGCTGATTGCTTTCAGAAAAGGTAAGGAAATAATTATACAAAATTTCAGATTGGAGAACTTACTAGGATTTTTTCTATCTCTGTCTCTTATTGCTCCTGGCTTTGAGAAGGATTCGCCTTCAGACCTCTCATAGTCATCTGCCTGCTTGCTTATCTTGTTCTGCTCCTCATCATCACTCACCATCTTCCACATAACTTGATTAAACATAATTCTCAGCTTTGTGGCTTGTCTCCTATCTTTTTCCCTTATGGCAAAGAACTTGCTTGGATTCAAGTATAGGGCTGCTCCATACAACTGCTGCTCCATTTGGTTTTCCCATCTCTTGTCATAGTATTCTAGTACCTCTTTGAGTAAATTTGGTTTGTCTTTCAAAGAATCCTTGATTGCGGCCTTTGCATGATCCATGGCTGCCATAATCTCTGGAGCTGCTGGTGTCTCATCTCCATCTGCTATCCTTAGAGCAACAAGAAGTGGTTGTGTAGCTCTTATGCATAATTCCACTTTATTCCAAAATGGCATTGAAAGGATAATGTTCTCAACTTGCCGGCCTTCTGTAGTGGTAGAGAAGTTGGTAGCTTGCCATTCCTCACTAACCACTAAATTCCTCAATCCAGTCTTGTTCTTATGCATGCTTGCCAATGTGAGAAATGAAGTGGCAAAGCGAGTTATAGCTGGCCTCACAAGATCTCCTCCAATCTTATCTCGCATTAGATCTAGAATCCTCCCATGCTTGTACATGAACCTACACACCTTCTTTGCCATGTTGATGCAAGTGTTGAATTCCTTGATCTTCCCAATGTCCTCCAATAACAAATCCAAGCAATGGGCTGCACATGGTGTCCAAAATAGATGTGGGATCCTCTCCATTAAAAGCCTCCCTGCAGCCTTGAAGTTGGCTCCATTGTCAGTGACAATCTGTACCACATGTTCCTTCCCAACCTTATCTATTTGCTTCTCCAACAAATCAGCCAACATATGTGCATTTGCTATCTCACTTGAAGCATCAACAGACCCTAGAAAGAAAGTCCCTGCTGGACTGTTAGCAAGGAAATTGATGAGATGGCGGTGGCTTGTGTCAGTCCACCCATCGGACATTATGGAGCAGCCATATTCCTTCCAAGCCTCCTCATGCTTCTTCCTCAACTCTGATGTCCTGTTCACAGCCTTTTCAAGCAGCGGAACCCTAATATCATGATATGATGGTGAGCGGTACCCAGGGCCGTATTGTCCAATTGACTCAACCAAAACTTCCCAGCTTCTTGAATTAATGACATTCAATGGAATGCGATTCTCATAAAAGAAATCTGCAACATGATCATCAACAATTACTTTGGCCTCCTTACTTTTCTTTGTGCAATGCTCAAGTGTAGGTTGACTTTGCTTGGATCTGTGCCTCTCTTCAACTACTTCTTCTGGTGACTTGCAAAGCATGGAACTCACTGATCTGGACATTTTTTGAGTTCCTGGTTTTGCTGCAGCAGAGACAGTGAAAGAAGTGATGGCAGCCTGAGCAATCCTCTTCTTGGCATGCTTGACTATTGTTCCAGAGCTTGGTACTGCTACAGCTGCAGGTTCTTCTGTAGCAGTAGCATCATCTTGTTCCTCTTCATCTTCACCTAGTGTAGGATTCACAGGTAGAACAGTCCTTGAGTTCTTTTTCAGGTAAACAACCATCTCCTTCTTAGCTACTTCTGGAGCACTAGGACATCCAACTGCATCTCCATACCCCCCAGCAAGGTGCTGCTTGAATCTTTTTATTCCAGAAGGGACAACCTTTTTGCAAAATATGCACTGCACAAAGTCCTTCTTGGAAGCATCTGGCCACCACCCATACTTCCATCCTGGATCTTGTGATTTTGCCTTCCTCTTGATGTCAACAGCTTGGGCAGCAAGATCTGGAGGTAGTTTTGCTATAGCCCTCTCAACTAGTGTTGCAACATCTGGAGTAGCTGAGGAAGCCGTGGCAGCAGCATCTGACCCAGATGATGAATGTGGAACACCTCCTTCAAGGTCAGGCGTCGGCATTATCACTTCCACGTTTGCACATCGTCGGTCCACATCTGTAGAAGCAGAAGCACAACTTAGCAGGCTTCCTAGCAGAGAGGATGCAGGTGAGGACAGAAGATGGAGAGGGAAAAGGCACAAACTGGAACTGTCGTCGGAGCAGCTCATCACCAGAGAGGAATGACCGACGGCTTCAAGCCTTCAAAGCAGAGGATTGCAGCCCTGAGAGAACTTCAAGCATTCAAATCAGAGGAGAGTGGCCGGCGGGAGCACTTCAAGCAAACAAGGAGAGAGGACAGAGCACCTCAAGGCTCAAGCTCAAGCATTCAGATCTCATATTCACTTCAAAGCAAACAGAGGAGAGAGGACAGAGGAGCAGGGGAGGACGGCGGGGAGGAGAGTGGCCGGCGGGGAAACTTGCCTGTGGAGCAGAGGACGGCGGGAGCAGAGGACCGGCGGGACCAGCGCCTGGCGGAAGGAGCTGACCGCCGGCAGATCCAGTGGCCGGCGGGAGCAGCCGCCCGGCGGGGAGGACAGCGGCCGGGGCAGAGCAGCTTCCCGGCGGAGAGCGGAAGGTGCGGGTGTCGGCGGAGAGCGGGCGATGCTTTTCCCGCGGGCGATGCTTTCCCCTTTTCTTTCCCTCTCCCAGTCTCCCTCTTTTCCCTCCCGCGCGGGCGATGCTTTTTCCCCCGGGCGATGCTTTCCCCTTTTCTTTCCCGCGCCCGCTGCGCTCGCTCCTCTGCTCGCGCCAAAAATCCGCCGGAAATTAGTCGTCCCTGGCCTAGTCGGACGACTAATCATGATTAGTCGTCGACTAATCGGACGACCGGACTTCTGATCGAGGTAATCGGGTCGCTGCCCCAAATCGAACCCCAGTGACCGATCTGGACGACTAATCGCGATTAATCGCGATTAGTCGGACGACTTGAAAACACTGAGGATGACCTAGATGCCTATCACACAAGCAGACAAAAATCACAAAACCTGTTGGCCTAAGTTTGGGACATTAAACTAGGGCTTGATAAGAAATGATCGCTTCAAGTTTGGAATTGGATGGAAATGGTGGGAATTCTTGATTCAGATCTGGGTGGGAATGTGATCTGCAAAGACTCATATGTGAGAGCAATTGGAGTCATGTTTTATAGGAGTTGTATTTTTTATGAATGTTGTTGGATCCTTGAGTTGCATTAGATGGCTAGAATTTAAAGTCAAATGTTAACAGAAGAAAAACATGATCCATGAAGGTTTGTGAGGCGGATGAAAAGCTATTAAGGTTGTTCAGGCAAGCAGCTGGAATTTTAGCTAAGCTGTTCTTAGTTACAAAACAGAATGAATAATGCTACCTTAATGACCCTTTAATTTCTTTGATGGAATGCTAGTTGGACACCAAGGTAGGTACTTGATTTTGACGTGAACAAGCTGGTGTTACGTGTTTGACTTGACAAAAATTGAAAAATAAGATCTATGGATTTGTCTAATATATTTGATGTCATTCAGATAAAATTTGAATAAGTCTTTTCCTCTTCAACAATTTATTTTAAAGTATTTTATGCTCTTGCTAAAATTAAGATCTCCACATGTAGCAACATCATTTAAAAAAAACGATGGCAACATACTATTTGGTTTGTAAGAAATCATTACACCCTTATTAAAGCCACATCTAACAAATTACTCCTTCTGTTTACTTATATAAGGTGCATCTAGAGTTTGCACAAGTACCAAGGAGCAAATGAAAGTGACTAAACTGCCCTCAATACTACATTTGTTTTTCCATATTTGCGTGCGCCAAATCAATCAATAGAATGCGCTGTATTCAAGGCATGAATGGTTTGCATTAGTAGCGGCTCTTTTTCTCTGCACCATGCAGACTCGCTATTGCTTCTACATGTCAATATTTCCTTGATTAGTGTGTGCTTTGCTGTTTATTGTCATTCAAACAACGCACAATTGATAGGGTTATAAGAGGAAAGTATCACAAATATTGCGTTGATTAGTGTCAACGCCTATATAAATCAACAACATCAAGAATAACTATATGCATAGTATATTATGATATGTCAACCAAGAAGCAATAAGAAATCAAGAAGAGCTCCATAGCTTATATTATATCCAGTTAGGGCTTCAATATAAGGCAACATATGCTATGCAATCACCTTTTGTGGTGCACTCATGCAATCGCGTTTAGTTTAGGTACCTAATCAATATGTAAAATTCCCGAAAATATCCTAGATGTTCTTCTCAATTTACCCCACCAATATATAAAATTTTAAGTTCAAATTCATTCTATGTTAATAGTAACAAAAATGATTAAAAAAATCTGATAAATGATAAATCAAAAGGAAAAAAGAAAGAGACAAATGCTACTATTCACAGCAAACTTATCCTTTTTGTTTCTTCTAACAGATTTTGAATTTGAAGCTGAAATTTTAATGGGAGCTAGAACTCCATAAACTACATCCTCATTTATTTTTTTTAAATTTTCATGTTGACTTGGTGCCTACACCAAAATTTGATTGCGTTAGTGCACCACAAAGAGTGATTACGTAGCATATGTTGCCTTAATATAATTACCTGACATAAGAGTGATTACGTAGCATATGTTTTTGCTTGGCTCCTCCTAATGGATAGGCTAAATACTAGAAATATCCTCAAAAGGAAAAAACACAAGCTGGAAGGCAACAACTACAACTGTGTCCTTTGTGATGGCAATAATGAAGAGACTGCCTTTCATCTTTTTTTCAGTTGCCCCTTCAGTCAATGGTGTTGGCAGTATTTGGGCATTCATTGGAATTTGTCTGAAGGTTTCTTCCAAATGATGGTTCAAGCAAAACAGCAATTCCAGAATCCCTTCTTCATGGAAATCTTCATCATCGCCACTTGGCAAATTTGGAAGCAAAGAAATAACTTCATATTTGATAGAGGAAGACCCTCTTACAATTCCTGGAAGACTTTCTTTCTCGAAGAGGCTAAACTTCAATCTCATAGATTTCTTGTCGAGGCCAAACGAGCTGCTTTTCTTCTTTTTTTAGAGCTTCTTGTTTAGTTCTGTCTCTGGTTTATTTCCTTTTTTAGCCTCTCTTGACCTGCTCCCGTTGTTTGTCCTCTTGACAAACAAGCTTGTTCAGTGTTTTTTCTTTAATAAAATTTCTACAGTGGGGGCCTCCCCTGCTGTATTTATTGCTCAAAAAACCTGACATAAGAAATGATTGTCATTTTTTATCCACCATTACTGATTGTGATTTTTCTTATTTGTTCGTCCCAGATCTTCAGCTTCATGGAGATGATATTTATTTCTCATTGGAAGATGAACAAGAAGATATCAGTCAACATCAAGTATGTTATCTTCTCCATTTAATGGCTGTTTGTGGTATTATTGGCTGGCGTATGTTAATTTTTCCAGAAAACCCCATTTTATTGCCTGATTTCTTGAGTGATATGCTTCTTCTATGTATCAGGGCAAGCTACTGCAAGTATGACATACAATTTAAGTTGTACTTCTACTGCAAGTATGACATACAATTTAAGTTGTACTTCTACTGCAAGTATGACATACAATTTAAGTTGTACTTTGTAGTCTTATTTGAATTTGAATGTCTTACATTGGTTTTCCTAGTTAAGTATCCTTGTCACAGTTTTGTCATGGTATGATCGTCGTACATGAAGCACCTTTTCTCCTAGAGATATTGTTGTTATTGCTGCTTATCTAGATCCTAGAATAATTCATTATTTGAAAACCTCTCAGACATACAGCTGTAGGAGAGGTTATGATCTACTTTTAATTACAAACTATGAAACTAGGTTCTTGAGAGGACATGTATGGAATGTTCACCTCACTTATCCTGCTGTACTCTGCTTGGTAGATCAGCATATGCTACTCATTGGTCTCGAATTAAATGTAACTTCTTTGGACTGTTCACATAAGTCAAGATAACCTCATCCCTGACAGTTGAATGTGGTCCCTAAAAGCTTGACATAGCATGCATGTTCCTTTCCAGTTTGCTATATTAATGTCCACTACTCATTCTGTATATCATTTTTATTTGGCAAAACATCTCATTTATTTTCACCAAACTTAAAGTTTCTAAAAATTCTCACAAACTTGCCAGATGTTGGAGATGATATGTTTTTTATCTTTGCAAAATTTCAAGATCATTGCATTTGAGAGATACGAAAAAGATAGAGTTTGGTCTTGAAATTTTGCAAAGATGTAGAACATAACCTCTTCTACATCTCAGAATATTTCAAGAATTTTTTAAAACTTCTGAGTTTGGTTTTCACGGAATTTTCACCAATTCGCATTTTCACTGGATATGCCGCCATTTAATTGTTACATGCTAACCAAAAATAACAGCAATTCATATGCTACATTCTGATGTCTACAACTGTTCTTATGCTGCAGATGCAATCTAGAACTGCATTTAGTCCAAGCAGGGAGAATTCGATATTGTCTCAAAGGCATAATCGATATGATGAGTTACCTGACTCATGGTACAAGCAATATGCTGAAAAGTTCAGGACATGGCATGGCAAGTTTCGTTCAGGTGAGTACAAAGAAATACCAAAGAGAACTCCAGAGGGAATGTCTGATTACCTTAAGGTTTGCAGTGTACATAAAAGGAAGAGGACTGTGTTTATGGATGATCAGGGTCCCAACATCGCTGCCCACATGTTAGAAAATGGCCCTTCCCTGCAGTCAAAAAATGCTGGAGACTTCAGTAATTTAACGGATGACAATTTCATTCCAGAAATTAGGTTTCCAGCTGACTGTGTTCCGGAAAGTGCAATTCCAATAACAAGTGGGATATCTAGCACTAACAACATAGAATCCCACGGGGTTCTTGATAATTTACCTGCACCTGTTAGTCGCAACACTGCAATGCTCGAAAGGTTTGGCATGATGCCTGAGTATTACAAGACAGGAAACAAATATAGAGGGAAAGATGGATCCAGAGTAGAAGGAAAATCTTTAAGTCAAGAGCAAGCGTTGCTTATGACACGGAAGTTGGTTGCTCACTACTTAACAAACGTGGGCTTTGAAAGTGGAACTGCAGTGTCTATTGATGTTCTTTCAGAAATAATAATTAAGCACTTCTCTAAGCTAGGCCGTAACCTGAAGCTTCTAACTGACAGCTACAGGAAGCAATTTTCATCTATTGAACTCCTTAAGATGTTCCTACAGACTGTTGGCTACAGGTATGTTAAATCCTTTTGTCATATGTGTGTTTCTTTCTATGTTTTGTCTGTATTCCTTGTGTTCCTGTTAGTATTTTTGGTGGGGTAAAATGCATTGTATTGCATATGACTTGCTTAAATCCATGTTGGGGTGCTTCTATCTCGAATCATATTTCTTCTGTGACAACCATGTTGATAGATTTACTAGTCTTTGAAATGATGGCGCCTGTCTGCCTCTTCCACTTGTCAGGGAAATTTGCTTTACTTAACACATGACAAGCATGGATATATTACTAGTATTGAATGGGCAAATGCACTTCCACGCCAGAGGTATATTCATGTAGTCATTAATTACTTACCTGCCCCTTCAAAGCATGCTATGGGTCTGTACTGTTATGTTGCACCCACCACTGGCTTGGAGAGAAGGAAATCAAATTGAAAAATAAGAGGAAGTATACGCCAGGATTCTAGGACAAATAATCCATTGTCTTTGTCCATGTCCGTTCAGTGGGTTTCCAGTACATTTTTTTTATGCTTTCACACAGTCCCACCCACACTGACTCAAGTGGGCCCACACAACCAAACATCCCATTAGGCCATTACATCTTAACACCTTTCCACTAATTCACTCAGCTTCAGAACAGAGACACATTGCTATTCTACCCTGTGCCGCTGATGGTGGTCTCTGAACCGGTGAAAGTCAGGTTTTAGATTGCCTGCTTCCTGTGTCTTCCCTAGTTCTTATTCACCTGCTTCCCCCTCTTCTTTGCTGATTTGCTGTAGGCACTGTTGTCACCAATTGGACCTTGTCTTGCCCATACATCTTGCTTCACTGAGAACGGTTAAGTGTGATAACATCTCTAGAGATCTATAAAAGGTTCACTTTGTGTTTTGAAGTCAGGGTTTCTTTATTTGTATTATCCTGATGGTAAAAGCTCATCAGCATCATCTCAGCATTGCTCTTTGTACCCTATATTTCTTGTTCACGCAATTTAGTGCTATTAACATGGTTAGCATTTCTGTGGCCGTGACACACTTTTGACTAAAAGTGATATTGTGGTTCTAGCTCCTTCCATCCCAAGTGTTCATATTGGATGATCTTCTATGATTCTATCTAATGGTCACTAACTATCTTTTGTATGAACTCCTAAATTCCTTTTTCTTCACATATTGTTTTGAGTGACGCTGGATTGTACCACCACCATTTGGCATTTTTGCTAAACTTGTTGTTTAGGATAAGATCATATAGAACAATGTAGATGCTTCTCTAACAAACTTTTACAAAAACACCACCATGTCCTATCACAGATTAAATGACCATATAATATTTGTTTGAAGAAACAAACATTTCAGCTTGAGAAAGGGTTCAGTTCTGTCCGATGTGCAAGGTAAGGTATCTCTACTATATAAAGAGGAGTTGGTGTTTGTCATTGCGTTCTCCTCTTCTCTCTCTACAGCTATCCGATTTGATCTGGACCATTCATCTCTCTCCTCCTCTCTATCTCGATACAACCGTCCACCCCTTCCACTTTCCCTACCTCCTCGTGCATTCTGGTCACCATTCTCTCTGTATCGCTTGCTCTCCAATGTTTGATGTGTGATGTTGACCAGACAGTAAGTTCCGTCTCACCATTTTTATGGCTCCGTTGCAACGCACGGGTCTCTTAACTAGTATGTTTCATAGGGGAAGTAGAAAAAATATATCAATTTTATAACAACTTTTTTTTTGCAAAAATATATTTTAACATGGGCAAGTCTTGCCAAAGGGAGCTAGTAATAAAATTGAGTCAGTATGATGGCACATGCGTATTCAATGCGTATGTTGTTTATAAAACAAACTGCTGTGGTCCTGATTGTGATTTTTTGATGTAATATTTAGTAGTGTTGGACCCTTGATGGAGATTACAAAGATGGGGAATAGAGCAGTCAATTACCCAATTCATCAAGATGCACAAGTACAAAATCAAAGTTCTCTTCTTCATGCCCAACAGGTAGGCAACTGCCGCTGGTTTACCTTACTTTATGTTGTGTCTTTGTTTATTTTTTGAATTTCTATAGTCTAGTGTGCACGTTTTTCCTTCCTAGGAAGAATTAAATTAGAATAATATCTACCCATAACCATGCAAGGACGGGAGGATTTAGCCAACTAAACAAGCTCTTCAGTGATCTAAGCCATCTGCCACTGGATTCATATGATGGGAGTGGATGTTTCTTGGTGATCAATGGTTATCAGTGACAACTATATAGTCCTGGCTGACATTTTTGTTTATTTGTTATGAAACTCTTTTTCAGTCAGTGTCTTTTAGCTAAAAATCTGCCTGGTTTAGTAAGTTCCTGCTCAAATGTGGTGGCATAGATAACTTTTTTTTTTAAAAAAATAATCTTCGTTTGATGTTAAATTAGGCACATACAATTGATGCAAGAATCATATGAATCTTGGCTAGAATGGGTGAAAACCAACATTCATAAATCATTAGAATGGGCCACTCCCCATTCTTCTAATTGTTGCAATTGACTCCCGAAACTAATGTTGGATTCAATTGAGTCATTGTGATTGGCCACCCAATCGAACAATTGGACAGAGAATGGGACGGGTGGTAAAATTTAATCCCTAGTATATACCCGCTGAACCAGCCGGTTTTTATGAGACCAGGTTGGTTTTGAATATCCGATTAACAGCAACAAATGGTCAATAAACACTGGGATGGGAAACTTTTGTGTTATATTTGTTCTTTTGATTAGCGAAACTGTTTGTAGCAAATGGTTGCTGAATATAGCTATGCGCAGTTGATTTTATTATCAGTTTCTGAAATATTTTTTCTGAGAACATAACATTGTCTTCTCGTGCTGCCCCCACTTGATATTAACATTGATACATAATTACTTACGCATAATTGACAGCTTCCAAGGCAGTTTCCTCCCCAAATGACTATCCATACCCAGAATTTAACACCACAGCAGCAGCACCTACTGCAGCAGCAACAGTGGCTGAGACGCAGCCAAATGACCAGCCCCCGTGGTCCCCTTACAATGGCAGACAAAAACCAGGCTTTGGTAAATGTGAAGATTGAGAACACTATGGATTCACAAATTGATGGCCCTTATGGATCTCTTAGACAACAACAGTTGATAAGGCAGCAGCAGCTATTGCAGCAGCAGCAGCAACTTCAACAGCAGCAGCAGCTTCAGCAGCAGCAGCAACAGCAGCAGCAGCAGCTTCAGCAGCAGCAGCAGCAGCTTCAGCAGCAGCAGCAGCATCAACAGCAGCAACTTCAACAGCAGCAGCAGCAGCATCAACAACAACTTCAACAGCAGCACCAGCAGCAACAGCTGGCCATGTCAGGAAACCAGAATGCCCAACTAGCGCAGCAGTTCAAACAAGTGCCTTCAATGTAAGTATCTTCAATCCAGGCGATGAGTTTCACCATTTGTATGTCATCTGCTTTATCCCTTGATCCCGTTGCAGGAGCTCGTATGGCATGAGAATGCCGCCTGTGAAAGTGGAAGCGTTCCACGAACTGGTGAGCGGAGACTCGTCGCTGAAGCACGATAACGACCCTAACAAACTCACGTCTCCTAAGTAGATCAGCCTTATACCCAGGAAAATGCATAGCCAGTGTGTAGCTCAAGTGTACAAAGGATTTACATTTGCGACCTATTGTTATTGTTTGTTTCCAAACTTTGAAGTGTACCGTGTCGTCTGCCTTCATCAAGCTGTGTATTGTAGATGTAAACGGTTTTACTAATTGAGGTGATGCAAGAGATGTGGTACTTAAGAGGTTTTCTTTTGTGGTGCTACTTTTATCTGTGTGGCAAATGGAGGGTCAGTATACCCATCTGCCCATTACCATAGGCTGGAAGTCATTGGCTGCGCAAGGCGGTCTCTCTCCTTAACATGAATTTTTTACCAGATTCAACTGATTTTGATTCACCAATCCTTTTTTCCCCCGAATGGTATTTCACGAATTGAGCGATGTCTATCACACACTATACAGGCATGTAGCGTGTATCGTCTGAGGTGAGAATGAGATCGCGAGAGCCCGGAGCCGGCCGTTGTCCGCCCAGGCGCCGTTGTCCAGCGGTCGCCGGTCGTGTTGCTCTGAATCGGGTAACCTGGCGTGGGTTTGGGCCATCGGCGCCTCAACTTTTCCAGGCACAAACCGCCCTTGCGCACGGTGGATTGCCTCGAGCCGACCGTGCGACGCGACCCCGAGGGTAGCTCGGCATCGTCCGGCCGCACCTGCATTTGGTCACCTCACGCGCCCAGGCGTACGTCCTATCGTAACATATCCTCGTGCTACATTTGGTCTTAAGCCATTCGACGGTAGCTCTAGGGGTTTCTGCATACCGATCCGATACACGCCTCGTGGCCACCAGCCCAACGCAAGCTTTGATTTGCTGTGTATGGCCCATGGCTGCGTACCGGCACGGCAACGCCAGCATGAAGATTACCATATATAAAAGGTTCTTCTTCCATCGATCGGTTCTTCAGCAGCCTCCCACAATTTCTTCTTGGTTCTAGAATTATACTGCACTATCCAGAGCCCCCACGGTGATGTTAATTATGTGCCGGCCGTCCCATTCCTTTCCTCTCCTGCTTCGTGTAAGGGATCGTGCGACTTGTGAACCGGGGTTCCTTTACTCAAATGCATGCACGTGTTGCCCTGAAAGCGTTTGGATTTGGGTCACCGATTCGTTCGTTCTTTCTAGAGAGCATGATCCGTCCGTTCTTTCTAGAGAGCATCGTAATCCGCCAGCTTGGGTTGCGACCGAACGCATCCAGACTGTTAGCACTTTCGCGAAGCCATAGCGAGATTCGTGACCAAACTGCTCTCGTTGTCTGCTTTTAAAAGGTTCCTAATCCACTCAAAAACTGTAATGCAGCTAGAAGAGAATAGCATAGCAGCAGAACAAATGAACTGGCAGAACAATTCAATAACAATTGCGCAGGCAAACAATCCAGTGACAACCATTAGCATGACAAGCTATACAGACAGGGAGATAAGATGACACGCTTCTTATTAATTCGAGGTACATAGGCGCCATCAGCGTCTGGAAGAAATAAGTGAACAGAGAACGTAGCTAGGTCGACTTAATATATATCCAAGCCGTCCATGTACATGCAAGCAGGACCAAGCCAGATCCCCTAGCTAACGAATATAATCGAGGGGTCGCAGCAGCACTCGTCGATCAAGCAGCAGCAACAAAGCGCAGCCAAACTGCAAATAACCAAGCAAAACGCAGTCACAGAAGTGAGTTTCACTAGTCTGTACAAAGCTCTAGCCGCTCCAAACCAATCGAGCAACGAGTTACGAGCACAAAAAGGGAAGGTATTAGCTAGGCATACCAGCCTTCGAGGAAACTCGGCTCCCTCCTCGGCGGCGGCGCGGCGTACTGCGGCGGCGCCATCACCGGAGGTCCCTGGTACGGCCCTTGGTAGTAACCTTGCAACAAAAACAAAGAGAAGAACCTGTCACCACCACCGTTCTTCTTCTTCACGAGACCCTAACGCAATGCGAGCTTAACATCGACAAATAAGATCGGCACTAATAATACCTACCTTGTGCAGGGTAGGGGTAGGCGTACTTGGGATCGCTCATCTCTCTGCCCTCCTTGTTCTTCCGGGGAAGCTCTTGTAGTCTTGTTGAGAGGTTGAAGAAGACCGCAGAGATGATGTACTTACTGATGTGAATGATACAGACTGCAGAGATGATGGAGATAGATACTATATAGCAACAGGTTGAATACTGGAGCAGGTATATATGGGCCTTTCCCGGTGGATGCGTCTACTTATAGACGGCGAAGCATGTGAGAGCTAGCTGTGGCGCATGGAGGCATCGGACGTGACGTGAAATGGAACGGTAGTAAAGGCGTCTCCGCCGCGCGCAAGGGTTTGGACCTGAATAGAGGGAAGCATCTGGAAAGCTTTTGGAAAGAGGTCGACTTTGCCACTTTTGGAGGCTGGAGGATCGACTTTGCTTTGCTGCGAGGTTTCGCATCCGATTCTTTCTCCTCCTTTCTTGCTGACCATCTCGCGTTCTCTCTAGGCCGACCAGCATGGCGGGCGGCAGAAATCTCGGCCCAAGGAGCCGCCACAGTTGAAGCCGGTGCCCATACAATACATTGCCCTTCGTGTCCGCTCTAAGGGTATAACGGTTGTGAGACGGGCGAAGTTTTGGACGCATGCTGATACTATAAGGAAAACTGGCTTTCCTCAAATAAAGTTTGGGAGGTGTCTGGGAGCAATCGAGATTTTTTTTCTTTGTGAGTACTCAAATACCTTCAAATCTGTATCCAACGGATCTCCTTTTCTCTACCTCTTTCTTATATAAACTCATCTTCTTTCACCCTCAACAAAACCCTAGCCACTATACCCCATCCTTACCACCACCGCCACCCACCCTAGCGCCGCTGCCATTGTCCACCAGCGAGCCGCTGCCCCCTCCTCCCTACACGAGTACCGACACCACCACTTGCCGTCTCTCCTTCCACACTGACCACTGAAAACCCCCAAAATTTCAAACCAGAAAATTTCCTAGATTTTTGTGGATTTTTATTTGAATTTCTGGAAACTTTTCCTTTTTGGAAAGTTCCCCCGGAATACGCTTTCCCTTTTGGGCGTTTCCGCCTTCTCCTTTCCCTTGGCGCCATCTCCTTCTCTCTGCCTCCCCCTTCCCGCTGGCGCCTCTCCCTCGCCCACCTTCTCCTCGTGCACGCGCCTGCGCTGCGCCCCGCCGCGCCGTCCCTACCGCCGGCTCGCCGTCGCCGGCCGTCTCTCCAACCGCCCTTGACCCCGATCGCCGCCTCCTGCTGCCGGGCCCCACCTGCCAGCCTCGCCCCGCCCCTCTCCTTGCCACCACCTCCCCGCGCGGACACCCGAGCCGCGCGTTACTCCTCGCCGCACCGCCTCTGCGCCCCCGGATTCTCCCCGCGCTGCGCGCCGCGCGCTGCGCCGCCCAGCTCCGCCCTCCGCGCCCGCGGTTTCCTCCGCGCCAGCACCGTCCCGACCATCCCGGTCCGAAGCCGTGGACACCCTCGCGCCACGTCGCCCGCCGCTGCTCCGGTCCCACCTGCCAGAGGCCGCCTTCCCCCTCTTCCGCGCGCGGACGCGCCTCCGCCATACCCGCCGCCCACCTGCTCCTATCGCCTCGCCATCAAGCCACTACAGAGCCAGGCGTCACTTCACCGCACGGAGGAGACGCCTCAGCAGCCCCCACCTGCTCCTGTTGACTCCCCAGCTGCGCCCGTTCCTTCTCCCTGAAGCTTTCCCCCTCCGTCCGCTCGGGTATAAAACACGCCCCCGTTGCTCCCTCCTCCTCCCTTTGCTCCCCGAGTTCCCCACTGCCCCCTTCACTTCCCACCACCCCAGAGGAGCTCCCGAAGCCCCCGATTGAACTCCCGCCGCCCGTAGCGCCGCCGCCGTCTTCCCCTGCGCCGGCAAGCCCCGCAAGCAGATCCCCTTCTCCCTCCCACCATTTCTCGATTGCATTTGCCGAGAGCACCCTCCAACCCTACTGATCAGATTGCTGTACTCTTTTGGCCAGGAAAATCACCGCAGAACTCCGGCACCGACGACCCTCCCCGGCCGCCGCACCCTCTCCGTGGCCAGCCCTCTCCGCAGCTTCCCAGCTCCCTCCACCGCTGCCATTGTAAGCTTCCAACTCCCCAGATGGTGTAGCCGCCCCTGATTAGACCCTCTCGCCGCCGGAAACCCTCTCCGCCACTCATTACCCGAGACGCCTCCCTCGGCCTCCCTCTCTCCCCCTTGATCTCCACAAACTCTAACTACCCGAAACGGGTTCCCCGTACTCCGCTCCACCCTCTGGTGCCTTCCGCTACCGCCGGCAAGCCTCCTGGCGCCCGGGCCGCCACCGCCACCGTAGCCTCGCCGCGGAAACACTGTAGCGGCGAGAGGAGGAAGAAGACTCCCTCCCCCGCTACGTGGCTCCTCCGCCGCCGTCCGATCATCGTAAAAGCTCCACTCCGCTACCGTCGGATCGACCGTACCGCTTCGGCCCCTCCTTCTAACCTCAGCCGTTCGATCTGTGTAACAGCACCACTTCTTCTCCGTCCGATCCACCTCGTACCGCTTCGCCGCCTTCTTCATATCCCGGCCGTCCGATCTCTCCTCCCCGCCTTGATCCGGGCCGCCCGCGCTCGCCGCACCGATGCCGCCCGCTCCGCCACGCGGCAGCCATCCAGGCCGCACGGGCGTGACGCGCCTGGACCGCGGCCTCCCGGCCCACTCCTCTCCCGCGCGCGCGCTTGGGCCGCCGCCGCGCGTTTGAATTTCCCCGCTGGGCCGCACAGTAACCGGGCCGGCCGTTCATTGTTCACACCGATTTTCCAGCCTTTTTCCAATTTCCAAAATTCCAGAAATTCCAAATAAATTCTAGAAAATCACAGAAAATCCCAAAAATTCCCAAATTTCACCACTTTGCTCCAAATAATATCCTGGACCCATTTTTGACCTCCTTTTTCCCAAATTCATCCCAGATAAATTTCTAAAATTCCAATTTGAAGTATTTATGCATTTTACTCCTTTTTAATTAGTTTATTTTTCCTCGCTTGATTAGTCTCAAGCTGGATTTAATTATTTTCAGTGTTGGAGATTCCGGAAGCTCAAGTGCAGTCGCAGGATCCAGGAGCTTCTACGTTCAAGCTAGTCGAGTTCGTCCCGATTCACGGCAAGTCACAAGTCTTTGATCATGTTGCAACCCATGTTATCTAATTATGCTAATATGTTATTTGCATTGAGCTAATTCTGAAATGTTAATTCGAAAGTAAAATAAAATGTTTAGAATGACATGTTATGTAGTTAATCCTACCACTGTCAAATGCCATGTTAAACTTGCAGCCATGCCTTTGTAACCCTAGAAATAATTATCTGCTAATCTAGACAATTGTAGGATATTATTATTATCATGCAAAGTGTTACACTAATAAGGTTGTGGCTGTGGGGCCAATAGAATTTGAAAAACCCGACTCTAAGGTAGGGTGGTATGGGACACCGTATCTTAGAGCGGAGAGTGCCGGCGTGCACAAGGTAGGGTAAAGGGGAGTGGAAACCGTAAGACGGTCCTCGCCAATCCTTTACCCTAGTGTTGGAGAAGGGTAAGGGTGAGTGGGAAACCGCGAGACGGTCTACGCCCACCGCTTACCTTAGTTTGGGTCGCGGGCCTGGCGAGGTTGCGGACCATGTGAAAATATAAGGATTAAAACCCTTACGCTGAGCAAATGTCACAGTGATCGCTCAACCACAGGAGTTGACTTGTCAACACTGGTCTAGTAGCTGCTCAACTCGATTGAAACTCTACAGGAGGTTTAGTAGTGAGGTTAGGCAGGCCGGGCTACGGGTGCCTAACAACGGTAGAGTCCACTCGAAGCGGATATTGTCTTTTCTTGTGTGTGCGTGTGTGTGTGTGTGTGGGATCCAGACCCGAGTGAATTCTACCGGGTAGAGCCTATATAAAGAGTTGAGCAGTGAAACGACCTGGCTTCCTTAACTCAGTCATGAGGGTTAAGGGATCGTGTGGGTAAAGCTGAGCAAACTCTGCAGAGTCAAATAAATGGTATTCGAATACGCCGTGCTCCCGGTTAATGGAGCTGTGTCACTTGGGTGATTCCAGCAGCAAAGCTTAAGTAGTTTTGTACATGCTTTAACTTGATTAGTTGGTAATTTAACTCTTCATGAAAACCCCTGAGATCTTAAGAAGTAGTTTTGAGTCCATCTTATCAAAATGCTTGCAAATAAAACCGCATCCACCAAATGTAATAAACCAAGTATACTCCCTTCCTTTGTTGATCCATGCAAATAGTAAATTTAGGGTTTCCCTTGTGATTTGCTGAGTACGGGGTCGGAGTACTCAGGCTTGCTATGCCACAGATACCAGAAGGAAAAGAAGGCAATTCAAGATTTCGTGTTGGAAAGGTCTCCCCGTCGAGGACCAGTGGCTTTAGGTCTTGGCCGCGCTCAAGCGGATTCTGGAGTTTTGTAATGTAAGTATACCTTGGGCTTGCACGCCCCGCTGCCGCAAAATGGATGTTAATCCTTATGTGAAATATATGCTGGTCTTTTGTTGTAAGCATGCAATGGTATACTCTTGCGCGACACTTCATAACTGTTCATGCGTGAATAGTTGCGGAGTGCCGTGTCCGTACGCGCCCCTGGAAATGGGGGCGTTACAACCACCACCGTCGCCTTCTTTCTTATCTCCGGTGAGCCCCTACTCCTCCGTGCCACCCTCCTTCCTTGTCTGGTGGCTACTGCCGCTGGATCCGTCACCACCTCATAACCACTTTGTTCTCATTGCCCCCGCCAACCTCCACCACACTCCTTTGACCCACGACAACGTGGTGCCCCTACCACCTCACCGCCCCGTACCACCGCAACTCACCGTCGGTCCAACCCCACCTCCCTCCTCCCTATATACCCCAAGCACCGGTGAACCTGAACCCTAACCAGAGTAAACCTAAGCCCTAGCTCACTGAAACCGTCGCCAGAGAGCCGTCGCTGTTGTTGGAGATGAAGCTGAAGCATGAATCACGAGGCAAATAAGAGGTATAGAAATATGAGTGCTCCCAAGGTGAGAAAACATCGGAGTACTCCTTAGTGAAAGCATCTAGACCCCTAAAAATTGATTTTAGTAATTAATGACAATATTGTGTTTTGAGACTAACATGAGTGCTAAGATTGTTACAAGGTTTAGTCTCGTATTACGAATGACAATACAACAATGGCATGCGAAGGATTGACATGGCTCAAGACAAAGGTGAAATATAGTTTTAGGATCCTTTTTATAGTTTTACCGGTCTCGGTGTTTAAAGAAAACACCATATTTGTCGGATATATGATGTACGACAAAGGGGATCATGGCTAAAGGATTTAATTTGTACCATCTTGATTAACAAAAAGTCATGTATGCATCTTGAACTATCTTTGCAAAACTATTGTCAAGAAAATCGGTAGCACCGTAAGTATCAGGTGATACTACCAGTCGACGGTATGACCGCGCCTGAAATACAGTACTACCACAATGCGGTAGTATCAATCTTTAGTTGTCGGTACGTTTTTTTCCAGAGGGCATGTTATTTAGCACGTTTTGAAGCCCTAGAAATCGGTAGAATCGATTGTGCCAAGTGGTTGAATGCATCTAGGCCCATAAAAATAGTTTTGGTAATTAATGAATTTATGTGAATATGGTACTAATATATTTATTGAGTGTTTAAAAGGTTTAGTTCCTAAAATGATGATGAGACGCACACTAAGGGTCAACATGAAGATCAAAGTGGCCCAAAACAAAGGTATATGTAGACTAAGATCCCTTTTTGCTTTTACCGGTCTTAGGAGAAAGGGTGAAAAATCATATTATAGGATAAATATCGTACTATTAAGAGGGATCATGGCAAGTAACTTGATAGCATATTCTTGTACCATTTGGATTAATTTAGGATTATGCTTTCTCTTAAAACTAAAATTGATAGTCAATCTGTGTTATGTCTGGGGAATCGAAAGTACCAGAGTGCAAACGGTGGTACTTTCATTTTCCGAAAGTTCCATCAAAATGAGCAAAACGGTTTTCCAGAAAGCACGCTCGGAATCACTGTCTCTGCAGAAAACAAAAGTACCAGAGTTTAAACGGTGTAATTATCGTAGAAGGGTAGTACCGTAACCTTAAATAGTACTTTTGGAGCATGGAAGCTCCGAAAATCTGGGTGAAATGTTTTTTCTAGAGAGCACCCTCGGAATCACATTGTCTCTGTGGAAAACGAAAGTACTGAAGTTTCAACGACGGAACTACCATAGAGCAGTAGTACCGCAACCTTAAACGGTACTTTCGGAGTACAGAGCTCCGAAAATCTGGGTGAAACGATTATTTCTAAAGAGCGCCAACTCTTGGCCTCGAAGCAAACGGAAGTACCGCGCAGAAATTTCGAAACTTCCGAATATCGGAACTACCACACTTACAACAACGGTAGTTTCGCACCGACTTCCAAGTTCCAACGGCTAGTTGAGAAGCTCTAAAATAGCCATTACTGCTGTGTCAGAACAGGTGCGGTAATATCAGCCAATGAACGGCGGTACTTCCGCTCGCCCTGATTTTTTTAGGGATTGCCCTGTAATTTCTAATTTTAGTTGATGAGGGTATAAATACTCTCCCACCTGCTCAAGGGTAGATACATGAGACTCCATTGAACACTCTTGAGCAATGCACATTCACTCCACACCTCAAATTTACATTGTGCATTCATTTGATGTAGTTGAGCCAAAACAAGTGATTTTATCTCTAGATTGATCCTTTTGGCACTTGATTGCCGTCAAGCGAAGCTGTAATTTTTTACTCTTGGTGCTTGCCGGCACCTGGACAGTTTGGCAGGAGCTTGCGCGGTGACTTCTTCAAGAGAGTTGTGAAGAAACCCGGCGCCAACTTGTGAATAGTTTGTCGTTCACCATCTCCGAAGCAGAGGAAGGACAAATATTAGTGGATTAAGGAGCTGAGACTTAATTAGTGGAGCCGGTCCAAGTTAGTTGGGCTTTCCTCAACGTGGATCAGTGGAACCAGGCAAGTTTTCGATCACCACGGTAAAACATCGTGTGTAAATTGGTTATTTCTTTGTCTCTTCTTTTCGCACTTGTATCTCTAGTATATTGTGATTGTCATATTTGTTTGTGCTAAAGTTATTCTTGTAGAGACTTGTGCTTGTAGTGCCTTAGACATACTAGAATTGTGTAGATTTTAATTGTTTTAAAATCTTGTTATACTAAAATTGTGGTAATTATTATTAGAAGGCAAGATAATTTTTTAACCTCCTATTTACTCCCCCTCTAGTCGGTTATCCTTGATCCTACAACGGTACTATCGCATAGCACTAGTACCGGCCCTTGTGAGGGTGGTAGTACCGCACTTAAAGTTTAACATTTAGTTGAGACACATTAATTGCATATAAAAGAGCTATTGAACCATGTGTGTGATAGTATTGCCCGATACATGGAGGTAGTAAAGAACCTACTGAATTTTGTGGGATTTTGTCCCAAACAATCGAATTTCTAGTTGAGGGCTATAAATACCCCCTCACCAACACCATGGCAGTAATCTTTGACCTCATTGAATACATTAGAAACATTGCTTCATCTCTACTACTAATTTACTCACATTTCATATTTTAAAGTAGTTGAGCGTATTATAGCACATTTGCATCATTTGTTGATCCTACTAGCACTTAGTACTTCCTCAAGTAAGGGTTGTGATTCGTTACTCTTGGTGTTTGCCGGCACCTAAACGGCTTAGGAGATGTTTATGCGGTGATCTCTTTAAGAATATTGTGAAAAGGCTCGACATCAGTTGTGAGTGGTATAGTACTTGTCATCTTCAGAGTGAAGGAAGATCAATTCTAGTGAACTTAAGTTCTTCTTGTTTAATTCGTGGAGTCGATCTAAGTCCCTAAGAAACCCGCATAGGAACGACTTAATATCTATTTACGGTAGTGCTATACGTCCAGAAACATTTATGTGTTTGTAGGTTTGGTTATTTTATTCGTAAGCGTGGTAAAGGTAATGACATGTGCTCCTCTAGAGTTTGGCATTTCAGACGCTCTTTTTATTTCAATGATCATGTGTTACTAAGGTTGCGATCAACATGGCTTATGAATAGTGCTCATGGCTTATTTGGCACTATTCATAAGTTTCGTCTTTTTCTGAATTTTTGGTTTTTTGTTGAGCTTTTTTTCCGGTTCTTTTTTTCCCGTATTTATTTGTATTATACGTAATGGGTTAACATATTTTTTTTATTTTTAAATTTTTTTAAATTTAATTATGCTAAATAAGCCTCTGTCAGCTACAGTGTTTTTTTCAGCCAGCTACAGTGTTTTCAGCCATAAGCCACGAGCTTTTCAGCCGAACCGATCACCCCCTTAGTCAAGGCACTGAGTTCTCTTATTTTATTTTAGGACGCCGATGTGCATATTCTGTAATTTGTTTTTACATCATCTTCTGATTAATTTTTAGCTAACTATGAAATGTTTATTAACCAATACAAGGTATAAAATGCACCATTTTCGAAAGTTATATCACCAATTCACCACTGTCTATATTTTCTTTATACAAGTATTGGTTGTATCACTTTGAATAAGCATTTCACTTGTTAAAGAATGAATTCAGCATATACATGTGTGGTTGTACGGTTTGATTTTTTTATTTGTTGTCATGATATTTCCACGAGGACAAGCGGCACGCGTTACAGTTTGGCGGGCTGGCCATTGGGCCTCCGATCCTAAGCAAGCAACGACCAGACGCTTCGCTCTCGACAACTTGGGTCTTTCCTCATTGGCAGAGCTCCAGCGAAGCAGGCCCAGCCCACTCCACTCCAGCATCCAGAAGTCGTTCCTATGCGGCCATATTCTTGGATGTGTTTGGTTGGATCGATGAGGTGGGATGGGATAAGATAGTTCTAAAAAAAAGTGGAACCATATGGTCTAGCATCTAAGAAGAATATTCTCTAAATTTAGATAGGCTCATTCCACTTTGGACCATTCCATCCCACCTCATCCCTCCAACCAAACACACAGATAGGCTTGGTCAAAGGAACCATCTCATCCATCCCACCCCATCCCTCCAACCAAACACAAACTGTGTGTGATGACTATTTATCAATGTTTTTTTATACTGTAGCAGATGATTGAGATGTGAATATAGATAGTACATATTAACATATAGTTTTAGACTTGAGAAGTTGTTTGAAGAATTCGTTTTAAAAAACTATCTCATTTATTTTGCCTTTCAAAGAAGTCAAAAGTCTAAAAGAATCGGATCTACATCTCTAGCTCAGCTTCCTCCCCGTGGGCGTTTTTAAGTTGTATTTTTTTAAATCTTCTCAAGATGTACTATGTAAAAGGTCGATAAATTGTACCCGACTTTTTTTTATTGCAATACCTATTATAAATCCAGAGCTTAAAAAAGCAACCCCCACACATATACATTTTGCTTCTGGATGTAGTTACTTTTACCTCTAATATACCAACTAAACAAACTTAATATCGCTTTAGGTATCTCATATACTAATTATAAGATACTTCAATATGAACCACATAAAAAACTACAATAGAGTCTATAGTTTTAGCGTATTTCGTAAATACCTTTATATAATCACATAAAATGAGTATGTCTAAAAAAAATATAATACTGTTTAGATGGTTTTATATATTCATATACTACACGTACATATTCTCTATTATGCGTGATGCGACACATGTACTACCTTCGTTTTTATATATTTGGCACTTTTGACTTTTACTGTATATACTTTGACCATTATTGTTTAGCAATATATATGTATGTACTTAAAAATATACAACGTTATTAAAATACTTTTCATAACGAATCTAACAATACTATTTTTCATTTTATGTAACTAAATATTTAAAAATTTATCATTGGTCAAAGTGTAAACAGTGAAATTCAATAGCGCCAAGTAGAGTAGTGTGCATAATAATTAGATCGTTGGTTACAGTGATGTTTGTATAGGTAGGTTTGGTACTCTTTATAATTTTTACTTAATATATTGCTACGAACTGGTTGGGCCAATAAAGTTGAGGAAGAAAAAGGTTAACACACAAAGACATACTATTTAAAAACCAATTACTATAGTAAAAATTGAAAGATATAAACCACAGTCCGAAAAAACTATCCTATGTCCTACTCATTTTCGTTTTTACATGCATTTTGTAAAAGGTACGAAGGGAAAAAAAACTTGCTATGAGAGAGGCCTAAAACTCCACCCTGGAAGGCCTATCCTAGATTTTGCCACATGGCATCACTGATCTAGAAGCAATTTGATTTCCCTTTCTTCCCCACGCCGTCTCCCCTTCGATCCGTTGCTGCCCATAAACTTGCTGTCCCCCGCGGCTCAACCTCCTCCACGGTGCTGTCCGCCCACCACGCTGCCAGATCCTCCTGATGCCGATGGCCCTGGCCCCCGGCTGGGACATTGCAATACTACTGCCAGATCCTCTTTGAATCAGTGGCATGGCTGTGGACATGGCCTAGGGCCATTCTGTTTTTTTTTATTGATTTTTGTTAATAACTTTTGATTTTGACTGACCCCGAAGAACACTTCCCCCATGAGACAGTGCAATGCTCATTGCGACTAACTTCAAGTACCTGTCTCTGCAATGACTGGAATTCATCGGAGCTCAAGGAGCCATCACGATTTGCGTCAAGAAGATGCATCAGCTCCTTTACATCTTTGCCTCCGGCACCAAGACCTTCCATCACAGCATCAACTCGGTAATCTCCTTTGTCTGCACTCCGTACTGATACTAGCTCTATAATCTACAAGCAATGCCGTAAAAGAAGGGGAAAAAAAAGAAGAAAGAGACAACACTAGGAAAGTGCTCCAGGGCTGTTAATTATACCCTTGACCTGAAATGTTCATTTTAACAAGGCCGACAGTGTAAAGAATCCTGTCCTGTTCCGTGACCACAAGCCTCAGGCGTTTGTTGTTCATGTGATCGGGTACAGCTCGAGTTAAGAACAAACTCCAGTGGCACCTGTCCTACAGCATCGAGGACACGACGGGTGTATCAAGTGACGGCATGTAAGACACAACGCATCACAGCTCAACGCAATATGACAAGAACCGACGAGGGATTACCGGATTAGCCCTCGATTTGATTGAAGGAACAATCTATTTGTAGACCACTCGCAACTCCTATGTGCAATCTGATGACTGCTAAAACTAGCTGCATCTAACACAAACAGAGGGCAGAGACAAGCTTGCTGCCTTGCTCATACAAAATTAAGGTCACACACACATGAGATATCCTCCTACAATTCAGCTCAATATATATGTAATCTTCATGTACCTTGGATTGCAACATTTCTCGCCGGAAAATCGACGGCTGTTCATCATGTGGACGTCATGTACCATCAATACCATCCACCATGAGGCACTTGGTCTTTGACAAATGCCAGTGCCAAGCAGCTGACATTCAAAATCTAATGCCAATACTCTAGCCGAGAGGTCAGCATTGGAACCACAGCCATGAACAATGTGGGGGGCCGAGTCCTGAGAATGAGTTAAAGCAATTCTGATGCCGGCGCCTCGCTGGCCTCTGCGCAATCCAAATTCCAATTCCAAATCAAGAGCCCTTGCGGCCGGACACCTCAGGAACAGGAAGCATCCCTTGGATCCTCTTCAGCTCGGCCAGCACCTCCCGGGCGTCGGGCCGGTCATCCTTGTCTGGCGCCACGCACCGGAATGCCAGCTCCGCCACTGCCTCGACGCTGGCCATCACGCCCGGGCCCTCGCCGAGCACCGGCGGGTCGACGACCTCCCTGAGCTCGCCGACCTGAATCTTGGCCACCACCCAGTCCGCCAGCGTCACGTCCCTCCGCTCCCTGCCCACGTCCACCGGCCGCAGGCCCGTGACGAGCTCCAGCACCACGACGCCGAAGCTGTACACGTCGCTCTTCTCGGTGAGCTGGAAGGAGCGGTGGTAGTCCGGGTCGAGGTAACCCGGCGTCCCCTGCGGCGCGGTGCAGCACACCAGCTCCCGTCCGGCCGCCGTGGAGCAAGCGTCGGGCGGCGCCAGGAGGCGCGAGAGGCCGAAGTCGCCGAGGCGAGCGCGCATGTCGGCCTCGACGAAGATGTTCGACGAGGTGACGTCGCGGTGCACGACGGGGGGCTTGAC
Source organism: Dendrocalamus latiflorus (assembly GCA_017311315.1). NCBI lineage: Eukaryota > Viridiplantae > Streptophyta > Magnoliopsida > Poales > Poaceae > Dendrocalamus > Dendrocalamus latiflorus. The sequence continues at coordinate 32,831,970 of CM029632.1, read as the reverse complement.
GCCGAAGTGGAGGTACTCGAGCGCCGACGCGATCTGGGCTGCCATGGCGAGGCGAGTCCTCCAGTGGAGCGGCGGTGGAGCGGCGACGGCGACGCCGCATCGGCGGTGGAGGTGGTGGGAGAGGGTGCCGTTGGGGACGAAGTCGTAGACGAGAAGGAGCGCGCGGGGATCGGCGCAGAAGCCGTGGAGGCGGACGAGGTGTGGGTGGCGGAGCGCGGAGAGTATGAGCACCTCGTTGCAGAACGACTTGGTGATGGTGGCAGAGGCGGAGGGGAAGGACGGTGACGGGGATGGCGGAACGTGGAGGCGCTTGACGGCGGCGGGGCGGCCGCCGGGCGGGAGGTAGGCGAGGAAGACCGTCCCGAATCCACCGTCGCCGAGCTTGCGGCGGGGGTCGAAGCCGGCGGTGGCAGCCTGGAGCTGCTCGTAAGTGAAGGCGGGGCGGTGGTGGTGGAGGCCGTGGCGGCGGAGGAAGGCTGCGGCGCGGGAAGCCGCGGAGGATGGCATCTGGGACGGCCCTTCCGGGCCGCGCGCGCGGAAGCGGCGGACGGCGATGGCGACACAGAGGTAGAGCAGGAGCAGGAGGAGGAGCGACGCGGCGGCGATGAGCGCGGTGGTGAGAACGCTGTCGTTGCTCTTGGAGTTGGGGGGAGGCGGCGGAGGGGAGACGTGGTGACTGTGGCGAGAAGCGACCGGCGGCGGGAGGGCGGCGGCGGCGAGGAGGAGGAGGAGGAGATGCGGGAGCATTTGGACGACTTGTGATCCAGAGCCGAGAGTGGGATGCACGAGGGAGGGAGGGAGGGGAACCGGGGAAGAAGCGACCGGAGGAGGTCACCGTGTATGTTACAACCCATTCTTCACATCACGTGGGGCCAGGGGAATGCGATTCGGATCCTTTTGACGTTTACGCCCCGTTTGGCACGGCTCCACTTCATATGTGGAGCTATTTTTTTGGGGTTCAGCTCCACGAACAGCTCCACCGGTGGAGCTGGAGTTGTTTTGGTAGACTGTTTGGCAAAACAGCTCCACCTGTTTTATCATGCATGGTTGAGAGATGTCAATTGTCCAATATACCCCTGTCTATTTGCATAGGAATGACCCGTTAAAACCGGTGGCAGATCGCGTAAATTCACGAAAGTACAAGAGCAGTGGCATGCGGGCCTGCGGATGGAGCCGAGTGGAGCAACTTTTTTCAACTCAATCGCGTACATATCTTTTGTCTCAGCACGTTTTAAGGGACTCCTTGGGTGGAGCTATTTTAGGCCCCGTTTGGCACGGCTCCACTTCACAAGTGGAGCTGTTTTTTTTTTGACTTCACAAGTGGAGCCGGGTGAAGCTACTTTTTTCAGCTCCTTGGGTGGAGCTACTTTTGTCTCAGCAGGTTTTAAGGAACTCCTTGGGTGAAGCTATTTTGTTTTACCCCGTTTGGCACAAAACAGCTCCAAACAGCTCCAAAGAGCTGGTGGTGGAGCTGTGCCAAACGGGGCCTTATTTACCTCGTTTGGCATATTTGGCACAAAACAGCTCCAAACAGCTCCAGGAGCTGGTGGTGGAGCTGTGCCAAACGTATGCGAGTGCGATGCAGATCATCTGCTACTGTATTAGCGTATCCGAAAACGTAAAATAGTATGTAATTTAAAGGTGAACATATTACAAAGACGGATGTAATTCGTATCCTCTGTAGTTGACCCTTTTAGCATAGTAGGCCGATTAAGCTAAGATGCGGATCATCTGCCGTTGGTTCACAATAAAGACTAGCGTATCCAAAAATGTGAATGAATATTAATTTGTATCCTTTGCCGTTGGTTTACATTAATACGAAAACATCTGAATTTGTGAACTATATGTACTTCCTTTGTTCTTTTTTACTTAACATTTTTGACGTTTCATGCCTTCAAGATGAGATTTTGAACGCTATTTTTTATAACTTTACATTAAGATATACTAATATAAAATTTTAATATTATGAAAGTATTTTTAACGATAAATATAAAGATATAATTTTTGTATAGCCAATCTAGATAGTTTTAAATCTATTGGTAGTTAAACTTTAGAAAATTTGATGATATAGATTTAGAAAGTTAAGTAAAAACGAACAAATAGAGTAAAATTAACTGAAAGGTGAACAATTACCTAAGCGTGTGCGATTCGGATCATCTAACGTTGGTTCACATTAAAGACTAGCGTATCCAAAAATGTAAACTAGCATGTAATTTAAAGGTGTATATTACGAAGGCAACCGTAATCCTACCGGACGTATTACCGGGGGACTCTCCGCGCGGAGAGTCCCCCACGTCACCCCGCGGCGCTCGGCCGGCCGGCGCGTGGCGACGGGTTTTGCGTACGGCCGGCCGAGGTGATTTCCTCCAGTTTTTCGATAATTACATAGAGGTCCTTTTTCCTCGCAAAAAAGTCCCTGACAGTTTTTTTTCACCGAAATTTTTGCAGGATAGCGCCCCGCGGTTTTCTAAATTACGCACGGGTCCTCGTTTATTACGTACAGGCCCTCGATTTTTCCCGAAAAAACCCTTTACCTTTCTCATTATTACGTACAGGCCCTCGGTTTTTTACGAAAAAGACCTTTGCTTTTTTCGAAAATACACATGTGCTCTCGATTTTTAAATTTTTTTTTTACAAACTCCTCACGGATTATCGCCTCTTTTACTTCGATACACACGGTGGCTGGCGCGGCGTGGCGCCGCGCCCATGAGGCTAGTTCATATCCTTTGTGACGCACGGGTCCTCGTTTATTACGTACAGGCCCTCGATTTTTCCCGAAAAAACCCTTTACCTTTCTCATTATTACGTACAGGCCCTCGGTTTTTTACGAAAAAGACCTTTGCCTTTTTCGAAAATACACATGTGCTCTCGATTTTTAAATTTTTTTTTTACAAACTCCTCACGGATTATCGCCTCTTTTACTTCGATACACACGGTGGCTGGCGCGGCGTGGCGCCGCGCCCATGAGGCTAGTTCATATCCTTTGTGACGCACGGGTCCTCGTTTATTACGTACAGGCCCTCGATTTTTCCCGAAAAAACCCTTTACCTTTCTCATTATTACGTACAGGCCCTCGGTTTTTTACGAAAAAGACCTTTGCCTTTTTCGAAAATACACATGTGCTCTCGATTTTTAAATTTTTTTTTTACAAACTCCTCACGGATTATCGCCTCTTTTACTTCGATACACACGGTGGCTGGCGCGGCGTGGCGCCGCGCCCATGAGGCTAGTTCATATCCTTTGTGACGCACGGGTCCTCGTTTATTACGTACAGGCCCTCGATTTTTCCCGAAAAAACCCTTTACCTTTCTCATTATTACGTACAGGCCCTCGGTTTTTTACGAAAAAGACCTTTGCCTTTTTCGAAAATACACATGTGCTCTCGATTTTTAAATTTTTTTTTTACAAACTCCTCACGGATTATCGCCTCTTTTACTTCGATACACACGGTGGCTGGCGCGGCGTGGCGCCGCGCCCATGAGGCTAGTTCATATCCTTTGTGGCTGGTTCACGTCAAGACAAGCACATCTGAAATTTGTGAACTAGTATTTAAATGAAAATGGACACTTGCAAAAACCAATGGATGAATCGGAAAATTTTAATTAACCTTTTGTAAAGTGATCATCGTTCCTGCTACTTTTATTGAATGATCATCGTTCTTGCTACTGCAAAAGCGTTGATTTCTTCTGATCAAACAATTTCATCCTACAACCTTGTTTGAAGTTAGACTTAATAATACAGGGTGTCATAGCAGCTGTAAGATGCATGGCCAAACTGTCAGTGGGACAGAACATCCCTATTTTCCCCTTTGGCGAGGAAATACTTTATACCTTTTTCGGCAAGCGAGGGGGTCCCTTTGCCGAGGAAATACTTTATTCCTTTTTCGGTATTGCTTTGAGGGAGGGGTGGTGGATATATCTCTCTGATACGGACGCTTAACGGAAAAGTTAAAGAGGGTGAAAGAGTTAACTTAGGCCCGTTCATATTGAATTTTAGTTTTAACTTATAAATAGTAATAGTTTGTAGAGAAATATTTATGTGTAATTTTAGTTAAAGAGGGTGAAAGAGTTTGCCCCGCTCGATTGAGCTTGAGCTTCTAGCATTCGGCTTATTTTTATTAATCCTAAATTTCATTTTTTTCTAACTTTTCGCCCTTTTTTGAGCTTTTTTGCATGTTCTTTTTTCTGTATTCGTTTGTATTATACGTGATGGGCTAACCTGTTTTTTCTATTTTAATTTTTTTAAAATTTAATTATACCAAATAAGTCACCATCAGCTACAATGTAATCTCAGACAGCTATAGCGAAAATTTGCCATAAACCATCAAAATTCAGCCCAACTGAGCACCATCTAAATAAGGTTACTATAGTGTGTACTGTAATCGACCAGTAGATTTCACCTTAAAAAGATATTTTATTTGAAAGCTATATGCTATAAAAAAAATTATTTAACATAAAAAAGCATGGTGTTTAGAAGTCAACACGATGACTGGGCCTCAACTGGGCGGAGGCGACAAAGGCAACATGGGGCCGTCTCGTTTCAGCGTAGTGGGGAGCGCGACAGATAAGGGCGGCAAGGCGGGCGGGCGGGCGCGTGAGGCGCGGTGCTGCGTGCTGACTCGCCTTTGGTGGGTTGTAAGGTTAGGCCACATTCCTACTTTAATGCCCTCATGTTCGCTGATGCCGACTAGGGAGGGTACCATATTATTGCTGACCTGACGAGACGAGAAGATGGGATGCGGCCATGATCAGTACTCCTGTCGGTTTTTTATAAGATGTACTCCTAATTTGGCTAGTACAGGAATTAAGAAGGTTGTGAAATCAAGAGAAATACTAAAGAAAAATGATCATGCTATCTATTGCACAAATGCTTTGAAAATGTGAGAGAGAATAGCTTGACAGAGAGAGAGAGAGAGAGAGCACTTATTAAATCCAGGAGGGGGAAGATGTGATAAATAGGAACAAACAAGAGAAAACTCCAATAAATTCATATGCGCACCTTGTATTTGAAACAAAACTGCAAAAAACTTTGTATTTTGAAACGGAGCGAGTAGCAGATTAGAGGAGGTTGGCGGGGGTGATTAGCTGTCTAGGATGGTCGTCGCAAGTAAAGTGGTAGTAGTCCTATTCTTAGAACAGAAAGGCTTAAAAAGAGGGAGTAGCTAGGAGTAGATGCCTGATCACGGCTCACCGATCACTCACCAGACAACCAGCTTCATCAATGGTTATTTATGGCGTTTCGTGCCAGATTTTATTGACCAGGGACAGCTCGGCAGGAGCAGTGGCATCTTGTTGCATTGACTGGCTCGGAGTCCGGCACCAAGGCTGGCTGTATGGTTAACCTGAAAGGTCTGGTTATTACTGGCGATCCGGCGAGGCAAAGAACTTTGGTCTTTCAAAGTTATAGCAGCTGTTACCTCGGGGGGAAAAAGGTTGTAGCAACCGTTAAATCTCGACGTGCTTGCTTTTGAACAGCGTCTATACTTGCTATTCTTTCGATACACAGAAAGGAGAAGGGAAAAGAAAAGAAAAGGGCAAAGGGAAAGGAGAAGACGACACGCACTTTACGACAACACGGATTCAGCTATCCATCTCAGTCGCAAAGCAAGAGCAAGATGCAGTATCATGTACCACAGTACCAGAATACCTTTAGAGCAAGACGCACTATCATGTATCAAGACACTTGATAATGCAGATCCTTTTGAAACGCAGGGATTTTTCAAGAGTGCATAGGAATTTTGTAGAAATTAGTTTGAATTCTCCAGAATACCTTCAGAATTTCTACATTCTAAACTTGGCAAGGTTCAAAACCAGTAAAGACTTCAGTTGGTACATAGGACAGGATGACAGGATTCCCATAAGAATTTTATAAGGAACCCTATATCTACCCTTGTTTCGTTTTTCTCTAGAATCTACTTATTACTAAAAGTCAATAACTGATCTTTTAGAGTTGCTAAAAAAAATAAAAAAATACTAGAAATTCTTTAAAAAAAGCAAAACATCTAACCTTTAATTTGGTAGGCACAAGTTATAACAGTTCAGATTAAAATAAAGAGTTCATATCAAATACAATTCAAACTCAACCGCAACCACCACTCCGCGCAACGCCAATGACCCCTCACCGTACCACAGTCCCCCGACGTGTCTCAGTTCACCTCATGTCTCCCGTGGTACTCCATGGGCGCGTTTGGTTCTCTGTTGGTGACAGACAGCCAGGATCCCGCCAGCCAGGCCAGGGAGGAACGAAATTCATTCTCGTTTCCACGCGGCCAGGCCAGAAGAGGAATCTTTCGTCGGGAGGGCTTGGCTCGAGAGAAAAACAATCAACCAAACAAAGACGAGTTGCATCAGGCGGGCCTGGCTCAGGGTCGAAGCAGGGAACCAAACGCGCTGCATGTGTTTCTTCCTAACGGATGCGAGCGACGACCTGGCAGAACTGATCGACGAGGTGACGTCAACCCCAGACTGCCTACTTGGCATCCTGCCGAGAAAGAGCGTCGAGGTCGGCGAGCTCCCGGGGCCATGTATGGAAAGCTTCAAGGGGCAGTTCAAATGCCAAGCTTTCGTCTCCGTTGGCTCGAGACCATCCATGAGGACCACTCTAATCGATATACTCCGTCAAGTAAAGCAGTAGACTTATCCTTAGGATTACACGACTCATGATAAGCAATGAATCATCGCTGAGCTCTAGGAATTCCTCTGCACGAAGAGCTATTTGTAATTAGATTGTTATCTAGCGTAAATATATTCATGGTGCTTTCATGAGGCAAAGTAATGTGAAAAGAATCATAGAAAAAATGGGAGAACATAGGAGTGTCACATTACAACTCGGTCCTGAGAACCATAATAAAAACATAAACTCAACAACACAATTAGGTTTTAATGTTTTATTATTTCATTTAGGTTTTGGCAATTCTAGAAAAAAAAAAACCAAAATTGTGAAACACACATTGTTGGTAAATGTGCATGTAGAATAAATCTTGTCTAAGAATAATAAAATTAGCAAATTAAAAAATAGTCCATGTTAAGTATAATCCAAAATAACTAAAATTCGGAAAAGAAAACAAAAACTAGCTATTTGATTTCCATATGAATTCCGAAGTAATCCTAATATTACTCTAAATTCTAATATTTTAATTCTTTCATGTCATTTGCAATCCTTTTTTTTCCGGATGTAGTTCCTTTGTTATCATCATATATGCCGCTAAACCAATTAATACTCTATATCTGCGCAGGCCGCTATGCCAGTTCCTATGAAATTCCCGTGCTCCAAATGTGACTAAGATCTTGTCAATGAGACCTATTCTTATAACCAGAAACGATGCTCCACTCAAGTGGATGCATCAGATGACACATGATGCCTAGAAGTATGATCCAAAATACCCGTGACGTATTTGAGCATTTCTTTATTCATGCATATCGATTATCTGTTGATATATGATAATTTACACCACCTAGAACCATCCTCCATCCCGAAAGTCAGTTCATATGTACATACAGGCGTTATCCAACTGGGGAACGAGTCTACTGAGTCTTCGGCACTAGGATATTCAAGGACATCAACCTCTAACCGATAATTTTTCCAATAAATAATAAATCAAGGGTACCAATAATTTTTCCAAGAAATAATAAATCAAAGGTATAGAAATTTCAAAGTCACAGCTCTCAACTATAATCTATAAATATCTCTCCAGTTTTTCGCACGATCAGTCTCCGCTGATTTAATTTAAGCTAGCTAGCACTATATACACACAAGAATGAGATCCCTGGAAGCACAAGAATATAGTTTCTTCTAATACCCAGCAGAACCGGTATAGAAAGAACAATGTACGGACCAGATGCACAATCCATCATTCAACTCAAGCCACTGCCTTCTCTCCAAAGATTACGAACCGTATGGCCATGGAAATGTTTTCGCCACTGAAATTAACAACGGAAAAGAAGATAGTTAGACGAAGATGAAAAGACCCAGATCACAATGTGGTTGAGAGCCCCAAACAAGCAACTGCACACTAAGTCTCAACCAAAGATACGTTATGAGAATAATATACAAAGAGATAGTTTTCATATCCTGACTGGAAATCTGAAATAGCCAATGTTGGGATACAATAAGTAAAAATCACGCTTCTACCTAAAATATCACTAGATTCCTGTATGAATGGGGCTGTTTGACTAAAACCAAAAGATTCAGTAAATGCATGTACCATGCTAGACAAAAAATCGTGATCATGGTTCAGGGCAGGCAAACCCATGCATGAGCTGATGAGCAGCAATGCTCTGTTTGTTGCTGACAGAATGATACCATATTCAATACAGTGGATCGAAAGGAGAGTGTGTAATGGACTCGGTCCCATCTAAAATGAACTACGTATGGTAATGCCAAGTCATGGCATGCTATTCGTTTGTTGTGGCATGGTAAATTTAGTTATGTGAATGGCCAAAATAGTGGCTGATATCAAGGCCATGTTTCTCATTAAAAAAACATTAGGCCATGTAAGGTAGTGCAGATAGCATTACTGGGGAAGTTGATTCTTGAAATGATAAACTGAAGAAAGGTCCACTCAACTAAATGAAAGTCTCAATTCAAGCAAAAGTGCTTTAGTACTGTGAGAATGAGACAAGACCAGGGCAGGCATTGGTCCTTGGCTCCAGATTCCCACTAAAACAATGCAACATGCCATAGTGCTTTAACTAATACCCAAGTGAGGATCTGCAAGACCTAAATCATAACAGCCATCCCAATGTCAAATCAAGACTAAATGGACAAGTTAATGGCAAAAAAATAAACAATTAGCCTATTTGTAACAGAAGCAGGGACTAGGGCATGGAAAACCCACCTTTAGAAGACTCTCGGACAAGCACAATATGCATTGCTGCATTGTTCGGTGGCAGCTGCAGGCGGAGAGGAGTGAGCTTCCCATTGATAGGGCTGCGTGTGCAGATGATTATGTCATCGAGGTCTGTCTCCTCCTGTAACTTGTGGGTGAGCTCCTCCAAGTTGGTGCCGTTAAATGTAAATGAGTGCGTCTCGACGTCATCGTCCACATTGCCCTTATCATCTGCAAAGTGGTAATGGATTGCACGGCCCTCCACCTTGTGCAATGGGGCGGAGAAAGAATTGGAGGACTGACAATACAAGAAAGTCCAATGTTAATATTTTCCTAACCATCGGAAAAGTTCAGTAGTAATGACAAAAATACCCAAGACAAGTGTAGATGCAACATGCAAGGTCTTCAACACAAAAGAAAGTGATTCTGAAATTTTCAACAATATATAGTGTTATAAAACACATGTCAAAAATAGATAATCGAAAGAACGGAAGACACAGATTTAACATGGAAAACCCTTGTGGGAAAACTACGAACGCACAAAGGTGTAGTGCATCATACGAGGAGAGATTACAAGCACAAGAAACTTCGGCATATCTAAACCGGGCGATTACTAGGGTATATATATAGTCTAGAAAATAAGAGTCCCTAATAGAGAAGAAAATTGAATCAGAATCGGATACACCTATCATTGCTACATCTGACACAGCTTGACGCATACACCGCTCGGCGCTATGTCTGGTGGGCACAAACACGATGACAAATTCGGATAATCCTTTAACACATAGTATGGCCTACATAGTAATGTTATATAGTCTAAGCCGATTATACGGAATTGACAAAGGAGATTTTTTCAGGATGCATTTGACAGCGCTAAGAAAACTAAATCAAAGCGGTCCAATATGCACAACAATGGATTTTGCAATGCTGATTGCTTGCAATGGCAACAAGACTTAACACAAGAACCTTACACATGAGAAAAACGGAGTTGCGGCAATCCAACAAACATGAAGGCTAGCATTCACCAATCACAAAGAAATGCCAGAAAGGCTGCACTTCAACAGGATAATCAAAGCAAAGCTTGCGCCCAGACCACCTCACAAAACCAATGCCAGCACTGTGAAGCCACAGAGCTATTCGGAATCAGTTGCAACGCGTTGGGAAAAGCCTATTTACCCGAAGAATGATTAGCATTGCAAACCACCAAATAGTTCCATTGGATTGCCAAAAGCATTTTAGTTTGCCAAACCGGAAATCAGCACTACGAAACGCTAAATTACCCTAAGCAATTCGATGAGCACGGCACGGCCATCCCAAAGTCAATGGCTTTGTCAAGACGAATCGCAACTAATCCTAAATACGTGGGTCAATTCACAAACAGGCGCGAGAAAAAGGAAGAGAGCGATGCGTCCACAAACCTCGAGCTTGGAGAGCCTGGGCTCCGGTGGTGCCGAGTACTCTGGCGGCGGCGGGGGCGGCTGCGCGGTGTACGATTTGGTGGGCCGGTGGTGCGCCGCGTGCGGCGGCGGAGGGGGCCTCAGCTCGGGCGCGGGCGGCGATGCCGGCGCGGACATGGACGCGGGCGCGGAGGCGGCGTGCTCGGGCCCGGGCGTGAGCACCTGGACGATCTCGACGTCCCAGAGCACCCAGTCCTGCGTGGCGGAGCGGTGCGGCACGTCGTGGGTGACCGAGTTCCTCCACGGCGGGAGCCCGCCGTTGGCGCGGAGGTAGTTGCCGCGGCGCGTCTTGAATCGCGCCTGGAATCCGTCGCGCACGGGCTCCCACTCGACCAACGAGTCGGGCCGGCCGCCTCCGGGCGGTGCGGCGGCCTGCAGCACCTTGCGGCCAGTCATGCCGAGCAGGAAGGGCTCGTTGGACGCGGAGAGGTAGCGGCCGTACCGGCTCCTGAGGCGCACAGCGCCGGGCGCGTGCGGCACCGTCTCGACCGCCCACCGCGCGTTGGGGGACGCGCCGTTGCGGTCCTGCGTGACGTGCAGCTCGTCCTCGTCCGCGCACAGGAACTTGTCGTGGTGGCTCTTCAGCCGCACCGCCTCGGCTTGCGCGAACATCTCCATGCCCCCCTCTTTGCCTCTCGGCACGGCTGTTTCTGAGGTTTTCTTGAGGGGTGCGGCTCGCGGCGGAGGCGAGGATACCGGTGGTTTCGTGCGGGGGTTTACCAGAAGAAGGCGGGGAGGAGTCGGCGTCGTGGTGTCGCTGCGCCGTGGGGTACGCGTCGAGTGGGGGCCACCTGTCGGTGCCGGGAACGGGCGGGAGTTTTTGACTCGTTCGGCGGTGCGGCGCACGTCGGCTGCCGAGCTGGCTGGCGGGCTACTCGCGGATTAAAAAAATAAGTTTTAAACAGTATCAAAAAGTGAAAAAGCCCAATGGAGAAGCTCAAATGAGCGTTTCCCAGGAAGTAGTTCACAGAGGGTGGTTAAATTTCCACAGAATTTTGAAAAATGTTACATGTTCCAAACATGGCCTTACTTTGGTTGGTTCTAGGGTGAGTAGTATAACATCTGTACATTTTGTATTGTAGACTTAAAAAGATGGAGTATACTCTGCATAAGCGTCATGAATCGAAGTACTCGAAGGGTGCTCACGAAACTATGAATAGTAAAAAATAAGTTTCGTGGCCATGAAACTCAAGCTTGTAGCCTTTTCTACTGTAGCAGTTTTTTTGCACTGTAGTTGTGGTAGCTTTTTAGCATAATTAATTTTTTTTAAAAAAATAGTTATATTATCATAGACAATGGTAAGGAATAAGAAAAAACAAAAAATTTAAAAGGTTAGAAAATAAAATTAAAAACTAAAAGTTTAAATTTATGCTCACGCGTTTGTCCTTGGTTCAACGTTACGTGCTGACAGGGAAGGATCTCAAGCGACTGGTTTTCTGATGTGGCCTTGGCAGAGTTGGTTTGACCTGGAAACTCCCTCTCAATTCTCATGGCCAACCGCCGACCACCACAACATGCCGTTGGCCCCATCTGGTCCAAATCTACACCGGATTCAGCGTGCCGCCGTGCAATCAAACACACGAAGGAAATATATTGCTTCTTTTAAATGGCTTCAGCTTCTATCCTTTTTATCTTTTAATTTATTTAAACTAAAAATTATTTAAAATATATTAACTTTTAATTTTAGCTTATTTTAGTTTTTATCTCTTTTTTTTCTCCTGTATTGCTTTGTATTGCTTTGTATTATCTGTGATGATATAATGGGTTTTTCAAAAAAAAATCTCAAAAAATTCTTTTTCCTTAGAAAAAAGCTAATAATAATTACAGTATAATTTCAGCTAAAACTAAAAAATCATAACTTAAAAACTTAAACTAAAAGTTAGTTGAAGCACCACCATATAATTGATATGTCTGGTTCATTTCAGAGAAGCTTAGCTAGTAGCCGGCGAAAATGGACACTCCTGCCGAGCTCGACCCAACCCAGGAAACTTAGCGATTAAGAATCGCGCTCGCGTACGTGCCAGAAGAGCTATCGTGCAACAACAAGAAAGTAATTTTATGGCATCCATTGATGTGACTGTGAACTAGTATTAGTATTGAGCAATGCTCACTAATCTTTTGTTGTTTTTTTAGGAAATTGATTATATGTCATAGAATAACTCCATTCTTTACAATATACTATTAAATAACTCCATCACAATATATCATTGGGTTTTTAAATTTTTTTTCACAATATACCATCGCCGTAGACTAGCCCGTCAATTGCTTGCCGTTAAGAGTGTGCAAAGTCTATTTTACCCTCATGAACATGTGAGTAGCAGCTAAGCCACACATGCCATTCTCTATCTCCACGTGCGGGACCCATAAGTTAGACCTATCTTCTTCCTGCTTCTGCGACCAAATGGCGATCTAGGGCCCTACGTCGCCGCTGGCCAACACATCGCCGTGGGTGTCCACCGCCATCCAGCCTCCCGTCGCTCCTCTACTGTCGTCCCTCGGACAGTGAAGAAGGGAACGCCGATGAGCCGAAGAAACCGAAGAGGCAACGTGGAAGAGGATGGTGATGCTAACAAGCTGAGTATGTCAGATCCGGCGATGAAGCTCGGGCCGCCAATGCGCCACCAGAGTTGAGGAAGGCACCGTAGTACCTAGCCATTGCGCCACTGTATCCGGCCATCCTTGTCCACGGGGTCACCCAATCTGGCCGTCCCTGGCCATGCTACTACCGGATTCGGCCATCCCTTGCCACACAGCGCTTCCTCCTCCTCTGGCTCCGGCCTGCGCTGCCTCGCCTGTGCACGCTCGCTAGCTGCCATTTCACCGTTGCTGCTCACCGGTGAAGGAGCAGTACCCGAGGCGGGTGGAGGAGAGTTAGAGATAGAATGAGAGGGAAGAGAAGATAGGGAAAAAAAGAAGGTAGGGACATTTTTGCCATTTCGTAAAAAAATGACAAGGTTAATAGATGGGCTTGGATGGCAAGATGACGGCGAAATCCTATAACATGTTATATAATGGCATATCGTGAACACACCATTTATTTGATAGTATGTAGGTAAAGTTTTTTACTCACTGCCTATGCTTTTATGAGTGAGACCCGTACCAGAACAACTTTCTATACGAGTATCATCAACTTTGGACTATGGACACGGACGCTAGTCGCTCTGCACGTCATTGTCCCTTAGCTCTCCACGTAGGATAGACGGTGTATGATAAGTTTGGAAAAAGGCTCCGGGATGTCATTTTCGTCCAGATTAAATTTGGCAGTGCCACGCAATGCTGCGTATAATGAAGTTGCCAATGTAGGCATATTGCCCATTTCAGTTTCAGTTCGTGACTTATTTTTTATTATTCATAAATTTTGTCTTTTTCTAAACTTTTAGTTTTTTTTAGCTTTTTCCCTGGTTCTTTTTTCTGTATTTGTTTGTATTGTCCGTGATGAGCTAGCATATTTTTTCTATTTTTACATTTTTTAAATTTAATTACGGCAAATAAGTCGCCTTCAGTTATAGTGAAATTTCAGCCGCTACAGTGTACTTTCAGCCGTAAGGCATAACTTTTCAGCCCAACCAAGCGGGGCCACTAGGTATAGTGAAATTTCTAGTAGCTTCGCTAGAGGTTGATAATGGTATTGAGAAACAAGTAGCAAAAGAAAACTGCCCCGCAAATGATGTTTAGACAGGATCAACTGCTCAGCCTTCTTCCTTTTCATCCCCACCTCTAAACTCAACCATATACATCCATATACTCCAAAAGCATCAAGAAGTTTCCTAATTGTACAAACTTTCTTTGAACAGAGTAAGTGTTTGCCTAACAACACTTAAATCATAGCTAGTATTGGTAGTTTTCTTTCGTAATTACCATATGGTACAAGGCAACACGAGGTACAACATATCTAGTCATCGACCAAACACCAGCGTTGCAGGCTGCCCACGCCAAAAAGACGGGCCAAAATTCAGATAAAATTAGTCCAGGGTTCGAAATCCCGACAGTTACCGGTCGATAACCGTCAGTTACCGTTTTTATCGGTGGAGACCGATAACCGAAAAAACCGTCCGGTATCAATTTTTTATTTTTGAATTTTGACTAGTTTTTCCGGTTACCAACCGGTTTTTCTAGTTACCAGTTTCAAAACATCTCAAAATTTAAGTTTTGATTTTTAAATTGTGATCGGTTTTATGTCAGTTTTTCTGGTAATCGACCGGTTACCATTACTGGCCACCGGTCAAGATTTCTTTCGGTTTCGGGTTTTGAAACCTTCAACTAGACTAGGTAGACGCGGTGTTGAAAACTGTATCTGTATGTAACATCTAATAGAACGTATCCATTAGTCTTCTCAACAATTATTATTACCCTTACCATTACCTGCTGCCAGCTTAGATTCCACGCAGAAGAAACGCTATCGATTAGGAAGCCTCGTAGGTAAGAATAACATGGAAGGTTAGGCAAAGACCAGACAAACAACCTTTCACAGAAACATTCAAGGTGGCAAACACCAATTCCCACAAGAAACATGCAAGCTGAGGTCACCACTTCAACGCGAAAAGAATGACCAAGAAAAACACGTCACGTCAAAAACACGCTATCTGGTCAGCGAGTGAGTCCTACTTACAAGTAATCAGGGTAGTTATTTTGTAATTTTTACTCAACTTATCCATGATCCCACGAGCATTCGTTTTGATAAATTTATCCGTTAAGAGAATCTAGAGGCAGTGAATTTATAATTTTTACTCTACACCTAGTTCAATGCCTTGAAAGCGGTTAAATGGTTATGACATGTATTTAATAGGAGCATGCATGTTCATTTTTCTGTAATTTTTTATATTTCATGCTTTCTTGAAATGTGGCGTATGATGGCTTGTGGACAAATATTCCAAAGCAGAGGGAGTAATAGAAATCCAACTCATACAATTATAAAATAGATGGCTCGAATAACATCGGTCACTGTCATCCATGGTAAAGATTGGCCACGAGTGGGAGAAAACAACCATAACGTTACAAGCAAAACTTTGGGAGAAAACAACCATAACGTTACAAGCAAAACTTTGGCACACCCATGAAGGGGCTGAAAAGTTTGTGGGGAGGTTCTTGGAAAACATTAACCTTTGACAAGGAGGTCTGAATCACCTTGTTGCCCTCCCCACAACAAGCCCACTTAACTATCCTTGGCAAACTTCAGACCATGTTGCAAAAACTTGGAACGATAATGTTCCACCAGTGATTTATCCAAACCTCCTTCCCCGGTCGGTTCTTTCTTTGTCCTTTTTGTAGCCTTTCCTCTCTTTTGCTCTAATGCTGAATGACCATCTTTTCTGTTTTTCCTTTTCTTCGGAGCAGCTGCCTGATCATGCTCGCTGGATAGTGTGTGCTGCATCAAATGAAAGAGGAACCACATTAGGCCCTGATCAACTCGGCTTCGGCTTCTGGCTTATTTTTCACTATTCATAAATTTCGTCTTTTTCTGAACTTTTGGCTTTTTGTTGAGCTTTTTTGCCGGTTCTTTTTTTCCCGTATTTGTTTATATTATATGTAATGGGCTAACATATTTTTTATATTTTTAAATTTTTTAAATTTAATTATGCTAAATAAGCCTCTATCAGCTACAATTCTTTTTTCAGCCAGCTACAGTGTTTTCGGCCATAAGCCATGAGCTTTTCAGCCGAACCGATCACCACAGATTACCTCACTAAACCAAAATGGAGAATTTATGTAGTATCAGAAAAGAATCCAATAGAACTTACACTCACAGCAGCATTTGGGGCTGCATCTGTTCGATCTCCATCCAACACAGCGGTTCCCTTATTTGACTGCCGTGCTCTTTTTGCAGTCCTTTGGCCCTTCCTTTTACCTCCCACCGTACTTTCCACAGCACTACCATCTCCAGCAACTAAAAGACCCTCTGCAGGCCCTTCACCAGAATCGGATAATTTAGATGGTCCATCATGTGATTTTCGCTTGTTTCCCTTTCTGAAAGCCCTTCTGTTATTTGCATGAGGGCCATCAGTTGCAGACTGATCTCCCAGAGGCCTCTGCTGATCTTGTCCAGCTTCTCGTGCCTTATCATGGCGTTCCTTCCGAATCCTCTGGAGCCTCAATTTTTCAACATCCTCAAGTGCAAACTCCACAATTGGACGACGTTCTACACCAAAAGTTTCTGCGAACAACAAAAACAATGATAAATGATAACTTGGACCAAACTATCTTGTGCTCACCATCAACATGCAATGAGACGGGCCAAAGAGAAGGCAGAAACAAACATGCAACATGCTGGTTAGAAAAGAAGATCAGAGGCAGTGAGGTTGCATAAAAATGAAGTGATCAGCACAAAACAATACACTTGGCAAATCGAAAAATACATAAAAAATAAAGTGATCAGCGCATAAAAATGCAGCAAGAACAACAGATCATGATTGTACGAGAAAGAGCAAATATAGGTAGCAGGACTGACATACAACACAAGTATGATAAGGTACAGTGATGCGACATTATTCCATAATTTTTGACATGCAACCCCAGTTCAAATGCGCTGTGCACCCAACATATCACCTAATGCAGAGTTGTTGCAATCTAAGGATGAAGCAATAGACAAAATCACCTCACTACAACATTCTGTTTGGGATGATAAAATGTGGCAGACACGTCACAGAATAGCAACAGAGGGCCAGAGCAATTGACACAAAATGACTGCAGTAAATATATTCAAAAGTGGTGGGTGTGTAGAAGAGTACCAGGGTTGTTGTTTAGAACCCTTAAAGCCACAAGAGCATGCTCATGTTCTTGAAAATCAACAAAGGCTACACCACGAGAATGCTTCTGTGCTGCACCCTTGCCTTTCTTTTCGTTTTTCAGGATATTTACCTGTTCAAGACAAATGCAGATGCATAAGCATTACAAATTATGCCAAAATAAATAATAAGAAATTTGAATAAAAGAAACCCTATCACACCTTCCGGATGACAGGATTTTGCTTGTGAGCACGAGAAATGACTGCTTCTCTACAAAGCTTCTTTACATCATTAATGGTCATAGTCTTGGGCAAATTGTAGATAATAAGCCTTGTTCTGGACACATGAAATTTTGGAGACTGAAGCATTTCCGCTTTCCTTCTAGCTAACCTACAAGATGAAATCATAGTGATTTATTAAGCATTGTTCACGAGATTTGTTACATATGAATAAGAGCATAATCAGATGCTATAGTGTCAAGGCAAGTATTGGGTACAAAGTTGGAGAAATAAAGTTTAAATGCAAAATCTAGAATGATTTGAGGATTTTTTTAAAAAAAATAGACAAAAATATTAATGGGAAAAGGCATGTTTTCATAGTTAAAGTCAAGTACCAGAAGCACCTTTGAAGATAACAAGAAGAAACATAACACTCAGCATTTTGTAAGGACAAAACAGGATTTAAAAAAAATAGTGGAAAGAGAACGTTAGTCATCGCATGCATAAGAACACAAACAAAATTACATACAAAAATAGACAAATAAACATGATATTATCATACCAATTATTTAATATACGACCCAAATAATGTCAGGAGCTACGGTTGCAAATATATCCGGAAGCTATGGTTGCAAATATATCATTTTTGATACGTGCAAGAAAGGAAAATGCAGTAGCCTCTCAAGCATGAAGAAAGCATATAGAAACGTAAAAAACATACAACAGGAAGTGATGAAAGCATTTTCTCAGATGAAGAACTAGGGGTGAATTCTCGCAATTTGCATCAAATCACAAAGTCCTTTGTTCTCAAAGTATCATGAAAATAACAGTTAGGAAAAACATGTTATCAACGGAACAAAATCAGCACATTGCCTATACTGATACTAGCCATAAGACAAACTAATGCCACGAAAGATGCAAGGTAAAGATCAACTCTTACCAACTGCGTTTATTCATGTCAGCATCTGATACACCTTCTGCAGCAGGTGTTCCAGCAAGTATTTCACCTTCCTGCTTCAACACCAAACTTTCAGGAACAGAAAAATAATGGGGGAGATGGATTACAACTCACATGCAAAATAAAAAAGGTAATAGTTGGTGAACTTGCCTTAGCCAAGTATAGGTTGCGTCTATCCTCAACCTCATTCTTTGTTTTCTCAAGAGCCTTTTTGTGAGCTGACTCCTTGTTCAGTGCCTTCATGACATTAAGTGCCCTGCTTTTTATAACAATTCCTAATCCAGGAACAGCATTGGCAGCAGAAACAGCTGCATCAGCTGCCTCTGCTGTAGAAAACTTTAGAAAACCAGTCCCTCTAGGTCTCCTGCATAGACAGTGCAAAAACCATTGGCATGAAAGAGTGTATCAAGTAAATGTTGTGGTTGATACAACATGGAAAAAATGGAACAAACGAGTGTTTCTATCCAGATCGTCAAACATACTTTGTGAGTTTATGAAGGACCGGGAAAAAAGATTCGACCTTCCCAAATACTGAGAAGCGCTCTGTTACCTCCTCATTACTTATATCAAAAGGAAGGTTGCTTATGAATACAGTCTTATCCAGGTCAGTATCTTCTTTCTTGGGTTTTGAAGCAGGACCAGTGCTTTCTGCCTCTGTTATATGTTTAGATTTAGCCAACTTGCCAGCTACAGGTAAATCAGGTTTCTTCTTTTCTGGCGTGTCATTTTCTGTTTCAGTGTCTGTGTCAATATCAGAACCCTCAATGCCAGATGGTTCAGACTTCTCCGATGACTTGATCAAATTTTCAAGAACTTTTCTAGAAATATCTACTTCGGTTTTGAAGTCATCCTCAGTAGGAGAATTGGAAGTCTCCTGATCAAGTTCACAGCTATCATCTTCTCCAACAAGATTATCTTCAGAGGTCTCGTCATCACTGCCCTTGCCAGATACATTTGTGAGCTCTAAAAGTAGCACACATTCATGAGATTGCAACTCCCAAATAGCAATTCAGAAAACAAAGAGCACTGATGAAACTATAAGGTACTCCCTCCTTTCTATTTTACTTGACTTTCTAAAATCCGTGGTTTTCTAAATTTAAAACCATTTAGATTGGCTATACAAAAATTATATCATTAAATTTGTTGTTAAAAATATTTTCATAATATTATAGTTTTATTAGTATATCCTAGTGTAAAGTTAAAAAAAGTAATGGTCAAAGCTATATCTCGAAGACCATGAAAAGTAAAAAACGTCAAGTAAAAAAGAACGGAAGGAGTATTAAGATGAAACCCAGTGTACCAAAGCAAAAAATTTGTTACAAAATAAGGAACAGGCCAAATTTATTTTTAAAACAAAGGAATAAACCCCTTTCCAGAGAAACCATGTCAGTCAGCATGATATTTAGTCAAATGTCAAAGGTGCATGGTTTAGAAAATAGTTGTTTTACTACATCATTCAGGTACATAAAATGTTGCATTAGCTTTGAGAGAACTTTTTGTAATTGATAGGCAGATGACCAAAGGAATAAATGAAGGGAAGAACAAAGGTAACTGATATAAAAAATTGTATATTTACCATCATCGTTAGCATCGGATTTTGCAGCAATGGTGTATACTTTTTTTGGAACAGCCCAATCAACAGCTATAGTTCTCTTCGCAACAATTTTTCCGTTAACATTTTTTATAGCCTGGTTCAGAAAAGAATCATGACACATTAGGACTTCCAATGGATTTTTTTACTCTTACTGAATAGGGTACTGACCATACATTTTCTGCATCCTGTTTGCGTGTGAAAGATACAAAAGCAAAGCCTTTTGATGTCCTGTAAAAGAATAAATGTAAAAGCTGTCATATCTTGCAATTTGCTTAAACCACTGAAGGAATAAAGGATTAAATGCAAAACATACCCCTCATCAGACTTTTGTGGAATGGACACGTCCCAGACAAATCCTGCAGAACTGAACATATCCATGATCTCCTTTACTTTAATCTGCAACAATGAAACATGCACACATAGCTTCTATTTTATCTGCTCTAGGAAATCAAGCTTGGAAAAGGTAAAATTTGCATTTAATGAAGCACCTTGAATGGTAGGTTCCTGACTATCACTCTCCATTTCCTGATCTTTGAACCCTGGATAGCAAAAGACATGCTTCAGACACTTGCAAGCAAATGAGGAAATGATACGATGGGCATGGTTGTAACAGAAACATAATGACAGTAGTTCTACAGATAAACAAACATGTCTCCTCTCTTGTTGCGCAAAAGGGAAAAAAACACACATCAACCAAGAGTTAGGACTTTATGTAAATCTCATGTCATGTCCTACTTGCACAGTTGCACTAGTAGCCATTGTAATATAATAACACACCATAAATGGAATCAATGTTCTAGCATATCTCACACCATTCAGAGAATAATTTGATGCTGAGAGGATCTTTCAAATTGAAAGCGAGAGAAAGCATGCTCTATTTTTAGTTAGTTATACTTCAGGAAGGTAACTTCATAATCAGAAATTCGGTTTTAGTGCAACCATTTTGTAAACAATACTCAGGCAGCAGCTAGCTAGAAGAGCTTGGCCTGAAAACAACTCAGCTAACCAAACCTCTTCATCTTTTTGTCGTGGGGGAATAGAGTGCAAGGAGACAGCTTACCTCCCCACCAAGTTGACGAGCCCAAACAATTGCTCCTTTGATCTCTTTACGATGCAAGTGAACTACAGAGTCCCAAGCAGATTTGACACTTGCAAAAAGTATAGCTGCTGCATCTAATGTGCATCCATCTCGTGCAAGCCCTGGAGGGGATGATGACAGTCATATTATATCATTAAAACTGTTACAAGAAAGACATGCTAGTTGTACTAAATGAGAATGATTATGAATGCTTGGAAGGAAAGTAGGAAACGATAATTAAACTTAGGACTGAGACATGTCTTGCAAAGTGCAAGATTTATTCTGCTTTTTCTCACAAAATGCTATACAGCAACAAATTTACTCACTATGGGTTGGTGTCACATCCCTTTTTTGTGGTGCTCTTGCTTTTCAACGATATCTTAAGCTGACAAAGAAAGAACCTCTACAAAGGGCAAATAAAGAAACTATCACGATGTTCTCCATTTAGCCAACCTTGGCTAATAAAGGATAGTGAAGTTCATAGATCTTTCACCAGTAAGGAATGGCCGAATAAGACATAATGGACAAATGAGAACTGCGAGTATGTGCCCACAGATGAAAGAAGAACTGGAACATGGTAGGAGGCTACGGGCCATGTAGATAACTAACAGTTCAAAACATAAAAGACTTTCTTCACAGATACGCATGCAACAGATGTGGCATTGCCAGGTTGAATTAAGAATATATTGTCAGGTACACTTTTTTTTTTGTGCACTTGTGCAGCTATAAAATCCAACTCAGCACTATTATGATCAGCTGATCACCCTTGAACTTTCACTCAAGTCAACAAGAAAATAAAAAGTAATAGGAAATCCATCACAAGATATTGGAATTGTTGTTGTACCAGTACTCAAAGAACTTCGACCATAACAATTACATGTTAGCAACATAATATACCATTCAAATTAAAAAAAATCAAAGAATGTGAACATGAAAGAGCATACCATGGAGCTCCATTTCCTCTTTCGGAAGTGGATAATTTACAGATACAACCGTGCCAATCTCTCCAGCCTGACGGAAAACTTCGCTAGCCATAGCAAAGTCTCGAAGACCGCCAAATATCACAGTTTTTGCAATCCTTCATCACAGGAGATTAAAATTACTAGTCACATTGAGTTAAAATGGAACATGATAAAGAATACTATAAATATCCTAATATCCTCGACAAAAGAAAAACTAAGAATGAGGTCATGGAAATTAATATCTACAAAAAGATGGGAATAAATTTCAGCATAAATATGGCAAGTTATATTTTAGGTAATGTTGTAAAGTCTTGTCAATATAGAACCATTCCAGTCCACACCTTTGTTTTTCAGAACTTTTCACTTGATCAGTATTGCCAATGCTAGCTTCATTCTCTACTGTGGTATCCTTGGTCAATAACTGTGGTGGCCCTACTTCAATAAAACATCTTTGCATCAGAAAATTTAATCGTTAAGAAAATTGAACAATGCAAATAGTGCAAAGATCAAGCAACTTTCTAGTAAAACCTGTATCTGTTTTATGAGAGGTTTCCTTATGTATTGCAGAAGCAGAAGTATCATCTGCTTCACTTTTTGCATCAGAATCCTTGGCTTGCACTGCATACAAAGCAAAAAAAAAAAAAGCCAGAACAGCTAGACAATAAGAACCTCAATCTATTGAATTTCGGAAGCAACACATTATCAGGAATAGAGATTTACCACTCTCCTTCTTCTGCAAACGTTCCTTCAGTGGAGGACGATGCATTGCTAGCTTAACTCTGATCTTCCTACCAGCAACAGCTAATCCATTCTTTTGCTGAATAGCTCGCTCAGCATCTTGAACAGTTGCACTAGTAACAAAGTAACACATTAAGTCAAAAATGCAAACGGGTCAAGGTCAGCAGAAACATACTCCTTTCTGAACAACAATTACACTTGTACCAGTACAAGGAATCAAACTTTATCAACCAAGCTTGCATGATTTGGTCCATTCTTGGTCCAGTGGATGACTTATGGTTAGGAACTTAGTGAATAAGTAGTAACTACTATGAGAGGCCTGATAGTGCTAACCAGATTAACCACGGTATTTTCAAGTGTTTGAACCATTAGACATTGTGGCACAGATTAATTTATACTTACAATTTAACAATTAATTTGTTGGACTGTTACATAGCCCACGATCAAAACCTCACAAAATTGCTGGAAAAAAAGCAGGTACCGGAAATATCCACAAAGGTAAGCTCCGAAACTTACAATTGCACGAATCCAAAGCCTCGACTCGTCTCCGATCCTGCATCAAAAACAACCAAAACCGCATAAGCAAACCCCTTCGTCATAAGCAACGCGAAATTACTCCCAACTAAACAGCCACCAAATTGCTCAACCCTCTCACCTTTCGGCGCGACCATGAAGCAGCGCCTCACCGGCCCGACCTCGCTAAACACCTCCTCGAGCTACACAATACAAAGCACATCTCACACTGTAAATCCAAAGCACTTGACCCCAAGACTCTACGCTGTAAATTCGCAAGGGTTAGGAGGAGCTTGCGCTTACGTCAGAAGACTTGAAGGTGTAGGGCAGGTTGGAGACGAAGACGGTGGAGGGGCTGTGTCCTCCAGCACCGCCGCCGGTGACCGCGTCGCCTTCTGCGTCAACTTCGCCGCCGCCGCCGCCGCCGCGCTGCTTCCGCTTGCCCATCGCCGGCGTTGTCGGTGAGAGCCGTGGGAACCGGGGAGCTTCGCGGTTGCGATGAGACGAGAGGTTTTGTTGGGCTAGGGTTTCCCTTATAATTTAGAATGGGTGGGTTGCTGTTACGTGGGATCGGATGGGCTAAACCTAGACGGACCGTAAATGTGTGGATTGGGCCGATTTGGATGGGTTGGACTCAACCAAAGCTAAATGATCCCTCTTGCTCTTGGGCGCCAAGGCTTGTTTCAGCCAATGATACTACCATAGTCTCTACTACTTAAAAAAAAAAGATCTAGTAGTGATGATTGTAAAATTAAGGGAACAAACTAGAGAAGAGTGAATAGTTGTTTCTAAATATTTTAATTAAATTCTATTTAAGTTATTTGAATAAAATCAAATATATAATACGAAAACTTAAATCAATTTGGTTTAACATAAATAAAGTCTAAATCAACTAGGTTTACCTAAGTACACTAACAGCTTAAGTCTATGACAAAGTTTTGCAATACTAGAAAGACAAGCAATTAATTTAATTCTTTGAATGCAAATTGCTTGAACGTAAAAGGAGCACAAGAAAACAAAGCACAATTGACACGGTTTCTTTTTACCGTGGTGTTCGAAGACTCGTCGGTCTCATATAGTCCATGTTGAGATTAGCCCAAATAAATTGGACCGAGTCCACGAATTAAGCCGAAACACCTCAATCCACTGAAAATGCTATTCCTCCACTCCGGAGATGGTGAGCACCACACCACTCACAATTCGCCTGGACTTCTCACAATCTTCTTTGAGAAACTCACCGCGCATGACACCTCCAATACCATCTAGAAGCCAGCAAACTCCAAGAGTAATAAGTCAAGCCCATCGCTTGATTCTCACCACGTGCAACGAATGCACAAGGTCAAATAGACATTAAGTCCAACTCTAGATGTAACACATGCAATTTAGATCCCTTCTCTATTTAAACTTTATTTTTCTCTTTGTCATCTAATTCGAAAAGATTTTACATTTATCACTTGTGATGACAATAGATACCACTTGTAAACATAAATGATACCAAGTATACTTAATTCTAATTGTAAAAACTTGATAATTTATAAGCTTAAATGATATCAAGAGGAACTAAAGAGTAAGTGCGAAGAATCAGAGAGCAGGTAGAGAATAACAAGTGAGGGTAATAGAACAGAACACGCGAGCGCAGCTACAAAAAAGACAGCTGTGATGCGCCACGACGAAAGCGACACGAAGATTTCCGAGAACACACAGAGCTCACCTAAGGGTTGTGTATTGCGCGATCCGTCCAATCGAACGGTGGACACAAGTGCGAGATAAAGAAGGGTATTTGAAAAAGTAGAGGACTTTTTTTTTTTGGTAAACCCGATGATACGACATGAAAAGATGGAGAATCTCTCAAGTTTAATACATGTGGGACTGCTCAGGCATCGAGGAAGAGATTTGTCGTGTGTCTCTGGTGCGGTGGAACCTGGTCCGGTCGCGCCTCCCCCCACTCCACGCCTCCGTTCTGACCAGAGCCGGAAGAAGGCGCGCCTCATCTAACGGGCAGAGGTCAAGGAGGCAGCCACCAGCCAGCGAGCGAAGAAGCGGACACCCACAGGCGGCGAAGCTGCAAACACAACACAGGAGAGGAGGGGAGAGGAGAGGAGAGCCGCGTGGTGGGAAGGATGGAGCGGGGCGCCGCTGCCACGCTCGCGTGCACCTTCCGCTCCCCTTCGCCCTCCCCCTCCCCGGCGTCCCAATGGCCGCCTCTCCTCCGCTTCCGCCGCCGCCAGCCCGAGGCCGCCGCCGGGGCTCCTCGTTTCCTCCTCCTGCCACCCGGCCGGCGCTCCAGGTAGCGAGCTGCCTCCCTGTTCTTGCGGTGGTTGCTTTTCATGTCCTTTGTGCTGGTGTTGGTGTGGATGGGTTCTCGCTGCCCTGCGTCTTCGCTCGCAAGTTGTTCGACGAAACGCTTGGACAAGTGGGCATTGGGGACAGATGGTGATACCGTGATACCTTCATCTTTGGAGTAGAGTTAGAGCTCTTTTGTAGCATTTTTATCTGTATGGATTAGGATGGGAAGCTTGGGATCGTTGAGCCTGCTCAATTTTGGGTGCCGGTGAAATTTTGGACTTTAGAGGTGGTAACTTTCCTGTGGCTGGGTTGGTTTTGAGTATCTAGACAGCTCTATAGGGTTGTGTTAGCCTTAGCGGTGTTCAAGTACTTCAAAGATGATGAGTCTCTATGCCTTGGGTGTTCTAGTAGCTGATGATGGGCTAGGATAAGAATTTTGGGTTAGATGTAGGGAGTTGAAGTTAGCTTGTTTCACTTACATCATAATGGCATGAAGGGAACTTGCGTGTAGCATTGTAGCTTGCTTCATGTTATTGATAAGAGTAAGTGGTACATTCTACATATGCAAATTTTGGCTGACGCAACATGATCACACGACTTGTCTTCTCATTCTGGGTAAGGAGGTTTTCCTGCCTAGGCTAGGTTAGCTGGCAGGTGAGGTCAACCAAAGGAGAAGCTAGCATAGAACCACCGTTTCGACGTGTGCCCCACGTAAGGTTGATTACCCGTTACGGTTTACTGACGCAAGTAGGTAAACCTAAGGGATTAGTTACCGCTTAAAGTTCACTAATTTCCCATGAGATTCTAACCCAAGATTAGAGTATGAGAACAGCTAATGAACCTGTCAATCACTTCAAATTAATTAGTTTTAGGTAAGACGTGCAAAGATCGAGCTTATTCTCTTAGAGCGCTATGATTTCTAGCCCCTTGTCAATATGGGAGTCATTTTTCGTGTGTACATAGTACATATACCTTGAGCTTGATTATTTAGCATTTGTATTTTTCAATGATTATTTACTCTCTGGTTTTAATTATGCACTTACTGCCACTGCAGTCAAAGTAGGCTTCTAGGCACAAGAAAGGGGCTGAAGAGGTACTCGTTGACCACCTTCAGCTCATTTGGACATCCAGGGGTCAGTCTGAACAATGAAGATTTAGTGAAAGATAAGCTCCTAATAGACTGTGGAGAAGACCAAGATTGTGTGCTTGGTAAGTTATATATGGACAATTTCCATATCACTCAAGTTCCAAATTGCTACTGTGATATGAACTGCTGCACTTTTAGGTGGTGTTTATCTCATGCCAATTTTGTTTTGGCAGCTCAGAAATTGTCCATCCATAGCTAAGGACTTAGTCTATGCTTTCCCCAAAACACCTGGCGCAGACTTAAAATCTTACAAGAGGAAACCATGTTAGCCCCCTAACTACTATTTATGAAGGGTAATTCAGAGTTCGAAGACTTCATAAAAGATTGTGGGCCATTCAAAACCCAAACTCAACCTTTGTTTATCTCTGTACTCCACTACCCATTACCCAGTCATCCATGATCCATCTCTCATTTCCATGGTAGGTTTTCCAGTCATCACCATCTCTCTTCCTCCAATTGTCTCCTTCAAAAGCCCAAATGTATCGTGCAAATTGTCCCTCATTTCACTCAGTCTTTGTGTGGTGCCATGCCCTCAAGGAGTCAAGGTTCACCATTGCTTAGTGTGCCATGCTGTTGGGACTCTAGCGACTCTGAAGCACTTTCGAGTTGGGTACCTCGAGGTTGTGTGTTTGCTGCTGTGTTGTGGGTAAGAAACTTATCTATGGGAGGACAGAGCAACTGAGGAGCATTACTGCATCTGGCATGAAATAAGAAACAGATAAGGACGTGGCATGTTTCGGTTCTGACTACCAACTGCTTGAGTTTGGGCTTGGGCCACGGTTAGGCCTAGATTTTGGTCAGTTATACAGTGCCCAGCCCATAGATTATCGAACTTACATACCCCTAAAAATAACTAACATAAATTGCTTTAAGATTTTGGCAACTTTACATGAATTGCACTGAAGCACTACTCAATTGAGGTAGTTATTTGTTAACTATGCATTAGTATATGGTACTTTGTTGCTTTCCACTTGAATCTTGGTGCTTGCCAGTGTCACATCCAACCACCCTGGTTGATGAAATATGCCGGTTTTAAGTCATATGTTGCGGAACAAGTGTAATTGACATTTTTAGACCCCCTTGGTTAGGAACTAAGTTTAGAAATATTAAATGGTTCTTGCATCCCATATTGGGATCAAAATTGTGGAGGTTATATTAATGTAGCATCTGTGTACATCAGAAAGATACAGTAAAACAATATGACTGGTGTTACATCTTAAATAGGAGGAAAAAGAAAAGAGAAAATTGCAACAATGTATTCAAAGTTCCAGGCTTTCTACACTAGAAATTGCAATATTTATTTACCGCTTTCCGTTTTTACACTTGCTGCTGAGAGCCTATCCTCTCAGTACTGTTGTGTTGCTAGATCACATGTTTCCGTTTTCTTGTTATGACCTTTTGCTCATTAGTCAGTGATGTTGCCAGCTTTTCGTTTTCAGTCCAAGTCTCACTGAATATTCAATGCACATTTCAGGTGGGATAGTTGCCTTGGGAAAGTTTGATGCCCTTCACATGGGCCATCGAGAATTGGCAATGCATGCTTCTAAAGCAGGGACTCCTTTTCTTCTGTCTTTTGTGGGAATGGCTGAAGTACTTGGCTGGGAGTATAGGTGAGCCTACAGGAGACTTTTCATAACTTCCCTTCAGAGACTTATCCTTGGTAAGAGTAGCCCAAAATTAAGGAGGGCCTTGTAATTTCTGTGGCAAATCATGACATTTCCCCATTTGTGCAGGCCTCCAATAGTTGCTCCATGTGATCGGAAGCGAGTTCTTTCCTCTTGGGCTCCATACTGCAGAAATGTGGTGCCTCTTGAATATCAAGTTGAGTTTTCAAAGGTCAGGTACCTAACTCCCCGGCAATTTGTTGAGAGGTTATCAGAGGATCTTAGAATAAAAGGTGTCGTAGCAGGTACAAACCTATTGTTTCCTCTTACAGGTTCAGTTCCGTGCTGCACCATCTTACATTTGAATAGCATCTTTGTTCATGCTCTTTGACAGGTGAAAACTACAGATTTGGCTACAAAGCATCTGGTGATGCAACTGAGTTAGTGAAACTGTGTGAGGAGTTTGGTTTAAGTGCATTCATTGTACGGTCTGTCATGGACACAGCAAAGAGATCTCATAATGGACTAACAACCACTATAAATTCAAGCGATAAAGGACAGGTTTCTTCCAGCCGTGTTCGCCATGCTTTGGCTATGGGAGACATGGAATATGTCTCTGAATTACTAGGGAGGAAACACCGCCTTGTTCTAACAGTTAATGACTACCAACTTCAGGAAAGGAAAAGGATTTTACTCCCTAAATCTTGCATGTTGAACATGCCACCTGCTGATGGTTTGTATGAAAATTGTGACCTTGTTAATGGAGGGCATCTTGGACTCTGCAGGGTGATCATTAACTCAGAAACCATTGACATTAAGATGAAAGATGAGAATAGTTTGTCACCAAATCCTATTCAAGAAGGTCGTCAATTAGGCATTGAGTTTGGATGATGTAGTATGCAACTCTATTCATGATTGGTGGGATGTCATTTTTTGTATACTTTGGTCATGTTTCGGAGAATTTTGGGTTGATGCCAAAGGGAGAGCTTTCTTTTTTCTAGAGGGGAGATACTGCAAGGAAAATACCAGAACTTCATGTTCAAGTATTAGGTACGCCTCATCATGATCAAGCGCAAGAGCATCTTGCAGATTCATGAAATGTATTCTTACAGAAGATTAGAGATTAACACAAGGTTACCATACATACAACAAGAACAGGGGAGTCAGTTGCTTTTTTTTGTGACTTGGATTGGCGAATAAAGAATTGACTGGCTTCTTAACTAGTCTTCCAGCATCTAAGCTAGACATGCAAGGAGTCTCATTTGTAGCTTATTCGTACATAGTAGTTTGAACATTTAAGGTTCATTTATAGTCAGCCCCTTTCTATTGCTAGATAGTTGTTGCCGGCATGTAACGGCCGGTAGTATCGATGCAGCGGTACTACTGTTAATATGTCTACGGTCATATTGGTTTTTCACAGAAAATTTATAAATTCGGTTTTTTTTCAACCAAACATCGAGACCGGTAAAAACTATAAAGATCTCTTTAGACTACAATTTACCTTTGCCTTAAGTTAAGTCTTGCTTCATATCAATCTTTGATCACCTTTGCATGTCTTCCATAGCGTCATCAAAATTCAGAACTAAACCTTTCAATTAGCTTAATAAATAAGTTAATTCCTTTAAACATCTAAATGCTTCACTAGGCTCGCCCAAGCTCGGTCTTAACTGTAGCTCAGCTCGGCTCGTTTAAGAACAAGCTAGAAGCACAGCTTGGCTCGGCTTGAAAGGTGGCTCGAGCTAGTTCAGGACGGTTCACGAGCGTAGCTAACATAACAAGTTCAAACACAGCAGCAGATCGGGAGAATGAGCAAGCGACAAATCGGGAGAATAAGTGAGCAACAACTGGGTAGATGTGGGGTAGCGGATCTAGAAAACGAGAAGCGGCAGATGGAGAGAATGAGCAAGCGGCGGTCGAGATGGGGAGGGTGGCTGATCGGGAGAACGAGCAGAGATGTGGGGTCTCGGGGTTGGAAAGACACAACTGCAAGACCAGAGGAAGGATGGGGGAGGGTTAGGTTTGGTCAGTGACACGGGCGAGCTACCGAGTAGCTCGCGAGTAGCTCGAGCTCGACTCGTTAATGAGACGAGCTAAAACTGAAGCTTGGCTGTAATACTCCGGCCCCTCCATGAGCCCAAAGTGCTACCACCTACTCTATAATACTACCAACTCCCACTTCTGCCGCTGGTCTTGCAAAGCAATTTCTTGGTTGGCCGTGTGCTGACAGGACGTGGCCTTCTCCTATGGCTTGCTGGCCTACAGTCTGGCTCCTTGCCGATTTCTTGCTGCTGGGCGGTTTGCCCTGATTCTGCCTTGCGGTGGCCAACTCTGTGGTTGTGCGGTGAGGGTTTAGACTTGGCAGGGGGAAGGAAAAAGAAGAGTTAAGGTCTTATTGCCATGCTCAGTATTTCTTCTTGTTCTCTTTGGCTGGCCGCATCTCCTTTTTAGCTTGCAGCCGTGTTCTCTAGATGAGTCATGTTGTCCCTTTACTGTGGCGATGTGGTGGCCGGTTGATCTTTTGGGTGATTTGGGATATTTAGCCAGCTGCTATGGTATTTGAATCTATGTTAGGTTTGTTTATGCCGAGTGATGACTCTATGGTTGTGAGAGACGGTCAGGTATTTCTGTAAACGGACTACCCTGCCCGACACTAACCTCTAGGGCTCTAACGGCAATTTTTTCTCTTTCTTTCTCTTTTCTTTCTCACGGGTATTACATTGGCTCGCTTGTATACAAGCTGAGCTCAAGCTGAGTTGATTTTGAGCCCAAGTGGCTCACGAGCCTCAAAATTTTTTCTATCCCTACATGCAATGCCCCGCGTGTATCAACGCTTGCAAGTGGGGAGTGGATTAAGCGCTAAGGATTACCCACCACCATTTGCCCCTCTTTCCCCATGCCTCACTCAACTCACCTCTCGCTCTTGCCCTCAATGTGGGATATCTACCTTTTAAACGGAGTATTTTTTTAAGGTGAGGTCTACTAGTCGATGTAGTACATACTATAACAACTCTATTTATATTGACCAAAATCGCACGTCTCTTTCTATAAGTTATTACTATTCATGAGCGAAAGCCTATGGGTGTGTTTGGTTCCCTTCTCTAGCTAGCCTGGGTCGCATCTGGCATTCAGGCTGTCGCTAGCCAGGCTCTGGCCATACAGGTCGCTAGTGTTTGGTTGCTTTGCTCTGCAGTGTCGGAATCTGGAGAGCAGCTATTTGGTTGCCCGTTTTCTTACCTGTGGTTGCGCTCCCTGTCTCTCAGCCGGGCCACGAGGTGCGCACGTTCGCGCTCGCGGGAGCCTGGCTCCAAAGAAACGAAAACGAAATTCGTTTCCTGGGAACCAGGCTCGGCGGCGCTGCTTGCATGTGGGCAGCCAGGTTCGCGCGCTCGTCCAACCATCCAATCGCGGCTTGCCTGCACGCCAGGAGCCAGGGCCGCTGGAAAGCGGGCAACCAAACGCCTCCTATATGAATAGGTTACAATCAAATCGGTTCCCATGGTGCACAAGGGATCTAGGGACTTAGCCAGATTCCACACCTACCCTCATTTCAGTTCAAGGAGGTAACCTCACGACACCATAGAAGAGGTGGGCAAACTCAGGACACATGCAACCATCTAAACACCATCTCCTACCTTCGAACATTCCTCCTCTTTGCTCATGCAACCAACCAAACAACTTCTCAGAACATGCAGACCTCACTGATACAGGCAACCAAACAACCATACTTGCATCCACAAACCTAGACCCAAGCCCATCTCGGTACATGCAAAACCTAACTGATATGGGCAACCAAACAACACTGCTTGCATCCACAAAACCAGCCCAAGCCAGCCTGAATGGGGGTACGGACCTGGCTAGGATCCTTCCTCTTTGATAATGCAACCAACCAAACACCTTCTCAACACATGCAAGCCCAACTGATACGAGCATCCAAACAACCCTGCTTGCATCCACAAAGCCAGTCCCAAGCCAGCTTGAATGGGGGTACGGGCCAGGCTAGGGTGGTACAGCCGTACAGGCAAGCAAACACATCCTATGTAAATGCCACACTTGCCCCTATCCCAAAAGTATAAACATGTCATCCAAAGACAGCTCAGGTTTTTTTTTCCAGAGGTTACGTGGTCGATTGATCAATACTCAATAGAGCAACAGTTGTAGAGAGATATCTAAATTTGTTAATGTTAAGCACATTGGATGAAACATTGCTCAAATTCAACGCCTTCATCACTATAAACTAATCAAAATGTCCAGTCAGATAAATAGAAATATGTACTCCCAGTGTTTGGAAAACCTAAAATTCATGCGCTTTGCAAAAAGAAAAAAGATAATGAAAAGAAATATACAACAATGACACTCCGGTTAACAAGTTATCCTGTACAGGCCTGAGCTTCCCAAAGGGTAAAGCTTATTGCCACCTGACTAACCCAAACATGTCACCAAAGGGTGGGCAGACCCCACTTTGAGCGTGAGATTCCCAAATCACAACTCATGTAAACATCTTTTGGTCGGAGGCAGTTGAAACCAATGACTTGTATTTCACTGAACATCCCCAAAAATGACTCACTCTCTTGGTAAAATAGAAATCCATTGTGATGCCATACTTGTCTTACCTTATGAACAATCAAGTAGTTTTTATTTGTTCATACTTTTCGCCTATGCTTCCACCTTTCTGCTTCTGGAATTCAATGTATCGTAAAGTGCTTGCAAAGAAGGCCTCTGTAGATGGATCAGCTGCATTGTAGTCACTTTGTTTCTCTGTCCTAATCAATTCAAT
Organism: Dendrocalamus latiflorus; assembly: GCA_017311315.1. NCBI lineage: Eukaryota > Viridiplantae > Streptophyta > Magnoliopsida > Poales > Poaceae > Dendrocalamus > Dendrocalamus latiflorus. Next base: position 32,799,092 of record CM029632.1, on the reverse strand, counting down.
CAAATCTTGGATTACAGTGTTTGTGATCTGTGGAATTCCTTTCTCAAAAAAGTACAAATACCTGAAAATAACAAAAGCATGAGGCTCACAATAGAAGCAATATGCACCAGAAAAGATATCAAATCTAGGTCTTGAGTTTACTTGTTCAAAATTTCGATAAATAGAGTGACAGATCCGCTGCTTCCCCTTGTTACATTAGCCATCTGCTGAGCAGCATTTGCAATTCTCAAGGCACGCTTTAAACAAAGGAGGACCCTGGAACAAAAATTCAATCAGGCAAAAAAAGGAACGTCTTAGATATCTTAGATAAGATTCAACAGCAGGCCCGAAGTTATTAGCTATATATTGCCTTTAGTAGTTTAGTTAGCATAAAAAGATAAATTGGAGACATGGCAATCCAAGGAACATCATGCAATTAGTTTGACTGGCCACGAAATTATGATAGACTTATTTCAGTATCATTAGGAAGTAATGTCCTAGCATTTTATTTGCAAGAATAAACTAAAAATCGGGATGCTTAAACCAAGTACATCAATAAGTTTACCTTTCACCATCCATTATTCCATCTTGGTCATCAGTCCAGAAAAGGTGTGAACATGCATAGACTGCTCGGCATTGATCAGGCTTCTTGAGTAGTTTTGCTGAGTACTGCACAAAACAGAGTCAATGTCATTTACCAGAAAGGCTAGCATGTGTACTAGCAGAAAACAGAATTGGGCAATAACAGGATTCAAGAAGGCGACAGCAAAGCAAGAAATTGTTACCCCTGTTGTCTTATGAGTGAGGGTGTCTCTATTTTCCACCCCAAATATATTCATCCGCTGAAGGGTCCCAATTATTAGGTGAAGTGCAGTAACTTGAGCCTTTGAATCCTGCTTGTGGCACATAACCATTGTAAGGGGGGAAAACAGAACGTAAGTATAAAAGATCCTGCTTGTGGCACATAACCATTATAAGGGGGGAAAACAGAACATAAGTATAAAAGCACACCAATGTTCTAACGAATGCATAGCATAGAACATTTATGACATGATCCAGAAAAATGCAAAACCACATGTACATATGGGCACATGTACTATTTTAACCCTCTAAAGTGCCTCAAGATTTGTGCAAGGGATATTCAATTATTAGAAGATGGGATGGTGGTTTGAATTTGAAAGTTTGCATCAATCTCGAGATACATTTGCGGGTGGTGATAGTACATGTACCCGCATGTATACATGGAAAAATCACATTTCATGATCCAGGGTTATAACAAACTACTCAAATAAGTAATGAAAGAAAGTGGACAGGCAGGTGGGGGTCATACCGCGATTTCTTCTTCATATAAGATGAACGCTTGAGTAAAGAACTCATAAGCAACCGGTTCCAAATCACAATCATTGGCAGCCTGTAAAAGAAATGTAGTCACACGATGGAAATAATTGTGAAAAGAATCGATCAATTGTTACAACAATACCTCTGCACATTGCAGATATAGTCTGAGAGCCAGTTCTGGAGAAGGAACACATGAGAGTGCTTCAATAGTCTGAAAAATGAAAAATGATGAGAACATTGATGAGAGTGCTGAAGAATATAGAGAGATCCACAAGCCTATAGGCTATAGCCCTCAACATTTGTGCGAGAAAGTAAATCCAGCCAGTACGAGTTTTGCCACTAGAGGAAGGCTAGCATGAATAATTTGCATTTCTGTATCTAAGTTAGGATTTACTAATTGTTAATCCTAATTCACCAACAGCTTTGAGTTAACATAATGTGGAGAAATGTGTGATAGTTCTTGAATCTGGCTATTTTACAGAGGCAAGAAAATAAAATATATATATATTAAACTGCAAGTGAGAAAACTATTCGATGCTGTTCATGTCCTGAGAGTGAAATTCTGAAAGTTACAAATGTATGCAAAAGAAAGAAAAACCTGATGCAAGATCTGGAATATTTTCTTAGGAGTTGCAGGAACTTCCTCCCCAGTGACATCTCCATCTTGACCTTGTAATCGTCTGACCAACTGCAGGCAAGACAAATTATCCACAGATTAGACCCCTCAGCTAATAATAATTCCTAAACAAAAATGAAATAAAGAACCTTCCCAAATATCTAGCCCAATGTCTGATAAAATATGCAGACATTAATGGTTTGTCAGAATCGCTACTATCAATTTTCTTTTGTTTCTTCAATTCAAGGAGGATAGACTATACATCTAGGGGACATATCAAGTGCATGCACATTTCTAGATGCAATCATGCAAACTTTCATGTGGACTGGATGGATCAGATTTGGGTGGCGTCAAGAAGATGGGAGTCCTCATAAATAATTTTCCAACATGTGAAGAGTTATTTAGAAAGTTATCGATCATGTGATCCTCAAAATCCCCCCAAATCTTATCCAACCATCCCTCGTCCAACGATCCAAATGCAACGTTTACATGATTGCACCTAGACATGAGTTTGCAATGGATATGTCCACCTATATCTATCCACTGAACAAGGCAAGAAAGGTAATTTAAAAACATAAGTGGAAAAAGACTCAGTTCTAGAGAGTAAAAACCTGATCAAATCAATATTAGCATGCCTACTACAAAACAGCCTGCTCGACTATACAATTCATGTTTTTGAGGAACTTTGTGCATGAAGATATCATGGAATGTGAAAGTTCCTCAGTTTACAATACTCTTTAAATATAATTGTGAACAATGAAACAAACCTTCAGAGCAGAGAATACTAAGGATGGCACAGTGAAAGATAGACGCTTGGGACCTCCCTGAAGTATATGCTTCTGAACAGTACATAAGATCTGAAAGATCAACAGGTATTTTCTATTAACATTTTCAAATTGGGCAAGTGTCAAGACATGTACCCTGATATTAATAAATGCTAAATGCTGCCAAGAAACAAAAATTCACGAACAGATGTCTAGTTGTCAATTTAGAGCCTGTTCATATTGGCTTTGGCTTCTGCTTCCAGAAGCCAAAGCCAATATGAACGCCTCAATTTCTATAAACCACTTCTATCAGCCACCACTTTGCGCTTTACATGTTGTAATGCACTTTGTATTTTATTATGTCACAATTCCGTAAGTTGTATGGCGGTCTGAATGTTGTACTGTCTTTCATTGTACCATTTTTCTTACATAATGCACTAATATTCATCAGTCACAATCAAAAGTCATCAGCAAAAACCAATACGAACAGGCCCTTACAATGGCTAAAGGCAATTGGCCCTGGCTATTCATTTAGTAACCATCCCATCCAGGTTCGATCTCATCCCACCAACCTAACACACCCTAACAAGATATGCTCTATTGCTTTTTTTTAGGCTCAAAGGATATGGTCTAACTCTAATGATTTAACAAAATGATTAGAAAAAAACTTCAGTTTAAGCAAGCTGGTGTGAGAATACCCTAGGTGCTATTTCTAACTTAGCACTTCAATTTCCTATTACACTTAAGTTCCATTGTTATCTTGCAACCACATTAGTAGGGCAAGATGCTAGCTCAGAACACTGCCTCCACATCACTAGCGCTGGATATAAAAAACATAGATGTGTAAAATGGACATATAACATAGATACGTAACAGTGAGTATGTCACCCAAGACCTGAATTAGGAAAGGGGAAGAAAATAATGGAGACAGAAATAAGTTTGCATGCCCTCATCAACTTCAGTATAATAAAAAAAATGTACCTTCAGCATCTCTTCATGGTCATCATTGTGCAACATGTGAATAAGACGTGCAACAGAATTCTGTTCCTCCTTAAAATCCTCCTCATCAAGCTAAAACAACAAAAATTAACATGTTAACAGTGCAGGTAAACCTGCTGAAACACTTGCACTGATCTAGCTGCATAAGACAGACAGCAGCAGAAAGAAGATAACAAACCAGTCCAAGAAACTTGTAGAATGAATTGTCTGATCTTACCTCATCATCTTCAGCCCCATCCATATCTTTGATAAGTCCCTTAATTAAATCAAATAGAGACTCGATCTGCAAGAAATAGGAACACAGAATCACATGATGGATTCCTTAGAAATCGACAGAGAAATAGCATAATGTGAAATATTACCTTGTCGGAAGTAGATATGCAAGTTGTGTTCTTCATTATGCTTTGAATTATTACCAGAGCCATCACTTTGGTTGTAGCATTATCTAGATAATCCATAACCCGAGGATAGTTTGAAAGTTCTAATGCAGTAACAATATTGCTATATTTCTCCAGGGGAGCACTAAGAAGTGCAACAATTTGCTTCGTTGCTCTGCTATCTTCAAGTTTTGCCTTGCCTGAAAGTTTCTTGACACATGCACCCTATCCAATATTATACACAACATGAGCTAGAAGGTTCAATATACATGTGATGAAATTACTTCATGCACATACCTACATGACTACATCGCTTATGACACTAAAATGATTCTGTAGGGTTAGTGAATAGATAATAAGAGAAGTGGCATAACCTATTTCATTGTCTATGTTAGAAGACTTACCAACACTTGGTCAACATAATCAAGCCGATCTGGGTGCACACGGAGAGTAAATGTCAGAAGTGATACATATAAAGTTACTGCTCCAACAACTGGCATGTCAACTTGGGCCTCTATCACCTGCCAGAAGACCATGACTCAGTTGTTTCAGTTTTATCTGTACTACAGCAGAAAAAAGATATATAATTTGAATAAGGAATCAAGAAATAAAAGGTGCAGCTATATTCTATTGTTCCAATCCACCCCACATTTGACACAGTATGTATACTAACAGTGGAAGTTGTCATTTTTTATCAAATGCATATTCATAGCATTGCAAGACTAATTGATGGCTACAGCAAATGTAAAAATACAAATTAAGATTAGCATAAAAAGGTAAGACTACATGATATGTATCACTGAATATTGATTACTCATAAGCAGCAACCAAAGATTTACCTTTCCAATAGCATTGCTGAACTTTGCAAAAGCTTCGACTTGCAAGAACTCTGGCAATACCTGCACAATTCATTAATGTCAAAAGCGTAAACAAATTCTACAGTGATGAAATGGTGTAGGGAATGCTTACTTCAGGACTTGTGGCAGCATAGTTTGACAATCTGTCCATGAGTTGAGATAGCACCATTTTGATATCAACATTTGGCTGCAAAAAATTTAGAAATGACTTACGTTCATAGTGAAAATAAAATAGAAAGTACATGTAATTATATAAATAGATCCAGATCCGTAGTACTCATACTTTGCACTTCATTGTATTTATTTATTCTACATGCAATTTTCCATGTTAATCATACATTAAACTTATAAATCATGTCAGATATTGTACTACATAATAAAGACTACTAAATTATATGTTCATCATTTAACTACTGTACAACGAAGTAATACACTGCCATACTTTACTCCACAAGCCAATTTTACAGCAAACTTAGCCAACAGCATTAACATGATTACCATCAGATGAAGGCTAAAAGTGCACCTGGACTTATTTAGTTGAGCTTCTGGTAGCAATTTGTATGTAATCGCGTCTTTAAGTGGTAAAGCACAGCAAAAACCACTATTTAATATTCTAGATAACAAAACATCAGGCAAAAGAAACCATATTGATCAAGGGATGAGGATGGCTTGCAAGTTAAGTTTGGATGACTTCTGTTATGCAATGTTCTTCAGAGAGCAGCATAAACTAGGCAATTCCAGCAGGGAATCAAGCCAAAAAAGACAAACTTGCCAACCTGTAGCTGGGGGAATGCGCTCAACAATGTTTCCAATGTCTGTAAATGGTATTCGTCTGGAAAGACTTGAATTATGCAGTCCATCAGGTAGAACTGTGCAAGTTCATCCTTACAATTAACCACCTGCCAATGTATTTCTGCTTCAGTTTCCACTAGAATCATGGAGGTACCATTGTCATTTTACATCAATAAATATAACTGCAAACCTGTTCTAATATCCTGGGAAGAACAGTTTCTTTGTACATATCAAGGTCAACACCCTCAATCTGGCTTAGAACATGAAGGTTTTTACCTACCTAGAAAAAAAAGAAGTAATGTTATAAAATGACTCCAAAGAATATGTCAAGGATACTATGTAGATGCCCATTGACTTACCAGATCACGCAGTTCATTTCTTTCCTTCCCCCGCCTCTCCTTCTCCCGAACAAGCCCCTGCAGAAAAGAGTCATCATTTTCTGGTTTCAGCTCGGGATCTTCTAACAAGAGATGGCATGTGTGATAAATGCTCTTTATCTGAGCAACATACGGGACATGGTATGCATGCAATGCAGCCTAACATGGTAAATGCACAATAAAAAAGGAAAGGAAAGAAAGAAAATTGTGCCTTCAGGTTAAAAGCCTGAAACAAACCTGATGCTGCATCCGGACCCAAAGTTTGTTCATTTCTATGAAGTTCTGAAGAACAAATTCAACTGAATCATTAATGCTTTCAGCATCCCTGTGTAATGAAAGTTGCAAAACAAGGTGGGATATAAGGAAACTATTACATAAAAAAGAATTGCATAAATCTGAACTGACATACACTACCAGGACAACTCAATGTCGATGTCCCAACTCCCAGCTATGATAAACTAAACTAACTATACAGAGTTTCTAAATGTGTACTGATCCATAATCAAGCAGGATCACTGGCAAATGGCAATAGTTAGGACTTGAAATGCACAATAATAAACTGCACTCAATAGGATAGGATAAACTCTGTATGAACCAATGGCAGAGTAGGGTTGATGACCAAGTGATAGCAATTAATGCATAGGAAGTCATAGCACCCAAGTGACCGCAACATTGCATGAATGATAAAAAAAATGAAGAGAAAGGGGAACTAGTAGACACTAGTGCTAGCGCATTCTGTTGACAAGGCATTATATGATTGTCAAAATTACGCCGCAATAGTTATAAAATAAGATATTGTTTACAGATAGATGAAACAATAGTTCGTTTTTGCTTCAGTGTTAGATCTCTAGTTGAGATACATTATATGATTTTCGTTTTTACTCCATGTGATGTAATTTTTTTGTAATTATAATAGAGCATTTTTTCACAAGAAATTATAGTACATACTTTTTTCTCGAACACGCAGGAGAACTGCGTATCTTTGTATTAAGAAAGGAAGATAAACAGGGTTTGAAAAAACCCTTACAGACCCAAACACACACACCGAACAAACCTACTTTAGCCTATGGTACAGGAAACAAAAAACAAACTGACTACATACTTGTGTAGCAGCATAAGAGAATAAGCTAATTCTAAGTGTCCTACTATTAGTATTTTATTTCTGAGGAAAGTATCACCATTGAGATATAAATGTTATTGAAAGCACAACTAACTGACTAGAAACAGCATGGCATGAAGTACAGTACCCTTCGTACTCAGAACCAATATCAGGCAGTTTGTCTCGGCTTATCTGAGAGAGGTAACTTCTTAGGAAAAGCCCGCGAAGAGGATGTTGAATGCCTCGACACATTTCAACCAGGTCTTTAAGAACATCTTTAGCGGGAGCCTCCTTTGATTTAATGTAGACAGATCCTACTGTGCAGAGGAGATAGCTAGCACATGAACAACATCAAATCAGATTATATTTTTTCACACACTTCATAAATGTTTAAAATAACAATAAAGTACATATATGAACATGGTTAACAGCTGAAATGATATGATATAAGGATTCTATACAGGCTGGTTACAGCAAAATAGAGAATAAGAAAACCAGAATAATGATGCCAACCGGTAGTCAGGATCTAGAACACAGGACTCGCCAAAAGCCAAAAGTCACAGTACTTTTGAACAGGGCCTAAAAGTTGCACCACAATTACAGGGAATATTGCTTGAACAGTTGGTCAGGTTGTGCCTGTTCCAACTTAAGGTCCACATAGATGAAACAATACAGTTCATGATTTATGCACACAAAGTTTATTTATGCACGGACAGAAGTATCATTGAGGAGATCCTATTGACTGTTGTGACATATCATTCCACATTCTCTGCCAGTACTAGTAAAGAAACTGAGGCGAAATAAAGAAATAAAGTTTCCTCAGTTGAGTTAGAAACACATCTAAAACAATGAGTAGCCCCACTCCCAACCTAACTCCAAATGATGGTATTGGAAAGAATTTAGGGATGCTGCCTGAGAGACCTCTAGAGGGGTCGATGACGAAAAATAATTTGCAGGCAGGTTTCAGTAACTCCTAACTTCGTGAGTGTTTTTTTTGTAATTTTCCCAATGATATTTGCACATGAATTTGAGTTTATACAATCGCACAAGTCAGTATGGTTGGTAACCTCTGTGTGATTTTTCCCAACTGTCCATGAAACTTCTATTCAATATGATGTTTCAACAAATGACCATATGATATCATATATCAGGTGTTACATAGTATGAATTATGAAATGGGTTAATGAGCCATCAAATTTTCATTAATTTTGCAATCTTGGGAACTATTCTAAGACACTGCAACATGTGAATCGGGCATCCTCGGAAGAGCACAACTGGGTATTTGCCTACTTGGACAAGTACCAACTTACAACACAACGAGAAATCACTGTCACTGGTGATAGAATGACATGATGTATCAATTTTTACTAGATCAAGTGTGGATATATAGGCAATAAGTATGTTTCGCTCCATTGCGACAGTAAAATGTGCACAACATTCAAAATATGCACTTCATTCAAACTAGTCTTTTCAACACAGAAAGAAGTCACTCAGAAGTTGGATTATCAAGTTAACCAATAAATCTCATAGTCGTTAAGTGGGACGTTAGCATATACTTTACTGATAGTATTCCAGTTGCAATGATCTACAATGCCATGAAACGGCAATCTCCTTATCGAGCAAGCAAAACTGAACCAACATCATATAGCTACACACTGGGAAGAACTGTGTATGTGCAGAAGGGGGGCATGAGCCTTACAGTCTCGGCAAGACGTTGCCAGCATGCTGCACGAGTTCGTACAGATCGACAACGGAGCAGCTGCCCCGCCGGGTCTCCTCCCTGAAGAACATCTCCAGCTTCCGCAGCTCATCGAACGCCCTCATATCTGAAACCCAATAAGTAAATCCCAGCTGAACCCGCTCCCAGAATTCGACACACCGAAGAGTCCTGTGCCAATTTACTCACATAGCTCGTAGTACTTGTGCGGGGAGAGCCGCGAGGTGCGTAGCTCGGAGAGCATCTGCGCCGAGAACTTGAGCGCGTCCTTGAGGTTGTTCGAATCCTGCACCCAAATTGCCGATCGAGGCAGGTTAGCGAGTGGACACAGACCGAGGAGGCTACGGTCGGGGTTGGATTTAGGGTTTCCAGGAGCTTACGAGGGCGCGGTGCATGTAGAAGGCGTTCTGCTGGACGCCGGCGATGCCCTCGGCAAGCCACCGCTCCTCGTCGTCGGCTCCGCCGTCCGGAAGCATCCTCACAGCCGCCGTCGCTGCCGTCTTCGCCGCCTGCGGGGGTGGATCTGCTCGGCCTCGTCCCCGGCGACGGCTCGGGTTGGATCTCGTCTCGCGTGGGCTCTGCCCCTCGGGTTTGGCTTGGTGCGGCTGTTCTTCGTGTGTTTCTTTATGTTCAGTTTTTTTTTTCTACTTAATGTTTTTCCGGGATGGTTCGATCGGAATCGGAAGGTTCGGTGGGGGCTGACTTAACTGGGCTAGGGTTTGTTCCTGGTTTGCATAATTCATTAGAAAAATAGCCTTTTCCAATATATGCGGGAGTTCATGGAATATCACGACCGGCCCGTCTTTGATATTTCCTTTTCAGTTTCTAAAAATTATTTTTTGAATTTTCTATAGTAACTTTTAAACAAAATATCTTTTTAAGATAAATTCTATAAATTAGTTATAGTATACACTGTAGTGATTTTATTTATATCGGTTAAAATTACATATGAGTTTCTATTATTTCGTGCTCTCTCCCGTAAACAACCCAAAAGTCATAAACCGAAGCAAAAAAGAATATATCCTTTTATCCTTTTGCATCAAATCTTGAGAGCTAATGTATTTTAGAAGGCTAAGATAGTAAATAGACATTCATATGTATGTGGAGTTGTTTTTCTAAAATCATCGGGCCTTTTTTCTCTCTTTTTTTGATGCTACAATGACTATAAAAACAAATTATAGTGTTCTTTTCTACCTATTTATGTATATAGGTAAGGCAATAAGGAAAATGTGTGTCTATTAATATCACATGATAGTACAAGACTGGGGCATATAACATCTATTGTTTCAGAGTCATATACATCTTTTAACCCACTCTCATATAATAAAAAAGAGGGAGCATAATCTGTTTTCATTCTTCACAGTAAAGTATTTTCTATGAAAAATTTTGGCTGAGGACAGTATTTAGGTTCAATGCGAATAAGTAGAGATATGAGATCTTGTAAATTAAGCATGGCATGAAAAAAAAAGGTAACTAAGCCTGACTCATGCCGGGCTGCTAGCAGCATTCGATAAATTGTTACCTGTTGAATTTAAGCCACAACTTAATTTAAAGTTTTTCCATCTATTTAGAAGGAGAGCGATTTAGAGTTTTTTCCCAAGTAATAACTATTTGTTGTTAGAGGGATGTAAAAAAAAATTATACTATAAAAAATTTTCCTACATAAATATAAATTTGTAAAGAACTATTTGATGAAAAAAAAAGATATAAGCCTTGTTCTTTTACGGCCCTGTTTGTTTTGGCTTTTTCATTGGCTTAAAAGCAAAAAAGCCTAAGCCTAAACAAACAGATGAATTTTGTACTGGTCTTTTAAAAAGTCAAAAGCCAATGTATAACTAAAAGCCAAAAGCCAGTTGAAAGGAGCTTTTTGGCTTTTGCGGAATGAAAATAACGCTTTGCCACTGAACTTCGAAGAATTTACGCACAAATGCCATTGGTATATATACTTAGATCGAATCGCCTGGGAGCTCATTCCTCTGATCTCCCGAACTGAATCGCGATTGGGGCGACCAGCGACCCCGCCGGTGACCCACGGCCGCGCCTTCCTCCGGCGACCCGTGACCCTACCGGCGACCTGCGACACCGCCGTCCTCCCGCGACCCGTGACCCCACTGGAGACCCACGGCCGCGCCTTCCTCCGGCGACCCACGACCCCACCTGCGACCCGCGACCCCATCGGTGACCTGCGACCTCGTCGTCCTCCCGCCACCCCGCCGGAGACCCACGACCCTGCCGTCCTCCTGCGACCCTGTCGACGACCCAAGACCCCACCGGCGACCCCCAACACCGCCAGCCTCCTGAAAACCAAGACAGAATTGATTTAGTTTCATATGAAATGTTGATTGCTGGTCAGTAAGTCCTAAAGATTGATTCATTGTATGAACAGAACTGATTGATTAGTCGTCTAATTTTTATTTTCCAGAGGACAACACACACATAAAGATTGATTCAATGGCTCCATCAAGATGTGTTTATACCTTGTGATATTAATTTTTCCATTTCTTCTCTTGATGAGATGTGCTCGTTTGGAAGTTACTTGGCTTGGGTTATATGGAATAGCTTTGTTCTTTTGGTATTTGGTATATGCAACTGCCTGTGACATCTTGCTGAAAGTCTAGAGATAGAGAAACGAAGATCTTCTTGAGTTCATCATCAAGTACTTCTCTTGTGTAAACATCATATAGTTTTTCTTAATAGAAACAGAAAGTATTCATAGAGTCTTTACCTAAGTAAGGGTATTTTAGACTTTCTGGTAATAAGCTATACTATTCAACCCATCAAAAAGTCAGGATACCAAATAGACTAACTTGGCTTAAAAGCTAACTGCTTTTAAGCTGCTTAAGCCAAAAAGTTGGCTTTAAGCTATAAGCCAAAAATGCTAAGCCTAAACAAACAGGGCCTACAACTTTTAGCTTCTGCTTTTGATTTTTCTGTAGTAACTAGCTTTTTAAACGAAGTGACTTACCATTATTTTTATAATTGATGTTTTGTCATTATCACTGTAAGCTACTCACTTGCCAAAAAAAAGCCATGTCTCCCGATTAGCCGCTGACTTCCCGTGACATTTATTGCTCTTCGTAATGCGAGAGATAAGATTTCTCTTCCAAAGTAATTTTATAAAAATATAAAGAAGTAAAGTAGTATTTCTATGTCTCCCTCTCCAACAAAAAGTAATACTAGTTTCAAGCAAACGAAAAGATAATTATCATCTAATTATCATTCATTATACTTTAAAAATAATATAAATCATAGTTGATAAAAGTATAAAAGCACCCCTCTCTCTCCGTACTTTATCGAACAAAAGACTATATATATGGGGTCACTTAGTTCGACTGAAATAAACTGGTTTATAATTTATTTTGTACTATAGCTAATGATAATTTATTTAACACAATTAAATTACAAAAAAGTTAAGAATAAAAAAGATAGATTAATCCAACACGAAAAAAGCGGGGCTAGTCCAAGGTTGCCAACTGCAGTAAAGAAAGCCTAGAGGTCCACCCGTACCAAAGTGACCAATCGCCGTTTACCTTACGCCGCTAGCGTGTCCAGCCAACGCTAACCTTTGTCAGAGCTACCTGAAACCGTGACCCAAACCCGCCGGCCACCGCCTCCTCTCCCCCAGCCCCCCTCCTCCCTCTTCCCCCCTCTAAACCCTAAACCACACCCGCCACCCAACCGCGGCCCCCTTTCCCCTCCCTCCTCGAAGCGGCGAATTTGGCGTCGGCATGGGTGCCCTCGCGGCGTCGACATCGTCGGCGAACTGGCTCGTCGAGGACGACATCCTCCTCAAGAACGCCGTCGAGGTAACAAGCACCCCTATCCCCTCCTTACCCCCCGATCGCAATTGGAACGGCTCACAAGCAGTTCGTCTCGATGCGTCGGTTAGGTTTGCTTGGATTGAAGTGTCTAATTGTTGTTCTTGGGTTCTTGCCGCTGGCGCACGACGGAGCCAGGGTTTTTGGGTTTACCCGCTAGTCAGAAGTTAACCCTGTGGCCTCGGAAAATCGTCGAGCTATAATCTAATCGGGATGGTTCCTTGATGCGCGGGATTGTAGTTTTAGCCATTGGGATGTTTCTTTTTCCAGAATCCTGATTTTCTTTGTGCATCTCTTCGTTCAGAGGGATTATGATTCTGGTACTCTATTGGTATGCTGGGAATTAAAATATTAAAAATAAAACATTTATTTTTCTTATTAATTTAGCAATGAGGCGTAGTTTGGGTGGGTTTGGTGCATGGTTTGCTAAACTCACTTTGTGCATTGAATTACGGGATTAACTCTTCTGGTATTGTAGCTGTGAATTTGTTTTCCCAGTATCGATCATTTACTTACAAAATTCTTGGACTCTGCTGTTAGCCAATGCTTTGAGATGTTATTTTTTCAAAAGGGGTGATGCTCTGCACTACCTGGGACTGGGAGTGAATTGACAGCCTGATATAATCAGAAATGGTTGTTTTGCGTTATTTACTCAAATTTGTTTCATTCATACATCTCTTGGTCCTGCGGCTATCTTCTGCCGACTTTTGATGTTTGACAATTACAACTTTTCATGGAAATATATAGAGATGATATCCTGAACTTTCACATGTTTGCTTTATAATTATATCTAATTCAAGACAGCTTATGTTATTTTATCTCACAGGTCACTTATTGACCTTGTAATCCTAATAAGCGGGCTTATGAAGCTTATTTATGCCTATCTACTATGTGGGAGTAGCTGCTCAAACATTTGAAACTCTCATTTTGAATTAATCCTGTTGTATAATAGGCAGCTGTTTATGAAAATTTGATCTGAAATTCTGAAATCTGAATTTATGACTAGTTCTCTGTTTATTGCTAACTGATAATTATGATACTTGTAGACTGGTGCCTCGTTGGAGTCCTTAGTGAAAGGAGCTGTATGTTTTTCCCGTAAATTCACTCTTCAAGAACTACAGGATCGTTGGAATTCATTGCTATATGACCCAGAGATCTCAACACAAGTGTCTGCTCGGATGGTTGAGTATGAGATTGAACTTTCCACTTCCAACTCTGCCAAGGCACATAAACTTTTCAACTCAAAAGCAAAGGATTTTGCATTTCAGAAACGGAAAATAGACAGCGTAAAGAATCTATATTATGCGATGAGAAAGAGAGTCTGCAATGAACCTTGTAACACTGCCGACCTTGGTTTTCTTATCGCCCCTTGTTCATGTGTAGCGACTGGTGGGGGGTGTGTCTGTGGAAGCCTACTTAAACCTTCACATGGTCATCATGTAGTTCATAATATTGAAGCAGGGGTAAATACAATGAGCTGCTATGGGCAAGTGGGTGGAAGCTACAACAGTGGACAACCTATATATCCTGAATTAAATGGACATTCTTTCCATACAAAGCATGCTGAAAACATGATAAAAGATGGTGATGCCACCAATAATGTCCCATATGGCTATTCTGATGTAGGTCAAATATATGATCAACATGCCTACACACAAAAGAATCCTGAGACTAATGAAGGGAACAATGTGTCTCTTAATGGTATCACAAATTTTCAGGATTCTGTGCAGTTTCAGCAATTGGCCTCTAGCAATCGATGTGGCAATGAAGTGGCAGATTCAAAGACGTTGGTGACTACTGATCAAGATGGAGTTGAACATGGCCATTTCCCTGGAAACAACAATGGGAGAGTGCACAAATCTGGTTCACTCCACTTGATCGGTCAACCTGAGGGTTCTCAAGCACCTGGTGGTGCAATCTGGAATGGGGTTGAGGAAAGAGACACACTTACTCTTGCTGATGGTAAGAAAATAAAGACAGTAAACAGAGACCCTCTCACGTTGCAAGCAAATTTAGATGCTGGGATATGCGCACCTGGTTTAGACCATGCAGCAATGTCAGAAGGTGATTTCATAGATTTTCCATTTTTCAGTAACAGTGAAGAGTTTGAGCTCCTTAATGGTGAAAACTTTTTGAATTCTCCAAATCAGGAGGATGTAGATGATCCTGACTCCAAGGTTGTACTTGGGGTGAGCTCCACCATGCAAAATCTGTTGCACCCTGATGAGGCCAACATTTGCTGTGATCAGGTAGATCCTGGCCATGTAAATCATAACGCAGTAGAAGTTTCTGGAATAATCTTGGTTCCTACTTCATCCGGAGTGCCTTATCCTGGTCGGTATGTTGAGTGCAAGTTGAACACAGAAGATCCTGAGATCCCTTGCAATGGCGATGTTATTATACCTGGCGAGTCTTCTCTACAATGCCCTACTGCTACTTCTGGCCAGAACTCTGAGCACAATATCTGTTCAGTTTCTCCTGCAACTAGCCCTTCATCAAATGCTGAACATTCCAATACAAGTGACTTGGCCCTAATAAAGAGTGAAGATATGGCAAATGCCCAACCTTCATCGCAACCAATAAAGCTTAGCCCATCCACTTCAGAACTAAAAGAAGGTTCTGTGGCACTCAATAAAGGTTGCGTCCTAGGAGCTAAGCTGTCAGAAGGTCCTTCAACTGCTGGTGTACTTGTGCATGGTAACATCAACACTAATGATGCAAACACATGCACACTAGCGTTACCCTCTATTAGTGCTGCTGGATTTGGTGAAGGATCACCTTGTAGTTTAGGACAACACGATAGTTTTGATAACTCTCAAAGTTTGACTTTGCACAATTCAGTTCAAGTGCCTGATCACATGAATTACAACTCACATGATAATCAACCAGAATTAGGAGATGGGGCTGCTCTACAGAACTGTATGCCATCACATGCATTGTCAGATTTCGGTGTTCAAGACCCCATTGCGACGGTGCCAACATCAGCTCAAGCAGAAGAATGCTCTGACAGTGAAAAAGATGTTCCAAACTACTATGATCTAGAAGCTTTGGTATAAATCTCTTGGCTTTAGCTACTAGAACTTTTTCACCGTGGCGCTTCTGCTTACCCCTTTTCGGAATTCACTGCAGATACTTGATCAGGATCTAATCCCATGGGATCAGGACTCTGATTTGATGCATCCTGAAGGTAAATATCATCCATCTGTTACATCTATGTAAACGTGGTTTAAGATATGCTATATATGCAAGTATTTTATAGAGATGCATTGTTTAAGCTTAGCATGAGTAATATTGTGATGACAGAGTTGTCCAAAGGAAGTGTTGTGCTGAACTATTAGTCCCCTTATTACGGTAAATGCTTATATTTGAGTCACTAAAGATAAGACTGACAATGATAAGGGTATGGGGCAGTGGTTGGCTGAGAGACTTAATGAGTATAGATTCAGATAGTGGAATAAGAAAAACTGTTCTGATAATAATAGTGTAAGAGTGTGTGTTGGTGTGTGGACAAACTATCCTACCTGGATGTGTCCCTTTTCCTCTTAGTGTGTGTTGGTGTGTGGACAAACTATCCTGCCTGGATGTGTCCACTATCTGAACCATGTATTGTGCTGAAATATTGGTCCCACTATTTCAATAGTACTTTACTGTCAATGCTTATATTTGAGTCACTAAAGATGAAACTGACAATGATAAGGGTATGGGGCAGTGGTTGGCTGAGAGGCTTAATGAGTATAGATTCAGATAGTGGAATAAGAAAAACTGTTCTGATAATAACAGTGTAAGAGTGTGTGTTGGTGTGTGGACAAACTATCCTACCTGGATGTGTCCCTTTTCCTCTTAGTGGCAATTTTAATGCAAACCACATACAGGTCGTAAACATAAAAACCGACCAAACTTAAGTCCATGTGCCCCAATAAATTGACTGAATTTAACTTGCCATAATTTGTCAACTTTCTGAATACTTAAGACATTGTCCTATTTTTTAAGCCACAGTTAGACATTTGCCTATTATATGCAAGGAAAAAAACGTCTACTTGTTTTTTATCTATGTGTTTGCATGATCAGTTTCCAGATTTCAGCATCCAGAAAGCAGGAAATCATTGATAAGGTTGGAGCAGGGTGCTCGGTCTTATATGAACCGAGCCATCATGTCTCGAGGTGCCTTTGCACTTATCTATGGACTGCACTTGAAATACTACATAAAGGATCTTGAGGTAAATTCAAGCAATGTTTTTCAGCTAACACGATTTATCGAATATAGTGAGACACAGCTCAAGAGTATGCATGATTTTTCCCCCTGTATCTTGTGCTGGACATTTTCAGTATTTAAATCTTGTATTCTATTAACATTCACAGATACATACAATTTTGGTCAAGAGAACTTGAGATATATTTGGTACTTTCTGAATAACAAGGATTTCCCATAACAGCCAAAACCGACTGTTTACCAGTTTAAAACACTAGTATTAAATATAGCCACAAAAATCAATTTTCATCATACTCACAAGACATCCTTAATTAATGATGGACCCCCATAAAAATATGAAGGTAACACGGGAAAAAGAATGATATGATTAATGTTACAAAAAGAAAATATTTCTCAACAAAAAAAATGTGTCAATCAAACTTGAAGGGAAAAAAATCCAGAATATTTGATAAATTCAAACCCAGATTTGCTCCTCATTGGGAGATGGAAGACTCATCCATCTTGTTTGTGTCTTATAGTTGAAGGCTGATTGAATTCTTCTAATCCAATCTTGCAAGTTAATTTTTCTAACCCAATCTTGTAAGTAGAAAAACACAAGCCAGGTTGCTTTTTGTGTGGCTTTCATTTATTTTTGATACAGTGATTTTCTACTTGTATGAAGTACACAATACTTTCATATTTGTGTAATATCTTGGTACCATTTTTCTGAAATTTATGTGCCTTTTTTTCGTTGCTCATGTAGGTGACTCTTGGAAGAGAGACAGAAGACGTAAAAGTTGACATTGATTTGGGAAAAGAAGGGAGGGCTAATAAAATATCTCGCCGACAGGTACTTGCTTGATTCTTTGCTTATGTAGATGATTCTTGGAAGAGAGACAGAAGGCATAAACATATTTTTAGTAACTCTGGTGGGTCTTACTTTGATTGGCAGTCACAGTAGATATATGCTATCTTGACAGGAGTAGAAAGCTTTGTATATCATGCGTTGTGTTGCTGCTGTAACACTTTGGTCCATCCCCTGAGCCCGGAATACTACCACCACTCTAAAACTATACCATTTACCCACATTAAGCAGAAAAGCATAAACCGCACCATATGAAGCAGTTCTAATAAGACAATCGTACCGCTAACTGTCAAAGTCCGACATTAAAGTTTGATCATGGTATCTAGAGGTGATATGTGAATTACTGTTGCACATAGGAATATATGTGTGCTACTTCCACTCATGCATATCGCCATCACCATGCACCTTAAAAAACAACAAGGCAAGGGTTAGTCCAAAGACTCAGCAAGCACATAATAAAATAGTGGCGACAACATAGTTATTCAGCTAACCCCATATCTGGGAGCTGTAAGACACAATCTCTGTAACCACCAGTAAAACACATATCTGTAAGCTGTAATCATAATCTTTGCACCTGTATCACGGTTCTTTGTTTCTTTCGTGCAGTGCAATGCACAAGGATGCAATGCAATGCAGTGCATATGTAACTGTAACTTATACCGATATAGTGGAGGGTACATCTGTCGATGCCACCCTCTACCTCCATCCTATGGAGGTGCCTTGCCGAAGGGAGCTTCTCGTAGAAGCTATAGTTCACCCTTTCGGAAGGACTTTTTTAATGCACATGTTTCTCGCCTACCTTTGTAGGACTTTCATGACGTTCACGGTGCAATGCAAATGCAAAAGTCTCATTAAGCATCAATATTCATGAATAACATCTCATGAATACTGTAAATCATAAATCTTTATAGTTGTATCACTTTCTTTGTCACTTTCATGCAATGCAATATGTTACAATCATGAACAACCAACTTTGCTCAAATTCCACTCCTGTAGAATGCTAACCGAAGTAGGTCTCTTGTATGGGGTGCGCCGTATGACACAACACTCTTTCAACGTTATTATTCAATCATAAGCATCTCTCGTCACCATATAAACAACAGGCAAACAGGGATATCATTTCATAAAAATACCGTAAGGCATGGCACGAAAAAGCAAGTACCAGATATTTATCACAATCCACTATTCTATCATGCACTTGCCTATTTAATTGGTGGACGATGCATGGATGACACCAAACCTGAATCTCCACCTGAACAAGCATCAACCCACCTCAATACAACGTAATCATACATGTACGCATACGAACAACGTCGTTTCTACACGCAAACCGGCACATACAATACTATTGAATCAGATGCTGTCTCGGTGGTTAGAAAACTATAGTGTTCAATGTCAAAACATAACAACTATCTCGGGATCTGAAATTTGCATAACTCTACCCACATACTCGTTTACCATCATTTAAATAGTATACCATCCAAAATTCCGAATTCAGCCCAAAGGCCGAGCTATGCCATACCGGGCAACATCCGACCCTAACGCCGACTTGCAAATCCGAAATGCTAAAAGTGGCGTTCTGGCCTTATATAGAGCTTTAGCAAATACCTCAGTCGATTAGTCCATACTAATTAACCTATCACGCATGTACTGACACAACACCACTGCATTGCACATGAGTCCCAATGACTAGCCGTGTTCTAACCATTGTATGCGTCTGTATCGGTATTCAACAATTCAACCTCTATATGTCTCAATAATCAACATTTTAGCTTCTACACGAATCAATAAATAAGCAAGGGAAAGAGGTTTCGAGGCGTTACCCTAACTCCAAATAACTGAATCGGGGCTTCTTCCTTGTCGTGGCCGGATCTGGCGGATCAGGAGCCGGATCAGGCAGATCAGGAGTTGGATCGGGCTCCCCCTTTTCCTTTTTCCTCTCTTTTTTTCTTTTCCTCCCCCCTCTTCTCTTCTTTTCCTCACTGGATCAACCGGCTTCCCCTTCTCTCTTTTCTTCCTTTTCCCTCACGGCCGGTTCCCTCCTCTTCTTCTTTCTTCTCTTCCTCCCCTTCCTCTCCTCTTCTTCTCAGCCATCCGGTTCCTCCCTGCCCTCTCCTCAGCTTGCCGGCCCCTCTCCTCACAGCCAGCTCCCGGCTCTCCCCTTGCTTCCTTGCGCGGTGAGCGGCCGGGCGAAGCAGGGGAGCAGCGGCGAGTTGTGGGGCGGAGGAAGGCGAGGCGCGGCCGCGGGGTGAGCGGCCGGGGAGTAGCGGTGCTGGGCGACAATGGTGCGCGCAGCAGCAGGGCAAAGCGGCGCTCGGCAAAGGCACGGCCGGGCGAAGTCGACGGGGAGAAGGGAGGCAGTGCAGGGCGGGGCAAGGGGTGACGGCGGGGCACGGGGCGGTAGCGTCGCCGGCAGCAGGGGGATGTTAAGGTGCAGACGGAGGAGCGGCGACGCCGGCAGCTGGTCGACGGTGGCATGCGCGCGGGGGAAGAAGGTAGCAGCCGAGTGAGCATGGGGGAGGGAAGCAAATCGGCTTTTGCTTCCTCCCCCACTGGCTCTCTCTCTCTTATAGGCCACCGTGTGGGCCGGGCTGGGCCAAATCCAGCCAGGTGTTACAGCTGCTTCCCAAACACATTTTAGCATGCAGGCCATAAGGTTTGCTTGAATTGGAGGAGTAGTGAACATTATCTAGTTGGCGATATTTGGGGCTGAAAAGGCTGGTGATGGATGAATTATGTTCATCTAGGTCCTTTTTGTTAAGGGAGACTTGCAGATTTATCTTAAGTTGGCAAATGGCCAGTCGTAACGCTTTGTTTTGTTGAGTGGTTACAAATAGTTTAAAACACATCTCCAGCTGTTTATGTTGACCACAGGTTTGTTCTAGAATTGCTGACATCGTGGCATTCTATGCCTATATTGTAACTTGAGTACTTCTGGTCATGCCGTTTAGTTAAACAAACCATTGTATTAAGTAATTAATAGCGGTCCTCTCTGTTACATTCTGACCCCCAGTGGTTGCATTTGCATCCTACTAACTAATCGTATATTGTTCTCCTTTAAGTTGTGAGTTTAGGTATCAGGCTTGTGCACTGCCCTAAAAATCTGATACAATTTATCATGTTTTGCTAAGTCAGCTCCTTTTCTCTTTTGATGTGACTCTTTGTATGTATATAAATCCATGTTGTGTTCTGACAATCAGGCGGTCATCAAGATGGATGAAGCTGGGTCGTTCCATATCAAGAACATTGGAAAATGCTCTATATTTGTTAATAGCAAGGAAGTACCATTTTGCAAACGCATCACCTTAAGTTCTGATTCATTAATTGAGGTACTGATATATCCTATTTCAATTTTCTTCACTAACTGATAACTGATTGAAACCTATATGAAGACCAGAGCAAAGTGCCTAACACTGAGAAATCAGAATATAAAGGAGTGCTTGGCATTACCGCATCCATTTTAAATATATGATGGAATCAGATAAAATTAAGAAAATGTTATGGTAAAAGCCTAGAAACATTGTGCATGTATGGCTTTCTTTTCCGTTTCAAATGGGAAATCAGACTTGTGTTACTTATTTAGACCAATTGTTTACTTCTGTATTGCAAGAAGAATGCTAATCAAGTGTTAACACATGGGTTTGGGAAGCATGTAAAACACAAGGGTGGGTACATAGTGTGCCTGGGTAGCACTTCTAGTTGATGTAAAGAATTGTTTTATTTTTATACATATTTTCTTTTGCTGCTATTCTTATTTGATGGTTATGCATTCATGTGATTGGCTGACTGTGATATGGCCTGCAGTGCCTTGCACTGACTACTCGCCCTTTTTGGATATGCTGATTGCTAATGTTAATAGCGCTGCCACTATCCATCTGGCTACTAAAATATTTGTGGCAAATTGATGCAACAAAAAAGATATATCACTCACTGTTCCATGAATATTCGAAAGCTATTACTATTGAATACTATACATTTGATGGTTTCACTTTTTGATGATTGATGTAGTGTAACTGGTCTCCCTTCTCCCCTTTGCCATTCTGTATTTATGTTATTTTGTCCTAGCGTGTAGCACTTCAAATAATTAGCAGAAATATAATGATGATTCATAAGTCAGATACCCAACAATTAGTTTTCGATAAGGTACCTGCAGTGGTGTTTCACTTTGGCATGTTTGAAAAGTGAAAACACAATGTCACAATCCATCTTGCCCATGTTATTTCACTGAATGTCACTAGTTTCTCAAGTATATATTCTCATGCTGGTCTCACTTAGCTGTGAATCTTTCTTGCAGATAAAGGATATGAGGTTCATTTTTCATGTAAATCAGGATGCTGTGAGGCAATACATAGCTCGTACCCCGAAGTCCCGGAAGCCAGAACGCTAGATCCGATTGGGTTTTGAGTCAGCACCCTACGAGAGAGAAGCTTGTCCACAATGTTGCTAGTTAGTTAGTGTAAATGAACAGCGCTCGTCGAGGATGTTCCTTCTGCCGCTGTACTGTCCTTTTCGAGTAGTATGTTGTCAGAATGTGATGATCCGAGTTAAATCTCACTTGGGTACTCCTCCTACCTGTGACTGTACATGGATGTAATGTCAAGTTGTTTATGTTCCATTTAATTAGCGTAAATCCTTCATTGCCGGTACCATGGGCTGCAGTCTGTTCTTTCAAAGTTTATCTCGAGTCTTCATTCTTTCATTTGATGTAAATTATGGTGGCTGCCAACCAATGTATCAAGTGCTGCCTAACAAAAAGGAAGGGAAGATTCTAGGGTACAGCAGGAGAATGCACCTCCGCGAGAAACCATTGGGCTCACCCAACTTTTTGTCCTCTTGCCTTGAAGCACAGACGCTGAACCAGTTCAAGACAATGGTTTTACACATCGGCAGATGTTTGGAAAAGAATGTGTATCTGTAGGATGTACCTAAAAAGAAGGGCCTTTGTTTCTCCAGAAGAGCTCTTCTACTACAGCATATCCGCATATGCGTTTTGGTTAGAAGGTGAGAGCGAAGGCAACCTCAAAGAACCGCCGCACTCACGCTACATGATGCTGCAACTGAAAATGTCTTTGCCAGGCTGCCAAGCACGGAGCTCTTGTAACTTTTGAGCGTGTTGTGTAGGTATGCGTTAATTTTTCTTAAGAGACTGAGTACACGCGATTAGTATTTGTTCTGCTGGCAACACGCACCCTAACTCATGCGTCAAAACACAAGTCCCTAGCTCGCATAACCTTGGATAGCATGCACTTAGTTGATTACACGATTATAATTTAACACTTTAATTAATACTAACGCATTACTCTTGAGCCTTTGATAATGTAATTGGACATTTGGACGATCGAAATACTACGTGGTCATCTGAGACAGAGGGAGAGTAGAGAAACCTTTCTCCCGAAGTCAAAACCCAGAGAACTCGTAGATCTAGCTCTAAACGACAGAGTTTTAGTCTTCTTTTTTTTTGTTTTTTGCTTTTTTGGCCTTTTCTTTTCTCTCCTTATTTCTTTACATTATCTGTGCAGATGTTTTTATATTTAATTATACGAAATAAATTAATAATAATTACAGTATAAAAGTAAGCTATAAGCTCTGGCTTATAAGGCACTTAGCGCCCTATAATAGGATACGAGCCAGAGATTAGACTTCCCCTGCTTCACTTCAACCCCACCGCGCGCAAGCGAAACAGAGCAAGATGGGTTCCTTCCTCTCGTCGTTGTTCTCACCCCCCGCCGCCGACGAGGGCGACTCGGCCGTGGTCGCCGTCCACTCCAAGGCCAGCTGGGACGAGCAGTGGGAAGCCCACAGGAGCGCCTCCAAATTGGTGCCTACCTCACCTCTCCTCTTGTTCCTCTTTCTCTCTAGTTTTGTGCTCTGGATCTGAACAAGTAAAAGTGCGCTGGTTTCTTGCTTTGCTCAAGATGGTGATCGACTTCTCGGCGTCGTGGTGCGGGCCGTGCCGCTTCATCGAGCCGGCCTTCAAGGAGATGGCCTCCCGCTTCGCCGACGCCGTCTTCGTCAAGATCGACGTCGACGAGCTCTCGGTACGGCTCTTGCCACCTCATGTTTCCTACCTACTTGCTTGTTTGCTGTGTTTGTTTGGTCGTTCGCGTCATCGGAGGCAAATCAACAGCCTACAGCCCTTACCAGTTCGCCCAAATTTAGTCAATAACACCAATTTAGTGCGTATAATGGGGCTTGGGCTCTCGTGAATTTGAAGGGCAAAGGCCCTGGTTTAGTCCGATCTTGAAGTAGTAGTTAGCTTACGCCTTAGTTGAACGAATTCGATGCAAGTTGCCCCCAATCACCCAAATGTTCTACTATCGATTGCCGTTCCACTACATCTGTTGGAGGAATCGTCAATCGTGGTCAATTCCACTAGATTGGGATGCATCCTTTTATTAAGTGAGATGTTTGATTGTGTATGAGCTTGATTGTATTAAGGAAGTTAGCTGCATGGGCACTGGAATCAGATGTCGAGTTCACAGTGATGGCACTTGCATTGTCCTAGGACACCTTACATGTTTTGAAACCGATAGAGGTTAAAGGCGTCTATAACATTCTGATTTTGGAATGAATTTACCTTAGGTTTCTGTGATTTGCTTATTTCACTTTTTGCCAATTTAAGAATTCATCCCAGAAGGGTCAAATCAAGAAGTGAAGGCTCATAGAGGCTTCCTCTTGTTATGTTTAAAACACACATTGCACATATTTTTCTGCTCTAGTGAAGCTGGAAGGGAAGCTTGAGGCTATTTTGAGATGATTATACAACTAGCATACTTATTCATGATAGATTGGTACTTGTTTAGGACATGAAAATGAATTCTGTCGAGTTCAGCCTCAACTCATACAAAGGTTTCACTATATTTGTAGCCAACAAAACTTGTGCTTGATTCCACTCTACTGGTAGTATGGATTATTGTGTAAGTTTTGATACTTTGCCACTTTGGGTGGTAAAAGAACAGTGCTTGGAATGAAGGTTCCGTGGGACCATGGCCCTGTCCATGTAGGGAGATACCATGATATAGTGAACTATTCTACTCTTTATATTTCTATGTTGGCATGAAAAGTTTGGTCATAAAATGTACAGAATAAAAGAGTATTTTAGGCAATTTTGTACATCAAAGATTAATTTATGAAACAACATGAGTCACAAATGTAACTCATAGCTCCACACCCAAGAGTGAAGGATGAAGATTGATTGATATAGAAAAAAAACAAATCTAAAAATTCATTTCAAGCATGGCACGGCTGTTTATGCATTGCGGTGTGGAATGTTTCTTAATGGTGATCTTTTGGAATTTTGCAGGAGGTGGCAAGGACATGGCGTGTAGAGGCCATGCCTACCTTTGTTCTAGTCAAGGGCGGACAGGAGGTGAGTCGCGTGGTTGGGGCTAAGAAGGATGAACTCGAGAGGAAGATCCACATGTTCATCTCATCCTCCTCATCCTAAATACCTGTATTCCCATTGTAGTACCCGGTTCTGGTTTCTCTCAGGAGTAGTGGGCTCCTATGGTTTGCCCATGTTGGAATTCCAATTCTCTCTTTAAAATGCTGCGAAATTCATGTGAAGTGGGAATAAACATGTTTGGTCTAATAAAGCTTCTGAAACTTGGAATAGAAATGTAATTGTCTGTTGTTTTTACTCGATATCTATGAGCCATCTGCATTGATACAGGGGTTCCACAATAGAACCGATACCTGGAGTAGTTGACTGATGGTGTTGTGCTTGCAAACCCCTCATTGTTAAATAGAAACAGAAGTTGCGCCATTCGAGAACAGGAACTTCTTCTTGCTGCTATACTAAGGGTGTGTTTTCTAGGTTTATGGTTTGGTTTTCTATATTAATTAGTTTTTAAATGGAATGTTTTTTGAAAACGGAGTCTCTAAGTCGATTGTAGTAGACATTGGTCCGATTTCATCTATATTAGCTAAAATTGCACGCATGTATCTCTCTCTATACTCTTTCTCGCGAACAACTAGAATTCAAAATTTTAAACCAAAATTCATAAGACACAGTTTAAAAGAACCAGTCTTAGATGATTGTATGACACTTGGGAAGGACCTAGTAGTTAGTACGGCTTGCTTGGCCAACAAAATGCTGCCGATCGTTGCAGTGTCAGGTGTCGATGAGCGCAGGGTTAGATCTCAAATCTAAACTAATAAACCACCAGTTAAAATTATCCTATATCCACCCAACAATTACCTGCTCCACAGTCATGACATTAACTACGTCCACACCACAATATGCACCCAGAAATACACCATTCTAAAAACATCTGCACCAGATTAACTCTCCTCCATTCTCTCTCCTTACTCAACCATATCCGACGGTCATCCTTCAATGGATCTGCAGTACCCCTTCGCCCTCCCTCTCCAACTCCCACAATCCCCTGCCCTGCTCCCGCTCCTCCTCCCCGTCGCCGCTCTCTCCCTCTCCCGCTTCCCTCCCTTCCCCCTCCTCGCAGCCGCCTTCGCCGCAGGGTTCGCCTCCTCCCCCGCGCCTCCCCCTCCTCCTCCGCTCCCTCCGCCTCCCCCTCCTCCTCCGCTCCCTCCGCCTCCCCAGCGCCTCCCCCTCCTCCCCCGCGCCTCCTCCGTTCCCTCCGCCTCCCCCACGCCTCCCCTCCCTCCGCCTCCCCCATCCTCCACCGCGCCTCCCCCATCCTCCACCGCGCCACCCCCCATCCTCCCCCGCGCCTCCGCTCCCTCGCCTTCCCCGCGTCTCCGCTCCCACCGCTCCCCGCACCTCCGCTCCCCCCATCCTCCCCGATCTCCGCTCCCCCGCGTCTCCTCTCCCTCCCCTATTCCCCCCACGAGTGGTAGATGGCGACCTGAGAACACCACTAGCCCCCCACCACCATGTGGCGCCGCCTCCAAACCCTAACTCCCGCCCTCCGCCGCGCCGCCGCTGCTGGCGGCGCGGCTCCCTCCTCCATCACCACGGCCCGCGCCGTCTCGCTCTCCACGGCCGCCAGCGCCTTCCGCCGCACCAGCCTGCTCCTCTCTGGTAAGCTCCGCCCCCTCATCAGATCTCGTGTGTCTGTCGGTTTCGGGCGCTGATCGGTTGGTGGATTGGCGGAGCTCCAGGTGAGATGGACTTGGCCTTGGGGTTTGGAGCTTTGTGTTGAACTGCGCGTTTGGTTTGGTTTGGTACCGGGAATGGGTTGTGATTTCTCGATCTGGTTGTGGTTTTGCAGGGGAAGAAGCGGTTCGACATGGATCCTCCCGTCGGGCCCTTTGGTACCAAGGTGAGGTTGTGGTCGTAGTCGTAGGCTCTCTTGTTGTTTTCATTGTTCTGAATCTGAGATCGGGATCATGCATGCCGGCCATATCCATTAGGTTTGTTGGAGTACTTTGGTGCCCCAATCATTTGTATTTAATGAAATTAGTGGGATGTATAGTTCTGAAGTGATGATGCTTTGGTAAATTACTTGTGATTGACTTGCATTGTGCTGAAAACAGTTGACATTGGTGTGAGCAATAAAAAAATGCAGTTGCCTCGTCGGTAGTCATGTTCTGTCGTCCGATTGTATGATGTTCTGATGCATTTTGGAGATTGTCTATACGCGCTATTTATCAATGTGTCTTTATTGTAGAAACTTGTCCTAGCATAGTATCAATGGTTGTTCCACGTTATTGCATCAGCCGTCAAATGATTGCTAATACTGTTGGTGCAAATCAGTCATTTTTGCCTTGTTAAACTGTGATACGATGGCTAAGGCCGCAAACCTTCTTCACAGGGAATTGCTTTCCAGTTCTTGTTATTTTAAACTTCTATGCATTAAACACCGACTCGCTATCTTTTACACATTGTATCCTGCCTACTATCATATTCTATAAACTAATAAACCACCAGTTAAAATTATCCTATATCCACCCAACAATTACCTGCTCCACAGTCATGACCTTAACTACGTCCACACCACAATATGCACCCAGAAATACACCATTCTAAAAACATCCGCACCAGATTAACTCTCCTCCATTCTCTCTCCTTACTCAACCATATCCGACGGTCATCCTTCAATGGATCTGGAGTACCCCTTCGCCCTCCCTCTCCAACTCCCACAATCCCCTGCCCTGCTCCCGCTCCTCCTCCCCGTCGCCGCTCTCTCCCTCTCCCGCTTCCCTCCCTTCCCCCTCCTCGCAGCCGCCTTCGCCGCAGGGTTTGCCTCCTCCCCCGCGCCTCCCCCTCCTCCTCCGCTCCCTCCGCCTCCCCCTCCTCCCCCGCGCCTCCTCCGCTCCCTCCGCCTCCCCCACGCCTCCCCTCCCTCCGCCTCCCCCCATCCTCCACCGCGCCTCCCCCATCCTCCACCGCGCCACCCCCCATCCTCCCCCGCGCCGCCGCTCCCAGCACCTCCGCTCCCCCCCATCCTCCCCGATCTCCGCTCCCCCGCGTCTCCTCTCCCTCCCCTATTCCCCCCACGAGTGTCAAATGGCGACCTGAGAACACCACTAGCCCCCCACCACCATGTGGCGCCGCCTCCAAACCCTAACCCCCGCCCTCCGCCGCGCCGCCGCTGCTGGCGGCGCGGCTCCCTCCTCCATCACCACGGCCCGCGCCGTCTCGCTCTCCACGGCCGCCAGCGCCTTCCGCCGCACCAGCCTGCTCCTCTCTGGTAAGCTCCGCCCCCTCATCAGATCTCGTGTGTCTGTCGGTTTCGGGCGCTGATCGGTTGGTGGATTGGCGGAGCTCCAGGTGAGATGGACTTGGCCTTGGGGTTTGGAGCTTTGTGTTGAACTGCGCGTTTGGTTTGGTTTGGTACCGGGAATGGGTTGTGATTTCTCGATCTGGTTGTGGTTTTGCAGGGGAAGAAGCGGTTCGACATGGATCCTCCCGTCGGGCCCTTTGGTACCAAGGTGAGGTTGTGGTCGTAGTCGTAGGCTCTCTTGTTGTTTTCATTGTTCTGAATCTGAGATCGGGATCATGCATGTCGGCCATATCCATTAGGTTTGTTGGAGTACTTTGGTGCCCCAATCATTTGTATTTAATGAAATTAGTGGGATGTATAGTTCTGAAGTGATGATGCTTTGGTAAATTACTTGTGATTGACTTGCATTGTGCTGAAAACAGTTGACATTGGTGTGAGCAATAAAAAAATGCAGTTGCCTCGTCGGTAGTCATGTTCTGTCGTCCGATCGTATGATGTTCTGATGCATTTTGGAGATTGTCTATACGCGCTATTTATCAATGTGTCTTTATTGTAGAAACTTGTCCTAGCATAGTATCAATGGTTGTTCCACGTTATTGCATCAGCCGTCAAATGATTGCTAATACTGTTGGTGCAAATCAGTCATTTTTGCCTTGTTAAACTGTGAAACGATGGCTACGGCTGCAAACCTTCTTCACAGGGAATTGCTTTCCAGTTCTTGTTATTTTAAACTTCTATGCATTAAACACCGACTCGCTATCTTTTACACATTGTATCCTGCCTACTATCATATTCTAAACTAATAAACCACCAGTTAAAATTATCCTATATCCACCCAACAATTACCTGCTCCACAGTCGGTAGTTGAAGACTTTATTGATCGGTAGTCGTAGGCTTTTGTGATAATTGCTGTAGGCTTCACGGTCGGTACTCATAGATTTTAAGTGCTTCAATTCTTGTGATCTTCGAGTACCTTGAGTACTCGTTCCTGATGGGCTAGTGGTCTGACCAGCCTGTGCATGACGATCAGACTGTTCTGTCTGAGCGGTCATTGCTACAGTACCTTGTTGGTACTCGGTAGGAAGTACTAGAGTACCTGGTTGGTACTCGGTGATGGGAGTCGATGGTCTACATTCAGTACTTGTTGGTCAGTGGTCGATGGTGCAGTGACTGGTGATGGTCGGTAGTTATAGACTAGGAGTGCTACGATACTTGTGATTCCTGAGTGTTTTGAGTAGTCGTAATTCCCGAGTACTTGTAATTTTCGAGTACTCGTTGGGCCAACGATATGACTGGCCTATGCATGGTGGTCATATCTGTCGTTCTAGGTGGTCTGAAGTTGATGTTTGGAAAGCATGGGATATTGTGGTCATGGTTGACCTGGTTGAAATTGATGGATGATTAAGAGTGTAATATGCGTATGTGGACTAATATCGGTCAAGTTAGAAAGAACTTGTGTCAGAAAAAGTTTCTTTGGTCTTTGCATGTGCAGGTGGGCATGGAGACGATCATAGTCGGTGACGAGGAGGACTGAGACTAGGATGGGAAAATCTAAGGTCCAGGTGGTCGAGGATGTCACGAGGTGGTTGAGCTCACGTTGGAGCACATGGACATCAAATGTGGATGATGTGTGAAGAAGCTACAGGAGGTGCGGTCCTAGAGGCTTCAACACGTGAGGATGATGCGTGGAGAAGCTATAGGAGGTGCGGTCCTGGAGGCTTTGTCACATGATGAGATTAGAGAAGATATGGAAGGAGTCTATAACTGAGAATGTTAGAGATTGTGTAAACCCCGTGTTTGGAAGGGTTTCATGTCCCTTGCTTTTTGGAAGAGATAGAATTTGGTGTCCATGGTTGATAAGGACATGGTTTAGGGCTCTAACATATAAAAGGATGAGAGGTTAGGAGATAACCTACCACTTTCATAGGGGTTTGGAGAGAAAAATTTTGTGCTAGGGTTTGAGAGATGCCATGAGGGCACTTTGTAGCTACAGAATATGTTTTAGAAATAAAAGATCAGATCTATTCCGAAGAAGTTAGTCGGCATCAACAGTGTGTTTTCTTAGCATCATCTTTTGACTCGTTGTCGTTACAAGTATTGCATGGCGAGATTGCCTTTCTCCATTGACTTGATCTCTCGTCAAGTTGTCCACTCGATCGCTGTCAAAGGCACAGGTGATCGAGAGGCTCCCTGTGTCGAAGGCTATGACTACATACGAAGGGGATAAGCGAGCGGTCGAGCAAGCGGTTGAAACCTTCATTGAGCACGTGCAAAAGGGGTCGAGTGAGCAGTCGAGCATCTTGCAGTTGAAATATACATATTGTGTTTATATTATTTTTCTTCTGGTTTGAGTTTTAGTTTTAGGTTCCAAAAAGTGGTGACAATCATTCACCCACCCTGCTCTGATTGATGTACTCGATCCTACACAAAACCGCTAAGGCCCTCTCTATGCAAGAGTACATATCTACAAACTCTGTTGTAGGCACCATGGTTATCGAGACAAGATAAGCTCTCCTACCAATAGGGTGCACCACTATAGCCTTCTACCCCAAATATTCCAACCTCCCACCTACATCCTACATCCTAACTCCTCACCCCACCCCTACAACCCCTCCTATGGCTCACCGGCCGGAGTCCCACACCTCTCCCATGGGACTTCCTCCTCCTCATCTCTCTCTGTCCAAGCATCACTACAATGAGCTCCTACCAAGCCATTGTATGAGTGTTCAATTCATACTCGAGGGAGGCCTTCTGCCATAGTCGGAGCTCAGCGGATGTCTCCTCTTTTTGAGGAGTGGCCGAAACTTATTGGATTTGTAGCTAGTCTGGTGGGAGCACACTGAATTTAAAGGAGAGGCAATGGCGTCAGGATCTACAACCACTAGATGCAGATAACCTTCCTATTATGGTTTTAACTGGTCTCCTTCTCCTTGTCATCTGAGCCCATCTCCACTGTTGCAACAGTTAAGTCAAGTTGTTGCATGAGTTTTTTTTTTCTAAATGTTGCATACCTTCCCCAAAATATTGCATCAGCTTCCTTTTTTTCATTTGTTGCAACAATAATATATACTTGTTGGAGTATTTTTCTTATAATGTCGCATCAATAGTTCTTATTTATTGCATTTTTTAGATATACTTTTGTGTTTGTTGTAATGAAGAGTCTTTTTGTTGCAAGCTCAGTAATAAATTGTTGCGTCTCGTGGTTTTTGTTGCATAGATCATAGTGCTGAGATCTATATATTTGGGTGAGATTCAATGGATAGAAGGGGCGTACAATGAAGTGTTCCCATTGAACGTACGGGCGCAAATCCTTTCACTTTTTCTAATATTATCTTAACTTTCTCTTAGTTCCTTAAATTCACACCATATAACATGTTAATAATATAACTGTTACCTGGCCTAGGATTATCTATATATAGGGGAGATTTTCACCCACCTGGTAACGTACGGGGGGGGCGTACACTCTCGTTACTCAGGATATTACACCTTGTCTGTGGTTGTACAGTCGAAGACAGCGTTGTGCCTGACTATTCTCATATAACCGGGTATGTGGGGAGTAGTCGCCAGCGCTATTACCATAACTTGCTAAATAACAATTTTCTTTAATTACATTATTTCTGCGATCTTCATCTCTGATCTATATCAGTGTTGCCGGTAACCCAGTTTCATTGCATTTATCCTGTGTCAATTGCTTGCTTGCTTACTTGCTCTTTTCTTATCGTGTTGCAACCGTTGTTGGGTACTTGCTGAGATTTTCAAATCTCACGCTTGCTCTTTTCATTCTCAGGTAAAAGGCCAGTAAAATGATAGCATCATGTATGGGTGAGAGCACTCAAGTTTTCAACACCGTGGCTTGCTACTATTTGTTGTTTTATTTGTTCTTTATTTGGTTAGAAGTGGACCGGTCCTATGTTTCAAACATGTATTTCAGCCTCTGTTGATTCTTTAGTAAATTACCTTTAAAGTTTATTTACTCATGATTTCTATTATTGCTTTTATTATTCATTCTTCACTTTGCCAATAACGTTCTATAGTAGTATCTTACATCGATATATGGGGTGCTACAATACCAAATGGCATCCTCCTCCCCAGGGAATGTCGATGGAGCTTGCGATATGGATAACTTAAATGGTGCTTCGGGTGCAATTGTGCGTGATGAAGCCGGTGTGTTTAAGGTGGTGGCGGCCAGATGGTACCCCTCGGTGGCTGCTGCTGGCGGAAGCTCTTGCTTGTAGAGATGGTATCAACCTCATTTCTGACTGGCCCAATACTCGACTTACAGTTGAAACGGATTCTCAGAACATGGTGGCGTTGTGGAGCTCATTTGGAGAGCACCGTGCGGCCATTATTCCTATCTTGGCCGAAATCCAAGAGCTAAGCAGGAGTTCTGTTTCTTTTAGTATTGTTCATGGTTAAACGGGATGCAAACTTGGCGGCTCATCTTTGGGTGTGTAGTTAAACCAGGCACCGGACTTACTGTACTGCTTCCAGCACGACTGTACACTTGTTGAGTAATATAATACAAGCTCTTGGTCTCCAAAAAAATGTATTATTTTCAAATAACCATTTCTGCCATGTATGCCCTCACATTGTTTGCATGAATTCTTTATACTTGGAATATATATATATATATATATATATATATATATATATATATATATATATATATATATATATATATATATATATATATATATATATATATATATATATATATATATATATATATATATATATATATATATATATATATATATATATATATGCCTCTTTTCTACTCCCGGGTGTAATTACACCCTATGTCGTATCTCACAACGTAGGGAGTATCTCGCGTAACGAGGGGTATGTACATGTAGTATACGAGTATTTAAGATCATATATGTGGTATGAACAATTTTTCAGAGGTGGTATGTACATTTTTTTTCAATATACTCCTTTTTATGTACGTATATAAAGGTATTTACAAAATATGCTAAAAACTATGGACTCCTTTGCAATTTTTTTATGTGATTCACATTAGAATATCTTATAATTAGTATACGAGTATACCTAAAGTGATAAAGGAGTATTTCAAGTTTGTTTAGGTGGTATATTAGAGGTGGGTGTAATTACACCCGGGAGCAAAAAGTATTTTTCCTATATATATATATATATATATATATATATATATATATATATATATATATATATATATATATATATATATATATATATATATATATATATATATATATATATATATATATATATATATATATATATATATATATATATATATGCCCTTGCATGCGGTCCAGGTCTTATTGACGATCGTAGTGGGCCAACCGTTGAGTGCAACTACGTGCAAGCGCCGGGGGTGGCAGAGAAGGCACTCTGCCGGACGGTGAGAAAGCGGTGGCGCGGTGGTCGCTGTCTGCACTGCATGGACATGGAGTGGAGACGACGAGAGGTCACGGGAGGAGCGTGGAGAGGTTAGGAGGGAAGCGGCCGGACATAGTGGCACAAGACAAGCGCGTGGCGTGGCATTGGTGAGCGAGTGGAGCTGCAGGGAGCAGCGTGCGAGCGGCTAATTTGGGGCCAGGCCGCCAACCCGTGTCGTTTCGCTCGCTTCCCGCGCGGCGCGGTGCCCATGCCGTCGACGTGCGCCGTTCACGCAGCGATCGCTCGCGTGGCGCGTCATCGCGTCAGGTCCCCGCCCAGCCGCTTAAAACCCCACATTTTCGGTACAGGGTGACAGTCACAGGAAGCAAACGTAAAGACATCAGACAGCAGCAGCGGCGAGCTATTTTATTGATGGATCGTCCGGGAGCCAGTCCGCAGTATCATCGTCTATGATATACTCAAGAGGGAGTTGATCTCCCGTTGAGCTCACTCCAACAGCTACAAGCCGCAGCACTAGTACTAGTACCATGCAAACCCTATCGGTCTCCTAATACAGCGATTACAGGTTGCAAGTTATGTACACACTGGCTGGGTGCCTGACGCTGGAAGAGACGATTTGGAGCAGAGGTTGCGATAAAGATTGCGCACACCAAACTCGAAACAGCACTGTGCATCCACACCGAGATGAGGAAATTTTGTCGTCGGAGTCACCTCCGTCGTCGCTTCGACTCCACCTGCTGAATGTATATCAGTGCAAATGGATCAGTTATCATTCACAGAATGAGCAACACAGCATATCGAGAGTTGATTTAGGACTTGCAAGCACGCACGCAAAAACTAATTTTTCTATTTGCTGTCAACTTGTCAAGTTTAAACATCTTAAAGTGTTTACCAGTCCTCG
This sequence comes from Dendrocalamus latiflorus, assembly GCA_017311315.1. NCBI lineage: Eukaryota > Viridiplantae > Streptophyta > Magnoliopsida > Poales > Poaceae > Dendrocalamus > Dendrocalamus latiflorus. Next base: position 32,764,376 of record CM029632.1, on the reverse strand, counting down.
TCTGCTACAACAATGTTCAGCCAACCATTGATGTAATTGTGGACTGTCGGCAAATGTAAGGTCATCTACGCCAACTTCTACTAAAATTAGATGATCGCATGAATCATTAGTATCGCTGGTGACTTAAAAACTTAAGAATCCACGCAACAAAAAATAATCAAAGTATCAAACTAGTGAGATCACAGAACAATTTACCTTTTCTTCTGATTGGCCAGTAGCTTCATGGGAATCTTCAATCTTCTTTCCATTTTCAGCACAACTTTCACAGAAGAAATGCTCAAGTTTCTTTGCTACTTTGATGCTCATTCCAATACAAGAAGGGTGAAACCTGCGGGAAATGTTTTAGATGAGTTGGTTTCCAATGAGCAAGAGAAAATTAATCAGAAAAGCTGAAAGTATTACAGCTGATACATGAAACTGTCCAATACTTGCCAAGAAAGAGTTTATAATGTTTTCAACTAATTATCTTATTGAACTTTAGAAACTGCATTAAGCCACCAGTCACTTTATGTCCTCCAAGAAAGAGTGAGGCCATTTTACTTACAGACATTAAATGTATGTCAAGAGGCTCATTATGCAGCCTTGTCCTAGAATATATATGGTGCGCTGTGTGTGCAACTGTAACAAGTCCATAGACTATTCACCTCTAATTATGCAGCCTTGAGTTCTTTGCAACAAGTCCATAGACTATTCACCTCTAATTATGCTTCTTATCTTTTGTGTGTGTGTTGGGGGTGTGGAGAGGGGGGGGGGGGGGGGGTTGCAAAGCACCCACCACTCACGAGGACAAGAACTCAAAAGTGCAACTCTCTCTGGTGAATACATGTCACATAATCGAATCGCTATCTATTGCAAGAAGTTTTTGTTCATACCACTTTTGTCTTTACAGTTTTATACACATGCATGAGGTAAAACAACTACACATGAATTAGATTATTATAATATGCAGCACCACAGCCCACAATCGATTATTATTGCTTATGAGGAGCAATATTATTTTTTTCTTTGTTGTTCTGTACCAATTACAGTCAATCAGTCATTGGTGTTGGAGTAAATTTTTTTAGCGTGTTAAAATCCTTCTTGATTTTCCGTACGGTTTGCTCATGTGAAATTTAGCTGCTTCGCTGTGAGAAACATGTTTTTATAAAGATAGTAAGACTACATCTAGAATCTACGGAATGCATCGGCTGAAAGCCTGAAACTCACCAGTCAGAGCATTCCTCGCATTGGATCATAAGGTCATCAGGATTGTATGGCATCTCACACTTGCAAAACCTGTTATATTGTTAATAGAAGAGACAGAAGAATCAGTTTTTTATTTCAAATCAAGAACTGAACATGGTATCACACTTGCAAAACCTGTTATATCTGTATAAGGTAGGTCTTTCAAAGGTTCTCATGATTCAGACTTACGCTAATGATTATGTGAGCCAATAAGACTAATAGGGTAACAGTCAACAGGGCAACATATTGCAAGCAGTCATGAATGGTGTAATCAATGTAACAAGGTGGTAGAGATGATCACTTATAAAGTCATAATAACGGGAGAACAAACTACAATTTGTCAACCGTGGAAGCATAAAGTGGGAAGATTTTAGGAAAAAATCATAGGTGAAGTTCCTAAAGAAAGTCATAAGAACCACGACTCATTCAACATGATCAAAACATATGAAAACTTTGCTCAAATACCCTCAGTGTCAAAAGAGATGTCTAACTATGCTAGCAAAATGATGTAATTATGAAGTATGAACATATCAGAAAAAATACAGGTTCATTTGGATTCTTACACAGCTATACGGTCAGGCACAAAACTGCCCGTAGCTGATTTGTACTCAAAGCGGCAAAAGTAGTCCTCGGCATTGACAGCATCAAGCTTGGTATAGTCCCGGAAGCTGTAAACATTACACTTGCCCTCTATGGTGTCAGTACTCTGCACATCATAGTGGTCAGAGAGGAATACCTCCTTTGCACCATGGAATGGTCGCCGCCCACCAATAGACTCTTCTGGCCGGTAGTACCACCGCACCCTCACCCTCACATTTGTGCCCCGAGATCCTGCTGCCTCAATTGCCTCAACCTTTGCCACATATGGTGGCTTTGATGAGTCAAATGCCTTCATTAGCACAGAGTCCCCAGCTGGAATGAAACATACGAAGAAGCACCACACCATGGACTCAAAATGTTAAGCTAATATTGGAAAATGTTCCTGACAAGACTAGGACAGCAGAGTTAATTGCGTCCAGGATTGGTATTGTGGAAGGTGATACTTCACGGTGAATTCTCGTTGGCAGTTTACTGAACTAAAGAAATTTTATGGTATCCAGTGGCAGAGGGAGAGGGAGACCAGGAGGAGCCCTGGCTGCCCCCATGCTGCCTTTTTTTACTACTCCTTGATCTTCGATGCCAGAAGATTAAATGCATGTTCATGGCCCCCCTCCAAGCATCTACATTATGTCTATAGTCTATATATTTGATGCATGTATGCTACTTCTATTATCTTTTATTTGTCTATAACTTGATTTTTCTCTGTGTAGTTGTAAATTGTTATGTCATTAACACTTAGAGCATGTATAATAGGCAAATATTTTGTTACATTTCCACTGTTTTCTGTCAAGTGTATAGTATAAAAAGATAGTTGCATTTGTCCGGCTCTCCCTGTGTCTATTTTCTGGCTCCGCCCTTGATTGTACCAATGAAAATGCAAATTTCTGCAGCATAACATTAGTCTTCAGATAACCCCCAACCAAAATGTTAACTTGGTTAGCATAAAGGCTTGGATTATAATCGAACATACACTTCTTCCGATATGAAGCTTATGCTAACACAACTAGATTAGCGATGTTAACTTATCTTAAGTTCTTAAATCCACGTGCATACTCGGTACTAGTAAGTGTTAGTTTGGTATCAAGAAAACGCTAAATTAACGTAGCTAAAGCCCAAATCAAGCTTATCCCAGTACTTTTGAATAAAATTGTCTGCCCAAAATGCAAAGCTGTAACTAAGTACGGGGTTGACTAGATTAGGACATCAACAAGTGGTAAACCTAAGCTCACTTAGGATTTACAGCATATGAAAACTTATGTTAACCAGCCATAAAAGGTTAAGAAACACCCGAAGAACCTGGGATTTCAGATGCATACCAAGTTAGCCTGCAAAGAAAGTACAAAACTAAGCGTGTTTCTGGGCCTGAGTACAACAAGGACTTGCCTCTCAAGACAATGTTAAAGGCCAGGTTTTTATGGTTTACACGAGACTGTAAATTCTACAGGTGAATATAGAGCCCACTGACCTAGACACCCAAAAAAATCCAGGGAAAAAATCAAGAGGGGGGCACGGGATGGCTCACGCTTGATGACCCTGTCCGATCCCTTGATGGTGTACGACTCCAGGATCCGCTTCGGCGGCCGCGATTTCGCCATCGGCGAGGTAGGAGACGGCGGATGGATTGGCAGGGGAGGAGGAGGAGCAGAGCAGGAGGTGATTTTTTTTTTCCCTTCTCCAGTTCGAAAACGTCAAGGGGCACCCTTTTTCTCTCTCTCACTTTCTTCCTCGTTTCGGTCTCCTTGGATGCGGACACGGCCGCACCACGACACGACGCGGCATCGACGGACGCCGCGGGGATCGCGGGATGGTTTGGCGCGGCCTCCGCCGTCGGATCGACGGGAGGGCCCCATCGCCGCCGTCGATCGGCTGCGGTGGGCGAGCGAGCATCTGGATGGTTCGGTAGGGGGGTTGTACGGACCTGGACAGTTGGACGGATGCCATTGCTGGGTGGAGAGCGCCGTCAGTGGATACCGAAATTTGGTGGGAATTTTACGAGGAGAATTGTCGTTTCAACAAAATCCACGGACGAAAAATCCATACTCTTGGATCACATGGAGACTCCATCAAGAATCAACAGTACAAGTCACACGACGAAAAATGCATACTCTTGGATCACATGGAGACCCCAAACTCAAAAGTTCTATTAACTCCGATTACAACTGTACAAGGCTCTTGATGCAGTAGGTGCCCACAAGGAACCAGCCGGTCATTGCGGCGGCGAAAGCAAGCAGGCCGGTCAGGAACGTCGTCCCCCCCAGGAGAGTACCGATGGTGAGCACCACGGCGAACGGCAAGAAAGTCTTCACCACGGACGCTGTGCTCACCCAGCGGCCCCGCAAGAACATCACGACAGCTAGGCTGACCACATTCCATTTGTCATGGCCTGAACAGGTTGTAGTTCCTGTTCTGGAACTCCTGCACACTTTTCTTCAGCGTGTCGTCCCATGTCGCCTCCCCTTCAGATTCAACAAGCTTATAGCACTGCATAATGCACATCACAAAAGATTAATGTTTGGTAAGTAATAGAATGATTCAACTTTTCAATGTTACATGCAGAGAATGTCCATCACTGTAAAGAAAGCATTAGGAAGAGTGTTGACGACAAAGTACAAACCTCATCACCATTTGTTAACTGATACAAAATTTGGGCCAGCAAAGTCCAAAATTACACCATCTTCTCTGCAAATCCCAATGTGACCGATAAAGGGTACCAACCATGAGATGAAGGGTATATGAGTCCATACTATACAACAAGGAAAGCGAGCTCTTCTTGGGTCGGTTTGACTGAGCTGGCTTCTATCAGTTTCCATCAGGTCACTATTAGTTTTAAGTTGTTGATCAACAGGTACGGGCAATTGCTGCAGAGGAATGTTGCAGAAAAATTAACAGTCAGAAGAACAAATGCACATGCATCATGCATGTGGACAGGAATACAGGCAAACACACAGAAATGCATAGCAGGAATTCACCAGTTAATAGTAGCCCATTATCAAAATACCTGCCATATATAATGCCTACACATACATATTTCAAAAAGTTCTCTTCCACAAGGAGAAGAAAGCAAGTGCAACAAACTAAATTCACTAGCAGAATGTAGGATCACAACTAGACTGACCAGGCAGATATTCTTCTTTTGAGGAATAGATCTACCTTCCTCTGCCTTTTGACGTCATTCCGTAAGATGTTGCCTCAAATGAACCATTAGAATAATAGCATCTTTGCACCAAACGGTTACTGAAAATATGTGTTGTCACATAAATAGAAGGGAATACAGAAGATGTTGAAATAATAATGCAAACAGCGACAACTCAGCACAACTGCAGTAAATCCTTTACACATATATACGGACTTGAGGAGAACTGGAAAGCAAAAGGTTACAGACTAAGCTGATTACTGTTATCAGCAGACTTGTGTTAGAATGCAACTAAATGACATAGGGGCAATCTACCGAAGGCCAAACCACTTTCCTTTCTCCCTAAGTGTATGCACAATGGGCAACAAAGGCTGTTCTTATTCTCCAAATAAGGGAGAGTTCATTCATAAGGTCCCCCTGCATTGTCATCTCAGAATGACTTTTACATCCTTGACTCATCGAAGCAAAGTTTATCACAGTAAAATGACTAGACATATTCTGTACTTCTCGTATTAGATTTCCAGCCACTTGTTTTTCTATCACTCAAGAAATGAAATTGGACCTAAAAAATCATGTCGTTTTGTACAAGAAGAATCCACCCGAGAGATCCCTCAGGTAAGCTTTTCTTCCACATATCTACTCTACTAAAATCTTTGGAATCAGGGAAGCCCAGAATTCAGTCTACTTAAAAAGCTGGCTCTCTCACCGGCTTTCCGTTCTTCTTACTACAATTAAAATCAACAGCAGGTAAAAAATCCCCATACATATACAGGTCCGTTAACTTAGACAACTCAACAATATTCCAATCTAATCATTTGAATTCCAATTTCTTTCAGGGACAATCCCACAGGAGAATGCCTTTTGGCTCAATCCCAGTCAAACAAAAAGACCTGAACCATTGGCTGTTTCACCGATCCAAAAGTACCCAGGAAATCCTAAGGGGTTCGAGAAAAACTGAACCAAGCTACGAAATTTAACACGGGGATCCTAGGGCTGAAGTACAGTTCACGCTGGAAAGCACACAAAGAAGAAGATACTAACGATTCAACTATCTTCTCTCAATTCTTCTTACCAAAAGAAGAAATCCTTGCGGAGACCGATGCCTTCTCCTCGGCGAGAACCCGCGGCGGCAGCGGCAGCGGAGAAACGTTTATTTCACTTTTCTATAGTAATTAGTTTTTAAATAGAATGTCTTTTTAAGATAAAATCTACTAATTAATTATCATACATATTATACCGACTTTATTTATATCGATAAAAAACTATATATTAATTTCTATTATTATATAATCTTTTATATTAACAGTTTAAAAACTATAAATCATAACTAAAAGTGATAAGACTCAATCAAGAAAACAGACCCATTGTATTGTGGTCGTCTGCTAGGAGAAGTAGCGCTTCAGGCTACGGTGCTAGCCTGAATTTTTGCGGTCCGTCCGGCCAAATCCCAAGGGCATCAAATAAGCAAATGACCCACCTAAAGTAATATGTCTTCTCAGAGAGGACAAGACACGCGTGTACACTCAACACAAACCACACACTATCTCCTACACACACTAGTAGTAATTGATCGGAGACACTTGAGAGCTTAGAGAGCATGGAAACATGCTTTTGTACAAAATACCGGCCCTGAGGGGGGGGGGCAAGCGGGGCGGCCGCCCCGGGCCCCCGAAATCTAGGAGCCCCCTATATACTATGTAGAGTATATACATGCTTTGAAGATTTATCTTGGGCCTTTTAGCTATGGTTAAATACTTTAATATTTATAGAAATGAAGAGTTTGCTTTGAGTATGATCATTGCCAAAGATATTGCAGCTCAAATGAATGTAAAGCCATTATTTCCACTTAAGCGGCGTGTTCTTAGGAAGAAACTGTTTGATGAAATTGATTGTGATGAAGCGTTTTGCAAGCTGAGAAGGAATTTGAAGTTAATTATTTTCTTATAGTTGATACGGCAATCAATTCATTGGATCGAACTCCAAACATTTAGAAGTATATTTGGATTTTTAATGAGTTCAACAACATTAAAGTCATTGGATCAAACTGAATTAAAAGAATGTTGTACAAAATTTGCAGAAACTTTCTCTCTAGATGGTTCATCTAATGTTGAGTTAAATGATCTAATTTATGAGTTAAGTGTTATGCAATTGACTTTATCAGATAAACCAATGTCTACTATGGAGATCTTTGAGTTTGTCAAAGAAACGGATTGTTATCCTAATATTTCTATTGCTTATCGGATTTTATTTACTATGCATGTGACTGTGGCATCAGCTGAAAGAAGCTTTTCAAAATTGAAATTGTTGAAGAATCATTTAAGGTCAACAATGTCTCAAGAGAGGTTAAACGTTTGGCAACTTTATGTATTGAGAAGAAATTATTGGATGAGATTGATATCAATACCATCATCAATGACTTCGCATCTAGAAATGTTAGAAGAAATTTTTAAGGTAATATCTATAAACTCTTTGATATGAATTTTTTTAATACATAACGCATTTTAAGTGTTTTTGGTAAAATTATATATATATATATATATATATATATATATATATATATATATATATATATATATATATATATATATATATATATATATGTGTGTGTGTGTGTGTGTGTGTGTGTGTGTGTGTGTGTGTGTGTGGATTTATATTTAGATATTTATACTAGAGTCCCCTATTTCTAGTTTCGCCTCGGGCCCCTAAAATCTCAGGACCGGCCCTGTGCACGTGTATCTGTACTTCTAAAATTAGTATACACTAATTGCTAAGTCTAGAACTTGAATCTTGGTGAGTTAAGTGTACACTCGCATATCTAGTTATCTTGCCACATGCTAGCTTAAGTCAGATATTTTTACCTATTAAAAAATCAAATGTTTTTGTCTTTTTGTGGCATGTAATCAATAGTTTCATGCCGATAAAATCTAAATACACATTAGAAAACCACGCTCGCAATGAAACAACTTTGTAAAATTAATACGAACGCTCGATTTCTCAAATCGGCTTCTCTACTTCATTTTATTCTAAAATAAAACAAAAGTTTACAGATCATCTACCTCACTACTTGTCTCAACTTCGTCACTCGCCTTACTATCATCCACCTTAAGTTTTGCCGCGCCGCAGTCCATCCGAAAAAAAGGAAGGAAAACATTAAAAAACCACACTAACAATGAAACAATTTTGTAAAATTAATACGAACACTTAATTTCTTAAGGTAACTTCTTTATTTCTATTACTATTATCTTATTCTAAAAATAAAACAGAAGTTTACATATCATCTACCTATTACTTGTCTCAACTTCCGTTACTCACTTTATTATCATCCACCTTAAATTTTACCGCGCCGCAGTCCATCCCAAAAAAAGGGAAGGAAACACGCGTGTTCCGTGGCGTCCACGCGCCCTCGTCTCCCTCCCCGCTACAAATACCATAGCCATCCCATCCCCTTGCAGCCGTCATCCGTTTCCACTAGCAGACACCAAGAAGCGCTCGTCATCCACCGTTCTTGGAAGAGGTTCTTGCTGGTTCTTCTTGTCCGGGAGGAGGAGGAGGAGATGCCGATGGGCAGGTACGGCGTGTACGGGGAGTTGCTGGACATGGGCGCCCGGATCGTCGTTCGGTCCTACACGCACTGCCCCCAGACGGCGCGCATGTACTACAAACCTCCGGCGACCGCCACCAGCAGCAACGGCGGCGGGAACGGGAGGAGCGCAGCTACGTCTTCTTGCTCCTCACGCGGCGGCGGCGGCGGCCATGACAAGGCCGGGTTCGGCGGGGTCGAGGCGGCGTCCGCGAGGAGGAGGCAGCAGCAGGAGGCGGCGGCGGCGGCCAAGGTGGTGTTCGACACCACGGAGATCATCCTCTTCGGCGGCGTGTAGGCATTGCTCGTCATCGGCAAGAAAAGAACCGAAAGATTGTTGTTCCAGGCGAAGAAAAGTTGTAACGGATTCCTTGTCCGCATGATTTGAGTAGTTTCTTTTCTGTTTCTTTCTTTTGTTCTTTATTTGGGGATGTGAGATTCTTTCCAACTCTCTCGAATTTGTGCTGAGGGCGTTAGGACTTGAACATGATCGATCAGATCAGCCCTGTTCTTTCCACTTAAACCGTTCTTGCAGAAGTGAAATCTGCATGAGGTCTGTTTCCCATATGCTTATTTTGCAAACGGTCGCGTAAGTACATGTTGTTTGGAGTTAATTTGGACTGGGACTATCGCACGCTGGTAGAGCACTAGCATTCCGGTACAGTGAACATGTCAGGGCCAAAGATTGAAGAATAAGCTTGGCATAGAGCAGCCACTTGATTAGTTTTTTTAGGCAAAGCCACTTGATTAGTTAGTTAATGATCATCATCATCATACAATGAGGAGGTTCGGATCCGTCGATGCCAACAAAATCTCTCGTGTGTTGCAGACAGATAATGTTTTCACATGACTCTTAATCATCCGAAACGGAACTTGCCATTTTTTTTTTTTGCTGTTTTTACCATGTTCATTCACGTACGTAGCACCCCTGCTTAACTCCTAGGTGAAGATTGGCACGAGAGGAATCAACAAATCTCGAAACAAACAAAAAAGACGGCGAGTAGCGAGAAGTTGCAGCCCGGGCGGTGCATCCGATGCCTTGCGTGCAGGCAGCCTAGCGCGCGCATGCATCCGCCCGGCGCAAAGCAGGCAAAGGTCGAGAGAGAAGGCCACGCCGCGCGCGCATCTGCACGACGCGAAGCACTGACGGTGCATGAGGCGTTGGGCGGTGGCGTTACGCCGTTGTGTTTGATGGATTCTTTTTTTTTTCTGTGACTAATGACTTATAATTATGGTTGATGAATTTTAGTCCTAGTACGAGTGTACTTATGTAAATAAATTGAATGTTAAGTTGTTTAAAAAAATTGTTCCGATATGTTGTTTCAAAAAAAATAATAAAGAAGTCGTGCAATTTATTCTGTTTTATTGAGCATTGAGATAGCAGACGGCTTCAAAACAGATATGAGCTCTTGTTCGGATTTCTTGCTGCTCTCAACAGCCTCCTTTTATTTTTGACCTAACACTAGAAGAAGGCAAGGTGCACGGCACCCTCTTGACCGTCATTACTTGTTGCGTTCCTTTGAAGATTGGCAATATGTTTGGGTTTGGCTGCAACTATAGCTAGCATGCATCCTAGTACTATGTAAAATATACTTTGCTTCTGCTATTGGGACTCGGACATGTGCGGTCCACTGCATTCCGTTATACACACCTATTTTTAACAAAACTATAAATTAGCAACACTCTATTTCTATTTTTTTTCTACCTTCTTGCTTCTCGTATGTAGATCAGATAATTTAGAAAAAATATAATTATATAATTTGAAAAACAAATTAGAATAAATTTAGAAGTAAATCTAAAAGCAATTCAAGAGCAAGTTGGTATAAATTTGGAGAGCAAGTTAGTGCATATTTGGGAGCAAATCTATATAGACATACATAAATTCACTATCAAATTAAACCAAATTAAGTTGCTGACCATATTATGCTACAATGTCTCCTGGGAAACCATAGGTGATGGACAACAAAAACAACATGCTTGGGGGGAGAGACTTTGCCAGGAGAGAGCTTTGAGTTGTTTTATGAAACGCACGATTCCCAAAATTTGAAAAGGTAAATGCTTCTGGAGAGAGAAGCATCATGTGTTTCACCTCATAGTTGAAGTTGTTATCAGGTGCAACTAACCCATTGGGTCTACACGTCAGTGATACATCATGTGGTCAACTGCATAATGTCCTCGCCTCTCTTGAGCATTCATACAGGATAAAAATTGCTGTCCACGTGGCTTGTGTGGAAGAACTGGATTAACTTCTCTTCAATCGGACGGCTCTAATCAGATGGCTTGCAAAATTGTGCGGGAGAACATACCAACGAAACAACAATGGCTTTTGGTTTTCAAAAGCCGTTTGAAACGTACTAGTTTTTTAACCTAGCTTTTTTCTTATTTTTTTCTTTTCCCTTCTTTCTTTATATTATTGTAGAGATATGATGATGTCTTTTTTCTGTATATTTTAGTTAAATATATTAGAAAAACTAATTATTGTTATGGTGTTATTTTAACCAAATGCTACGGCACTTCAGAAGAGGGCATAAAGCTACCTACGGCTCGATCACTGGGTACACTTGGATTCCATTTTCCATCCGCAGGGCTTAGCTGCAGATGTACGCATCAATTAAAGTAGGACAAAAGAAGAAAATACACTCTAGGCCTCTACACCTTCAGAACAGGACTAAGTTGAGATTCTCACGTCAAAAAGAACAATCAAGAACGAGATGCTTACCTTTTAATTAAATATGTTTTTTGCTTTGGTTCAGCTCAAAATAGCTTAGACTTCTGGTTTCTGGCTTATTTTTTACTATTCAATAATTTCCTTTTTTTGGTTTTTCAACTTTTGTTTGAGTTTTTTTGTCGGTTCTTTTTTCCCCGTATTCGTTTATACTGTCCGTGATAGGCAAACCTGTTTTTTCTATTTTTAAAATTTTAAAATTTCATTACGCCAAATAAGCCACCATCGGCTACAGTGTAATTTCAGCCAGCTACAGTGTTTTTCAGCCATAAACCACTAAAAAAGACATTTTGAGCACCCCTACTAGTCTAATTAACAGCATGCTCATTTTAACTGAAAAAAGTAACTTATAATTAAAATTATACTGTAGTTGATGATGACTTATTTAGCGTAATTAAATTTAAAAAATAAAAAAAAATACAAGTTAGCCAATCACGAAGAATGCAAACAAATACGGGAGAAAAATAACCAACAAAAAAACTAAAAAGTAAGAGAAAGATAAAATTTAAAAATAAAAAAAATAAGTTAGAAATCAGAAATTTAAGTTAAAATGAGCGGGACTACATTTGTTAACACTGCGTGTGTTTTCGCTAAGCATAGTAATTAACGACGCGTGGCTTATGGGCCTGAGGCCCAATATGGTTCAGAACTGATCTGAAATCGAGGCCATTAGTTTACCTTGGAAAAACCAATTAGCCCGTTAACTCGTGTTTTCTAGAGACGACCCACTAACCAATCCAGGCCAATTCCTGATCAGTTGATTGCTTCTGTCATTACTCGTTTACTCCATTTTGCAAATGCATTATGGTTGTTTCATCGCATACTGATGGGCTAGTTTGTGCATAGATAAAACAAATAGCGAGGCTGCCGATATTTATTTTCCTGTTGTTTTGTTTCTCCCAAAGTGCATTGATCAAAATGACAAGCGAATCGCGTGAAAGAAGTGAACAAATTATCAATACAGATACAACCAGCACGAATTAATCATTTAATCACCGGGACAAATACACGAACACATGAACAATTTCTGTGGATTTGTGCGCACAGAGACACGTATGCATGCGGTTGCATCCGTGCGCATACACTACTGATTATGACCAGTACTTGGAGGGCACTGGCCGCCGGTGTTGTTCCCGTAGGTGCAATTGGACGGCTGGGATGCAGCGTCAGTGCCCATGAGCTCCACCGCAACGGTGTGATTCAGCGCCACGGCGGGCGAGCCGCCTTTACTCGCCAGCGGCCGCGCCGGCGTGCCGGCCCCGTCGCCGCCTCCACCGGAGGTAAGGAAGACGAGCACAAGAACCGCCGCTACGAACGTCACAGATCTCATGGTCGATCGATGTCTAGCAACCGGAGCCAATGAGCCAATCTTGCAAACTTGGTTGCAGCAGCACTGTATGTGTGTCTCTGAACACTGAACCACTAGCTGGATTTATATGCTGTACCTGTACTCCTGGAGGAACTACGCTTCAATTCTTGGGTGTTGTGTTTTTGTTCTTGTGTAGCACACACGAGTACATCGAGCATGCTTGGAGATGAGGGAGGCGTTCTGCATTGTGCTTTGACCTTGGAACGCTTGTTCTTTGAGGCGAAGAAAAACTCGGGTTGGATTTGGAATGCACATTCCACTGTATGTGGCTGGCTGTCTTCATTTTCAGTCTACATGCATGCAGCAACTTCTTCAGGAGGGAAGCAGCAGCGAAATTATGGGTGATCCATTCTCATTTCCTTTTCGTAAGTGTCACTCTACTCTACTCTACTATACTCTCTCTCTCTCTCTCTCATCGTTGTGCGCATGCTTGACTCTTGGAAGTAGATTTGTCAGAGAATACGGCAAGCACTTTGGAAGGAAGGAAACACTTGCAGAAGCCACCTGAGAGACGTGGCTAGCTAGTTGCTTAGCAGGGGCAGATGGATCATGAGACGGGCCTAACACAAAGCCCTTTCGGTTCTAAACTTCTACTACTAATTCGTGTGTTAGATTCAGGCGCGCGCCCGAATGGGCACGGACACGTGTGGACGCCTGCGCGCGCGCACGCTCACGCCGCACGTATGATGGTGGATGAGTAAATGTGGAGGAAAATGGGGCGGCTCTGGTTTTTGACAAGAGGAAAAGGCACACATTTCTTCGATTTTCTAGTCATAAATTTGATCCGACTTTATTAAAATTGCACATGTGTAGCAATTTTGCGTCAAGTATGATTATGCATCAGATGTGTTTATTTGCCTAGAACCAAGCACAAGGATGGATCCTCTCTCACAAAAAAAAAACAATAACAACTCAAGAATACTGTAAAAAAGAACAGGCAAAGTAAATGAGATACAAGTTCTTGAAAAAAAATGATCTCCTCAAAATAACTTGAAAAAAAGAGCAGATGATTGTTTACATATGTCAACTTCATATGCACTCAAAATCCGCAATGCATTGTACAACATACACTCCACGCAGAAAGCTCGGCGCACTTGCAAACCCACTACCGCATGACAGCACCCGCATGCACACTAGTATAGTCAGCACATCGTTGTTTACACCTGCAACATGGACAACCAGCCATTAGCTTAAACTGATGATAAATCGTTGATACTAAATCACAAAGATCACGAGGAAGATAAGCAAATAGAAGTAATCATTTGTCCAGAAATTCGGTAGAATTCAGTATTTGGAGTTCATATATGATCAGTTCTGATGAACTTTTACCTAATTGAAGCCATTACCTCTGTTACAAGAACAACAATTGAAGCTTCAGCTAATCATATTCCTTCCAGGTGATTCCCATCTTTCGGAGCTCTCTAAGGCTGCAAGCTATGTCATAGATCAGCTCCGAGCCTTCTTTCCCATTTTTCAGTGAGTTTATGCTCTGGTCCAGGAAGCTACGGGCTGCTTCCAGTGCCTGCAACCTTCCACTGAGTTCAGAAATATCATCTTCGAAAGAAGCCAGGTCATTCTCACTGACCATAGCGTAGTACTGGTCCTTAGGATCATCTTTACCGTGTTGTCAAGTCCTTGATCATTATGGACAGGTACTTGAAATTATTGTTGCCATTTCTTCTTACATGATTCTCGACTACCAAATTTTCCATATCCGCGTCTTCGTCAGATTCTTCGTAGACATCCTCACTACTTGTGTTATCAACTGCACCTTCTTTGTCAGTAAGCTTCGATGCTTCGACGAATTGACTGTTGTTTGAGAATGGGTGAAGCTTCTTTTTTATTTTTCTCAGGTGTTTTGAAAATACGCCTTCTCGTCCTCGAAACCAGAGAGTGATTCAGTTGTTCTGGAGGTGCTAGGTTCACATTCTTTTGAACATGAAAGGTGCATTTGGTCGCGTATTTCGTTAACGAGCAATTGATCTCTAAGTTTGATCTTATAGCTTTCGACCTCAGTTTCGAGCTTTTGCACAATGTCAGTCATCTTCTGAAGGTCCTCGCGGTCGTATTCTCTTTGCTCTTCCATCATCCTTTGGTACTGCAAAGCTTCCATCTTCATTGCTGCCTTCTCTTCCTGCAATCTGGTGATCATGGCCATTGTTTGATTCGCGGCAACTGCTGAAGCATTCCTTTTTTCCTCCAGCTCCTTCCAAAGAAGTCTTATGGACTTACGGCCCAATTCAATCTGCTAGTTCAGTTGATCAATTGTATGCACTCTTCAGCTTCATTCACCATGCTCTCAGAAATACCTGAATAATTCCTCTTAAGGGAGACGTGCGAGAGTTACCAAACTTAAAGAATCCGTACATTGTAAGACAAGTGTGGGCAATATCTGATCACATTATAACTTCTCAAAGGTTTAGAAGGTTTCTTTTTACATTTTAAATGGATTTGGAAGCCTCCAAAATAAGGAAAGCAAAGATGTGAAGATTTAAAGTCAATTTAGACTTGATCCGGGACAGCCAGCAAGACTACTATTAAAATGTCTGTAACTTTCACAAACGGAGTTCAATTTGACTATTATTGGATTCGTTGGAAAACTAAATTCAAGCCCAACACAATAGATGAGATGCTAGCCTACAAAACCTCATGGTCATGTAGCAAATTCAAAAACAATCCAACAACTATAATTTAGGTATTTACTTTTTGGTACGTATTAGAGTCTAATTTTGTTGTCTTAGAAAGGCTGTATAAGCCCATGTATACGTTCCTTTGGAGAATAGAATATTTAGAATATCTATGATATTAAACTGAGTTAAATAAACAAGAAGATCACTATGGTTGGCGACCACATTGTGTATGCATTCTTGTGAATTTCCAGTGAGATGTTCGTCTTGGTGTGCTGGTTCTAGTTCTTGTTCACTAAATTGTGATATTCATCTTATTTTGATCACGTGCTGAGGTGTACATGAGGAAAGGAAGGGCTATCTAGGGTTTTATAATAGTATAGTACTTTTATAGAGAAAATTGATAAAATACCAAAATGCCACCCTCTACATTGCAATTGTTAAAATACCACTTAGTATATGATTAACTCTATGATTTACCCTTTTAGAGGATTTAGCCATTTCTTTTTTGTTTTTTATTTTTTTCCACCAAAATTGTATAAAAAATTACCCTAATACCCTTCTCAAAATACCACTACTCAACCGATCGACTCAACTCACCGATCCATCTGCCACACCAGACTCCAGAGAGAGGGCGCCGAGAGGAGAGAGGCGAAGGGGCGTAGGGCGCCGCCGGCACGGGACGTTGCCGCAGCCGGCAAGGCCCGCCTCCGCCGCTGCCGCCGCGCTCGCGCGCACGGACGGGGTGCCGCCGCCGCCGCCACGGGTGCCGCACGGGAAGACCCCGCCACGGGAAGCTCCTCAAAGGTGACAGAGGCTGTAAGGTCCCGTTGCTTGAATGTGCGAGTGAATCCAACAGCCTCTGCCACCTTTAAGGAGCTTCCCGTGGCGGGGTCTTCCCGTGCGGCACCCGTGGCGGCGGCGGGACCCAGTGCGGGCGGCGGCGGCCCAGGCGTGCGGGCGGCGGCGGGACCCAGTGCGGGCGTCGAGAAATCCCCGGGCGGGCGTGCCGGCGGCGGTGGCGTCCCGTGCCGGCGGCGGCCCAAGACCTCGAGCGGGAGCGGCGGCACCCCGTCCGTGCGCGCGGGCGCGGCGGCGGCCCGTACCGGCGGGGGCGGAGGCGGGCCTTGCCAGTTGCGGCGGCGTCCCGTGCCGGCGGCGGAGCGGCGGCGCCCTACGCCCCTTCGCCTCTCTCCTCTCGGCGCCCTCTCTCTGGAGTCTGGTGTGGCAAATGGATCAGTGAGTTGAGTCGATCGGTTGAGTAGTGGTATTTTGAGAAGGGTATTAGGGTAATTTTGTACACAATTTTGGTGGAAAAAATAAAAAACAAAGAAGAAATGGCTAAATCCCCTAAAAGGGCAAATCATAGAGTTAATCATATACTAAGTGGTATTTTAACAATTGCAATGTAGAGGGTGGTATTTTATCGAATTTGGAGTGACATTTTATCAATTTTCTCTACTTTTATAATAGTATTTTTCTAGTCATAGATGTTTACCACACTGAACAAACTTACTCTATTTCCATCGACACGGCACTGGTTAACGTGGCCAGGCGCCGCGCGCGTCGGATGGATGGATGCTTCCGCGAGTAGCATAGCCTCGCGCGGCCGGCACGAGGTTTCGTGGGAGGCGCTGCGGTTGCCGGTGAGGATCACAGTGCGGTACACCGGACGATGCCGGCCGGTATGTTGCTTTGCAAGGCATCAGCACGTTCTATAGGACCCTGTCCTTTGTCAATTGTCACGAGTCATGAGTGAAAAATACCTTTTTGTTTCTCCCTCTTGCACGTATTCAAGAATGCAATTTAAAGAAGTGTATATAATTATTATTTTCCTTGTTAGCAAGCACGTGTGCACTCAATTCCGCGTCCTCTCTTATTCTCTCAACCTTCTCCACTTTCCGAGTCTCTCACCACCATCATTGACTTTATGCCTATTTTTGGTTTTTTTTACTTACAGCTTCATCTTCTTCGGTAGCCAAAACAAATAAAATGATTTTCTGAGCCAAAAACCGTGTACATTATTCATATGGACGTCTTTGCTATCTCAAAAAAACGTAGTCAAAAGCCATTAACCATCACCCAAAATAACAGGGCCTTTACATTTGTCATGTTCCTTCACTTTCTAGATACCAATAGTGCAAGAGTTTAGGTAATTGGGATACAATAGATGTGGATTTGAGGAGAAATTATAAGAGAATGGAGGTGAAGAACAGCAGGGGACTGTGAACGAGATAGAGGCCTTGTTTGGTTGGTGCCATGAGTTTTATGTTTGGCAAAAAAGTAGTTTTATGAGCGACTGGGCCTGAGAGCAGACAAGGGAGCGAACCAACAGCCATAGGCTGCTCCCAGGAATTTCTGGGCCAGACGAATTGCTCCCAGGTCTGCTACCAAACAGCTCCACAATAGAGGGAGGAGGCCGAGTTCTGTTCGGTTCCCCTCCACCTAGTCTTGCTGGAGCTGCCGCTTTTAATACCCTGATGCATGCATGGACTGCAGCCCGTGATGCACCCCGGCCCATGCGAGCCTCACCCCAATCCCCATGAATCATCTCCCACCGACTCACCACACCCCAACGTCATGGCTAAGCAGTGGCGGATGCAAAAAAAAAAAAAAAAGGAAAGAAACTGTATGTATGTACGGAATGAGAGTTTATACCAAACGGCTTTATTAAGTTCACTTCACTTCCTTCTCTCACTCTCTCCCTTTCCTCTCTCTCTTCGTCTCTTGCATAGAACGCGACATCATGAGGCAACGACCATGAGTCCAATCACCCTGTCCCCGGCGTCGCCGGATCCAGCCGTTGACTTCCTCTTCAGCCGTTCTCAGCCGCGGCGCGACATGACTGGATCCATCCACCGTCGTTGTCTTCCTCTTCGGGCATGGTGCCGTCAGGTCCGACCGTCGTCGTTGATTTCCTCTTTGGGCGCGGCTCCGCCAGATCCGTAGCGATGGCGGCCAGATCTTCACGCCCAAGCTCGCCGCGGTTTCCACACCGCCCGCCACCACCACCTGTCATGGGAGGTAGGTGTTGTTTTTTGTTGCAATATTTTTTATTTCTTGAATGCAACATTTTGAGTTCATGCATGCAATATTGATATTCTTATCGCCACCCTCTAGCTCAATATGGATCCGCCCATGTTGGTAAGCACAAAATCTTAACCCTAGATCGATTGCTCATCATCGTGGCCGGCCAAACGTGGAGATGCTGTTGGTGAACAAGATTTGCCGCAATCTCCGATTTAGGCAATGGCGTCGCATGGTCTACTTGTCATTTTTATCCTGATTTGGAAGTGTAGTGCGCGCGAGAAGTATAAGATGGCATATGCTAACATATATGCGTGGACAGTCTGCTTACATTGGGCCAGGCACCCTTGTTCTCATCCTCTTGGCTACGTACAATAGAGATATGGAGTCCATCAGACTAACTTGTTTTGTTTTCGTCTCCATTCACAGCATTGACAGCATTCATGATTCATAGCTAGCTCGACCTTCTTGGTTCATTTCATGACCGAATTCGTCGAGGTGGCCTCGTTATGTAATCTCTGCACGTTTACATGTAACTAGCTAGCTGCTCCTATATATGACCAAGAGAAGCAATCACATGCAACAGGCATAGCACTCGTCCCGTACGTATGTGTTTGGTTCATAGGACTATGGGAGATGGGATGGGACGGTCCTCGTTTCAGAGCTGTTTGGTTCAGAGTCGAGTAGGATGGGGATATCCCTCTAGGGAATATTCTGCGAATATACTCTCAAATTGGGGATGCTCCTGTCCCCCAGAAATGAGGGGATGGTGAGGGATGAGGTGGGACGAGTGGGTCCCACGAGCTGTTGCAATCCCAGAAAAGAGGCTGACAGGTAGACCCCGCATGTCAGATTTGTCATCCCAAACCTTTTGTCCCTAAACCAAATAGAAAATAGGGACCGTCCTATCCCTTGCAACCAAACACGAAACATGGTCGGTTCTATCCTAAAAATGGGTTGGATCCGTCCCGTCCCACCATAACTCTGAACCAAACACACGCTACAAGTAGAAGTAGGGAGACAGGCCGGCCGGCGTCAACCGATCAGAATAAAGATATGCACACTGTCTACACTACTATATAAAAACTATATAAAAGGTCATCACGAACAATTTAAAAATACTTGATAGTTGACTATCACAGACAGTTGGTATTAGAAACCGTCTGTGATAGCTGATATATCACAGATAGTTTTAACTACAAATCGTTTATGATATATCACTATCATAGACGGTTTCCTGCTCGTTTTGTTTTCGATATCGTTATGTAAGTAGAGAGAGAGAGAGCAACGTGCGTAGTTGCGCACAAGGATCCGTTCGGACGCGGAAATGGAAACATTGCAGGAAGAGCAGGGACGGAGAAAAGTTAACGCAGGAAGAGAGACGGGGACAGGGACCAGCCAGCGACGCCAAAAGCGGCACAATAATAATTCGCAGAAAAAGTAAAAGTGCCAGGGGGTAAAGGGTAAGAAATTCGGAAGCAGAAGCGGGCGCCCAACCCAAACGCCGGCAGGCCACCTGGCTGGCAGTTACTGCGAATCTTACGTTGTAGCCCCTGGGTTTCCGATCCGGTTCAAAAACCGAGACGACCTCTCCTTCCGAGCTCAAACTCCCGCCTCCGCCTGCGACCAAATAGGCATCCACGTGCGCCGTTACGAGCAAGCGAGCCACGCGTCGACCGTCTCATCCATTCCCACCAAGAACCCTAGGTGGGCTCCCAGTGACGAAGCCGTTCGAACATGCGGCCCACAAGTGTCCCTCCTTTTGAATTTTCCAAGCCCACGTATCCAACCCAGAACACACTTGAAGCATACTTGGAGAGCCCCATGATCGATAGATGCAGATGCGAAATCGATGGAGATTTCGAAAATGCATTGAATATTCAGATTTGACCACCAATGCACCCATTTGAAAAGGCATGTTACAGGTCATAAAGCCACGTAGGTAGGTACTAGACGTTGGACGGAAGCAACTTGAAAAACTGAAATGGCCATGTACTATAAATCTGTTTTGAGAGCAAATCAAATCACACGCAAGTCACTCAATTCTATTTCAGATCTAGGATTCAGCAGTCACAAGCACGTAACTTACCACTAGGATACAGAAACTAGAAAAAGGAAGTACTAGTAATTTTGGCGATAAAACCCCCCCAACCCCAATCTAACACAGAAATACAGGCTCTAACAAACACTCTCGTCGGCATCGTCGTTCGTCTTTTTCACCCGCCGGGTACGAAGTGACCACTGTACCCCCGCCTCGATATCGAAACAAAACGAGCAGGAAACCCTGAGATTCTTCCTCGAGACCGAGCTCTACTTCTTGGCCTTCCGGGCTGGCACCTTCCTCGCCGGGGCGGCCGCCTTCTTCGCCGGTGCAGCCTTCTTGGCTGGGGACTTCTTCGCCGCTGCGGCAGACTTCTTGGCTGCCGGCGCCACCTTCTTCCCGGGCGTGTCCTTGGCCGAAGTCTTCGCTGACTTCGCCGGGCGGGACCGTGCCGGCGCGGAGGTCGCCTTCGTCTTTGTCACGGCCGCGGCCTTCGCCTTGGGCTTGGGCTTCGCGGCCGGCTTGGCCTTGGCAGCCTTCTTGGCAGGCGCCTTGGGCTTCGCTACTGCCTTCGGCTTCGCGGCGGGCTTGGCTGCTGCCTTCGGCTTCGCGGCGGCCTTCGGCTTGGCAGGGGCCTTGGCCTTGGCCTTGGGCTTGGGCTTCGCGGCGGCCTTCGGCTTGGGTTTGGGCTTCGCGGCGGCCTTCGGCTTGGGTTTGGGTTTGGCCGCGGCTGGGGCGCGCGTCGGCGGCAACTTGTAGGAGTTCTTGACCTTGGTGAGCTTGCCGGCGGCGACAAGCTTCTTGATCTGCACGAGCAGCTGCTTGCGGAAGTTGGGCGGCAGGTGCGCCTTGTGCTTATCCTCGATGAACTTGCCGATCGCGTACTGGCTCGACCCCGTCCTCTCCTTGAGCGTCGTGATCGCCTCCGAGACCATCTGCGCACGCACCGACCGCTCAGATCCAGAGCCAAACACGACGGCTCGAAACGAAATCACAGCAGGGAAGAAGGATTCACGCCTTTACCTCGGCGTACGGCGGGTGGGTGGGGTTAGAGCGCGACTTCCGCGGTGCGGCGGGCTTCTTGGCCTTGCCCTCCTTTGCCGGCTTCGCGGCGCCACCCTCCGCGGCCGGGGCCTCCGCCGCCAGGTCAGCGCCCGGCTCCGTCGCCGGCGCCGCGGCCTCCGTCGCAGCCACCTCGGTCGTCATCAATGTACCACTGCGCCGAGCCGGGAAACGAAGAGAGAAGAAACGCTCGTGTGCGCGTGCGTGCGTGGGCCGGAGCGGAGAGAGATGTGGGAGCTGTGCGCGGTGGTGGGTGATGAGGTCGGAGCGGAGGAAGCGGTGCTTAAATAGTGGGAGACGACGCGAAGACGGGGAGGGCCGAACGCCGCGCGCTGATTGGTCGAGGGGGCATCGCTGCGGATCGCCACCCCACGCGCCCCACATTGAAGCCGCCCCGTCCGATCCAGGTCCATCCAACGGTCGGGAGCGCGCCTCATCCGGTGCCGCGGATTGCTGCCCTCCCGTTGGCCGCCGAGGCCGAGCTCGTGGACCGGCCTCCAGAGTGTGCTTCTCCTCCCGATTTGCGATCAAATATCTCTCGATCCTCTCTACCAGTACGATTGGAACTTGTTCATATCTTTAGGAATGGAGCATAGCTTTCGAACGAGCGTAAGTTTGTCTCATTTGGTCGAGTGTGCTGGGAGATATCGATCGGCAAGTCCGGACTGGTCCGGATGGTGCTTTTGTGTGAGTTTGGAGGGGATTTCTGGCCGGCGGCACGGGGTGCACCGGCGAACAGTCCGGTTAGACGGCATGGCAGTGTAGTAATCTAGCATAGGAAGCCATCGGGCTTGGAAGCTCGACAATCCGACGTCGTTTCGATAGGTTAAGGAGGGGTTGAGCGCGACGCAAGTGACACACCTTGTAGCACTCTCGGTGGTGGTGTGTGAGTTCAGCCCAGGTTTGTCCCGTGTGACGGCGCGGTTGCCGGCCGTCTCGCCGGAGAATTGCCGCCCTCCGGCCGGTCCGGTCACGAGGACGGTGCCCGAGCTGCTGCATTTGCAGTATCACGCTGGAATTCGGATTGATTTGCCCAAGAATGATCAAAGCTTGTTTCAGTCATTGGGGAAAGCATACCGGATGATGCAAGTTAGCTTGTTCTACTTGTCATGCCAAATTTGTTCACCAATTCGGATGATTTCTCCACGCACGATGTAATCTGCATCGAATCTGTGTTGGATTGAGTTGAAGTTTTGCAAATTTTGGTACTGTTCGGAGCAAACAATTCATCGAGGAAGAGGTCAAAGTGGGCAGGGTATAGTGCTGTTCTTGCCTAATAGAATGGGATGGTCAAGTCGACATTCCGAAACGTGGAATGCCTAAATCTTTACACTCGTAAAGTTTGAAAATGCAAACAATCGAACGTTCCGACGAGTCAAAGATCATCAACAAGTTCAGGAAATCCCAAACCTGAGCATCAAGCAGGTGCATGGTATCGGTTCATCGTGAGGCTGAGAGACCCTGGAATGGGTCGTATGTAATCTCAAGAACTCGTTTCTCGGAGAGCTCAAAACATCAAATAAACGCATCCTAAGCTGCATCCTGGAGTCATTTAGCATCAGAGCAGAAACAAAAACGACGAGCAACAACACATCATGGTATATACTGTATGCAGTGTTCTTGGTAGGGCTGTACAGGTGTATCATCAGCTCAGCCGTATATGCTGCACACCTGGAAGCTTATCAGCATGGAGCGATTTCATTCATGATTCATGGAGTCCAGATTCTCAACTTTGGACAAATCACTTGCATTTGTAACCATGAAAGGTTAATTCTTCCACTTTTTGCAACAGTTGGCTGCTAGCTAGCGCAGAGAGCACTACTAGTTAACCTTGAGTTGACCGTTCCATACCACTCTAGGTGCTCCTAGAGCATCGTTATCTCCATTCTTACAAAATTCATTTTAGCATCTCAAATCCAAGAGCCAGAGCAGAATCTGCTCACACAACAACTACTACTTCTCTCTGTCGATATTAACACATATCTTTGCGTGGAAATGGAGCGTTCTAGAGGAGCTAGCCAGCAATTAAGGACAAAGCAACCGCTCCGGTACTACTTTCTCGAGTTATACAGCTCCTGTTCTTTACTTTTATGATTTTTTTGGGATTTGGTTTCGATTTATCTGAAAGTCGAAATAAGCGGGACGACTTCTTCAAGTGACTAACCGTATGTGTCATTCGTAGCGACTCTTCACCGTCCATCAAAAACTAAAAAAACAAAGCCATAGGCTCGTAGTCTTGGATGCATCTCATCGTCGGCGTCACATGTATGGCATGGGATATTTCTTCTGCTGCTCCTCGCTCTCGTTTCGATCGTTACCAGTCGTTGTCGACGAACATTAGTAGTAAGGCGAACAACTGCTTCATGCAATTTTGGTCCATGTAGGCTGGGATAAATAAGTTGAGGTTCGAAACGAAGGAACTGGAAATCTGGAACACAGGCTGCCGTTAATTCGGTGGCGAGGTGACAACGACGTCGAGGGCTGGAGATGAAAAACTGTGGCCGGAGAGTCTTATATACGGCCATGATGATTTGTATCTGCATACCACGAGACAGCCAAGCCGGGATGCTACGCTTGGACGTACGGACATCGGTCGATCAATCATGCTCTGGTCTGGACCGGACTCCGCGCATGCTCACCGGATACGCGCACGCGCGCACAATATGCATAGACGCACTAGCTGATGTACGTACAAACTTGAGAGAGTTACACTAGAGTTACTTGGCTTTGCCTCGTACCAAAATACGCAACATAAATATGTTTCCTACAGCTACGACTAATAGTTTTTTTTGCTACAATTAATAATTTTATATGTATTTTTTAATACAACAGTGGATAGTAGAGATATAAATACGGACAACATATATGATACTGAGCTTAAAAAATTGTTTTAAGATACTATTCTATTTGTTTTTACTTCTAGAGAACCAAAAATCAAAAACCAGAGGACTAAAAGACCCGTGCTACCATTGATTCAGGATTTCGCTCGATCACCCTCAAGTCCGTATGGGCAGAGATGCAACGATAAACCTAGCAAGATTGCAGCGGACGACGATAACTGAGGAGCGTGATTTCGTTCACTGCCGCGAGGGTGCTACTTAAGCACGCATCCGTCGATCCTATATATGCCACCCGAACATGCTTAGTACGTATAAGCTAGGTTTTAACTTGCTGTATGACTTGACTGATCTGTATAGTAATCTTACAAGTAGTCGTTTTGTATCGAGTGATGATCGATCGGTACCCAACTGGTATCTATCTACCCAGTACTGTAAATGCTAGCTACTGTACGCTTGCGTACGTACCTGAAGACGCGTTCCAGTGAGGTTAGAGGGAGGGGAGTTAACACAGGGGAGGTTCTCTGGTCGTGGAGAGCAGGTGGGGAGTCACGTACATGTGGAAAGGGAGATCGTGAGATCCAACGGCTATGGAGAGTCAAGGAAGAACGACGACTATTAAGAACTAAAGGAGAATGGACCTACTACTACCAACTTGAACTTTTAAGGAGTAGAGATATGAGAGAGGGGAGTTAACACAGGGAAGGTTCTCTGGTCGTGGAGAGCAGTTGGGGAGCCACGTACATGTGGAAAGGGAGATCGTGACTCGTGAGATCCAACGGCTATAGAGAGTCGAGGAAGAACGGACAACTATTAAGAACTAAGGGAGAATGGACCTACTACCACCAACTCGAACTTTTAAGGAGTAGAGATATGTGATGCACGTTATCACAATGAGTAGTATATTATGAATTTGAAAGATATTATTGATAGCTCGATGAACTTGCTGGATTAATTGTAGATAGCTCGATCGCTAGGTCGTCATACCACAGTTAGTAAGGGTGGGTGTTTTTTTAAGAACTAAAGGAGAATGGACCTACTACTACCAACTTGAACTTTTAAGGAGTAGAGATATGAGGGAGGGGAGTTAACACAGGGAAGGTTCTCTGGTCGTGGAGAACAGTTGGGGAGCCACGTACATGTGGAAAGGGAGATCGTGAGATCCAACGGCTATAGAGAGTCGAGGAAGAACGGACGACTATTAAGAACTAAGGAAGAATGGACCTACTACCACCAACTCGAACTTTTAAGGAGTAGAGATATGTGATGCACGTTATCACAATGAGTAGTATATTATGAATTTGAAAGATATTATTGATAGCTCGATGAACTTGCTGGATTAATTGTAGATAGCTCGATCGCTAGGTCGTCATACCACAGTTAGTAAGGGTGGGTGTTTTTGGACTATGGTTTATAGCTTTTAGTTTATATTTTTTAAATTTTGACTGTTCGTACGAAAGAGTACGAAGAGAGAGACAATTGTATATGATTTTAGTTGATATAACTAAAATTAATATAATGTATACTACAATTTACTTATAGACACCGTCTTAAAAAATAAATCATTTAAAAATTAGTTACCGTAATAAAAAAACAAAAATAAAAGTCACGAGCCCTTTCGAACCCATCCTAAGTAACCGGCCTAACCGCGATGAATAAGCTACGACCGTGCCAAGCACCGCACGCAGCCACCAAGTTCTTTTTTTTTCTAATCTAATTAACGTCCATCTAGCATGCATGTATATACCATGGGATATTTCTGCTGCTTCGATCTTCTCGCTCTGGCTAGCCATCACCGATCGCTGTCGGAGAACATTAACAGTAAGGTAAGCACTTTCTTATGTATATGGTCGTGCATACAAGACAGCCCAGCAGTGGTGATAAATTTGGACACACATTTTTCGTCAAAAATACATTTACACAGACATCGATCCATCATGTTCACCAGAAATCCTCCTGCCCTTGTTTGCCCCGCGACATTGGCCTGCGAATTGCTCCTTGAGAGTTAATTTCACTGTCCTTTTTTTTTGGCGAGGGAATTTCACTACAGTTTCGTCGTTGCCTCTCGTATGCATGGATATTTATTTCATCTACAGATTTCCGTTGCATCAACGGATTATATATAATTTAGCTTGCTCTCAGGGCTCAGACCCATGCCCATGGAAGCAGACTGATCGTCGAACAATTTAACATTTCCTGGTACATATGTACACGATGACGACCGAATGCTAGCTTCACATGAACGTGCTTTCTTCTGTCACTGTGAGCCTGAGGGAGGAGGCCACACTGTGAATCTTTCGATCTAGGATCTCCTAGGGTAGATCTAGTGGGGCTTCTTTTCTCTAGTGTTCTTGATGTTCTACTGAGAGAGGGAGAGAGGGGTACCGACCTTCGGATGTAGAGGAGGAGGAGGTGGCCATCTCGGGGACGCTCGGTGAAGTCTGCGCACGGGCAGCGACGGTCGGGGAAGAGGTGCGGGGCTCCTCGGCGGCGGCGTGTCCCGGGCGGCGGTGACCTCCTTGGCGGCGGCGTTGAACGGCGGTGGTACTTCCCGTCGCTTCAGCGCCCCCCTCTTAGATCGGTCTTAGGGTTTTGTCGGTGGGGTGGCGGCGGCACGGTCAACCTTGGGATGCGTGCCGCCCGGCCCCCACCTCTGTATTTATGGCGCTGGCGACAGGGGCCCACCAGCCAAACGGGCTGGGCGCCCCCGATCAGGGCGCGGTCAAGGGTTGGGCTTTGGCCGTTGGGCCAAAGCCCTGAGATCACTCTAACATTCTCCCCCTTGATCTCAATCTATACTTTATCTTTAATTACTTTTGACTTTACACATTCCATCACAGATTAGTGCATAGAACATGTCTCATCGTCACGGTCAATCGCCGATAGATTCAACAGTTACAATACACCTCTCTATTCTGAAACAGTTACTTTAAACTTTGGGCCATCTTTTAGTCCAGGAATCATAGGCTTTCCCTTAAACCCATGCCGGCTACATGTTCTCTGAACACGTTGGGTGGTAAGCCTTTGGTAAGCGGATCCGCTAACATCTTTGCGGTACTTATGTGCTCAAGACTTATAATTTGATCCCGAACTTTATCTTTCACAACATAGTACTTTATGTCAATGTGTTTGGCAGCACCACTTGACTTATTGTTGTGGGCATACGTTACTGCGGGTTCGTTATCGCAGTACAACTTAAGTGGTCTATTGATATCGTCAACCACTTTTAAACCGGGTATGAACTTCTTTAGCCAGTTCACCTGCCCCGTAGCCTCATAACATGCTACAAACTCGGCATACATTGTGGACGATGTAGTGACGGTTTGTTTTGAGCTTTTCCACGATATAGCTCCTTTAGCGAGAGTGAATACATATCCGGATGTAGACTTTCTATCATCTCCCGCAAAATCAGAATCCGTATACCCCACTATATGGAGTGAATCCGATCTTCTGTATGTCATCATGAGGCCTTTTGTTCCTTGCAAATAACGCAAGACTTTCTTTATCAATTTCCAATGTTCTATTCCAGGATTGCTCTGGAATCTGCCAAGTAACCCGGTAACAAATGCTAAGTCAGGGCGTGTGCACACTTGAGCATACTGTAAACTTCCGACAGCTGAAGCATATGGAACCGCTTTCATTTGATCGAGCTCGTACTGGTTCCTGGGGCATTGAAAATCCCCATATCTGTCGCCCTTGACTATAGGTGCAGGTGATGGACTACATTTATGCATACCAAATTTCTTTAAGACTTTCTCTATGTATGCCTTTTGTGACAGTCCCAATACCCCTTTGTTTCTGTCTCGGTGAATTTCGATCCCTAGAACGAATGAAGCTTCACCAAGATCTTTCATATCGAAGTTTGAGGACAAAAACTTCTTTGTTTCCAGTAGCAGATTAACATCACTACTAGCTAGTAGGATATCATCCACATACAGGATTAGGAAGATAAACTTCCCATCTTTAAACTTTGCATAAACACAGTTGTCCTCTATATTCTCTTTAAAACCAAATTTTCTTATTGTACTGTCAAACTTCAAGTACCATTGTCTTGAAGCTTGCTTTAACCCATATATTGATTTCTTTAGGCGGCATCCCATTCTTTCATTTCCTTCCACGACAAAACCTTTCGGTTGTGCCATGTAAACATTTTCCTCCAAATCCCCATTAAGAAATGCCGTCTTTACATCCATCTGATGTAACTCTAAATCATAATGTGCTACTAATGCCATTATGATTCTGAAGGAATCTTTACATGAGACTGGAGAAAATGTCTCATTGTAATCAATCCCTTCTCTTTGCGTAAAGCCTTTTGCCACAAGTCGCGCTTTATGTCTTTCTACATTCCCTTGGGAGTCATGTTTAGTCTTGTAGACCCATTTACAGCCTACTGTTTTGGCTCCTTTAGGAATAATTTCCAAGTCCCAGACTTTATTAGTCTTCATGGACCTCATTTCCTCTTCCATGGCCTCAAGCCATTTTGAGGAATTTTCGCTTCTCATGGCTTCTTCAAATGAGGTGGGATCATCCTCCATTTGAAATTCCTCTGTATTATAAATCTGATAATCATCAGAAATAGCTGATCTTCTTACTCTTTGAGACCTCCTCGGGGCCTCCTCATTTGGTACATCTACTGTTTGAGGCTGCTGTTGCTCCCCCTCATCTGTGGCAATAGGTTCTATATGATCCTGAAGAACAAGTTCTTCATTCTCATTCATTGTTGCCACGGGAGGAACAATAACAGGTGCTGGCACCACAGTGTCTTGCACCGTCGGTGCAGCGACAGCAGGTAGTGTGAAGAATGGCTCTTGAATCATCGGAGTGGGCGCATACACCCGCTTCTCTTCAAGGTCAATCTGTCGAGCTATCATGCTCCCCCTCATTATTTCATCCTCTAAGAAGACAGCGTGTCTCGTTTCTACAAACTTTGTGTATCTGTCTGGACAGTAGAAACGATAACCTTTTGACTTTTCAGGGTAGCCAATGAAATGGCAACTTACTGTTTTGGGATCAAGTTTCCCAAGGTTTGGGTTAAATACTTTAGCCTCAGCAGGACTCCCCCACACACGTAAGTGCTTTAGTGAGGGAACTCTTCCTGTCCACAACTCGTACGGTGTTTTGGGCACCGACTTACTAGGCACTCTGTTGAGAATATGAATGGCGGTTTTCAACGCCTCCATCCATAAACTCAATGGGAGTGTGGAGTAGCTCATCATACTTCGCACCATATCCATCAGGGTACGGTTGCGTCTTTCAGCTACTCCATTTTGCTGAGGTTCGCCCGGCATAGAATACTGGGCCACTATTCCATTTTCCTGTAAAAACCTCGCAAAAGGTCCAGGAACTTGTCCATATGGGGTATGTCGACCGTAGTACTCCCCCCCACGATCAGATCGGACTATCTTAATCTTTAAATCGTGTTGGTTTTCAATTTCAGCCTTAAATATCTTGAATTTATCCAAGGCTTCATTTCTTTCTTTAATTGGATAAATATATCCATAACGGGAGTAATCATCTGTGAATGTTATGAACGAGTCATATCCATCCACACTTTTCACAGGAAAAGGACCACAAATATCTGTGTGAATAATTTGTAGAACTCCTGTGCTTCTTTTAGCGTCTTTTTTAATTTTCTTTACATATTTTCCTTTAATGCATTCTCTGCATTGTTCTAAGTCTGAGAACTCTAATGGAGGAAGAATATCATTCTTTACTAGTCTTTCTATTCTCCCCCTCGAAATATGGCCTAAACGACAGTGCCATAATTTCGACGACTCATCTAGAGTTCTCTTTCGTTTTCTGTTTTCATTCGTAGACGAGGATTCAATCACTTTCTCGCACGCAACGTTCTCATTATCGCATACGACATTCACATCATCACACAATGATAACAAATAAAGCTCATTCTGTAATATGGCAATACCAACACATTCTTTATTAAACATTATTTCGCACTTGCCATTTCCAAAATTGCAATCATAACCATCTTTGTCCAAATTTGACACACTAATCAAATTCCTCTGTAAAGAGGGTACAAAAAGGACATCTCTAAGTAAAAGAGTGGAGCCATTAGCTAATTCTAATGAAAGATCGCCAACGGCTTCAACTTCAGCTTCGACTCCATTTGCGACTTTAACGCATCTTTCTTTTCTTTGCGTAGTCCTCGTCGAACGGAATCCCTGTAATGAATTAGCAACATGAACAGTTGCTCCTGAGTCAATCCACCAAGTGGATTTCGAATATTTCACATACAGGCATTCATTAATAAAGGTAATAATGTTCTCACCTTTCTTAGCCATTATCATCTTTAAATAGTCAGGACAATCTTTCTTGTAGTGTCCCGTCTTCTTGCAGTGAAGGCACTGGTCTTTGTCTACAGCAAATTTGTTCTGTTGAGGCTGATGTACAGAGGCTTTGCCCTTGTTCTTTGAGAAGGGGTTACTGTTATAATTCTTTTTCTTGTTTTCCCTCACAAAGTTTATAGCACCACCATGTGAGGATTTGATTCTTTCCTCCTCTTGCACGCACATGGCTATGCACTTTTCCATGTCCCATTTTTCGGGCTGCATATTATAGTTGACAACAAAAGTGTCAAACTCTTTTGGCAAAGAAGCAAAAACCAAATGAATAAGGAACTCATCCTTGAGAGCCAAATCCATCGGTTTCAGTTTAGATGCCAAGTTGCTCATTCTAAGAATGTGCTCTCTTATGCCATTGCCACCGCCAGAATACCTCTCTGTTACCAGCTGCTTAATCAGCTGTGTAGCATAAGTCTTTGAAGAGCCAGTGAACTGACTCTTTATTTTATCAAGGTATTCAGTGACAGTGTCACACTCTGCAATTGAGCCCAGAATAGCAGGCTCAATTGTGTTCTTTATCACAGCCATACATTTCTTGTTAGCTGTGGTCCATTTCTTATGATCAAGATCATAAGACATTTGCAAGGGAGCATGATCCCTCTGTCTTTTCTGCCATGCAGTGTCATCCTCATTCTGTTCCCTCACTGGTGCCAGAGGCTCAGTGGGACGTGCTGTAGTGAGGACCCAGTCCACCTCAGCTAAGATAAACGCTAAGTCTAACTTTTTCTTCCACTCTCCATAATTATCACCTTTGAGAGTGGGGATTTCTTTAATACAACTCATCAAGTTGTATCCTCCTGAAAAATATTTCAAATACAGTGAGAACATAACATCAAAATTATATGCCTTATTTCCAACGTTGGTCAAAAACACGACATACAATTTAAAAAACAATTCTATCATACATTAAATCTACATCACCGTTGGGCAGAAATAGAAATAATGCATGAAAACAACATTAAAAATTTATAATACTGATATTAACAACGTTGGTCAGAAAATAACAGTATCATAAAACTCTGGGAATTTTAATCTATTTTTCCAAAATTAAATTCTCACGTTGGTTCGAATTTAATAATGAAAAACAATCAATATTAACTTTTTTTTTTTGCAGCGGAAACTGTAATTATTCAAAAATAATTCAATATTCAGAAGCATCATAATTATTCTCTTTTAATCTCTGAAAATTTAACACGTTGGTGCAAAAATTTCCAGAAATTTTGGGTCAAATTTCAATCAAATTCATCAACAAATACTTCTGAAAAACAACAAAATTCAAAAAATCAATTTTACTGTTCATTTGGCCAAATTGGCCCGCTCCTCGCGGCCGCGGCCCACCGGCGGCCCGCTCGGCCGGCTCCCGCGCGCGCGCGCGCGCCCGCGGCCTCACGCACGCGCGGCCTGCCCACTCAGCCCAGCGCCTCACGCGTGCGCGCGCCCGCGGCGGCCCACGCGCCTGCGGCCGGCTTACGCGGCCGAAACGCGCACGGCCCACTCGGCGCTCGGCCGGCCTCTCTCTCGCGCCTCACGCGCGCGCGGACGCCGCGCCGCCCCCGCGCCCGGCCGCAACCTGGGCCTGGGCCGGGAATTCCCTCGCCCGCCTGGGCCGAAACTCGCCCGCGAGCGCTCGGCGCGATCACAGCCGCCCGATCGAATCCGACGGCCGCGCGGCGATTTCGCCCGATCAAAACGGCGCTCGCGCGGCGGAAAACCCTAACCCTAACCATTCTCTCCTCTCCCTCTCCCCTCGCGCCCGAGCGAACTCGGCGGCGGCAGCGGCGGCGACTACGTCCACGCCGCCGGAGAAGAAGAAGACGGCGCCACCGCGGGCCCTCTCGCCGGCGTGCGCGCTCCCCTGAGAGGGAGCGCACCGCCGTCGAGCGGCTCCGTGTTGGCGCCCTGTACCTCGCGTCGACGGTGGCCGCACGTGGAGCGCCGGCGAGCGCGCGGCTCGACCGATCTCCCGCACGCCAGCGACGACGACGACCCGGCGACGACGGCCAGGTGAGTGCTTTCTTTTCAGATCTAGGGTTTCCCCTTCTCTGTTCTTTCTTTCTTTTCCGCATGTCGGCGGTCGTGGTTCTAGGGTTAGGGGGTTTCTCTTTTCTTTCTTTCTCCGCATAGATCTACGCCTAGGGGTGGGCTCTGATACCAATGTGAATCTTTCGATCTAGGATCTCCTAGGGTAGATCTAGTGGGGCTTCTTTTCTCTAGTGTTCTTGATGTTCTACTGAGAGAGGGAGAGAGGGGTACCGACCTTCGGATGTAGAGGAGGAGGAGGTGGCCATCTCGGGGACGCTCGGTGAAGTCTGCGCACGGGCAGCGACGGTCGGGGAAGAGGTGCGGGGCTCCTCGGCGGCGGCGTGTCCCGGGCGGCGGTGACCTCCTTGGCGGCGGCGTTGAACGGCGGTGGTACTTCCCGTCGCTTCAGCGCCCCCCTCTTAGATCGGTCTTAGGGTTTTGTCGGTGGGGTGGCGGCGGCACGGTCAACCTTGGGATGCGTGCCGCCCGGCCCCCACCTCTGTATTTATGGCGCTGGCGACAGGGGCCCACCAGCCAAACGGGCTGGGCGCCCCCGATCAGGGCGCGGTCAAGGGTTGGGCTTTGGCCGTTGGGCCAAAGCCCTGAGATCACTCTAACACACACTTTAGGATGCATCACTCGGCCAATCCAATGATTAAATCCCTATGTTACCCGAGCATGCTTGATATGGCTACTTTGAACACTTGAACATGTTGTTTGACTCAGTTAATGTGACTTCCCTTAGTCATTATTCTCAGACTACCGTGACATTATTCTTAGAATATGACACTGGACAATGAATTATTATTCTTTAATATCCACACCTTAGAGAATAATAAGTTATATCAGAATTACGCAACAAAATAATAACTAGAGAATTTATATTATTACAATAACCAGAGACTTAACATTATTACAATAACCAGCTACATAGGGCTAAAGTTTTTAGTACAAACATCATATACAAAAAGGAGATATAGATTATTATATACCCTAACTCTCAGAGATGCAGCACTAAAGGTCGCCTACTCATCCCAACTGCTAAATATGGTGTCCATCTCACCCTGGTCATCGATCCGATCACCCTCGTCCCACACGGCATTCTTTGGGCCTGTAAACCCCACGTCTCACTCAAGGTATTCTCTGGCAGAACTAGGATCAAACAAAGGAATTTAATAGCAAGAGTCAGCATAACGTACTCAGTAAGCATTATTAACAATAAATGTAATGGTACGACTCATCTCTTTATAATAAACTTTCCTGTTCCATCTCTTCCTCAATAATAAAATAAGTTATTAAGTTAAAGAGATAAGCTGTACGTTTTAGTATTTCAAATACTACTAATCACCCTGATGAAGAGAAAGAACCCCAATCAATCTTTATGGCCTCCAATCTAGGAAACGTGCATGAATTCATGATTTAATGTGCACTGCGGAGGCTTGTATCACTTTACTCATAGCTACTCTGAGCTATTTGCAACTGGATCATTCGTATTTCCTTATATGCGGTGCTAAGTTAGAGTACATAACATTTTCTTAATTCAATTATTATATATCTACTCGACTATTCATAGTTGTTGGTTCGGAGCGGTCTCTTACCCTCACCCGACTCCCATCCGACTGTGAACTGCCATTGGTCAAGGCGGTCTAACCTTCACCCGACCATCCACAACACTAAATATATGCTCCTAGGCTCCTACGTCCAGGCTCTATACCGATTTTGGGTTCGCCTGCTTTAGATCTACCACTTTTAGGTTTTGTGCCAGTTCTGGTTTCCTCTACCTAGTTATACTACTTACCCTCGTAGAGATGATAGGCTAACATTTTCTGCTTGTCGAAATGAGAACATGGTTGATACTAGAATATACGACTCCATACCCGAGTGAGAGTTGTTTAGTTGTTATATTATAATCATATGTAGAGATCCCCAAAACCTGCCTCTTTCTCTTCCTGACCACGACACCCTCTACCCTCCTATTATACCTACTTACAGTCCAACTCCTCCTTCAACTGGAACTGCCATTATCTAAGCTATTTTCCTTCTCCATTCCCCATTATTTCTTTGAAAAGACATTTTAATGCAACAACTGATAATATACATACTGTAGAGAGAAATAGTTTTCTTAAATAACATAGACTACTTAGAGTGATCAAATATGAGCTTGCCTTGGTAAGCGTAGAATGCCTCGGTCTCAACTGTAGCTTGTTCAGTCCCCTTTTCTTGCCTCGATTCGTCCTCTATGTTATAGAGTACATTTTATGGTTTTATAAACCTGATTTAACATGCAGTTGTTTTGTATTAGTTTCAGTTGAGGTTTCATATTTGTTGGAATCTATTTACTTTGGTTATTTACTTCAGCTCGTAATGTTTCATTATGTTTTGGCCCAATTTCGTTTTCATCTCAACTCTCTCTCTCTCTCACTAGCCCAATACCAATCCTATGTGGAATTGGCCCGACGTGCCAACTGGTAGCCCACACACACCCTGCACTCATGCACACCAGCACGCATGCACACACACACACACACGTATATACATGTATGTATGTATGTATGTATGTATGTATGTATGTATATGTGTGTCTATGCATACATGCATACATATTTCCTAATTTGAAAAGGCAGCGACGACAATATAAAGAACAACGAGTATTTCTTTAGCTATTTACAAATAATTGTCACTATTGTCACTAATACATCAAAAGCATGGCTAATTACAAAATATCATCTATACGAACTAAATACATACGTCAACTAAATATGGTTACCGAGCACATTCTATACTACCATACCACCATTATGCTAATTAAACATTAATGACATATTATTGTTCGCATGTCAATGAAACATACATCTTCTTGAAAGTCTTCACTGGATCTACACTACTTCCATATGCAAAATCTCCTAAATCACAGCAAAACTACTTCAAAAAGTAAATTCTCTTCTACTCTTTCTTGCTTTCTTCTCCCTCAACTCCCTCTCACTTGGCAGGGAAGGAACTCAACTGTGTGGCTTCAAATGAGAGGGCAAAGAGAGACACGAGCCATTTTATGCGCGTGGGGGGCATTGGTGACCGATAGCGCCACGTGGGTGCATGCGGGCGCGGGGCTAGCGCCAAGCCATGCCGAACGCCACGGGAATCACTACCGAGTGTGTTGGGTCGCATCGCGTCTAGCTGGTCAGCCACCTAACCACCTGCTAAGCCAAGTTAGCTCGACAGCCCTATGGGCCCCACTGGCTTTAGCGCCCTGTTGTCTCCTGCCACACTCAGCTTGCTTGCTACTGTCTCCGTCTCCTGCCGAGCTCTAGTAATATAACAGGAGACACATATCACCTGCCACTCTTGCCAAGCTCAAGAACGGGGCTAGATTTGTAAAAAAAGGCATCCGAGGCCAAATTTGGAAAAAATTGCGCTACAGTGCCAAATGTGTGAATAGTTCGAGCAAGATAAGTTACTCACATGTTCATAGGGGAAAAATGGTCTTCAAACACCCTTAATGGCAAGTAACTGGCGGGGTAAATGATAGTGATGACAAATTGTGAAGAAAATTTGAAACCCGATGGCAAAGAATGAATAAGGAGTTATTCAATGGTGGATCATAGGAGTTATAGGATGACATATAATGATTTTTTCTTTTAATTTATATTCTCTCATAGCAAAGTGATAAGTTCGTGTAAGATACAGTGTTTACCTTATAAACTCAATTTTCTCTAGTTCCTGCTAGCTTGTCGATGGCATCTTTCAGTGGACATACAGAGGGGAAGAGGGAAAACATGGATATATATAACCAAAACCAGTAAGAAAAATATGTTTAAATCAAGTACTACATATCAAAAAATAAAGAGTCAAGTGTACTACCATTTGTCCAACTTGTGCATTTGTGTTAGCTTAGTCCCCAAGTTATTCTCTAGCTCGCTAGGTCGACGAGCTTAATTTATCGAATTGTACATGTATTTAGATTCCTACAACATGGGAAAAAACTATAGTAACATGTTCCTACTGTGATGAAGCAACTATGACTCTATGAGCATGCCAAGCACCGTAACCACCAAGTTCTAGTTAACTTCCAACTAACCTGAACCCATGCATAGAGATCGACATAGGGAATTCAAGATCAAACACGCGAGGCCAGAGGCGAGGCGAGGTGGGTGGTGGTGCGAGGGTGCGGCGTCACGTGCAAAGGGTAGCAATCGACGCCAGAGTCGAGGCGAGAGGCGACACTGGAGGGTGGAGGCGAGGCAGGAGGGAGTGGCATCACATGGAGGGGGTAACAATCGGTGCCCAAGTCGAGGAGGTTGACAGCAGATCTGGTGGTAGAAGGCCAATGACAAAGGAGGTGGGTGAGGTATGGTGGGGGCCCAGGAAGGGCGGGCGACGAGGTGATGAGTGGTGGCACGCGGGTGGCAGCAAGGCAAGAGAGGCATGAGGTGCAGCACTAGGGTTGGTGATGGGGTGCTAGTATAGGAGTGGGAGGACACTGGTGGACGATTGGTTTTGAATCCAATGGCCTCATTGCATGGAGGCCAGTGGGGCCCCAAGGCAGGAGGGCAGTAGTTGGATGTTGGGCTTGAAATTCCTGGGCTGACACAGACTAGCCTATGACCTCATTGAGCTATGCCTGGGTCTAAGGCTTAGCCTGTGGGCCTGCACAATACAGACAATTTAGTTAAACATGATTCCATGCCTACACCGGCCCGTGCCGGACGGCCCATTTGGCTACCTCTAATTGCTGACTTTGCCGCTAGCTATCTTGCTCGCTCCTATTACTAGAGCTAGCTGAAATTGCTAATTTCTCGTACACAACTTTAACCTTTAGCGAAGAAGGGATGGAATATGCCTGAGTTAGAGAACAACAAATGACAAAAAAAGATAATGTAGGTGGTTGTTGTTCATGTCCAAGTCCTAGAGGCCAAAGGGTCTTGAAAGGTGTTGTAGGTGTGAAACCCAAACACAAATGAGGGAGGTGGACGTCGATGTTAGATCGAGGAGACCGACTAGAGGGGGGATGAATAGGTGGACTAGAAAATTTTCTCTAATTAATTATCAATTTTTATTCCCGATGATGGTGCATGCCTAGGGCTCCTCTGGAAATTGAACTTGTCATCCATGAGCTCATTGCACTCTGGAGCTAGAGGAGGCTTTGTGGACTTAGAGTATTTATTGGTAGGAGCCATAGCCTTTCATCAATTAGCTATGGTCCCCATGGACAGCGCCAATGTTGTAGGTGTGAAACCCAAATACAAATGAGGAGGGTGGACATCAGCTATCTTATGGGCCATCGTCCATGAGAGTAAAAATGACACGGGAATTTATACAGGTTGGGGGTCCAAAAAGACCACCCTACTCCTATCGGTGAGCCAATAGGGGGTTATCTCTGGAGAGAAGCCCTAAGGGCTCACCAGTTTGAATACATTTATTTATTGCTCATGAGAGCTCTCTCCTCAAATAAGGGTTACACGAGGTATTTATAGGCTCTTGAGCCTGTACAAATGACCGAAATACCCCTTGGGGGAATAGCTACCTGATGAGCACAACTGAGGGGTAATATTCTCTTTCATGAGCTTCTTGATCTGTATGTGTTTGTCTTCCGTAGAATGGGCCCCGTTAGCTGAGGGATAAAATATTCCTCCAACAAAAGGTATGAGAGGAAGAGCAGGGGCGGACCCACAGGGTATGCCGGGTGGGCCACGACATACCCTGGAACCCAGCCGAACCCAGTCGAACTATGACGGTTTGCCTGTCTCACATCTGCATTCGGGAGCCTTGCCCCTCGCTGCGACATCACGACCGCCTTGCCCGGCTCAGCCTGAGCGCGTTCTTCCTGTTGGAGAAGTAAGACCAACGTGATTCTCCAAGATTAGGTTTCTTCCTTCGGATTTGCTAATTTCTCAGGCAACTGAAAATTTGTGAAATTTCAGTCACTTTTTCGCCCGTTTGATTTTGCTTCCTGACATGTTAGCTTATTCGGACAGCTCTGCTCGTGCGTGGCTCTTCTTTGTGTGTGACTCGAAACGGATAGTGAGGGGGAAGAGAGCAAGGTGGCGCGCGGCTAAGCGCTACAGTAGAGCGGCTGCGGATTGCGCGTTGCCTGGATCTCTGATTCGCGATTGTGGTCTCACCCGGCTGCTAGGTGCGTAATTTTTTGCTTTGTTTTTTCAGATCTGCAGCTGCTACAGGTGCCCTGCTTGTGATTGAGAAAATTTAGGGTCTATGGCCCAATTTTGGTTGGCTTGTTGTTTGATCTTGAAGATTGTACCAAATTTGTTCAAATTTGGGTTTTTGCATGTTGGAATTTTCAAGGTTATGGCGATTTCATGTTGCTTGCAGATATGAGTGGGTTTGGGGGGAATTAATTGTGCTTCCAGCTGCTAGGTGTGTAGTTGATTTGATGTTTGCATGCTATGTGCTAATCATTTCAAAATGTCTTCGTGAATGTTTTTGAATGATTTGATCTGGTTGTTTCTCGATTTTCATGATAGACCATCTATCTAGATGAACTGAAGTTGTACTAGGGCCACTAATTTGCAGCATGATCTTGTCATATTTGCTATGTGAGTTGACGACTAGTATACATAATGAAACGGAA
Source organism: Dendrocalamus latiflorus (assembly GCA_017311315.1). Lineage (NCBI taxonomy): Eukaryota > Viridiplantae > Streptophyta > Magnoliopsida > Poales > Poaceae > Dendrocalamus > Dendrocalamus latiflorus. Next base: position 32,725,184 of record CM029632.1, on the reverse strand, counting down.
TTAGTCATTGGAGTACTAGCTTAGAGTTGCATCAGAAAACTAGACTATATGCTGTCACAAGTAAGCAATTAAGTGTAAGCTTGATTAAGAAATCTAGGAGTAACTATAAGTTGTCCGGTAGAATTGAAGTGGATGAAGATGGTATAATCGAGACTTTCATGTTCTTTAGAAAGCGTAGGCCAAAAAAGTCAGACAAGTAGTATTGTAAGTCTCTTTTATGTATACTAGTAGTGTGCCCGTGCTAACGCTATGGTAAAATATAAAACAAGATAAAATTTGTTTGGCCCTGCGCTTTGTTTATGGTCATTGCAAAACTCAGGCGGATCGGGAATTGTTTCCGCTTGAACTTGAAAGGAAGTGAGATATCGTCGGACGGAGCCATAGGGATTCTAGGAATGAACACCCTCTTGCCTGCATGGTGGCCACCAACTATTTCTGCATCAATTGCATTGTTTTGGAATGCTCTAACCATGAGTCTTGTTCCATTGCACAATCCGTGGTTAGGATCTAGATTGCGGAGAAGGATCACAGGGCAGTGGATTTTCACTTTGAGCTCATGTGGAGGCAGACCATTTGGAGTGATGGAGTTTAGGAAGTCAATAGGGTAGTTATTTCTTGAATCGTCATCGATAGAGTCGAAGCTATGAAAAACCTTTTCCTCACCTGGAAACTTGTCAATCATCTTTGCATTTAGCTGATCTACATGTGCATTTTTGGTAGAAAGAATGGCACGTGTGCTCATATAAGCTGTTGATCTTGCATTTTCCTCAAGTGATGGAAAGATTTCCTGAATGAGTTTGTTTACTGAATCTTCGTCGTCTGTATATCCAATTACAATATCATCTCCAATCGTCTCTTCGGTGCCATTTCCAATTCTGAGTAGGTAATCTGAAAACCATGGGTCAGATTGAGCTCTCATGTTACGTGACAATCGTGTCTTCCTTATATTGTCCCATAAATATGATCTCTGCAGCGTAGCATCTGTTACCTGTGCTCTTGTCCCACGTGTTACCACAGGAAGCACCTGCCTAAAATCTCCACCAAATACCACAACCTTTCCCCCAAATGGCAAAGAACAATCCATAATATCCTGTAGAGACCTATCAAGACACTCGACAGCTTGACGTTTTGTCATTGCAACCTCATCCCAAATAAGCAAAGATGCCGTACGCAGTAACTCAGCGGTGCCACTTTGCTTTGTGAAGTTGCATGTGCTATTGTCAGCAAGCTTAATTGGGATTTTGAACCTTAAGTGTGCTGTGCGTCCTCCAGGCAATATTGACGCTGCAATACCGGAAGTTGCCGTTGCAATTGCTATTAATCCCTTTGAGCGGACTCTAGCAAGAAGTGCCTTGTATAGCAAGCTGGAAATAAATGTATTTTCTAAATAAACATCTCCACCTTCTCTATGTTGTAGGTGTTCTTCATGCCGGATACAATGAATATAAGCACTTAGGACCTGCAAATTTTTAATTTGACAGTAAAGAATTGAACCTAGATATTTGGTATACATCAATCAATGCAAAAGACAGTCTTAAACATACTTACAGCGCCATTCACTTGCTCACCGTCACGGAAAAGACAATCCTTGTCATCTCTGTTTACCCAATTATTATCTATGTTGACGAGTACCCTTTTTTCTGGTGTTGCTTTCATGTATTCAATTATATCAACATCTTCTTTTGTACACTCATAATCTACAGAGAAATTATTATTATTATTAATTAATTCCCAAATAAGTAAAGAAGATACAATTGAAGACCACTTACCTTGAGGCAGGACTTTTGCATTGTTTGACTTCTTAGGTTTATTATGTCGGGATGATGCCTTCATCTGTGTGTTCAAGACTATCGACTTCACATCCTCGTCAGCACGCTTCCTGTAGTCGTCTTGTTCTAGGTCAACTATTTGTCCGGCATCGTCTTCGATCGGCCCTTCTGCTACATCCATGTTGATCTGCAATATATAATATCAGTGAAGAGAGAGTGAAGTAGTGAAGCAGCTTGTGAAATGAATCAGGTCCTGTGAAATTTTTTTGCTACTGTTCTTCGTCTTAATTAGTACATCAAAAGTCACAATACGAATGATACGAATGTCGTGATCGGTCCCGTTCGATCTTGTCAACGTAAACTGACCATCACCTGGAGACCCTTCTCATCTACAAAGTATCAAAATAACTGAAAGATTCACAGGACATTATACGAGTACAAACGACGAACACAATCCACGAACCTGTCGTAGAATGAAGTATGTAGTTTGCTTAGGCCCTGCTCTAACTAATTTATGCTTCTGACTTCTAACTTCTTAATTTTGATTTTTTTTGTTTTTTCTCTTATTCCTTTATATTGTCCGTGATAATTAACTTTTTTTCCTTTTTTTATTTTTAAATTTAATTACGCAGAAAAAACTAACATTAGTTGTAATAATTTTTCATCTACTATAGTATAAAGAAGTCAGAAACCTAAGCTTATATTCTCTTCGGAGAATTTGGCCTCCCCTACTATTCGCTCATGTGCATCCTTCACTTGAGGAGTCTAGTTTCACGAGGCATTTCAATTTTAATTTTCACATAACTTAGAAATTTAAAAAATTCTAAAAACGTTATCACATATAGTAAAGAATGTGTTCCACATCTCTGTAAAATTCAAGACCAAACTCGATCACATTTGTGAGATACAAATTCTTCACTTATCGCATTTGATTTGCACACAAATAGGAGCAAGTTAAGAATTTGTATCTCACAAATGCGATCGCGTTTGAGATTAAAATTTTGTAGAGATCAAAGGGGATTTTGTGCCGAGCGTTACTCTACACTCAAAAGTCAGAATAACCACCAGCAATATAAGGTAGAAAGGCATCTAAACACAGTGCGATAGCTTAGTGCAAAGTTTGGAATTAGTCAATGCTTTAAATTACATGCTTCAATCTGGCAATTCAACTTGTACTAAAATGTTTAACTATGGAATGCTATACCTCTCCAGCTTGAATTGTAATAACATGAGGTGTAAATCCAACTCCAGCTGACCCTGCAAGATGGCTTTAAATTAGGACTAAGACCCAACTGTCTACGGGGAAAACTTCAGCAAAGATGAAGTCAACACACATCGATTACGCATTAGTTGTATAAAAGATAAGCACACAAGAAACATTAGAATAAAATAAAATGGATGTTCCATAATTCAACAGAGAAACAACAACACATTAAACATCCTCAACAATACATTAACACATGAATCACTGAACATATTGTTGGTAAACCTGTCTAGCAAATATTTACATTTTTACACTATAAATTAATGAAAAGAAAAGAGGGACAAAAGGCTAGAAGGATAATTTCCCTAGCAGTTCTCCCTTTAGTTTTAAAACGATATAGATCTAACCTCTAACCGGAGCCAATTAGCAAACTTTAAGCTCAAAGACATTTTTTTTCTAATATTGAACTGCAAGAGTTATCCATAAGGGTAAAAAGAAGAGTTTTTTCTTCAATCCTTAGTAATCTTGAGCCTAAAAAATCGTAGCAACGTATTAAGGCAAATAGCGTATAATACGCAGAGTATAATGTTAGGGAATCGAGATATTACCAACCGCATCCATGGGCGGCTTGTTGGTAGACCCCTTAGGCTGGCCCCGCTTCTTCCCTCCGTCCGGAGACGCCGACGGCCCGAGGCTCGTCCGCTTCGACGGCGTGGGTGAGAACAGCCCAGAAGCACCCTGCGCCACCGCCGTTGATCCTGCAGGCGTCGACGCAGTGACCAATGCCAGCGACATGGACTCGTCGGGCCCGTACTTCCTCGGCCGGCCGCGCTTCTTCTTGGCCACTGGTTCCGCCTTGTCACGGCTGCTGGCGACTGTATCTTCCCCCCGGGATATAGATGCTTGGACTCGTCGCTCGCCCACGGCCCACCGTGCCACCGGCCGTCGCCGGCACTTCTTGCTCACGTACGGCAAAACGAGAGAGAGAGAGAGGTAGAGAGGAGAGAGAGAAGAGATTGAGAAGTTTCCATGCAGAATACGTGAAGGAGAGAGAGATAGAGAGAGATACGGGTGAGATATTCATGGGAGAAAGAGAAACGGTTGGGGAAAGTTTTTCCTTCCTTTTTTTTGTGGGCGCGGGGTGGGGTTCTGTGTTCAGTGATGTGCATGATCCGGATGATTTTGGCCTTAGGATTTTCAATGAGTAAGAGAAGAAGGCTTGAGGAGAGATCCAAGCCATTCATTTGTATGAAGTTGGATTATTTTGGTACACAAATCTAGGTGGACTTAGATTAGGCATGACTGTGGGGGTGGTTGAGGGGGGTGGATTTAGTAAAGAAAATTTTGGTGTATTATAGAGGGGTAGAGATTTGAGACTATTAGTATGGTGTTTGAATTATTTATATTGTAATTTGTGCAAGTTTCCAACTTAATCCTTGAATTTAAGACTTATCATATTATTTAGTGCCTGTATACCGAATTACGGTGCAAATTTTACAATTATTTACCAAATTGGCAAATGGTTTTACCGAATTGTATATGAAAATTTTGGTGCGGCATACCCTTTGCTAAAATCCTGGGTCCGCCACTGAGGAAGAGTCAGGGATTGATGCATTTGAAATAGAAGAACGGATAAAGATTTTGTTGGGAATTGAGGTGGCCCTAATATCTACTCTGATGAGGACCTATACACACTACACTAACTATCCTAAGTTGGTTAGCTTTTTTCTTACTACTCAATACTTTGCTTAGCTTCCAAACAACCAAACCGCTTATGTTAAAGCCAATACCATTGTGATTTCGGATGACCGAGTCACTCATGTCAAATCACAAACATCACAAAATACCAGAAGTACGTGAATTACTATGGAAGATCAACACTTACACCATAGAATGACTCGGCACTTTATGCACTACTATAAACTTGATACAACAAGACTCAACACTATTTCTTGTTTTCTTCTCTACTCATGTCACCCTACTCTTCTTCATGGCATGGTGGTCTAATCTACCCTACTAAACCACCAGTTAAAATTATCCTACATCCACCCAACAATTATCTGCTCCACAGTCATGACCTTAACTACATCCACACCACAATATGCACCCAGAAATACACCATCCTAAAAACGTGCGCACCAGATTAACTCTCCTCCATTCTCTCTCCTTACTCAACCATATCCGACGGTCATCCTTCAATGGATCTGCAGTACCCCTCCACCCCGCGCCCCCGCTCGACCTGCGCTGCCCCCTCCCTCCGCCTCCCCCGCGCCTCCTCCGCTCCCTCCGCCTCCCCCGCGCCTCCCCCTCCTCCCCCGCGCTTCCTCCGCTCCCTCCGCCTCCCACACGCCTCCCCCTCCTCCCCCGCGCCTCCCCTCCCTCCGCCTCCCCCGCGCCTCCCCACTCCTCCCCCACGCCTCCCCTCCCCCATCCTCCCATCTCGCCTCTCCCCGCCGCCGCCGCTTCACCCGCGCGGCCGAGAGCACCGACCCTCTCCCCTCCCGATCGCCATGGCCTCCACGGCCTTCGCCGCTGCCAAGTTCCTCCCGGCCACCCACCTCGACTCCTCCCCCCGCCTCTCCCCGCTCCGGCCCGCCCCCACCGAGCTGCTGAAGCCACCCAAAACCCCAACCAAGGCGAGCAAAATCCCCAGGCCCCATGGCCCCTCCCACCGCCCCCAAAACCATCGCCGACTTCCTAATCCGCCCTTCCAAGCGCCTCCGCCCCAGCAGCTCCACGCCCGCCGCCCCCCTCTCCTCCTCCGCATCCTCCCTCTCGCCGGAGCAGCGCCGCCGCGCCGACACCAACCTCGCCCTTGCCCGCGCGCGCCGCAACCTCCGCCTCGCCCAGTCCAAAGGTACTCCACGCCCTCGCTCTCCCTAGGGTTCCGTTCAGGCGTACGCCCGGCTCGTCGGTCCTGTAACCTTAGGGTTTTGGTGCTCGCGGTTTTAGCGTCGGGGGGCGCTGTGAAGCTGGAGGAGCTGCTCGTCGAGGAGACGTGGCTGGAGGCGCTCCCAGGGAGCTGCGCAAGCCCTACGCGCTCGAGCTTTGCCGCTTCGTCACCCATGAGCGCCTGCACGGCAAGGTGCCCGTCTACCCGCCGCCGCACCTCGCCTTCCACGCGCTTCACACCACCCCGTTCGACCGCGTCAAAGCCGTCATCATCGGCCAGGTACCCTGAAGCTATCGAATGGTGTGGATTTTTTTCCTCACCTGCTGCTTTATATTGTGATACATCACAGCAGAAACATGCGACAATTTCTTAGCTTTACCTGAGGTAGTTATCATTTCTGTGTAAATGTCATGCCTGTGCTGGTTTTGTGATGGAAATAGCTTATTGATGCACCGTGTGTGCAATGCTTCATAGATAGATGAAAATTGGTAATGGCATAATCGTCTATGATGCTTGTGCTCCGTTTATTCTATAAGCTTGTTCAGTTCAGTTCAGTTTAGCTGGGGTGATGCTATAATTACTGCATTAGTGTTGAGGACTGAATCTAGCCGTGTTCCTTTCAGTATAGTGTTAGTTAAGACCGTGCTTTTTTATCTTTTGTGAGTTTATTTAGAGAGAATTTACTTGGATACACTGTCGACTCTTCTGTTAAAATCCTTGGTAACACCTTCTATTGAGTATTTTCACCATGCAAATGATCAGCAAAACCAGCATATGATAAATGTTTGTGAGCAACCAAAGTGGTTGATTGATGATTGTAGCATCACGATGAAACTTAACTTATTGGCTTTTTCAACAGCGGATTTGGTGCTGCCTGTGCAGTTGTCCGTATCTTCTCTTTGCTATCCATTATAGCAATAAACAATGCTGTAAATAAACTTGTGATATCGCAAAAAAATCAATGTTAATTCTATGGTGCCTTAACTTAACATTTTGGAACTCAAAAGGTAATTCTACAACATGCTAAAATGATAAGTTACTAACTGATACTGAACCTGAAGTTTATGGCCTGAAGTAAAGCTTCATTTGTAATTTGTCAAGTCAGTTGCATGGCTGCTAACACAATTTCCCAACTAACTACCTGCTCCCTTTAACTTGGGCACTCAGAACCTGAAACTGTAGTTTGTCCATTAGTGATCCGAGACCCTTTTTGCCATTAATTTTGATCCATTTACATAAGAGTTGCCATTGCAATTTTCAGTGGAAGATGTTTTTGAGGAGAAATTAAATGGAGGTGAAGGTTTTGATCTGGCTAAATTCATAGAAACTTGCAAGTAGGAAGTAGGGACTACTAAGCTGCCAAGAAAAGGGGTATCTGATTACAAAAGTTGACAAATATGCAACCTCGAATAGCTCATGCCCCATGAACACTGCTCACAGGCGCATGCTACCAACATTTTCTGAAATCTTTGTATGAACCTCATTTTTGTATGGATGTTATTGTGCATGCTCATGAGCCTACTATAACCTTCAGGTCAGACATACGTGAAGGAATGCTGGCTGTAAGCTGTAACATACATTAATATCTTCTCAACTGGATTGCAATGAGTACTCCAAAATTTGTCTGTATGCAGTACATGGGAGAGGTGGGAGCTAATTTTGAGGTGTATCGCAATGATGATATCACGGTAGAAGAAATTAAGAAGTTAGTGATTATCCTTTTTATCAAAGCTCGTCACTTGTCAATATGTTGATTTATCTTAAGAAAATCACCTACGACATTTTCCTTGTTCTACAGGATTTCTCCAAGAGGAATACTTATCTCCCCAGGCCCTGGTTAGCATTTTTCTGTCTTATTTCATTCTTAAAATATGAAATGTTGTAGTGCTCAATGTAATTATGACTACAAGTTATGATATAGAGCCATGTTGTTGTCATCTTTTTCAAGTTATACTACACTAAAATTTAGCTCTCCTATCGAGAAATTTATTCCAACCGGTTTGTTTGTGTTAGCATTAAATTTTGGAGTTGACTTTACACTGTTGGTCCTAGACTCTCTTTATCGGTTCTTGGTTAGCTTATTGTTGTGGCCTGTGGCACACTCATATGGATTAACCTTGTTAATATTTTATTTTGAGGCCTTGCTAGCCATCCAATTTACTAAGCATGCTTCTCCCACCCAGGAACACCGTTATATATGGCTCCGGAACTTGTGAGGGAACAACCTTATAACCACACAGCAGATTTATGGTCTCTTGGGGTCATCTTGTACGTGAATTATTGTTTTTCTGCAAATCATCTCTTGTCAATGTATTATGTATGCCATACTGTCATGTTCCTTTTTGTATGACTTGTATGCCGTAGTGGTTACGCGCAAGCATGGTTAGAGATAATCAGATAAGTAAAACAAACCAAAATATATCTGTCATTCCAAACGTGTTCCAGCTCAAGCATGGTCTGAAGTAAGACTGAGAACAACAATCCATTTCATTTTGTCCCACTTTAATATCCCATGCCAGTTTGATGCATATGCCAATTGTTGCCAGGTGACATAAACAAGACACATACTACTCTTCATGGTTTAATAGCACATAATTTGACCAGAACTCTGACTATGTAATTCCACCGATGTTTTGTGTTTAGTTTACTTTTATCCAGAGGACCATACATAATTGATTCATGAATACCTAATCTGATTAGTATTTTTGCTTATCTGATTCTGTAGCAAGTGCACAGTTCTATTCTTGTAATAAAGAATATTTTGTAACCCAACTTGCTTGGTTTGAGCTACTTTGTATTGTAACACACAGTTAAACCACTGGCTGCTTTTTGTTTGATAGTCTATCTACTTTCACCAAGCTAACTTAGTAACTTTTCTGTTTGGATGGCCAGGTACGAACTATTTGTTGGACAACCCCCTTTTTATACAAATTCAGTCTATGCACTTATACGACACATTGTCAAGGTTGGTCTGTTAACTTCTTATTTCTAATATCTGCTCTTTACCATTGTCAAAACTTATGCATGCTCTCTCTGCATTGTGGCAGGATCCTGTGAAATATCCAGATAATATGAGTGCAAACTTTAAGAGCTTCTTAAGGGGTTTACTAAAAAGGTCCTAAATGATATATATTTTTTTCTCCTAGACCACAGTGTTGAATTGTTTGATTCCTCCTTTTCTTTGCTAATGCTGTATATGATGAAAGCAGTTGCCTCAAAGTAGATTAACCTGGCCAGCATTGTTGGAGCACCCATTTGTCAAAGATGATTCAGTGGAATCAGCAGCTGTAAGTACCTTGAGATATTTGCTCCTGGACAAATAAAGAAATTTTAGAAATTAGGAGTTTGCATATCATAAAGTTATATAGTAACCACATATCATTATTTTTGTTATCATTTTCCTAGGGCACTCAAACCACACCTTTTGAAGCTAAAGGATCTGAGGCTACCCAGAAGGCAGAAGAAATTCAAACATCAAGGAACCAACCTTCTGTTGCTGATCCACAAAGTAGACAATTATGAGACGTGAATCTTAATGAATCTGATTGTTCGTTTTATTTTTTACAAATTTTATCTTGTTTTGTTCTGATTAACATTGTTTGCAAAAAAATTCCTTGCAAAAAATTTAGATGATAGGACGCACCGTTCATCTTCCAGTTTGTGTTTCAATATGATTGGAACCTAACTGAGGTTGGGATGACCTCAATCTAACTGAAATAAGAAAATCAGCATGCGACCAAGAGAGTCAAGCTGTAGGGCATGAGTGTAGCAAGTATAGCTTGATGTATTACCTGTCATCTGAAAAGTTGGATGCAATAAACCTGTCAATGTACTTGTTTTTATGCATTCTGTTGCTTATTATTTGGGTTTTTATGCATTGTAGTGACAGTATGGATGATCGTGTCAATGCAAGAATGTTGTTTACTGTGGTTGCCTAGGAAATAATATATACTATGCCATGAAGTTATACATAATTTTATTTATGGTTGGTGATCAAGGAGTTATACATGGCACTTTTTTTTTCCTGGGAAGATATCGCGCATTGATTACCGAGAGCGATGCCATGAACGTCACAAATATTTTTGTGTAAAAACATCTTAAGAATATATACACAAATTAAATTCGGTAATTATATACCTCCGTCGGCACGCTCGATAACTTCGTCCGTCAGGTACAGTACTACATATTTCTGATTAACATTGTTTGTTAGCTATGTACATCCTAATTGCGCTGTTCTTAGTCTTTTTTTCTTTTAACTAAAGAACTAGCAAAGCTTGAAAAATTATACTAAAGAATTCGTTCGATTTGTGCTGTTCAGGAGGCGGCGCGCGGGCTGACGGCGGCCGATCGGTGCCTGTTTCCCCGATCAACATGGATGTAGCAGAAGGGCCGATCGAAGACGATGCCGGACAAATAGTTGACCTAGAACAAGACGACTACAGGAAGCGTGCTGACGAGGATGTGAAGTCGATAGTCTTGAACGCACAGATGAAGGCATCATCCCGACATAATAAACCTAAGAAGTCAAACAATGCAAAAGTCCTGCCTCAAGGTGAGTGGTCTTCAATTGTATCTTCTTTACTTATTTGGGAATTAATTAATAATAAAAATAATTTCTCTGTAGATTATGAGTGTACAAAAGAAGATGCTGATATAATTGAATACATGAAAGCAACACCAGAAAAAAGGGTACTCGTCAACATCGATAATAATTGGGTAAACAGAGATGACATGGATTGTCTTTTCCGTGACGGCGAGCAAGTGAATGGCGCTGTAAGTATGTTTAAGACTGTCTTTTGCATTGATTGATGTATACCAAATATTTGGTTCAATTCTTTACTGTCAAATTAAAAATTTGCAGGTCCTAAGTGCTTATATTCATTGTATCCGGCAGATGTTAATTTTGTTAATTTAAAGATAGATGAAAATTTTGAGATAAAACTCTGTTAGTGCAGGTGTTCTTTCCAATTAATATTGAGAAGTTTCACTGGTATCTAGCGGTTGTGAATGCTAAAAAAAATGTGAGATACATGTCTTGGATTCTTTCGGACGAGAACTATCGGACCGTCGAGATCTCAAAACTACGGTAGGGCTTAATGATTAATATATAGTTTCATATTGTATTTAAGTCTAATATTCCTTTGTAAATCTTGGTGTTTCGGTCACAACAGTTAAGAGGACTGGAAAGAGTAATAAAACTTGCAGCAGAGCATACACAGCTGTACCGAGATAAATGGGCGGATATTAAAGTGGCATCTTGGCCAATTATAGATAAGATCACTGAGAGAATGCAAACAGATGGGTAAAAGATTATCTGACTTGTTGTGTATGCCATTGCCTGACTTGCAACGGTATCTATATCACTCACGTTAGTTTTTTTTCACTTTTGCACAGGGTAAGTTGTGGTTTATGGATGATCAACTATATGGAGTATTGGATTGGAATTACTCTATCTGACCATGTGACCCAGGTAATTCATAGGGAGATTTCTAAACATACTCACTTTTTTTGGTCAAATAATCGGTTAATAGATCAACACTTGCTCATATTTTCAGGATGATATAAGTAAGTTTAGGTTCAAGCTCCCTGCAATCTTGTGGAACTCCACATTAAACACAGCGAGAGGGTACCAGGATGATGAACAAGATAAAGAGGTCAGCGATAATCCAGATGATGTCATAATGATCGATAATCCGGGTGAGGTCACTCAACTGTCAGAAATTGTTGCTGGTCCTCAACCATCTGCCAAAATATTCACTGACAGAAAGGAACTATTGTATTGGTTGAGCACATACATCTGGTCGATAGACGATGAAGAGTGTTTAGAGTAAGTATTTTTTGCTAATTAATTGCATATACTAATATACTAAGATGTGATCAACTAATTCGTTCCTGGTCCTTGTTTTTTTTTGTAGCAAAGAATGGGTTCGAAGCACCAGACCATATCCAATTTCTTTAAGTCTCAGAACACTTAAGAGATATTTTAGATGCAAATAAACCCATTGATTGTGATTGCTTCAACATGGGTGTTCGGACGGTTGCGTGCAATGAAGCCTTGTTGTGGTTAGATGACAAATTCCACTACATGGACCTCCAGTTCTGTGTAAGTTGATATAATTGTTCCCTTGTTTTGTGTGTGTGTGTGTGTCTATATATATATATATATATATATATATATATATATATATATATATATATATATATATATATATATATATATATATATATATATATATATATATATATATATATATATATATATATATATATATAAACAAATAATTCTAAATTTTGCAAAATGAACAGTCCATATCTCAGTTTGGACGAGATCCGCGGCGGTGTGACAAGCTAGACTGCAAAAAACTCGCAAAATTGCTTGAATGCTGGCCTGACATGGAGTACGATATTTCACATTGCAGCAGTGTAAGATATGTTCTATATACTCCTTTAAAAACTTGTGTTTTATCATTTGTCACTTATAGACTCGATGTTTGTTTATAGGTTCTACTGCCATACCGTCAAATGAAGCACTACACATTATACATACTAGACATGGGTACCAGAACTGTGTCCATTATGGATCCTCATCCTAAAAATGGAATGTTTAAGGGTTCTGATCCATGCATGCCATATATACACAAATTATATAACATTGCCAATAATTTCAAACTCGCCATGGAATTGGCACATCCTGCGTGGAAAGACGATATTTTTTACTGGCGTCGTAAATTCCCAACATGGGTTCCAAAAACTACGGACTGGTAATAACTTATAATATGTTTCATCTTTATTATCAAATATCATTTGATTTATCTATAACAATTAAACATGTGCTCTTCTCCAGCAACCTGTCAGGCTTCCTTGTATACAGTTTCATGTGGTCGTGGAATGGCGTAAGATTACCAGTTATCAACACTGTGAGCATATAATATTCTCTATGTATATTTTGTAGACTACATAGCAAATTAATAAGTTAACTTATTATCTGCCATGCACAGCGATCACATTCACTGAGGACAAATTTCTTGGTGGACATTTTGAAGAGCAGTGAAAATGAATGTAAAGACATTATCCCTGGAGAACTCCAAGACCTACTTAAGCAAATCAGAAATTAGATGGTTCAGGCGAGACATGACTTATTATTGCCTTGTTATGCATTATAATTGGCCTAGGCTTGTAATTTCATGACCTGAACTTGCTGGTGATATACATGAGTGTTTTTCAGATTATATACATGGTGAAATACAATTGCGTGAAACTTAAACTATGAAAAAAATATCGTCATTTGGTTGTTTTCATATGCATCCTTGAAATGCCGCCGTGGCGTTAGCACGGGCACTATACTAGTGGCTTATAGTAGCTCATGCTTAGGTATCGATGGCACCCCTATTTATACTTGTAGAAGATCGTTGGATCGTTGCCACATGATAACATCCTATCCCTACAACCATAAAATATCTCAACTCTAGAAATATCCCTACAAATATCTAACTTTAGATAATTCTATACTTTGCCATGAAACGTGGCTAGTTAATTTGTTCTGGAGAATTCCTAGGAAAAATCTCTTACTCTTGCTAATTTGAGAATTCTTTAGAATCTTAGGAAAAATATGCTCTGCACTAATTCTTAACAGACGCTTAGAATGTAAAACTGCTACCTGCATATATATACTATATGTTATGGTAAATCGGTGTCATTGTTTCCTAAGCCAAAAGCCCCCATGCGTGAGAAATGTATTTTTTAAAAAGATAATCCTTGAGTCGATTTCACGAAACTCAGTAAAATTATGCAAGGGTCAATTTACGACGCAAGACGATCGCCCATCGTGATTGATCAGCCCAAACGCTTTACTGAAAAGGAGTATAAGTTGTTCACAATCAATTAGTCAAGCCTTATTCTTTCAAAAAAAAAAAAGTCAGGCCTTAATTTACTTGGACTGAGGATGCTTTGCAGCTGGCTTCTCGACCTCTTACAAAGTTTTATGGAGTTTTTATCGGTTAACGTACCTCTTGAACTGTTAAAAACAAATTTATACTAGTCTTAGACCCTGTTTGGCACAGCTTCATCAACAACTTCATGAACTATTATGAGTTGTTTTTTTTGCCAAACACGCTTTTTGCAAACAGCTTCATGGATGAAGCTCCTTAAATCATGCTCTCACAAGGGAATGGGGTGGGGTGAAGCTGAAAATAGTAACTTTTCACAGCTCTCTCCCTCAGGCTCGCAGTTCTAGGAACCCACTGCCCTTGTAGTTGACAGAAATTACAGCACTTTGCCACTGGGTCCCCACGCCTGTTTCCTCTCCCCCCGTTCGCACTTCTCTACCGTTCGCACTTCTCTAATGATTTTAATTTTTTTATTCATACTTATTCAAATATATTAATTTTTAATTCATATGACCATATACAAATATACAACTCCAAATGTTAGAACAAGTCAGGTAGACAGGGACATCTTGGACAATTGCCCTCTTTCAGCTATGCATGAAGCTGTTGGTGAAGCTGTTTTATCAAACAGTTTTCCAAAACAGTTTTAGCTTCACCAGTGAAGCTTTTCGTGAAGTTGAAACAAAAAAAAAACAGCTTCACTAGTGAAGCTGAGCTGTACCAAACAGGACCTAGTACTCTAGACTTTCCTTGAACTGTTAAATACATGAAACCAGTTGTTTTAGTTCCACTGATTTGCATCGATGCACACATGATGACATGACGTATTCTTGTTCTATATCCTCTAAGCAAAGTCTGCAGATATTTTCGCAAGAAAAGTTTTGTGTGCACGTCATCCCGCTAACACGTACAAGTGTCTCCACTCAACCTTTTTCTTGTAGCCAGTTAATTAACTGGCTTCATCATCATCGTTAGGTGTCTAAGTTAGGGGTGCAAATAGGCCAGGTAATTTTCATCCAATCAACCGAATGATCGTGGAGTGAATACAAAAAAGATAAATAGATATTCGATACTATCTATATCTGACTTTGACTCTAAAGAAAAAATATGGAATAGGATACGAGATGAATGATATCCGTCTGTATATATCCGTATATCAAGTAATATAAGGAAGTCAGTTGCAACTTCATTTATGAATAAGATAACATATAGGTGAATTATCATATCTAAATAGGCGGAAAATGCTGAGTGCTCTTCCTTCGACATCTCAGCAATTTAGTCTCTCTATGTTCACTTTGATTGCACTCTACTGCCTAATGTCCTACTAAAAAAGCAGATAATTTGTGTTTGACCGACCGACCAAAGACTTGTGGAACGAATACAGAATGGAGAAATGGATATCCGGTATTATTTGTGTCTGACTCCTATTCTAAGAAAAAATATAGAATAGGATATAGGATAAGTGATATCCATTTGTATCTGCTCTGGTTTGGTGGAGCATATTTGGCAACGCTTTGGAGGCAATCAATCTTAGCATTTATTACTTTGTCATTCAAGTGCTTATATTCTTATGTATGCATTTTATCATACCAGTTGAGTATTGTCTAATTTAGATTATAAATGTCTTAGTTTACATTTCAGCAAAACTATGTTTGTAAGATTAAATCTTGAATGTCAACATCATTGCATACTCTGAACTCAAATCATCTTAGTTTTTCACTTCTGCACAACAGAGTACCAATAACAACAAAGCATCACTCCCAACCAACTAAGATTTACATTCTCAATGCTTAAAGAAAAAAAATATTTCAAGCCATCATACAACCCAACAACAGACAATGAGGATGTATTGAGAAGAGAAAATAACTTGCCCTAGGAATGGCGTTGGAGGGGACACAAGCAGCGGCACGTGCAGGTGCGCTGGGGAAGCCAGAGGGGCGAAGTCAGCAATGAGCATGGGGGCGCCAGTGAAGCTAGAGGAGACAGAGGTGGCGGCACATGGGGAAGCCAAAGGGAATGGAGGCGGCGACACGCGGGTAAGCTGGAGGGGATAAAGGAAGAAAGGAGGGGAGGACGAGGAGCTAGATCTAAGGCCCTGTTTGGAATGCGGGAATTTTTTCCGATTCCTGCGGGAATTGAACTGTTTCCTGTAAAATTCCTGTAAAATTTCTGTGAAATTCCTCTGTTCCAAATAGGCCCTAAAGGGGGAGATGAAGATGGAGGAGAAGACGAAGGAAGAGAGGAGGCATATTTGTCAATTTGGATGCCGGATTGGGTTTGGCTTGGGGATGATGTGAAGAAACCCAAAGGGGGAGGGCTCGCGTAAAAGAATTGAATGTGAGTATTTTTGTTTGATCGTGGGTCCCACCTTGCAGCTCAAGCTGAAGCTAAACACTGGGGATCAATAATAAACCTAGCACCTAAATGACGTGGCGGTGAGGTGAAGAAACTTGCACCTGCTACATTGTATGTGGCCTTAGGCTCGTAGAAAGTGCAAGACCAGTTATGTCGTCCAGTCAACATTTATCAACTCACTTTGGTGTTTCATATTGCTGAGGTAACACATCGTTAAACTTTTTTTCACTTGTTCTTTTCTTAGAATCCATTAATATTTTTTTTTGAGGAATCAATCTTTTTTAGAGGGATAGGAATTAGTCATTTTAGATGGAACAAGATGGCCATGCAAAATGACAATCTGCACTCTGGGCCCACGGTGCAGTTCTCTCACACAAGTGACCTTACCCAAATGCTTATACAGGCTGGGCTCAGCCCTCCAGCCCATTAACCACCCTTGACAACGCATGCGCAAACCACGTGACACATTACCACCACTATATAAGCTCCCAGGAGCGCTCTCTCTAAACCCTATCAGCCGCCGCCGCAAGCTCCTCCTCCTCCTCCAAGCAGCGCCCCCGACCCCTCGGCTCGAGCTCCAGGGCTCCCCCTTCGACCATGGTGAGCGCCTCTTCCTAAACCCTGGCCTCTCGATCCGAGCCGGCTCTTCTGCCTCTGACACGCGCGGTGTTTTTCGTCGCAGGCGGACGTCGATGTCGAGACGGAGGTGGCCGCCGGTGCCCAGCCGAAGAAGAGGACGTTCCGCAAGTACAGCTACCGCGGTGTGGACCTCGACGCGCTCCTCGACATGTCCACCGACGACCTAGTCCAGCTCTTCCCCGCGCGCGCCCGCAGAAGGTGACACCGCTAGTGCTGCTAACTTTCTTGTGGTGGTTTTGGTATCGTTTGGTTTTGGTCAGTTCTGATGTGTGATGATGAGTTGTGGTATTGGATTTTGGTTAGGTTCCAGAGGGGTCTGAAGAGGAAGCCGATGGCACTCATCAAGAAGCTGCGCAAGGCGGTGAGTGATGGTTTGCTTTTAGACGTTTGTTCTGAGTTGGATGGTGAACTGCGAAATGCTAAGCTTGTGTAGGTCTGCTTTGTCCCTGTGCCGACCTGCTAGATTTGGGAATTTGTAATTTTAATTTATGGTTGAGTTGAGCGATTTAGTCTCTTACCATGCCCTTAGATCTCTAGTTCTCTTAGTGCTACCAGTTGCGTGTTTGTTTTAGCAAAGAAAATAGTGCATTTACTTGAATAAACGCAGAGGCAGTTAACATCCAGATTTTACCATGCAATGCAAAATTTGGCCTTTAGAACTATAGGGCTGATGCGATTTATTAGTTTTTATTCTTCCGGATTGTCATTTCTTTTATTTGGTGTAGATTTGTGGCACTCACTGTTAGCATTTTGCAATTAATCGATGTTGCTGAGCGCTGGGATTTCAGTTTGTTATTGTTATATAGGATGCAACACATGTTTTGGTGTTTCTATTATGCATAGTTTTCTGTTAAGTTAATGTTTTTGTTGGATATGTAGTTTTGATAGGACTTTGGAAATAAATTCTCCATTGGTTGTGTTTTTCTTCAAGTTTCAAAATCTAATATGTGGTGCATTTTGACACTTCTGTCTCTACCCATGCTTGTTTTGTCGCAACTTGAACTTGGTAACAATTTTGCCCTGCATAATATCATGCATTTTTGGCTTGCTTATGGCTCTATTCTTTTTTTGCTTTTGACTTTTTTCACAGTAACTAGCTTTTAAACGGAGTGCCTTTTCAAAATAGGTCTACTAGTTAACTGTAGTACATAATGTACCGACTTCATTTATATCGGCAAAAACCGCACGTGGTTTCTGTTACTCTGTAATCTCTCGCACGAACAGACCAAAAACCACAAGTCGTAGCCAAAAGCCATAAGCCTTACCTAAAAAGAACAGCCCCTATTTTGCATTGTCAAAAATTACATTTAGGAGTAATATTTGTTAGTACTCATAGGAGGAATATTTGTGTGAATTACTTGATTCTGCATTTGCATGGCATGCTTGTTGTCCACTGTCCAAATTAATCTATTTGTAATAATCTTTAGGACTTCATAGGAGAAATATTTAGGTGTGAATTGCTTGATTCTGTATCTTTATGCTACTATTTTGGAGTAGGAATGCACTTTTTTTTTATTCGAATGGGCGTTATTTGTTTAGGTCTAAGTCTTTCGATGATACTTGTTTGCAATTTTGGTAGCACTCCCACATGATCACGTGTTATCTGCTTGGTTAGATATTTGATCTCTTGTAAGTTTGATTTATGAAAGTTTCTGGGTGAAATTAGCCCTATTCAGTAGGATCCTTGTTATGTGTCTGGCCTGATGGGTATTGCATTGCTTTTCGGCAACAGTATTGAGTTGTCAATACCATTCTTCTAATAGGAAGATACAGAATTCAGTTATAACCTATCGATAGCCTACTAGTTAGTTTCACTGGAGAACTTAACTCCCAATTGGGGTTTGTTGTTTTGGGTATAATGTGTAAAATGCATATATTCAAGATATGATGCACTGCTATTTATGGGTCTTTTTAGCATTGAAAATTTTAGTTCTTACTTCTTAATGCCTTTGTTAGTTCAATGTGATCTTACAGATTTAGGTGTGAAGACTTCATGAGTTCTGCTAGACTGCTTCTATTTTAATTGGCTCTGACAGCCATTCTTCTGTTTGTTCTGACTGTCCTTGCATGTTGTCCTCTCCTTGCAATGTCAAGTGTCTGAGGTTCTGAGCAAAAGCTTCTATGTTGAGTTGTTGACATGCATTTTGTAGGATAGCATCATTGTCCTGTCAATATTGTCTCAATTTACGCTTTAGGTAATTAAGCAATCAGGTTTGTGGTAAGTGAAAGCTTGTATGTACACATGCATTCTGTAGGATAGCTAGCATTATTGTCCGGTCTGAGAAATAGCAATGTCAATTGACTCTTGACTCTCATAATTTGTTTGGTAATGGAAATGGGGTTCCTAAGAAGTAATGCGAGTGAAATTCAGTTTAGTATTGCTGCTTATTCCATGGTGCACCAGGTAGTGTTTTGGTTGGGAGTTACAATTATAATCCAGTGGGTTTTATGGTACATGGGAGTTGCACGAGAATGTATTTTGATATAACTCTCCTTTGAGTGTATAGGAATTCTAAGTGAAGTATATTCTTAATGCATGTATTGCAATTATAGAGTAATCTAACGAAGCAATGGGCATAATTGCTTTTAATGTAATTACAATGCGTATTGATGTACGCCTGAGTCCTGATTATTGTGCTTATGTGCTCCTGCTTGCATACATGGACAAACACTGTGCGGTCTTTTTGGTTTATTACTCGTCCAGATGCTTGTTGCTACTATTTCCTTATCACTTTACATACAGATGGTTAATTCATACTTTTAGACATTGATTTCAACTTGTAGTTCACCTTTTGTTCTCTTGTAAAATTCTTGTAAACAGAAAAAGGATGCTCCTGCCGGCGAGAAGCCTGAGCCTGTGAGGACCCACCTCCGCAACATGATCATTGTGCCTGAGATGATTGGAAGCATCATCGGTGTCTACAATGGCAAGACCTTCAACCAGGTTGAGATCAAGCCTGAGATGATTGGCCACTACCTCGCAGAGTTCTCCATCTCTTACAAGCCAGTCAAGCACGGCAGGCCCGGTATTGGTGCCACCCACTCCTCACGGTTCATTCCTCTCAAGTGAGGTGCTCAGAGATGGGATTTTATGCTCTTGCAAGAGTTCATTGTTATTAGCGTGCCCTATGTAGCAGCTGTTGGATTTGAGCTTCGTATACCTACTGTCTACCGAGCAGCCACCTTGTGAACCTTAAATTAATCTTATGTTATTTGGTCGAGATTTTGAAACCCATTGCAATATTAAGCATGTTATCTCTGTTGCCGTTTCACGCTCTTCTGCATGAAAAACACACGGCCTGTCGTATCACACTACCTTGTGGAACCGGTAGTTCGTCATGTCTGCTGCTGTGTTATTAACCGTTTGGTGATGAACTGATGATCCTGCCAGACCGGTGTTTGAAGGAAGGCTAAATGAGGCGGCTTGTTTGGCTTGGCGACATTTGCGTCGCTTAATTTTACGCCTGCTTGGTGCCATTTTTACCACCTGGGGCTGGGTGGTTTAGGCTACTGAGGTTTTGTTTGAATGGTGATCAGACCTGACTAGCTGAGCGCCGATTAGCCTTGTGGTGTGATCGGCTGTGAAGATAGTGCTAAAGTGGTCGCAGGAGTAGCGTATAACGCATAGTTGCAAATGGTTTGTTTCGGTCCAAGATATATTCATGCAATACGTTATGTGTTTCTTCTGAGCGACTCTGGATTTTGGAGAGAATGAGGTTGCGGTAGATCCCTGTCTCTCATATGATGTGAAGTTGTCCTGTTTGTATTAGCTTCTAAAAACTGTTTTTTTTATAGTAAATAGCTTTTCTATCGTACTTACTTTCAAATGAAATGTTTTTTAAGACGGGATCCACTAGTCGATTGTAGTACATATTGCAGCGACTTTATTTACATCGACTAAAGTTGCACACAAGTGTATCTCTCTATAAGTTTCTTTATGAACTGTTACTATTCATAAGTCAATATGAACAAACTCTAAATTTGCTTTTAAGCTAATACAAACGAATTAGATCATGACAGACTGACATTGCACTTGCATGCAGACCTCGGAGGGGCTTTCCCCTAGTCTGAATTCACACGAATTTAACACAGTTTATTACCCTATCCCAGTAGAGGTTGGAAGTTACTGCTTGACGAGGTTGATAGATGTTCCGAGTTTACAACCTCTAGTTGTAACTTTTAATAATTCTTGTACTCTGAAAAAGGCTTTCATCATTCTTTTGCAGCTGGTTGCATGTTCCTTGAGTTAATAGTATTCCATGTCTCCAACTGCATTGCTAACGGTTGTTCCTTAATACTAGTTTTCATTATTAGAGCAACTCAGTGGTCAAACTCCCTCATTCACGTGCCCTCTCAACCGCTAGGCATTGAAGTACTTGTATTGCTGGGCATAGACCACTGCCTTTTACAGTTCACGACAAGACTATTTTAGAACTGGAAACGGCTGCTAGTCAACTGGAAACTGAAAAGCCCCTAAAAATTCAAACCAAAAATTTCTGTGCTTTTTGCTGCATTTTTGAGTGTTTTCTGGAAACTTTCCATTTTGGGAAAGTCTTCCCCGCCGCCGCTTTCCCTTTTCGGCAGGGCACCTCCCCTCTTCGTTGGCGCCCCGCCGTTTTCCGCCTTCCTCTTTCCCTGGCGCTCGCGCCCCTCCCCGCTAGCGCCTTCTGCCCCGCCTCCCGCTCGCTCCCGCCTTCTCCTCTCTGCGGCGCCGCCCCGCTCCCCTTCTCCCGCTGGCGCCTGCGCTCCCTCCCCGCTTTCTCCCCGCGCACGCGCGTGCGCCGCACGCTGCGCCCGCGCCGCGCCTGGCCCGCGGCTGCGCCCCGGCCTCGGACAGCCTCCGCCGCCCCGACCGCCTTGGTCCGAAGGGAGTGGCAGTCCTCGCGCCACGTCGCCCGCCTTTGCCCCGACCCCACCTGGCGGTCACCACCTCCTCCCTTCCCCGTGCGCGGACGCGCCTCCGCCCCTGCGCAGCTACCTGCTCCCGTCTCCTCGCCTTTACGCCGCTACAGCGCCGCGCGTCAACCCCGGTCACCGCCCGTCCTGCGGAGGAGACGCTCACCCACTCCCGTCACTCCCTGTCGCCCCGGAGCCCGAGCCCTTGCCTTCTCCTCCACGCCTCGCTCCCCCTCCGCACGGGTATAAAAACCCCCTCCCCCTCTCCCGTTCGCTCTCTTGGTTCCCCAGCTTCTCCACCCCTCCCATTTGCCTCCCACCGCTCCAGAGCCTCTCCCGGAGCCGCCGATTGGAGCCCCGCCGCCCGTGACTCCGCCTTCGTCGTCCCCTGCGCCGGTGGCCCCCGGGAGCCAATCTCCCCCTCCCCTCACCCATTCTTCAATTGCATTCGCCTAGAGCATCTCCACCCTCCCCTAACTCCTTTGCCGCCCTCCTCTGGACAGGTGAAGCCCCGTGGAGCGCCGCCGTCGAGACCCCCTTCCGGCCGCAACCACCTCTCCGTGGCCAGCACGCTCCGCAGCTCCCCAGCTCCCATCTCCGCCGCCAATGTGAGCCCCCTGGCCTCCTTCCCGTGTGTTCGCGGCCGTTGGAGTTCCCTTGCCGCCGATGACCTCCCTCGCCTCCAAACACCCGAACTACCCCCTTCTACCTCCCGTCCTCTCCGCTGATCCCCTCGCCTCCCCGCTGCCCAAAATGGGTTCCCCTCTCGAAGCCGCACCCGCCGGTGCCCTCGATGGTTGCCGACGAGTCCCCTAGCGCCCAGGCCGCCGTCGCCACCGTAACCTCGCCGCGGGGTTACTGTAGCGGCTGGAGGAGGAAGACGACTCCTCCCCGCGACGTGGCCTCCCCTCTGCCGTCCGTCTCCCCGCTGCCATCTAATTTCGTCCGCCTGATCTCCCATACCGCTTCGCCCTCGTCCCCGCTTCGCCGCCGTCCGATCTCCGCCCGTTTCATCCGGGCCTTCGATCCGCCCCGCATCCCCGCCGCTCGCGCCGTCCACGCGGCGGCCATCCGACCCGCTCGGGTGCGCGCGCTGCTGGGCCGCCTCCCTCGGCCCGCTCCGTTCTCCGGGCCAGGCCGCACTGTAGCTCGGGCCGGCCCTTCTACTGTTCACCGATTTTCAGAGACTTTTCCAATTTCTAAAATCTCAGAAAATCCAAATAAATCCTAGAAAATCACAGAAAATCCCAAAAATTACCAAATTTCACCACTTTGCTCCAAATAATATTCTGAACCCATTGTTGGCTTCCATTTCCACAGAATCATTCCCCATAAATTCCTAAAATTCCATTTGAAGGATTTATGCATTTTATTCCTTTTTAATTAGTTTATTTTCCCTCGCTTGATTAGTTGCAAGCTGGATTTAATTATTTTATGTGTTTTGCGCTAGTGTCGGAGATTCAAGAAGTTCAAGAGCAAGTTCAGGATCCAGGCGTTTCATCATTCGAGCTAGCTGAGATCATCCGGATTGACGGCAAGTCCCAAATCCTTTGATCATGTTGCAACCCATGTGATTCAATTATGTTAATATGCTATTTGCATTATGCTATTTGTGAAATGCTAGTTTAAAGTAAAATAAAATGTTTAGAATGACATGTGATATGGTTAGACCTACCACCGATAAATGTCATGTTTGATTTGTTGCCATGCCATTGAAACCCTAGAAATAATTACTTGTTAACTTAGATAACTGTAGATTATTATTACCATGCAAAAGTCTTACACTGATAAGGTTGTGGCTGTGGGCCAATAGCATTTGGAAACCCCATCTCTAAGGTAGGGTGGTATGGGACACCGTATCTTAGAGCGGAGAGTGCCGGCGTGCACAAGGTAGGGTAAGAGTGAGTGGGAAACCGCGAGACGGTCTACGCCCACCGCTTACCTTAGGTTGGGTCGCGGGCCTGATGAGGTTGCGGACCATGTGAAAATATAAGGACTAAAACCTTTACGCTGAGCAAATGTCACAGTGATCGCTCAACCACAGGAGTTGACTTGTCAACACTGGTTTAGTAGCTGCTCAACTCAATTGAAACTCTACAGGATGAGATGTCAGGATGCCGGGGAGTTAGGTATGCCGCTGGGTACTTAACAACGGTAGTAGACACTTAAAACGGCTTAGAGAAGTTTGTTTATGTTTGGCCGTGACTGAGTAATGCTACCGGGTAGAGCCTATATAAAGGATTGAGCAGTGAAACGACCTGGCTTTCTTAACTCTTTAGCGGGAGTTAAGGGATCGTGTGGGTAAAGCTAAGCAAACTCTGCAGAGTCAAATAAATGGTATTCGAATACGCCATGCTCCCGGTTAATGGAGCTGTGTCACTTGGGTGATTCCAGCAGCGAAGCTTAAGTAGTTTTGTACATGCTTTAACTTGATTAGTTGGTTAATGAGATCTTCATGAAAACCCCTGAGATCTTAAGAAGTAGTTTTGGATCCGTCTTATCAAAATGATTGCAAATAAAACTGCATCCACTCAAAGTTAATAAACCAAGTATATTCCCTTCCTTTGTTATTCCGTGCATATAGTAAGATAGAATCCCTTTGGGATTTGCTGAGCCGGTTGTTTGGCTCACGGCTTGCTTAATTCATTCTTTAGAAAATCAAGACTCTGGTGAAGGTCTCCCCGTCGAGGACGTCCCTGAGGATTTCTTCGTCGACGAGGACCCGTGGCTTTAGGTCTTCGCCGCGCTCGAAGCGGATTCTGGAAGTCTTTTGTGATGTAAATATACTTTGGGCTTGCACGCCCCGCTGTCAAAAACCTGGATAGTAATCCTTATGTGAAATATATGCTGGACTTTTGTTGTAAGCATGCAATGGTATACTCTTGCGCGACACTCCATAACTGTTCATGCGTGAATAGTTACGGAATGCCGTGTCCGTACGCGCCCCTGGAAACGGGGGCGTTACAGAAACAGTGGCGTAACTATGAACTGTCCATTAGAACTACTCCCTACGTTGATTTGTGTAAGGCGTTCGCGCAATTGGAGATTTAAAGTTCATAAATTTTAATCAACAATTAGTCCTATATATATAAATCTTATGACACAAAAGCGATACTATTGGATTCCTATTAGAAAGCACCTTCTTATGATTATGATTTTATGGCTATGAACAAAGTAGTGTAAAAGAAATTAACGGTCAAAGTTCAACTATGGAGATTGTATTAAATCAAACTGCGCCTTATAAAAATAACCGGATGGAGTACATCGTTTGCTATCATTAAGAGAACTATTTGCGAGGGAAAAAAGATCACCTACTGTTATATTTTTTTAGACTAAAAACCAACTAGTGTTAGGGAAAAAAGGAAATACTCACACTATATTATTACAATTTGCTAAGAAAAAAATTGTTCTAGTCTATAGAGGAAACAATTATAAGCCAATTAAAGAACAACAGACATGGGGCACAGACTGTACCCATCATATTTGCTTCGATGTATGGTTTTTATTCAGGATAAAAGATCAACTCTAGATTTGTTCGCAGTGTAGGCGATTAAGTTTGTAAGAAATATCATGCGCACGCATAACAGTTTCGATTAAAGAAGAGACTGAATCAACATTACTAAGAGCAACTCCAACCGGTTCTTTATTCTGCTCTTCATTGTATATTTACCTAATATGACTCAAGAAATGGACTCCAACCGGTTCTTTATCCTCCTCTTCATTTTTATCGAGTCGCTATTTTCTCCCGGCCGCTAGCTAGATTTGGCGAGCGCCTCCTCACTCGCTTCTCAAATAGCTAGGCCATTGGAATGCTAACTCAAATAGAGAGCTGAAAATAATAGCTAGCCTCTTCATCCTAGGAAATAGAGAGGAAGAAATGACTAATGGGATGGAGTTGCTCTAATAAGCTAAGCCAGGTCGATATAATTGTTGGCCAGCTAGATCTCTCCTGAAAAATAATCAGTGAGCAGTGTTGTTATTAAGATGCACAGCACGGGGCCACATGCTTAGCGCCACTAATCATCGCCGCTCCTCGTGGGGTGAAATTAATGCCTAGATAATCTTGTTGATTTCCCTTCATGTGGTACCGTCAGAACCGAGGTGCTCGAGCCAGACTAGCAGCCGCTTGCCTGCTTGCTTGTTGGTTAACTGCATGTTTCAGTTGCAAAAACATAAGGGAACTAAATTGGATTTTGGTCAATGTTTCCAGCTAGTTCTTTGCCAGTTGATGCTGATTAAGCAGCACCAGATAGATCGCCGTTCCTAGTTGAGCTAGAATTGTATTTAGCATGAGCAAGCATGAGCTTCTCGACATTATGATCTAGTTGGTTACTCCAATTAATTAGTATGAAGCAGCATATTGCTTCGATCTCTGAAGCGTGCGTCGTGGCAGTCACAATTAGGCCCGTAAAATACGCTTAACCGCGCGCTAATGGCTCGGAAAAGACGGGGATATCTACAGCCGAGTCACTCTTTTTAACTGTACTTTGTCTCTGTAATAATGTAACAGTTGATATGTTCATATTCTTGATTTTTTTAGGATATTCTTGAGTTGTTCATGCTGCACATCTACAGTAGATAGCAAAAAACGGAAAGGCAAGGATGATATGTCACAAGCAGGAAACTTTAGTAGTCACGGAGAAATTTCATGGACGAAATTTTAGCTAGAGATGTCATCACTCACCACAGTTTAGCTGAAAAAAGGCAAGAAACAAACGCATTGCACTCCAATCAAGTGTTCACTATACATTGCGAAAAGAAGACGCGAAATCTGCGCCTGTCTGTTACAATTTCACCTGCTTTTCATTTCTGTCAGGCTGAACAATCAAGGACCAACTGATATGTCCATGCACTGCCTGTTCATGGGACAAAGTTGAGCCTTGAGCATCGAGGATGAGCAGCAGTGCAGGTTACAAATATTCTTAGTGAAGTTACCCCTAGTAGAAGTTCTGGCACATATTCAGGGCTATATTTCCATTGCTCCCGACATTGACAGCCTCAGGTTTCAACATTCGTGGCCTGCACTGACAGGTCCAGCGGCTGCGCATGGTCGTGGTCGTTTTCGTAGGTGACGATCAGCATCGCGGGGTCGCTGCGACACCTCTCGACGTGCTTCCTCGCAGGGCAGTCCTTCACGCTGCTGCACCTGTAGTATCCCCTGCATAACCAAGAGATTTCAGTTGCAATTTTGCATGCTGATTCAGTTGTCTCACTCAGCAATGCACAATGATGCACAGAGCTACAAAGTTCAGAACGTCCCAGCCTGAATATTCCTCTCTGAAGTTTGGAGGAACCAAACCAGTTGCAAGTGTAATTGGTTTGATAACGATTAAATAGTAGCGTTAATAAGATGGCACGTTAATTGGCATAACAAAGAACTTGAATACTACTAATTAACCAAAAGTGTGAAGATAGTTGCTCATAATACCTTGGATGAGGAGAGCCTTTAATCGGTTTCTGCCCATACTTCCTCCAAGAGTAATTATCTGCAGGTATATCAGCAATCTTGTCGCTGATTGCCGGCATCCTCACCACCCTTTTCTCCCTCGGCTTCCTGCAAAAATCACAAACAAATACCGAGTCAAAATCACAACAACTTGCAAAATTAATCCCTAGCCAAGAAACAATGATACAATTGACACCAACTTTTTCTTTGGGCAATGGCATTTGCCATTGGCGTCGTCCCCTTTCCTAGCGCACGTCGTCTTCGACGGCGCTGCGGAGTTGGTCGCGTCGGACATGCTGAGCAACTGGCTGCTGATGGAGGTGAAGAATGAGGTTGCCGCCGATGAGGCGCAGACCGAGTTGTCGAAGCCGAAGCTGATCACCTCCTTGGCGCTGCTCCTCGGCATCTCGATGTGAAACTTGTCACTTTGCTTCTGATCAAACTGGAAGCTCTGCTGCTGCTTCTGCTGCTGGAATTGGATGTGAGTAGTAGTAGCAGAAGAATTAACTGCAGGAACAACACCAACTTTTGAGCTGTTCTGCACAGACACTGTGGAGGGAACACTGCAACCATTCAAATCCAAGAGTGGCGTCTCAAGAAACATGTTCCTATCAAACTTTGCCGGTGTGATCTTGGCGGCGCAAGGAGCCACCACCACCACCTCGCTCTCTTGGCTGCTCGGCGTAATGCTTCTCGCCTGCGGCGGCGCAAGAGTACTACTGACATGAAGGCCATTGGGAATGGGACATGGTACCAATGGGTGGTCCAAGAGGCAGCTTGGATCAACAGGAGGTGAGCTTGAGCTCCTCTTGCCAACCCTTGCCCTTGCATGGCCTACCCTGTTGCTCAGGATTGTGACCACCTTGTCGAACCGGGAGACGGCCTCGTCGGTCTCCGCGACGACGGCCCTGAGCTGGAAGGGGTCTCTGGACTGCGAGAGGAGCGCGACGAGCTTCTTGCAGCTCTCCACGGCCTCCCGGTTGGCTTCCTCCACCCCCTTCATGGTGAGGCCTTGAAGAATTTGCACCAAGAAAAATGCAAGAAGCACCAAGAATTCAAGTACTAGTACTGAACTAGTAATCTTGGTGGTGCAATGGAACAGTGAGCGGCTACTGGCTGAGCTGAGGAATCGATCAAGGAGTTCTAGTCTTCTAGATTGGAATGAGATCATAGCATAGGTAGCAACAAGGTGAAGGGAGTTGATCAAAGATGAAGGAGAGTTTGACCATGGGTCAGAAGATTTATAGAACCATACAAACGCATGCAGAAACTTCGTAAGATTGGATTGGTTGCAGAAGCAGGGAGGTTGGATCAAACAAACTTGCCCTATGAATTGAGCGGGGAGAAAGGTTGCAAGATTGCAACAATGGTGGCGTAGGAAAAAGTTTTTGGTAGATCTTGCTGTGATTTTAGACAGGGAGAAAGAGAGGGCATATGTGACGTAGTCTCATTTGGTCCTTCACTTGTGCAATATTCCATTTGGGAGTGAGAGGTGGAGCACCATCGGAATAAAATTTAGCAAAGTCAACGAGGGTGCTGCTGATCGGACGATCACAGCCGTCGGGGTGAGATAGACGGCCAGGATTTATTTGATTTTTTATTCTTGAATTTTGATTGATACTGAAGTTAACACACACACACACACACCAAGGTGCCCGGACACCAAGCCTCCCTGCCTTTGGATTGCTTTTAGATGCGTGCAAGTGCAATGATATATAATATCAGGATAGAAAGTCTTAATTATGAATGGAAAGTCTCAATCATGGATGAAAAGCCTTAATCATGGAGCTTGGGCACCATGGTGCCCCTGTTATTTATACTATATATATATATATATATATATATATATATATATATATATATATATATATATATATATATATATATATATATATATATATATATATATATATATATATATATATATATATATATATCAACTACTTCTTCATTCCTTTTTTTCATTTTTTTTAAGCTGGTAAATTAAGCCAGTGTGTTAAGAAAGAGGTTGATAAAATCATAAACATTTCGATCTCAAGAAAATAAACTCATAAACAGTTATGTTACTTTGCTTTGTAGGACCGCGAATAGCGACTAAAGATGATGAATAGGAGTCCACACGATTAAATGCTTTTTCAAATCTTTTTTAAAAGAGAAAGCAAATCTCTTCACTCCAATAGCTATAAGAAGCTATAAAAATCATAGACCAATCACCCACAACAAAAAAGTCCAAGAAAAAACCGAGCAAAACATGCCTTGATATACCCTAGTGGTCTGACCTCTGAGCAAGGGGTGATTTGACCGCTAGCTAGATGGAGGTCTAACCTCTAGATGGTTGGTGGCCAGACCTCTTGGCGGTTTGATCTTTAGCTAGTTGACGATCTGACTTCTAGCCAAGTACAAAACAAATTTTTAGTACTATTTTAAATCCGCAAATCAACGAAACTTTTGATCCACAACTATAAAGGATTTGAAACTTGAACGAAAAATAGACCATGAACTTAAGAACATATCCCAACCAAATATCTTGAAAGAACTTAAGAAAATTAGAATCTTTTGGCACTTGAAGCCCCGCTGCACTAAAATCGGGCTAAAACTATAAATTAAGCCAACTCTCAAATCAAGATTTTAAATCACTTAAAATTTAATATGCACTTTCTCTAACATATTAGAAACCTATTAAGTCAACGATAAGGGAATTGTTGCCAAATTTCTGACAAAAGAGGGAAATCTTGATCTGCACTTGCTCATGAGTCCTTAATGATCTAGATGACCTTAAATGGGTTCCCATATATCATAGCAAGCTAGATCACAATACAAACTCAAGCCAAAACACTCTCAAGGTCAAACCCCCAAAACCACCCTCTCTCGAGCCAAAATTAGGCAAACACAAGAACTTAGAAATAACAAATACCTAAATGGATGAGATCTAGTCTCCAAGAGATATCGTCATTACTTACACATCCTTGGCACACATCAAGACCAAGAGGGTAAGAAGCACTAAAAACCAAGTCAAATCAGTAAGAGGAAAATATTTGGATGAATTTTGATCTCTATCGATACTTAGAGATGAATATTTACAACCACACATAATATCTAAGGATGACAAAAAAAGCTCATCCACAAGAGTCGCTCACATCTCCTACATGGTTCTCTCTATGAAACCTAATTCCTCTCAATGCTAGGTATGAACTCCCTCAAAACCTTCCTAGCCACCTCTATCCCTCCTTATATACGGAGGTTCACAAAGGAAATCCTAACCAATACATCTAGTTAAGTTTTATCTATTTACATGGGCTAACTCGTTAACACAACACCATATCGAGTTTTGCACTTACACATACACATTTCTCAAGGTGCTCATATCCATTAATCCATTAGTAAATCAACACTTGATCTTTAGTAAATCAACACTTGATCTGCTTCACATTTTTAGTACATATAAGACCTAAACCACTTAGAATAACATTGCGGTTTCATACACCCTCACTTTTTTTGTATTAGACAATTTACCAAAATGTCCCTCTACCACTTTCCACGTAGCTTCCTGCTTCTTTTGCTATGAAGTATTGCTCATGCTTCGCCACCTTCCATCTAGCCTAATGACTTGCTTCCAAGCCTCTCACTCATCTGGATCCTATCGAACCGTCCTCGCTTTCAAACGACTAAGTCACTTGACGTACCACATGCTTCTCTACGCACATGATGGCACTCAGCTTCTTTGATCATACAAAACCTCGGCACCTCCATAAGCATAGTGCCGGTCCACCTTGCCATTGCTCGTTATGTCCTCCACCATTAGCTTCCTCCTCTACCAGTAGCTTCCTCTCTGGCTCCTTATCGTCTTGGCATGTAACCACCCTACAAGTCTCAATCATCTTCGGTGGCTCTTTGATCGTCTAGAACTTGGCTCCTCCTGAGCATAGTCTCGATCCCTTGACCGTTTTAGACTTAAAATCTCCTAGCTTAGTCTCGGTCCCATCCAACTCACCATGACATAACTCTAAAGTTCTACAACCAACACAAACAAATAAACCATCACGTAGCACCGCAAGTGACAAAATCATCAATATGCCTAATTGATGACAGCAAGAACACTTACCACAAAGCTTCCATCCCGAAAGCATCACCGCAAAGCATGACGTGCATCTTCAATGCATCATGGTCTTTGCTCAAACTTTACCTTTCATGGCCCTTATTCATCTTGTGACTTGTATGAGTTCAACTATCTCACAGGGCATCTACAGCCATTCTGAACCTCAGTTGTCCCCAACCTAGTCCCAGTCTCCCTACCGTTGACCATAGTCGCCTCCAAGCCATATGCACAGCAATAGACCAAGCAACCATTTTTTGTCACAAGTTCTTCGCAACTTGACTAACGTTAGCCCATAAATGCACCATGCAACGACTAGATCAAACCAAATCAAACCAAGACCAGCATTCCCAATTTTAAGGCGAGCTGACCCATTTGGTTGGTCAGACCGTTGGTTTGCACCAAAGTTTGAAAAATAGTAAATTCTTAAAAACCAAACTCAAAATTTCATAAACTTTCTAAATCAAAATTCAATTACTCATTACAACTATGATGCGACCTCCACATAGTCTTACATGCTTAAAACTCATAGACTTCTTGTTTTATTTTCAAGACTGAATTGAATAATGCTCTTCAGCTGTATTTATATTTTGGCCAGCTCATCGCCAGAATGGATCAACATTGGGAAGTCAATGGAAATTTCATTTGTTTTTGTTACGTGGAATTAAAATGTATACATCATCGGCTAGTTGTTCAACTCCAGCAGTCATCTCAACTATGACACACAAAACAATTCCATAAGCAATTACCCGAACTTTAAATAAGGCCAACCTCCTTTAACGGATATTTGATTGGTCACATGACTATCGTTTCATTAAAAATCAACCCTAGATAAGAAAAAAAAAACTAAGCATACTCAGACGTTGTAGGATACAATAATCACAGTGTAGATTCCTATTTTCCTGGCTAATTCATTGCATAGGTCATTTTCCTGTGTGGTATTAGGAGAAGTTTAGTGCAGCTCATAAGACTAGTGAGATTAGCTCTGTTTTTTTTAGAGGAAGAGGAAGATTAGTGAGATATGCTATGGAAAGACTCGAAGGAACAAACAAGAAGCAGGGACAGCCCAGCAAGCCCCAATTTGGGCCCGGTCTAGAAGCAGGAGAGGGCCGCATGCACTGCGCGGATTCAGCCCTGTCATTGGCCATCGGATCGTGATCGGACAGTCTAGAGAAATAATACAGCAACAGTCCTTGGGTGATGAGCCCCATCAATCACGCACTTTTTTTAAGGCTGGAATGATCCCAGATGACAGCCATTTATGGGCACGTTTGGATGTGTTTGTATCGTAGCCACCCCTCCATGCTGTCTGGGCGATCCATCACATGATGTGTCCTCCCTCCTTGCCCATTTTGCGACCGTGGAACAGCGAAAGGGTCACTCGACCTCTCTTCTTCGTCGCTGTCCCCAATCTGATCTGCCGAGATGGATGAGCATGTCGACGATTTAGATGTGGGGTTATTCGTGTGTTGGAGACGAGAAGACCCGTTCAGCTTGCATGCGTCCATTAGGTAGGAAGGATGGCCGTTTCTCCCTGTCCGGAATCACCCAACATAACGTTGCATGATTCAATATGTTTGCCACTGTCGTAGAACACTGTAAGATAAAAAAAAAAAGATTATGCAAGCGCAGGAACAAAATAGTTCAAATCACCCTTCTGGGTGCCTGTGACGAAAGGATTCTCGTAGAAGCTACGAGATATCACGCTACTTCCTACAAAATTCCATGCTATACGAGGACACGCTCAATGCTAAACGTACGCCATATGTCATCTCTCGAGTCTCGATAAATGCCTTATCAGTACGATTTGGTTCTTGCATATGATCATGACATATGTGGTACAGTACATGCTCTATAGCTGATTCAGTTATTTTTAGTTTATGACTTATCATTTTATAAAATAAATAAATAAAATAACTCCTCTATTCGCTGTTTCAAGGTGATTTTATTTGACAGCATTTTCAAAACGACTTATCGTCATTCGGTTTATTCATACAAACACGTGCACTATATCTAAAAATGATCAACTGCAACCGAAAAGAATAGACTCATTACCCTTTTTTTACTTGAAACCTAATTATTCCAGCCGATTTTGGCCCGTTCTAAATAGTGATGTCTTTTAGCTTCTAGAAGTCCGAAGCCCAAAACGGTTTGAAATATGTTGACTTCTTAATACAACTTTTTTCCTTTGTATTATTCATAAGATATAATAGTGTGTCTTTTACTTTTTATTAAATATGTTAGAAAAAAATTAACACCCGCTACGTTTTCATTTCAGTAAAAAAAACCTAAAAAACACGCCAAAAACCAAAATCATAGTAGATGATCTGCCGACGCTGCAACAAGTCGTTTTACATGGGAAGCCGAGATATTAAAAATCCGCAAAATTTTCTTCTCTCTCCTCCAGCCAGAGCCAGATCCACTTGACAACCCGATCGAAGGAAAGCAGCCACCCCAACACAAAAGCATACGCAAGCCACCAATCCCACCGCCCGATCCAGCTACTACGGATCGCCATGTCCTCCACCGCCTCCTGGTCGCGCTACGGCACCGTCCCGGCCACCTCCCCGCCGGCGCCGCCGAAGCCGGAGGCGGACGGGGAGGGCGAGGCGGCGCCCTCGTCGTCGGCGACGGCGGCGGAGGCCGGGGTGGCCTTCTTCTCTCGCGTGCGGGTGTTCGCGGGGTCCGCAGCGGCGGGGCGGCCGCGGGCGTGGCGTGAGGTGCTCGACCCGACAGCGTATTCGCGCCCGGACAGCTGCGGCGAGGCGCGGGCGCGGGCTCGGCGGAACCTGGCGTACTTCCGCGCAAACTACGCGCTCGCCGCGCTCGTGGTCGTCTTCCTCGGCCTCGTCTACCGCCCGCTCTCCATGCTCGCCTTCCTCGCGCTCTTCGTAGCCTGGCTCGCGCTCTACTTCGGCCGCGGCGACGGCGAGCCGCTCGTCTGCCTGCGCCACGAGATCGACGACCGCGTCGTGCTCGCCGTCCTGGGCGCGGCGACCGTGCTCGCCGTCGCGCTCACCCGGGCGGGCCTCAACCTGCTCGTTTCCCTGGTACTCGCCGCCGCCGTCATCGGCGTGCACGCCGCGTTCCGCATGAACGTTTACCTCGACGAGAGGGACGCGTTCGACGGCGCCGTCTCCTCCTTCACGGGGAGTACCTACGGCTACACGCTCCCAAGATGAGGCATTGAATCCGGAGAGGATTCTTGGTGTGGTTCTGATCTGTTCTTGTGGTGGTATTCTTGGAAGATGTAATGCACTTGGATTTTTGTAGTTTGAATATTGTGTATAGAATTTTGTTTTCCTTTTTGAGGGGAGTTTTGATTTGTTTGTATTGTAGTAGCATGGTTGATGTTTGAGTGAAATTTTTGAGGTGATTTGGATTATTTTGGAGCTGTTTTCAAGGGAAATTCTGTAAGCTGCTGCTCCAAGGTAGAGGCAAGTGTAAATCATCCATCCTTCCAATTAAATTGGGAAATAAAGCTTGTGACCACTAAATGCAATGCGGCTTACGTATTAATACAAATACTAACAGGTGAAGAAAGGAGATTCGTGGTAAAGTTTAGCCATGGAAGAGATCAAGTGGCAAGTGAGCTTAAGGCCCTGATCAATTTGGCTTCGGCTTCTGACTTATTTTTCACTATTTATAAGTTTCGTTTTTTTTTGAACTTTTGGCTTTTTGTTGAGCTTTTTTGCCGGTTCTTTTTTTCCCGTATTTGTTTGTATTATACGTAATGGGCTAACATATTTTTTATATTTTTAAAATTTTTTAAATTTAATTATGCTAAATAAGGCTCTGTCAGTTACAGTGCTTTTTTCAGCCAGCTACAGTGTTTTCAGCCATAAACCATGAGCTTTTCAGCCGAACCGATCACCATCTAAGACTTGGGTCCATGTGATGGGTACAAAAGGTAGATTGCTAATATTGTTCACAATTCTGGTATGAAACCATTAATTCTGATGGTGGTAATCCTCACTTGTAAGAAGTACACAAAAGGCAACAATTCATGTAATAATGTAACCCTCTTGCTATCATATTAGAGTTACTGTTTACAAAAGATTATACCCCCAATGCTAAGATTCTGTTCTAAACTTATACCTAGGGGCGGATCCAGCGGGGGGCTCGAGCCCCCTATCGTTACCGGACCCTTGAAGCCCCCTGGAGTCCCCTTATAAATTTTTAGCTATGGATATATGGTGTAGAAGGGACATAGTGGAGTTATGTCGCTGTATCACTTTTGTTCAGCCCCTCCTAAAATTTTTCCTGGATCCGCCACAGCTTATACCCACCAATATCCATATGGTGTTAATCCCCCTTTCATTGCTCAGAAAATATATAAACCCCAATGCTAATTAAGCGCCACTTGGACCAAAAAAAAATGACTTACCATGCAGTTTAGCTACTCAACGCTTGGCATTGATGACTTGAGCTTCCTTCCGAGTGCATAGGCGAGGGGAGGTGGTACAGCATTCCCGATCCGCGTGTACTTGCTCTGGATGTTGCCAGCGAAACGGTAGCATCGGGGAAGCCCTGCACGCATGCGTTCATGTCATGGGATCGGATCAGAGCAAGGCATCTCCAATGGTTATAGCTAGCAACTAACTATAAAACTTCCACATCATCTATATAGTACACACTAAAGTTAGCATTCTAAAGAACTATCTATAAGGATAGCTATTTGATGCTTACATGCACACACAGAATTTATGGAGGCTGCCTTGTTTGGCGCTATAGACTATCTCTAGAGCTGTAGAGAGCTGCGTTCTCTTTCTTCATTTAATATCTTCCACGTAGGACAGTTGATGACATGGACTCTCTTGTAGAGAGCTGCTATAGACCCATTGCAGATGCTCTAAGAGACTGTAAGCTAGCTATATGCTGAGATGGAGGAGAGAGAAGAGAGGTGGGCTGTAAACTTACAGCCAGTTGAAGCACAAGAACCAAGAAACTTTGTGAGAGGAAGGGGTAGGTCATACAGCCTTCAGCTGGCTGTAACTACTATATGAGTAGGCTGAAAAGTGAGCTGTAAGTATTCATGCAGCCAGCTGAAGGCTGTATTATAAGACTTGCTAGCAACATATTCGATTCATGGCATTATGGCTTAATTATGAATGCATCCCGAAGAGGTTCAGCCGAAAGATGGGCAATGCAATTGTGCTAAAAACTGTACAGAAATAGTACTCTGATTCTGATTAAATAGCTCAACCTACTGTAAGTCTGTAATAGCATTGATGCAGGCAAAGCTACTACGAATTGCTTAATTTAGGCTACACAAGTTTACTTGTTAAGGCACCAGTGGATCTATTCATCTATACAGCAGCATATTTTTTTTGGAAAAATCAGTTAGTCTATGTAGATAAAGGATACGTGCGAAGGTAGTTCACCTGAGATCGGCCTTGCCCATTGTCTGGGGATCTGTTACAGATGTAGGGAAATTGCCCTCCCAATCCAACCTCCCGTACAGGCCTTTCCACTGATTGTGTGCCTTTGGGCTGTGTTAGGCGAGCACCAAGGTATCAAGTCCATCTTCCCTCTCGGTAGCTTCACCTGTATCCACATCATGAGAATCAACTACCCCTTGGTTACCAAGAATGTAGGAAAAATCATGAAGACAAAGCTAATGCGATGGCAGAATGCTACCTTCTCATCTGACAGGTCATGCCAGTCACAGCCTGGGCGCTTTGGGATGTGCTTGCATCTAATGAGATTCAGTTCATTCATCTCTTTAGATATGTGGTCAATCAACCAAACTGCATTGCCTCTGATCTTCTTCTGGAACCAAGAGACAGGTTCGCTTCCGTACTGCATCACAGAAAGGGGTAAATTCAGCTAATACAAATCAAGAGCTGGACAGAAGAAACTGGAGTAGAGATAATGTGACACATACTTGTTTTGTTGGTTTCCTGGCACCATCTCTTGACAGCTGCATAGTATTTGCCATCAGGTAGAGTAATTTCAGCTCACGGCTAGCAAAGACGTGCATTGGTCAGGCCACTCAGGAAGGGTCTCTCCAGGCGCAGCAGCCCAAATGAATGCCTTTTTCCTTGACCGTGCAACACCATAAGCCCCTGCCTCTAAAATTCCAAATTGAACCTTGGAACATGTAAACAAGGTTAGACATATATAAGTTAAGGAAATGCTATAGCATGAGGGCAAGCAGAGAAGAGGAAGTGTCAAGCACCTGGTATCCCATCTCCAGGAGTGATGCCAGTGTTAGCCTGAAGGTCTGGCCTTTGTTGAATGAAACAAAGTTCCTAACGTTTTCTAAAAGAAAGAATCTATGGCAGAAGTACTCCGCAAAGGACAAGAATGCTAAAATCATCTCGTACTGAACTTTGCTCCAGAGACAGTGGCGGATCCAGAATTTTATCTAAGGGTATGCCGTCCAAAAATTTTCATATACAATTCGGTAAAACCATTTGGCAATTCGGTAACAGTTGTAAAATTTGCAACGTAATTCGGCATATATGCACTAAATAACATGATAAGTCTTAAATTTGAAGATTAAGTTGAAAACATCCATAAATTACAATATGAATAGTTCAAACGCCATACTGATAGTTCAAAATATAGGCATAAAAAAGAGTAAGAGACTCACAATACTACTTATCTGACTTTTTTACCCGACGCTTTCTAATGGACATGAATGTCTCGATTATATCATCTTCATCCACTTCAAAGAAAATATCCCGCTCAATGAAAGTGACTAGACAATCATCCAAAAGACTATCACTCATCTTGTTTCTTAACTTTATTTTCACTAAAACCATTGCAGAAAATACCCTTTCAACACTTGCTGTTGCCACCGGTAGAAGCAATACCAATTTGAGAAGCAAGTAAATCATATCATACACTTTATGCCTCTGTGTTTCAACAAGCTTAACTGAGAGATCAACAATATTGTCTAGACCTTTGAAGCTATCATTTTGTCTCATGTCATCGATATAATTATCAAGTTGCAATTCAAGTTTTAGCAAATAATTATTCGAGAACTCCTTTGGGTAGAACTCAGCCAGTCTGCGTAGCTTCTGTGCATCAAAAGAAGCAAATGAGTTGGAAGGATTGAAGGCTGACATACAAAAGAGCAGCTCCATATTAATCTCGTCAAACCGATTATCAAGTTCTTGACTAATTTGATCAATGACACCAATATATACTTCTCTTCTGAAGTGATCATTATTTGTTTGCTTTCGGGCACGAGCATACCTTGCTGATTTTCCATAAGGCACATAATCACCATTCATAGCAGGAACTTCAACACCATGTTTATCACAAAATGAAGTGACCCTCTCAAGTAATTGATCCCAACCATCAGACCTCAATTGTTGCATTCTATTTTTTGCCACATTAACAAGTGAGATTGCATTAAGAATATCTTGCTCCCTTCTTTGCAAACACTCAGATAACTCATTTGTGTATCCAAGAATAACATACATTAAGTGTGCAAAGAAAACAAACTCAAAGGTCTCAAATGCTCCAAGCACAAAATGTATTTTGGTCCAATCATCCTTATGTGAATTATCATCACCAAGATCGATAAATACATCATGGATTGCTTGATACATAGTGATGATGCTGCATACAGTTTTGTAATGAGAGCCCCATCGAGTCTCACCAGGCCTAGGCAAACCCATCTCTTGATTTAATTCACTTCCAGATTCAAGTTCACCACAATCAAGTGATTTCTTGATATTCTCAAGCCTAGCATTTCGAAGCATGCCATGACGCTTACAAGAAACTCCAACAATATTCAACAAGATGGATACTTGATCAAAAAAACCCTTACAATCAGTATTGCCCTTAGCAACAGCAACAAGAACTAGTTGAAATTGATGTGCAAAACAATGTATATAATAAGCAGAAGGTGATTCTTGCATGATCAATGTTTTCAGCCCTTTAATATCCCCTTTCATGTTGCTAGCCCCATCATATCCTTGACCACGAATTTGAGTCATAGTCAAGCCATGACTAACAAGTAAAGGTTCAATGGCACCCTTAAGTGATAAAGAGGTAGTATCATCTACATGAACAACTCCAATAAAATGCTCACATGGCCTTCCCAATTTATCAACACATCGCAAGCAAAGAGCTAGTTGTTCTTTATGTGATATATCACTAGACTCATCAGCTAAAATTGCATAGTGCTCATCACCAAGTTCTTCAATTATTTTTTTTCTAGTTTCCATGGCACAACAATGAATAATTTGCTTTTGTATATCTGGGCTAGTTAAGGTACAATTACCTGGAGCATTGTCCAAAACATACTTGTTCACTTCTTCACTATTTCCTGCAAGAAACTTCAAAAGTTCGATGAAGTTCCCTCTGTTGCTAGATTCTTCGCCTTCGTCATGTCCACGAAATGCCAATCCTTGATGCAAAAGAAACTTGATACATCTAAGTGAATAAGTCAACCTTTTCTTGTAAAGACGAAGATCCTCATCAGTCCACTTCTCAATGTGATAATCAATTGCTACCTTGGGATTCTTAAAGCTAATGTATCTCTCTTGAGCTGCATTATGTGCCTTAGAACCCAGATATTTGAGAAGTGCTTTCTCTCCTATATTCCAATTTCTCCAGCCATCAACAGTAAATTTATCTGACCCGGTACCCTTCTTAAACAAGTAGCATATAAAGCAAAACACAGAATCCTTCTTGATACTATATTCAAGCCACTCCTCATGTTTATGAAACCATATAAAATTGAATTGACGATTTCTATCTCCAATCTTTCTTTTTGGAAAATCATGTGCATAAGGTTGGAATGGACCTTTAATAATATATGCTCTTCGAATTGCATCTTGATCATTAACAGAATAACTTTCAATGGGCTGTCTATCACCTGGATCATGCGGAAGGCGATTGATGTCATAAACCGGCGGCGGTGGCGGTGGCGGGGGCATAGAATTCACAATTTTATCAATTACTCTCTCTTGCTCTTGAGTTTGTTTTTTCGCCACAGTTTCAACTGGAGATGGGGCAGGATTTGAAGTAGCAGCCGCCTTCTTGGCTGTATGTTTCTGAAAAAGAGATGCAATGTCTCCGCTTCTCTTCATAACTGAACAATTAAAAAAACAATTGCTCAAAAGTACATTAGGGCGGGCGGTGGTCTCATCCGAAACCAAAAAAATCACAAAAAAAATGGCATCGTTGATCGCTCTCATCCATGATCCATCGAGAGACCTGACGATTTCCTGATTGATTCATCCAAAACAAAAAAAACATAAGAAATCATACTTGTTTACGTGATTGATTTCGCCTGACGAGCGGAGAGGCGCGTCACGCGCGGGCAGGCGAGCGAAGCTGCGAAGGCGAACTGTCTCGGTGCCGACGGCGCGTCACGCGCGGGCAGGCGATCTGGCGAGCGAAGGAACCGTCTGGGTCTGGCGAGATCTGGCGAGCGATCCGGCGTTCGGCAGGCACGCGAAGCGATCCGGCGTTCGGCGTTCGGCGTTCGGCGTTTGGCGAGCGATCCGGCGTTCGTCTGGCGAGCGATCTGGCGAGCGATCTGGCGAGAAGCCGCGAAGGATCGATTCTCATTCGAGGCTTCGAGCCGCACGCCCGCACGTCACGTATGGTAGAGTACGTATCAAACTATCACGTATGGCCGTATGGGTCATGGACTCATCCATTATACGTCTCGTTCCTCTGCTGCTCTGCATGTCATTTATTCTCGTAATCTCGTCTCGTCTCACCGGCCGTGCGTAGATTTCTTACCTGTACTTCGCTGGGGCCCACCACTACAGGGTATGCCGGGGTCCACCCGGCATACCCGGTAGATCCGCCAATGTCCAGGGACTTTGATTGAATCTGTTCATCCCAGAAAACCCCTAAGAAAAGGATACGCAAAAAGTCATGCAATCAATCAGCATGGAGGATTGAACAAAGCATGAAGCATTTACTGGTATATAGGCAAAGCAACATACCTAGCATGGAGGGCCACCATTTATGAATTATACTTCACCCGGCATAGGCAGATTCTTAATCTTCTCATCTAAAAGTTTAGCTGCTCGTCCAGAAGCCTCAGAAGTCGAGATGAGTCATCAGCATCACCACACTTATCTGCTATTGCCCTGCAAGGCCAATAGTTACAAATGAGTTGGAGATACGGGAGTAATATGATAAGTACACCCAAAGGGGGAAAAGGATTGCATACTCCAAAATGACATTGCAGTTCACAAATACTGAAGCAGTCATGCGTTGAATACTGTGTAGTTCAAAAAGGGGGGAAATGTCGAGTCCTCGGTATGTTCGAGTACAGTGTAGCCGTGTCGAGTACTCATGTTCTAAGTACTATGTGGTCGTACTCATGTGTTGAATACTGCATAGTCATGTCGAGTACTTGGTGTATTCAAGTACTCTAGTCGTGTGTCGAATGCTAGTCGAAGACCCAGAGTCGAAGAGCAGTCGGAGACTCCGGTGTCGGAGACCGGTTGTAGTAGTCGTAGTCGTAAGTCAAATTACGCACTAGCCGTAGTCGTAAGTCAAACTACGCAGTGGTCGTAGTTGTAAGTCGAACTGCGCAGTGGTCGTAGTCATAAGTCGAACTGCGCAGTGGTCATAGTCGTAAGTTGATGCAGTCGATACTTGGAGCAGTACTGTAGCAGTAGTCGTAAAAGTCGTAGTCGTTAGTCGAGTTGTGTAGTGGTCGATGGTCGGTACTTGTAAGCTACAGTGAACCGGTCGATGCTCGGAAGATCCGTGTGGTCGGAAATGCTGATTGACAAGTCGTGGTCAATGAAGCGGTCGAAGAAATGTGGTTGAAAATGTGATCGACAAGCCGTGGTCGGTGAAGCAGTCGAAGAAACCGTGGTCGAAAATGTGGTCGGTGAAGCTGTCGAAGGCACCGTGGTCGAAGGCATCGAGCAGCCGTGATTGTGAGGCATGGTCGAGGAATCGTGGTCGACAAGACATGGTCGAAGGACTCGAAGGAGAACCCAAAGAGGACCCGAAGGATTGTGTGCGGTCGTAGACCGGGCCAGATAGCAGTTAGTCTGCAGGTGACTGGCCGTGTCTACTAAACCGAGTGTAATGGTCAGTGGAGCAAGTCATACGGGTAGTGGGGAGTGTGAGTCATGGATCGTGGCCAGAAGAGTTGGATAGTTTTAGCCTGTACACTTGTAATCAGAGTCTATAAATGATAAGAAAATGGAAAAGCAGATGGCGGATTGATGCAGCGCAAACTCGTGTGTGTCTTGAGTTGTACAAAGACGTTTATGTGTATTTTTGACCACCGTGTGTGGGCGTTAGGTTCCGTCCCTGGGCCAACAAAGGGCAGCTCCTGGCTGATTCCACATGATAATTCACCAGTCAACAACAATCCAATTACAAGCTCATCGATGGCGGAGGAGGGACAGTATTACCTTGCCAGCGCAATCAGCAGACTCCACCGGGGCAGGTCACTGATCCATCACCGAATTCGCGACGCCTGCACAACAAAACCAATGAATAAACCATCAAAGCAGCATCATAATCAGAAGCCAAATGTCAGAGGGGGGGGGGAGGGGGGACAATTAAATCCGCCAATGCAGAGAGACGCAAAATACAACTAGGCAGCTAGCGATGCCACCAGATATCGAAACAGAAGCAGCAGCCACCCAAACTCCCACCAAACGAATTGCAAAAACAGACGAACGAAATACGAAATGCACCAGTGCAACCTACGCCATACGGCTCCACAAAAAAACCACCCATGATTGATTCCAGCCCGATCTTACAGCGATGCCCCAGCAAAAAATCTCCGAAAAAAAGGGGGGAAATCACATGACGTCAGACAAGGTAGAAACCACAAGGGGAACCTGAAGGCACGAGGTGAGCCGCCGCAAAACGCGACGCAGCCCTTGAGGAGCACTCCATGACACGATCAGCGAAGCGACCAACCTAGCTGCACCACGGTTGTGAAACCCTCAACCAAAACCCTCCAAAAGGGGGGGAAATGCACGAAGCAAGTAGGCCAGAGATGCGATTACCTAGGCAAGCGAGGAGGAGCAAGCTCCCGGCCCTCGAGCTCCCTCTCCCTCCGGAGACGAGTGGAGCAAGAGCGCGCGTGCGGGGTCTCGTGGTGGAAACGGGGTCCTCTGACGTTGCGTAAGGCAACGTCAGAGTACAGTTGCAAAATCTGAACCGTCCGATGAAAAATGAACGGCTCAGATCTGGTTGCTACAGTAAAAAATTACTGTAGCTACAGTAAAAATTACTGTAGCTACTGTGCTTTTTACTGTAGCAAAAATCCGATCTGAGCCGTTCATTTCTCATCGGGCGGTTCAGATTGCAACTGCACTCTGACGTTGCCTTACGCAACGTCAGAGGATTCGGTTCCCTCGTGGTGTTTGGAGGCGGCGGAAGCCTATGCTACAAACGAATCGCTTCTCCACCCCCTCTGGCTCTCACCGACTTCGAGGACAAGGATCTGTGTTCATATTAAATTTGTATCAGCGGTAGATACACTGCAGTAGCCGATAGAATACTCATAAGGCCAATCTCAATAGAGGTTTCATGTCCTAGTTTCTAATACACCCATATTTTGGAAACAATGCAGAAGAGTTTCATCCCCATGAAACCCTCTCTACTCCCATGAAACTTTTATCATCTCTCTCTTCATCAATACAGTGTCATATCAGCGTATTTAATGCCTATGAAACCTTCATGGAGTTTCATGGGCATTAAATACGCTGACATGGCACTGTATTGATGAAGAGAGAGATGATAAAAGTTTCATGGGAGTAGAAAGAGTTTCATAGGGATGAAACTCTTCTGCACTGTTTCTAAAATATACATGTGTTGGAAACTGGGACATGAAATCTCCACTGAGACTGGCCTAAATAGTAGTATATTATATAAAAAATATATAATAAGAAAA
Source organism: Dendrocalamus latiflorus (assembly GCA_017311315.1). NCBI lineage: Eukaryota > Viridiplantae > Streptophyta > Magnoliopsida > Poales > Poaceae > Dendrocalamus > Dendrocalamus latiflorus. Next base: position 32,681,147 of record CM029632.1, on the reverse strand, counting down.
GTTACAATATTTTAACCGTCATATGATTTATAAAATTATAATATAATAAATATATAATATATTATAATATATAAAAAGCAAAAAATATTGACTAATGAATAGTAGTGACTATATAAACGGTTTATAGAAGCTAGAATATTTATATTAGCTTCTGCTTCTAGAAACAAAAGTCAGAAACAGAAATCAATATGAACAATCTCTAGACCAAAGTTCATTCCTTTACGCTCTTATTTTACGCATGTCTCTACGTATCATTTCTTTATATCACTCACCCTTTCATTTAAAAAACTTTTTTTAATTATTACTATTTATTCTTAACTAAAAATTTCAATTACAAGCCGAAAGCTAAACCATAATGGGACGCCCACGGACGCTAGGTGAAGCGACGAGCGACTGGGGATTTGGGGGTGTGGAATGGAATGGGGGCAGGGATGCCAAGTGGCGCCGGGGTCTGAGAGTTTTGACATTGAGGGAGGGAGCTAGGGGGCCCTTCGGCCGGAGCGCGAATTTTTCGCATGGATTGGTCCATGGGCGGAATTGAAATATTGAATTGGGGTTTGGACTTTCGAAATCTGAATCGGTTTATGGTAATTTCCACCTTGTTTACTGCGGCTTGTTTGTATATACGCTTATTTTGTACTGCTAGCATGTACGCACGGTTTACGGCTGTACGCACGGCTATTCAAACGTAGGGCGGCAACTTCCTTTTTCCAAAAAAAAAAACGGCTTATTATATCATCTTACAGTTTATCATGAAGGCATGGAAATGTCGCGGCAAAGAAAACTTCCAAGACACTATCAACAGATCAATGCCAGTAATTAGCCAAATACTTTATACTCCATCAATAACCATTTCCAATGCGATGAATTAACGGCAATGAATTCCGGGGCTTGCAGTAAACTAGTACAGTACACATCAACAACTGAACTCAGCACAACAACTCGAACATACAGAGGCCTGCTCTACGAGCTCCTTGAAGATACAGATCACATCGCTAGGTACATCGTCACTTCGTCAGAGAAAAAGAGTAAAGAATGCCTTAAAATAGGGGATCAGAGGCCCGACATGGCTTGTCAAACTAACGTTTTATCTACATATCAAGAGGTGGCTTGAGCCTCGTGTAATTGGTATCGATGCTCCGATCAATCAAGGGCTCCAAATCCGATGAGCGAAGTGAAGCGGCACTGCACTGGTTCAGAGATGAGGCAAAGCTCTCGATCAGCCATGGCAACTTTCAGGTGGGGGTGGGGGTGGGGGCAGTTCCGGCCTGCCATAGAATAACGTTGCCACGAACCCAGTGGCAGGGGAGCCCACAGACGACCGCACTCGGTTCTTTGGTCCTTTGTCGAGCCAGCAATCTGCTAGGTCATGCAGGGTCATTCCCGGGTTCACTATCTTGCCACCACACAGCATCTCCACCTGCAAGCACACCCCTCTGTAGGTCAGAACATATTGAACAGTAATGTTTTAGTTTATGTAGAAATAGGACAATATTTCTCATATTTTATAAATGTCAAGCAGTGACATGCACTTGTATCAATGAACAAATCTGTTGCACAATGCAAAACAGAACGTGTTGTTATGCACAAAACAGAATGGCAAAAAGACCTCCAACATGAACTCGGCTGGAAACTGGCCGGCTTCAGCCAAGCACCATTTGGAAACAATAAGTTGAGTTTTCTTGGATTTTTCATATATAATTATGAAATAGTATTTTTTTACTCTAAGAACAACTGCAAAATTGGCCATAACTGGATCTAACTAGGTGTAACTTGGTGGGATTTCAGCTCTGGCCAGCCTTGCCCCTGCATGAAATCTGGAAACTGATGACATTCTTTCTCATCTCTGATTCTAACTATTCTGGAGGATCTTGGCATACAACTAAGTGACTAACTGGTAATGCTTATCACTGAGAGAAAGAAAAACATACGTCAGCTTCACTTGAAAGATTAAGTTTCTGCACAAGGTACTTCTGTATGAAGGAAGCAGGCAAATCAACATCCCTAGGACAATTTAATAAAGGTATCATGAGTTAGCGCAACTTAACAAATAGACATAGTGTTTTGAACAGGAAAGCCTAACCAGAAAACTCACTTGATCCTCAAAAATTTTGTGGGTAGCTGCGGTAAAGGAGGTTGTCCTTTCCTGAAATGAATGTAAACACAAGAGCATGATTTCTGCTTTTTCTTTGAAAGTTAAAAAGCCTCGTAAGAAAAGACTAGTGTTTCTCACTGGTCAAAAGCAGCAATTAGATAGAACCATAATGCTTGCAATCTCCTCTTTTTACTAGGCTGTTTTGCCTTGAACCTTTTCTTTTTCCCCTTCAGAGTGAACGCCTTCTTGCTTCCACTCTTCGCTAGATTTCCATGTCTTGTCAAGTGCTCTCTAGCCTTTGCTTGACTGGCGGGAGCACCATTATCTGGATCAGCAGACTTATTTTCAGTTCTATTGACATCTTCTGAACCAGATTTAAGAGACCTTCTATCTCTACCGACTCTAAGTTGACAGCCCAAAGGTCTCCATCCCCCAACCTTCTTTGCTGTATCTTTACTGCCCCGCAAGGTAGAGTGCTGCATATAAATAGTGTAAGGTGGGAAAAATGAAGAATTAATCGCAAATATTTTGAATCCAAATGGTAGATATGACTTGAAAAAAAAACATAGAACAGCAGATATTTTTGTCTCATTGCAGAGTTTGAAGGGGGTTAAAATGTGGACAGGACTTCTCTCTAACAAACAACGGTAACTGTATTCGATGCATGCATAAATCACATTTAGGTTACAATACAACCTTAACCACATGGAACATGATACATATGGAAAACTAGTAAGATTTGAAGACACATATAGGAGCTCTTAAGCCTCACAAAGATAGGTTCAAGTCTCAACTCAATTGATATGTATTAGCCCTAAAATAGTGGTGTGCTGATGCCACTCAATTACTATCTTTATGACTAAATGAGACTAACCTCTCATGCACATAAACCCTTCAGGTATCACATAAACACAGGATCAAAGGATCTCATGTTCTATTCATTTAGCATACCACATACACAAGTGCTCAGAACCAAGATGGGTTCAACTGAGTCAGACTCAATTGATATGTCTTAGCCCTAAAATAGTCGCATGCTGATGCTAACCTTTAGCATACCAGGATACCACACACACAAAAGTACCCATAACCATCACCTAGCGCAGACCTGTGCTTAAAGAAAAGCTACATACCAAAGGAAAGCTGCGTAAGCATGAAGCTTTTGTTCTCCTCTTTGTCAAGCATTTCTGTATAGACACCCGAGGAGCATGAATTGTCAGTGAAGATAGAGATCTTTCTTTCCTCTTGACAGGTGATGCAACTGGTGATATGACTTCTGGGTCCTCAACCTTCCGTCTTTTTAAAGGAAATATCTTTGACCTTACAGTATGTATGCTATGATCAACCCTGTATAGAAAATCAATTAGCTATAACATAGCTAAAATTGTTTTTAAGAAAAACTGACATAAAGGAAATAAAATTTGCTTGTTATATGTTGGATTGTTGGTTGATATCAAAGGCTGAAGATTAGTTAAGGTGCTAACTAAGATTGGACCAATCTTGCCCCTTCATAAGTTATACCAAAAAAAAAAGATGATGATGATGATGAGGGAAAGCATACCAAAAGGACAACATTATGGTCACCCAGGTTAACTGAGTCAAAACACATCATAGATAGTTTGTTAAAACCATTTAGGAACGAAGGTTTTACGGGAGGAGATTACTACGCCTCCCGTAAAATCAGTATAGCCCAATAGTGGCATTGCAAAAGCAAGAAGATCTATGAGCAATGCAGGAACAAGCCATGGTGTGCATGCACAAGAATGTCAAAAGGCGGGGCAGCACAATTACTACATGGACATATCTCACTTCTACATACAAGAGGGAAAATTTCTCACAAATGTTGCCCACATATTTCCCAATGCACACTTGCATTTTCTTACACTGGCATCGGGCCCACAATTTCAAAAAGGAAATAATTGGCAGTGACATAAAAAGAAAATACAATAATAACTGAACAATGGCTGAAAAGCCTCAGGATTATGCAACAATACAAAGCAAAAATGAATAATTCAGGGAAACAGAGACAAACCTGAGTTTCTCCAATGGAGCACAGCCCAAATCAATGTTGCAAGTAGGGCAGCAGCAGACCTCCTTATTGACGAACTCCTCAGATATGCACTTTCTGCAGACTGGTTAAAGGTATGAAACCAATTATTGAAGATTTACAGACAATTTCTTAAGAGTTTCTTGTTAGAGGGACCCCTGATTCCTGAAAGGCTGAAGCACTACAAATCTAATGAAGATAAATTAAGAGTAAACGGCATTGGAGCCCCCCAAAACTTGTGCGGTTGTCTCACCTAACACCCTCAACTTGTATTTTACTTTGTCGACCCCTTAAGCTTGTGTCCGTTTGCACCACAGCCCCTTCCCGCTGTTAACAGACTAGCTGAGGTGGACAATGGCATGGCGTGCAATCAAGCTATGGTGGCAATATATGGTCTCATGTGGCATTAAAAAGTCTTAACATCATAACATGTCAATTCTTCTTCCCCACTCTACCATCCAACATGGACAGAGCAAACGGAGGCCATGGCCTGCTCTCGACTGCTCGCCTCGACGGAGGCCGATGAGGGGGAGGGGGCGGGGGCGGCGAAAATGGAGAGGGGTACCTAGGGGTGGCAAGGGAGAAACCAAGGTGGCGGCAAGGTTGGCCGGTGAAGAGGAATACGACCACAAGGTGGCAAATCCAGAAGGGGTATGTCGAAATTAATTGAGGGCAAATGCTCATGGGACGAAGAGGAGTCGCCGGGTGGAAGAAATTGGAATCCGGAGCGGCAGATGAGGAGATCGGTTGTGCGCAGTCCAATCAGTTTGGGGGAGAAGGGCATGGTGCCGGTTATGGGGCATGGCACCGGAAAAGGCGCGCATGCATGTACAAGATTTCACCCTTCCTGTTCTTCTGCATCTTGCAATTCTTGATTTCTCTGTTCGTTGTCATTGCGTTTATTGGCTTTTGTGCACCTCTAATGTGCTGATTTGATCGCTACAGCAAGCCAAGATTGCTTTATTATTTGGTGATCAGTATTCAATATACTTGCATTCTTTGAACCAAACAAAATAGATTGCTTGCACATTTTGATCAGTACACTTAAACATGATCATTTCTTGGCTTCTTGGTCGATCGAGTGGATGCTTTTACAGCCAAACATACTGTTGTCTTAAGCTTGTGATCTCCTCCGTGTGAATTAAGTGCTAATCCTGTGCCAAATTTTGTCCATGAAATTCCAACTCGATGATTCTTGATTCCAATTTCAGTTCAGATTTGCACATTACAAGGATTCTTTTGGTTAATGATTATTGCTGTCTGTTTCTTCAGTTTTGGTAATCTGTGTTTTGATGAAATCTTCACTTGAACAGAACTGAGGTGTGAAAGTGTCCAGCGTGGGCGGCCAAAGAGGGGCCCACATCTCCGAAGCCGAGGTGGTGGTGCACGTGACCTGCACTTGTGGCCTTTGGGGGCAGATGTGAGAAGTTGCCCTCCACCTGAACATCCTACATCACCAACTCAGCCACATCGGGAGCCACATCAGCAGAAAACGGTGGCTAACAGCGAAAATGACTTGTGGTGCAAATGGGAGCAAGTTTAATGGGCCGACAAAGTAAAGTACAAGTTGAACACAAGTTGAGGGTGCTAGGTGAGACAACCACACAAGTTTAGGGGGGCTCTAATGCAATTTACTCATAAATTAACAATATAGTCATTTATGAATATCAAGAAGATAAATACACTCTAAAAAAAGAAGATAAAAATAGAAAATATAATTAGCTTCAGTACTCCATCGAAGGAAAAGGTTCTGACTCTTAAAGCAAAAAACAGTGATCAATGATAAGGGGCGAATCTGAACTATTAACGGTAGTTAGTTTGATTTCATAAGACTGTTGCCTCTAATTTAGAACCCAACCCCATCAAAACCTAAACAGAAGTGGCATATTAAATGATGGATCCACCAATTACCATCTTTCTATATGGTTTCATCAAAGACAAAACTCATATTAAGAATTCTCCTATTATGCAATACTTTTATAATTCTATCAGAGACAAAGTTTTTTCTTTAATCTGCAAAATGTCCATGGGCCACCACCAAAATACTTCGCCGCTTCCCCCTAATCATGATTTAAATGTTAGGCAGGATAGAAGGAGACTAAGATGTTTCAAACATAAACAGGTTTTATTTGGGCTTTGGGTCGAGTTGTATTTTTAAAAAATTTTGGATAATGGTATGAAGTCAACTGATTGCCATTAGGCCCATTACTCCATCAGTACTGATCTGTCTCTAATCATTAATAACTGCTGTTGCTTTAAGATTTACAAAGTTTTCTTTGATTCCAGTACTGAAGCAACTCCCTATAATATATTTCTGAAGCTATAGATCATAGTGACAAAACATATTCCTAAAAAATGTTAAGAGCTAGATTACAGAACTGTATCAAGCAGAAAACTGTTAGCAAATGAAAGCTAACAAAACATGCCCATGGATAAAATATGGCCAGTTACAGCAGAACGGACTAGGATGTGAGTGATCACATAGGATTAGTAGTTTTGCCATCAAGATGATAGATCAACAGTTATATATATTCCAGTGCGTAAAGAAAACTTCGGGAAACTGTTAATAAGTGTCTGTACTTTATTTGGCAGAAAAGTGTGACATATTAGCCAACCTCACTTCCTATGAGATAAACATTCCATTAGCTTCATATGCCAAGCCTCCAAAACTTACCACATTTATTATCTTTAAGTTTACCAAACTACAAACTAATCAATGCATCAAACAACACATATTTCGAAGAATGAAGCCCCACAAATCATCAAGAAGACACAATATTTTCTTTATTTCATGTAATGTCAGATATACCTAGGATCCTCCGCCAAACAGAAAAACAAGCCAATGCTGTGCTTGCAACGCTTTTTGCTGCATTGGAGCACCTCCCAGACAAACCTATAGCCTGCAATAACACAAAAAACATAGCCTACAATAACACAAAAGCGCCAGCTTTGCCTGAGCCTTTCCTCAGCACAGCCCCCCCCCCCCCCACCCCCCCACCAAACACCCCCACCACCACAAACAAACCACTTAATTTAACTAACACAGCCTTAAACAAGTTGTGCACACCCTCCTGGCGAAACATAATTCATGTTATTTTCACTTGGATCACTGTGCACGCACAAAAGCCCATCGCCGATCACTCCTGTCACCTCCCAAATCCCTCATAAAAAAATGAGCAACGAACCCAGACTTGCGCAGTTGTACTTCCCGGGAACCAGAAGTTCGCCGCACCGCAACAAGCTGACAGAGGGGAAGATCACACGAAATTGACACACCAGACAGACATAACTCTCGCGCATCACCTCAAAACCCACACAAATGGCACAAAATATGCCAATTTCGCGGATGAAACGAACAAGGTGTCCACCTTTCACACATCGCCTGAAAACCCACACAAATCACAGCGCATGGAACGATCGAAGCTGCCATCTTCTCTGGCATAGCCTCAAAACCCACCGGGGATCACCGCAAAAGGCGCAGATTTGACGCATGGCATGACCGGAGCAGGTGCCTTCCACGATTTCAGTCACAACGCGCTAGAGTAAAAGAAAAAATCGAACCGTGTTTTCTCCAAACGGACGGGAAATGAGCGGAGCAGAGAGGAGAGGACTCACAGGTGTGGAGGCACTCGGAGATGGTGGCGGCGTCGCGGAGGAGGCGGCCGCAGAGCGGGCAGGTCAGGCACGCCGCGAGGCTCGAGCGCTTCACAATCACGACGTCCCCGCCGCCATCTCCTCCTACTCCTCCCCCACCTCCTCCTCCTCCAGGCGCGGCATCTGCGACCGCGGTCGGCGCGGCGCTCTGCATGCCGGGGACGGGCGACACGCGCACACGAGGCGAGGGTTTTCTTGGGTTTCCCTCTCGCAGCTTCGCTTTCCTTCCTCGGCTCTGACCTTTGCGGCGTCGCGAGTCTCTCGGCAACAGTGACAGTGCGCCGTGCGATTTCCTTCTACGCTTCCTTTGTGTGTGTCGGGTTGGCCGGACGAGACGAGACGTTTGTACTTTGTAGTGGCTTCTTCGTTTTAGGGCTGTTATTTTTAGTTTTTAAAAACTGTTTTTCGATTTTTATTATAGTAAATATGTTTTTAGATGGAGTGTTTTTTAAAAACGAAGTCTATAAGTTGATTATAATACACACTGTAGCGATTTAATTTATATCAGTTAAAACCGCATGCGAGTTTCTATTATTCCATACTTTCTCTCACAAACAACCCAAAAGCTATAAGCCGTAGCTATAGGGTCTGTTCTTTAAGTCAAAAGCTGGTGGCTTTTGATTTTTGTTACAGTACCTAATTTTCAAACGGAGTATTTTCTTAAGATGGGGTCTACAAGTTAAATGATCTACACGTTAAAAAGCCCAACATCTGTACCAGTCAAAATCGCAAGTGAGTACATGTCTCTCCATAATCTGTACCGTAAACAGCTAAAATTCAAAAATTTCAGCCAAAAGCCAAAAGCCGCAGCCGAAAAGAATAGGCCCAGCCATAAGCCGCAGCCAAAAAAATATGCCCTTAGTAGGTTTACTGTGACCGACAACTTTTTGTTAAAAATTAATAGTATTAGTTTAAGAGAAGTAACTATTCTACGGTATGCCATTGGGGTGCTTTCGACAGCATGCTCTCTCTCTCTCTCTCTCTCTTACGTTGCCCTCCTCTTTCTCTTCTCTCGAAGCGCCACCGCTTCCCTCCCCTACTCTTCTTCTGGTCCGGAGCAGCTTCGCGCGCCTCCTCCCCCCCCCCCCCCCCCCCACCACCACTGCAACCAGCGGCGCCGTCACTACCTTGCCGCACAACCCTCCAACCCCTCCTTGTCGCGTCGCTCGTCCAACCTAACTGCCATCGCCCTCCTACCCTGCCCATCGCCCCGCCCCCCGCCACTGCCGAGCGACCGTCTCCCCTAACCTCCTATGCCCAGGGGAAAGATGAACCCGTACCGGGAGAGCCAGATCCAGCGGTAGAGAAAAGTGAGGGGATGATGGTGACGAGGAGGGAGGGAGCGGTGAACGGGAGCCCGAGGTAGCATGAGAGGGAGGGAGCGGCTGTGCTTCGGGAGGAAGAAGGATGGTATACTGTTGAATGGTATACCATTTGATAGTTTTTCTCTAGTTTAAAGAAGAGGTTTTAGAAAGAATAAGCGGCATAAAAAATGAAGAGCTGTGTGTACGAGAGAGTGGGGTGCAAAAATGAAAAAGAGATGCGTGTGTGAGACAGAAACAAGAGGAGTGGGATGTGTGATACGTCCGTAACCCTTATCTTATTTTCAGAACAAGACATAAGTGAAAAGGGTAGGGAAACTGTTTCAAAAAATTAGGTGTTTATGTTGGCAAATTGACGGGGTCACACCGTTGAAGAATGGTTCACCGGCCGGGCGGTCTCTCCTCTTTACTGGTCAAATCTCTGTGAAAAAAATAATATTAAGGATACCGACTAAAAAACAATAATGCCAGGGATACCGACTAAGCTCCATTCATATTGGCTTTTGGCTTTGATTTATAAATAGTAACAACATGTAAAGAAACTTATAGAGATAAGCACTCGCGTGCGATTTTGTCCAGTATAAATGAAATTATTATAGTATGTACTACAATCGATTGATAGATCTTATCTTAAAAAGACACTCCGTTTAAAAATTAAATATATAAAAATATATTTATTGTAAATAAATAGTTTTTAGAAACCAATTCAACCAGACCTAAGTAAGTACTAACCTGTTGGGCCATTTGCCAGGTTTACAAACAATCACCGCAAGACGTGTCATGCATGCACCCGGCTGCCCCTACCTCCCCAGTCCCCATAGGCCCAGATCTCCTTCAGTCCTCCACCTTAAGTACCCGGCTGCCCCCAACGGCGGCGGCGGCGACGGCGGCCAAGGAGGGCAAGAGCGGCTGGCGACGGTAGTCAAGGCATGTGACGAGATTGACCCGGCGGCGGTTCGCGCCGTGTGTCGTGCCCAGGCCCGACGGCGCCCCGGCGTGCCTTCGTGCCGTGCTGGGCCTCGCCAGCGGCAGGTCGTGCCGGCACGGCCCAACTCCCAGGAATTTAGGTGGTTGTGGTGGTGGAATCATGCAGTTGAAGGGCACGTCCATGGCCTGCTGCACAGGTGTGCCTTATGTGCTTCCCGACGACCGCGCAAGTGCGCAACACGCCTCGCGGGCACGCGCTCTCGATGAGAACGTCCTACCCGATGCCAGGAGCTCCACCGTGAACTGGTACTCAGTGACAAGGTTCAGCAGCAAGTGGTGCGGCACCGTGCTGACGAGACACCGCCGCCGCAGCCCCTTGTCTGTACCACTGCGTTGAACTGCGGAGGCGCTGGACGGGTGCCCGAGTGCAAGCGTCCTTGGGGGCCGCCGCCGCTGCCGGGCCCCACGTCGCCTGCGGCGAGTGCAAGCGACGGAGGCCCGCGTCGGTGGCGAGGATGGACGCAAGCTTGGAGTCTTGGAATGAATACCTACTGATCCTTTTGTGCAGAGACGCTGACGAGAGAATAAAGCCAATGATGATCTTGTTTTTACATTCTCTTGTGTTGGAATTCAAAGATGATCGTTCACTTCAAACATAAACCAACTGAAATGCTTCTATCGGGATGTTCTTTTCAATCTAAAAATGGTACTGCTTCTATTTGGTTTTGTTTGCGACAACAAGCATACAACTCTACTATGGCAAAACAACACTACTCTGGAGACTTGGCAATCAAGAACCAACCCGCAGCAGAAGACAATAATTGACCTTTGGCTACAAAGATGGATGCAGTGCATACTTATTCTTTCTTTCTTATTCTTCTTCTTTATTTCACAGTAAATATCTCCCTTTTCTCTTTTTGTGCAGAAGAACTATTCTTGGTCATTTGCCAAAACTACTATGCTGCTTCCTTCTTCCTTTTTCCAGTTATCATCATTCTTACTTTGATCAACTAGCTTTGCTGCAATTAATATTAAAAAGAGACCATGTAATGCTAATGAATAACATAATTGACATAGAAAATCAGTGTGCAAGGTGAGTCAGAATCATATAATGTTCATAAGAATGTATCCCTATGGAATACGAGTGGAATTTTAAAGTTACATGGTAACACTTTGTACTTTAAGCACAAAAGTAACAAGCATTTCTTAGGAGCTTCTGGCCAACAAGACATGTCTCTGATACAATGAAAGGTTTCGAACACAAATTTAACGTTGTCAAAACAGACCAGAAGCATGTGGCCTTTGCACCTACACTTGAAAGAAAAGAAACGTATGTCAGTATGTGATCTCGGAAGATTGTATTAAGCATACCTTTTTCACTGAAAATAACGTATAGAATTTATATCTCCCTCAAAGAAGTCAGTAAATTCGAATTTTTCCTACAAAAGTACCATTTGCACATGCACAAGATAAGCTAGTTTACAAAGCTACCCACAAAAGATGAAACGATGGGGTTTTTTTTACGGTATGAAACAATGGTAACTGTAAAGACACCTGTGATTGATCCAATTGACAAAATGGCCATAGTTGATTTGGCAATGTTAAGTGATGATTAGCTGAGTTGTTTTGCAGATTCTCTTCTACATGTAGTTGACCCTAAATCAAGTAAAGTTTGGTCAAAATTCAAAACTTGCAGACGTTGAGTTGCATTAGGATTAAAATATGAGAAGGTGAACTTAAAACAAAACAAATATTCTCTTCGTTCTTTTTTACTTGACGTTTTTTATTTTTCACAGTCTTCAAGATGCAACTTTAACCGCTACTTTTTATAACTTTACACTAAGATATAATAATAAAATTATAATATTATAAAAGTATTTTAATGATAAATCTAAGGATATAATTTTTGTATAGCCAATCTAGATAGTTTCAAACTTATTGGTAGTCAAAATTTAGAATGTTTGACGGCACGGATTCTACAAAGTCGAATAAAAATGGAAGAAGTGCAGGAATAGTGTTGTTGTTCACACCGTCATCTACATGTTGCGGTTATCGAACCTATTCACCATAAAGACATATGTTAGATTTAAGCACTTGAACAAAACAACAAACAAAACAAAATGATCCATCAGTACACATTCGTTCTATATATTTTTGTCCTATAATCTCATTGCTAAAACAAGTCAGATTTGTAACTAATGTGGTAGAATCCTTCTTGCTGCTTTGAGCTTGAAAATTACCACCCAAATCCCAAAACAAGCAGATTAGTTGCTTATTTGTTCATAAACACAATAGAAGAAATCCATCAGTTTAGCAATGCAAAAAATTAAAGTAGATACCTTAGCATCCTTTGTACTTGGTTGTCCCATATTATCTGTAGCTTTTTTCGGCTTCGTTTTATTTTTCTTCTGAACTACTTTTTTTTAGTTGTATTATTCCAAATTACTTGATCAAGCTCTTTTCTCATGGAACGTGGATGTTCTCTACTTCTAACAGCAACTGGACCGTGGATGGACTTTCCTGTATTTAATGTTCTATCCACATGGCGTGTTTTGTACCACCCTTGTTCTTCAATGCCAACTATAGTATTGGAGTTCCTAGCAAACGAAAGCTTCAAATTACATATACCTTCGACAACAACATTGTATAGTTAATTTGATTCTGCAAAATATAGTTCGCTTTATATTCAGTGTGTTTATCTTTTATGAGTTATGTCCCATTAGCCCCCCCTCTAAAATTTGGCTCTAGGTCCGCCACTGCATGTGAAATTATAATACTAGTTGCACACAGGTCCCGAATATTCATTCATCATTAATATTGCACTTGCTATACAAAATCCGTGCTAAAGAGGCTCTATTACTGTGCCATTTGTTTTTTAGAGGATAGTACTGCATCACTTGTTCTGTTGCAGATTCCAGCATGCCAGCATTTTACAACAATCCAATAAAACCGTAACTTGTTTAGGCCCACTAAGCCTTGGGCCAAGCGATTGACTACTCATGCCCGATCTCACGATCTGACTTCGCGGAACATCGGAACCGGGAAGCTTCGGACATGAGACGGGCAGAAATGGGCTCAAAACAGCAGAGATTTTATCACGGCCGGTCGTGGCCTAACACGCACGCGCACGTCGCGGCACAGGTGCGCACCAGGAGGCCGAGTCTGCAGCGCCGATAAATTGGGCCCGGCTGGCCGGTGGCGCGCTGAGGGGTAGGCCCATCGACGTCGGTCCGACGGGTGGGCGCACGTGCGGCACGTACGCGCGGACGTCCGTATTGTGCGAATCATATTATCGTGCATATGCGAGCGATGGTGGTGGCGCCAAGCGTGTGGGCGTGTTTGGTGAGGGGAGGGCCGCGCGCGCCCGGCAGGGGAGTAGAGAGGGCACAGAGCGCGTGATACGGGCCGAGCTGTAGGCGCGTGCGTACCTGGCGCCGGCTCGGCGGCTGGCTTGCTAGCGAATTTTTCTTAAGAATCTATTTTTTATTTAAAATAACAAAAATATATACAAAATTTTTTACAAGAATGGTCTCTAATCGTCCAACAGCCGTGCGACATGCATGCAGTCGCGGGCCGTTGGGCAGGATTCAGTCGTCCAAAAGCTCGGCGACTAGAACATATCACCAAACAGTCAAGCGATTGGAAGTCCAGTCGCCTGATAATTCGGTGACTGCAACTCAGCCCATTTTTGCGCAACTAGCCCCCTCGACCGTGCATGGGGTATATGACAATTGTTGTAGGTAGGGAACATTGGTAATATTTATCAAATTTTTCTTATTAGTTGTATTTTTTAAAAAAAATGGAAGACAATGTTGGTAGATCTATTTATGATTTTTGTAGATTATGAATGGTACAAAATCTTTTAGATTCGCAATAACATTTTGTGACCGTCGTATGTCGTTGTAGTGCAAGAAATTTTGCGAAGTTTTTTTTTGTGAGAATGATTGGGATAGCAACGATTGGTAAGTATAAAGCTAAGTTATATTGTGATGCAACCGGAAATTCGAACATGGAGGAGAACTTGAACTTGTTTTTTTCATGTTGTTGGGTATCTTACTACGCGAATAATTGAATGCGAAAAGGTGAGGAGAAGTGCTTGTGAATTAAAATAGACTTCATAATAAAGTTAGGAATAACACGCGCGCAGTGTTTGGTTACATATATAAGAAAAAAAGCATCATGCACGATGTAACAACCGAAATACTCCTATGATACATATGCGCCTTTTTGGAATGAAAATAAATTCGACATTTGGGAGACTAGTGCAAAACGCCCCGACCTACTGCGTGGACCGAGGCCATTTTCCATTCCTTCCGAACTCAGTGTTGAACTCCTCGGCAGCCTCTTTGACCTTGGTCGCTATTTTCCTCTTTTTTCTCGTGCTCCCTCTCATGAGCCTCACACTCCCTGCACGTGCACGTCTCAAGATGAGCTGTGTCAGGCTCAGCCAGTATTGGGAAGCTTTCGGGTTGTGCCGCCCCAGGCATGGCCTATCCCTTGTTCCTCTCGTCGACATGCTTCCTGCTGTGATCGTCCAACAACACCCATAAAGTATTAAATTTTCACTTTTGGTTTTGCATAGCCAGCCTTTTGAACAGCTTCATCGACGGTTGCTTTTAGGAACTGCTTGAAGAAGTTGGCTCCCAGGTGGCGAATGCACCATCTGTTCCTTATATCCGGCTAAGGGAAGGGCTCCTTGAGGTCTTTCTAAAGTTTTCTTATAGCCTTCATTATCCCGGTGTGGCAATCATGGATTACGCAGACACTAGGACAAGAATCAACAACTCCAACCCTCACATGTTGAAGGAACCACAACCAATTATCGTAATTCTCACTTTTCACAAATGCGATGGCTAGAGGCAGAATTTGATTGTTGCCATTAACGCCAATGGCCATAAGGATCTAGCCCTTGTATTTGCTGATAAAAAATGTCCCGTCAACTGAGATAATAGGAAGCATATAACATGAATGCCTCGATGCACGCACCGAAGGCTAAGAAGGCCCTCTGCAACACCGCAAAACCTGGAGGCCTTGTAGATGGCTTGTCCTTCACAGCTATGTATGTGTCCGGCTTCTTGTCCTGCAGCACCTGAAACATACGAGGAAGGTTGTTGTACACCATCTTGAAAGACCCAAACTATTTTTTCAAAGCCTTCTATTTCGCATGCCACATCTTTGTGTAGCTAATCTTGCACTTGAACTTCTTTTCGATAGCCACCATGATGTGCGTGGCCTCGATGTCCTTCTCCACTATCTCTCTATACATCAAATTGGTATAAAGGTGAACATTAGGTTACGATGCCTCGGCAAAACACTGCTGAGAATGTAGAAGTGTGGATCCACCTTCGAGACAATCTAGTGAGTCTTATACTTTAGTCTACATGTGTGTACCCTCCAAGGACAACCGGCCTGCTCGCACTTCACAGTGTACTGCCCCTGGCTAGATTTCATGAACCGAAAAGCCTGCTGCATGGACAGTGCCTACAGCTTGATGGCATCCTGCAACGATACCTTGTCAGCAAATATTGAATACAACCGAACCTCTGTGCCATGATACTCCCACGGTGATTTGTGCTCGTCATGCGCAGCAACACTCTCAGTATCAAATCGGTTCCATTCCTGCAGGATGGGAGCTTCATCCTCATCGGAATTGTCCTCGTCATCCTCCTGTAAAATGTCCTCTTCAGTCCATGCCATCCGGTCATTGTTGTCCATTTGATGCATTATGTACTCCATACGTTCCCCTTTATTAGCTTGTCTTGTAGGCTCACCTTGCTATGACGCTTCTTCCTCTCCTCCATGTACCGCATCGGCCTCATCATGAGCAACTTTCTCCGCAACCACTGTGACACCGACCTCCGGGTCCTCCTCTTGACCAACATGCTAGACGCCTTAGCTGCTCACATCACCCGGATGATAGCCGTCTGCACAATCTTATACGACTTCTATTGGGTATGGTTGCACAAGCAGCACACATTCGTATCCACGACGTTGGCAACCTTGCACAAACCCCTTCCACACAATAGTGCGCATCAATGTTCTCATCCTCCATCTAATGTCCGTTGGAGACCGGCTCCAAAGCCCTTGTATGATGACGCTGCACACCTCAGTATCCAAGGAGAAGCTGCGGATGAGCTAGTGCATCACATCTGCGATTTGAGCATTCTCATCGTCTAGGTGTACCATAGTAGCTTGCACAAAACTGCTCAAGTCAATACCATTCGGACTTTCACAAACGATGCTGACACCATAATGCACTTTCAATGTAGTGGGTATCAGCATTAACGATGTCTGGCTGTAAATATTTTTAATGTTGCAACTAGTTAAATCGCATCCCATATTATGGAAGTACTATTTTAGTATAATTTATATTTCTATGACCGCTCGCCTATCATTACCAACTACACTACCCTCATAGCGTGACCCATCCTCATTCGCACCAACATCGCTCCCTTTCCTCTGACCCAATACGCATCAAGTCCCTATCGGCTCTCGCGCGCACTAACGCTACTCTTCTCTCGCTGCTCGAGCTATCTCATACTGTAAATAATTTCTAATAGGTTTCGACAAATTACATGACATACTGATTTAAATGCCAATATACTAGTTCTAACGGTACACGTGAATTTTCAATGTACGAATGACATTACATTCATTTGTAATTAATTATAAATGTTATGTAATAATATTTTGCACAAAGCGAACTATTTACTTCGTACAAATGTATTGACTAAATTTTGAACAACTAGAATTTTCTATGGATGCTTATTTTGTACATAATATTGACTAAAGTTTTTACAACTCTAATTTGCTACGGATGCTAATTTTCTACAACTATAATTCTCTATGGATGCTAATTTTTTACAACTAGATTTACTAGATTTTCTACAACTATAGATTCTTATGTATGCTAATTTTCTATAACTAAATTGACTAAATTTTCTTTGACTATTTACTTCATACTAAAGTTATACTATTCTTTCCTAGAGCTACAATTTTCTACGGATCATAATTATACACTAAACAAACTATTTACTTTATACAAACAATATTTATTGCAAATACAAAAAAAATTACCTCTCAAAAGTAGCGGAACCTCTCCTTCTTTCTCTCCCTCTCCTCTCCTCTCTTTTTCTTCCCTCTCCTCTTCTCTTCTTTCTTTATGTTCTCTTTTTTCTCTTTGCGGCGCGGCGTCGGCGAATGAAAATGGCCGGGTGCTCAGCCGAGCTGCCGATTTATAATGCGTCTAGTTGTCGAACAGTTGGGTGACTAGAACCTGCAGTCGCCCAACCGTTGGGCCACTAGTCCCAGTCGTCTTATTGTTCGGTTACTATAATTATGTCGTCCAACAGCCCATCGACTGCATGTGTGTCGCGCGGCCGTTGGGCGACAGGTTCCAGTCATACAATGGGAACCTGTCACCTAACCGGCACGGGTATATTTATGTTAATTTGAATAAAAATGGATTATTTTAAAAAGTTCACTTGCTAGCTCCGTGAGTTTTGTGACCAGGCATAGCCGGACGGATGCGCGCAGTTATGTACGCACGTGTAAGTGCGTGCCCGTCCGACTGGGTCGATGCCCGCATGTGTCTAGCCGCCCTGGGTCCATGTCGCATTGCTAGACGTACTTATGTAGATTGTGTAAACTGTGATTGAGGAGTAGTGTACAACATTTTCGGGTGTCATAATGTCGTATATGGGTCTGTTTATATTGGATTTTGCTATTGGATTTTAGGTGTGGTTGATAAATAGTAGTAGCTGATGAATAGTAATGGTTGATAAATAGTAATGCATTATGTAAGAAAGACGGTGCAACGATAGACACCGCAACATTTGAACCGTAATACGACTTATAAAATTGTGATATAAAAAAGACAAAGTATGTTACAATATGTGAAAGCGAAAAATAGTGACTGGTAGAAACAACTTGTAGAAACTTAGGCGTTTGTATTAACTTCTGCTTGTAAAGCAGAACCTAAAGGCAGAAGCCAATATGAACAAGACTTACATATAGAAGAACTATACGATAAAAGAAAGACAGTTCAGTAGATCTTACATTCTACAAACTCTTCCGAGTGACACATACGGGTTTCTCCCACTATATACTAGCACCAATCTACCGTACATCCCATGACATTCATAAACAAAGGTCTTATTTTTTCAACTTATGGTTTATAGTTTCCCTCGAACAAATAAATAGAATAGCTTTTTCGTTGCCGCTTCAAAGCGGTTTATCAATATTTTAGAAGCGATTTATTATTTTTTGATTCGTTCGTACGAACGCACACACTAAAACTAAAAACCATAAATCGCAGTTAAAAGAACACATCGAAAACCTTCCTAATTGTTTTGTCCATTGGAAGCTTCTTTCAGACTTCCTGATTCAAAGCGAGGAGAGGTGAGAGAAAGGAACTTGCGTTTTGGCAATGCCAGTTCATCAGAGGGACAGAACCCCTCCGCTTGCACGCACTGACCATTCGCAAGTTGCACGTATTATTCGAGCAAACAGTCGCCCCAATCTCCACGATGTCGTGTGGTACGCACGCATGCCTCGATCGGCACCTATTATTTTATTCATCCCAAACCCCCAAAAATTATGGAACAAGCTCGAGCTACCTCTCGGTCGTCTGATCCCCTCATCTACCCTACTCTATAATACACCAAAATTTTCTTTACTAAATCCACCCCCTCAATTACCCCCACAGTCATGCCTAATCTAAGTCCACCCAAATTTATGTACCAAAGTAATCCAACTTCATACAAATGAATGGTCTGGATCTCTCCTTAAATCTTCTTCTCTTACTCATTGAAGATCCTAAGGCCAAAATTATTTGGATCATGCACATCATTGAACCCACCCACGCTCACGCACACGCCCCCGACGCTGCCCACGTTCTCCGCAGCGCTTTCCATTCCCTGTCCGCCCACCGCCTCGTCACCAACACCCTAAACCCTAGCCCAACTCCAATTCCACCACCCTAACCTGCACCCCCCGCCTCCGCCTCCATGGGGCCCCGTCGAGACGTCCGCTTCGTCTCCTCCGGCGTCAAGCTCCCGTGCGCGGCCCCGGCCCCTGCGCCGGCGCCCGCCCTCCTCTCCGCCGCGCTCCCTTTCGCGCACATAGGCCGCGCCATCGATGCCGCCACCCGCCGCGTCGCCGCGTCTCTCCCCCGCATCCCCGCCGCGCGGGCCAAGCGGCGGAGGCACGGGAAGGATGGCGGAGGGGGCGGGGTCGAGGAGCGAGTGCTGATCAGCGAGGTGGTGGTGCGGGGAAAGGACGGGGAGCCCCTGGAGCGGGCCGAGCTGGAGGCCGCGGCCGTGGCCGCGCTGCGCGCGTGCCGCCCCAACGCGGCGCTCACGGTGCGGGAGGTGCGGGAGGACGTGCACCGCGTCGTGGACAGCGGGTTCTTCCGCTCCTGCATGCCCGTTGCCGTCGACACCCGCGACGGCATTCGCCTCGTCTTTGAGGTCCGGTTTTTGTTTGTTTCCCAATTCACCTCCGCAATGCTTAATTCTGGAACTGAAGCTTGCGGATTTTGGGTGGTTTTGTGGTTTAGGTGGAGCCGAACCAGGACTTCCATGGGCTTGTCTGCGAGGGTGCCAACATGCTGCCTTCCAAGTTTCTGGAGGACGCATTTCGTGGCCGCCATGGTAGACATTTTAGTTTTTCTCATGTTTAAGAGCCTGCTATGTTGGATGACCTGCAATGATGTTATAAAATTGTTTAATGAGGGTGTGCCTGTCTGGGCGAAATGTTACATTTGGTTGATTTACTTTACACAATGTTACATGAACTGTTACTACATGTTAGCTTTAGGCAATTTAAATTGATGTTTTCTACTAGAAGTTTGCATAAGCCTGAATAACATAATCTGGTAGATATTGCTTCAATTGTGTCCTTAATTGTTCTTGTGATATTAAACTCTCTTTCATTCCGTATAACTTAATTGGGCAAGTTCCGGCTGCGCGGTTTCACCCTCAAGGTGGACGCCCTCGAGGAGGCCGCCGTCTTCCTCGCCCGCTTCCCCGACGCCGAGGACGAGGCCCTCGACCTCCTCCTCGACGAGCTCGACAAGGAGCCGCGTAACTACTCTCTCTCTCTGCCCTAGGCCTACCTACACGCCGTTGCTTCCTCTTCTTTTGGTGGCTTCGTTTTTATGTTTGTGACCCTGTGCGTGTATGGGTGCGCGCAGTGCAGTCGTCGATCCTGGACCGGGACGCGGTCCGGCGAGTGGTGGCGTTGCTCGTCGAGGCGGAGGAGGCCATCGACGCGGCGTCGCCGGCGGCCACCAGCGCCCGGTCGGCGCTGCGGGTGGTGGACGCGTTCGTCGTTCCGCGGTTCCACTACGATCCAATCAAGAAAGTGTTCTACGAGTATGTGAATGCCGTTGCTTCCTTGTAGATCTGGGCAATTGGGTCTAGGGTATTCATAATTTGTTCTTCATTTTGATGCTTCGCTGTTGAATTGTGGTTAAAAGTTGCTAATTTGCCCAACTTGAATGCCTAAGTCGTGGCTTTGGAAGGTGACGATTGGGGCGCGCGAAATGCCTGTATTTTGGGAATTGGGAGCCATTGCACTATCTGATTCGCCTAAATCTTGCACGAATTTTGATGAGGGATTGCTACTTTTCAGAATGGGTGTAGGACAGATATTTGCAATTTTTTTAAAAAAGAGAAATCTTTCTTTCTTAGTGTTAGAAAAATGTGTTAAATAAGCTTCTTTTTGTATTCAAGAAGTTGTGCTTGACTACAGTTCGTCAATTGGTTAGCTCGGCCATGAGGATTGAATGGGTTTAGAAAATTAACTCGTTTTCCTACTAGGAGGTGCCATATGATTCAGTATGACACATACAACTCTATTTGATTCTACAACACATGACTTGCCAAAATAGCTTATTGTCTGAATATTTTAACCAAGCATTTCACGGAGAAGCGGGATGTAGTGACTATAATAACCCTCAAATCTTCTATTTTTTTATGTAAAATCTTCTATTTGTTGATGCTATGTTCGATTGTGCTGTGGATATAGGCATACCGGTAGATTAGTTATCCATGGAGAAGCTGGAGACAAAGCTGCCCTTTACCGGGACAGGTATCAAGTGCTGCTTCAGAGGCTCGCTCGTGATAAATATTTCTCCAAGCCAGCTTTTGACACTGTTATGACTGAAGACGATAGTTGTGAGGTATCTCTTGTTTTTTGTTGTGTTTCTCCTATTATGGTCCCTGTTCACTTTAGTCCAATATTTGGTACTTTCCCCAAGAATCTTTGTTCAGCCTCTTTTGTTCCCCAAATTTTGTTAGTCTTTGTATAAGAAATTACTTATGCAGCTTTTCTTTTTATGTAGATAACTTCTATACAGTCTCTAATTGGGTGCACTGGACGGAGATGGATTATGGGGGTCATATCACAATTGGAGGAACGACAGTTCTACTTAGAGGATCTTACTGGAGCAGTGCCAATTGACTTATCGAATGCTATATCCTGAGAACCCATTGTTTTGCTACCTTAATGTGAATATATATATTCATGTCTTTGCTGTGCCAAACGAAAATGTTTGTCAATTTGAAAGTTCCTTTGGCCAATTATGGAGGTTATAAAAGAAGTTCCTCTCATTTTTCACTGGATAGAATATAACACAATATTTGCGACAGTGATTAATATTTTATACGAAAATTTTGTTTGATCCATATGGATTTCTTGCTTATTCAGAAAAGTATGACCACTTTCCTTAACATAGAACACAAAATCACTTCAGGTTTCTTTGTTGAAAATACTGTAATTGTAGCAGAAGGGGAATTGCTTTCATCTGGCATTTTCCAGGTCTGTAATTCTTATCTACTAGAAAATGTTCAGCTCTTTCCTGTATTATTCTCTTGAATGTGGTTATGTTCCGTCATGTGCAGGTCAATACATGTGGGTTTCCTCCCTTAGAGGATAGGGAAGCATCACTTTCACTGCTTATGGGGCTTGATTTCTTTGGTGGAGGTGTCATACCAACTGAAGAAACAGTAAGTTCAATAATTCTGCTCTACATGTTGAATAATTAGGCCTTGTCAAAAACATCTTTACTGATTATCTTTGTTACATCGGTATCGAACAGCTAAGATTATCATCTCTAGAAAAGAAGGCTGTGAATGACATGTTTGTCATTCTTTCGGATGTTTGGCTGGACAATTCTGAGGTATCAGTTCTTGATTTTGTGTGACTTTTATTATTGAGTCCTACTCTCAGGATGTTCATATGTGTTATCTCGTAGAGAAGACTATGGAGAAGTTAGGAGTTGTTCTTGATGGTTATGATAGCGTGGAAGTAGTTCCTTCTCTCTTTGTTTTAATGGGCAACTTCTGCTCTCGACCCTGCAATCTGGCATTCAATTCATATGAAGAACTCATGTCTGACTTTTGTGTTGCATAAAACATAATCAAAGGTTGTATGTTGTTTTCGCCATTCCAATCCAAGACAAGGTCTTAACTATGTAATATCATGTAGATTGCAGTTTGGAAAGCTTGGCGAGATGATTGCAGCTCGATCTAGGTTAAAGGAACATAGTCGTTTTTTATTTGTTCCTGGCCCTGATGATGCAGGTACTGTAAAACTCAATGATACGCTTTTAGCTGATAACTGCTCATATCCACATGTAGGGTTTGCTCCGATATCCGATTTTGTTTGTTCCACTAATGAATTAACTCTGACTTGGTCTATTCTTTTTTATGTTCTAATATTTTTTCTTGTCCTTGCTATTTTAAATCGAGGAGCATTTTCTGTAATAGGATTAGGAATGAGCTAGATCGCCATAAATACTGTCAGTCTAGATTTCCGGATAGCTGGAATGAGATTTTTCTTTGTTTCTCCAACACTTGATACGTTGTTCCTCAGGGAAGAGCGCTAAAAATATTGTGTATAAAGATGTCCTAGCATGGTGATGTGGTAAGTAAATAGTCCACAAACACCTATTTCCTTACTGTGTTTCATATTTCTTTATGTGACAAAAATATTTGTTTTCTTTGTAGCCTCAAGTTTAAACAATGTGGGGATGGAGAAAGTCGTCGGTGGGTGAGTCCAATGATGTTGTCGCCTCCTCAAAGGATCAGTCGTTATGTGACATTCATTATGTGACAAAAATATTTGGTTATACAATATATGAGACGTGAATCTTAATGAATCTGATTGTTCGTTTTATTTTTTACAAATTTTATCTTGTTTTGTATTTTACCGTAGCGTTAGCACGGGCACACTACTAGTCTCATGTAATCGTCTAAGGCTTTGCTCATTTTGACTTTAACTTCTGATTTATTTTTTACTATTTATAAATTTTATTTTTTTCTAAACTATTGAATTTTTTTGACTTTTTTGCCAGTTCTTTTTTCGTATTTGTTTGCGTTGTCCGTGATGAGCTAGTATATTTTTTGTATTTTAAAATCTTTTTAAATTTAATTACGCTAAATAAGTCATCTTCAGCTACAGTAAAATTTCAATTACTATAGTGTGATTTCAGCTATATATCATAACTTTTCAGCCAACCGAGCGGGGCCTTAGTGGGGTGGTGGGGATCAGCCAATCGCCCACAACACGCACCACAGTGCAGTAGTGCACGTCCGCGCGTGCGTGACAGCGAGTGGACTCGCAAATAAAGCTGTGTACGTACCCAACAACGGCGCCTGTACCGATCGATCATGCACAAGAGGCCGTGCGATCAATATGTATGACAGCTAACACGTACGGCCGCGCACCGAGCTAGCGTGTGTTGCCAAGAGGGGACAGACACCAACCCAACAGGAAAAGCGTGTTCGGTTCGGTTCGGTTGTCACGACACCAACACGATACGCGCGCGCGCCTTTAGTTGCTAGCTTGCCCGTATTCGTTGGACCATGCATGCACGCATGCACGCATATGCGCGCGCGCGTCTCTCCCCCCGCGCGCTGTGCCGGCTGGGCCCGCGTATGTGCGAGGTGCATCGATCGAGCGCGCGCCAATGCGTTTGCCGCGCGTATTACCACGTCGACCTTTGTTATTGCTTTCGTTGGCTTCGTTTCCGGGATCTTGTTCCTGCCGATCTATCATGCATCATGCGTGTCGGTCGTCGGTTATATATATGAAAGCAGTCGGTGGCAGGCACACAAATCTTCCCTCAAAGTTGCATTGTATGTGTTGTAGCTACGTGACAAACAGTGGATACAAGTGTTTTGTGAGGTTGAGAGAGGTGTCAAGAGCCTAAAACTCAAGAGAGATGAGTGATTCAGAATATCGTTGATGCTTAATCTTAACTCGAGTCTGTTTTATATATCCAAAATGGTCTCTTCTCTTCTCATAGTGCTCTAGCTGTCATATTTATAGGTACATGAGAGGTTGTTTATGTAATATCCT
Source organism: Dendrocalamus latiflorus (assembly GCA_017311315.1). Classification (NCBI taxonomy): domain Eukaryota; kingdom Viridiplantae; phylum Streptophyta; class Magnoliopsida; order Poales; family Poaceae; genus Dendrocalamus; species Dendrocalamus latiflorus. The sequence goes on along the minus strand of CM029632.1, from coordinate 32,656,738 downwards.
TTTTAAGACCTTTATTAGTAAGAATAAATATACCTTTTTCTTGCCATAGGCATAATAGGCACGTTTATTGTGCTTTTATCTGAGGACCGGTTAGATCTAGGTGGAGCCACTCCCAAACAGTATGCTAATGCTAGGCTAACAGTCCATCTGTATGGTCAGAGATGTTTAGTTCATAGCCACGCTTATCAGCACTTTAAGCTGGGTAAGCTTGATTAACCAGGCATCTGAGAGCCTAAGACAGGCTGAAAACCCTGCGGTGATTAACCAGTGACAGGGTAATTAACCAGACTTGACGTATTGGTTACGGGGAGCCTATGACGAGTACCTATCCGATGTTGCACACATCGGAGGACGTGACGAGGCCCATGCGACCTAGCCAGCCAGCCAGCCCATGCATCCAAGCGAGACCAGACTGGGAGAATCGCGACACGTGTGAGCCCCGCATGTGGCAGCGAGCGACAGCGGCTGGCCCACCGCACCCACATGCGCTGCCCCGAGGCCCAACAGCCCCCGGCCACCGCAAGGAATCTACCCCGACCCGGTCCAACACCCCGGACCCACCTGGGCCAGACACCAGCCTGCGGGCCCACTTCCCATTACCGAACCACCTCACTGTCGGCGGGACCCACCTGGCATAGTAGAATGTGCAGCAAGCTAGCACGAGCGGCTTATTAACTAGAGCACCGAGCACGCCACCACTGGCCTGGCCAACCCACCGCTCGCTCGCTCGCTCGCTATATATGCGAGGCACGCAACCGAACGAACGAACGAACGTCTCAAAGTTGATCTCAACCACAAGGCTCGCTCGATCTCACGCGCTTCTCGTTCCTCGCCCTGCACATCCGTTTGTTGTGATCGTTCGACCATGGAGATCATCGACGCGGAGCTGCGGCTCGGCCTGCCCGGCAGTGGCGGCGCGGCGAGGAAGCGGTCGTCGTCGACGGTGAAGAGCGAGGCCTCCGGGACGGACGACCGGGACGCCACACCGGCATCCAAGTAAGTGCATGTGCAGGGCTGTCCGTCTTTCCTTTAACAGTATAAACTTTTCGTGTGCAAGTGCTAATGATGTTTTGCTGCGTGTGCACATGCAGGGTGCAGGTGGTGGGGTGGCCGCCGGTGGGGGCGTACCGGAAGAACACGTTCCAGGCGGCGACGGCAAAGGCGAAGGCTGGCGAGCAGGAAGGGAAGAAGGGAGGAGGGTTGTACGTGAAGGTGAGCATGGACGGGGCGCCCTACCTCCGGAAGGTCGATCTGATGATTTACGGAGGGTACAGGGAGCTGAGGGACGCGCTGGACGTGCTCTTCGGCTGCTTCTCCTCGGCCGACGGCGCCCAGTTCACCGTCGCTTACGAGGACAAGGACGGCGATCTGATGCTCGCCGGCGACGTGCCCTGGGAGTAAGTATCCTATCAAGATCTACATATAGATGTTATGTACATTATTCAGTGGATCTATGTATAACTAGTCGTCTAATGAATTGTTAACTTCTGTTGATTTGCAGTATGTTCATCTGTTCTTGCAAGAAGCTGAGGATAATGAGAGGGTCTGAAGCGAGATGAATAGGAGACCGACGTCGAGCATGCAGCAAGTTTGGACAGATGGGAATGGTCGTGACTCATGAGATGCATGGCGTTCTATCTATGAGATCATGCATGGACGTCAGATCAGGCCGTGGTTGAACGCATGAGAAGAAGGGCCGGGTTATACGTGGATGCGTCGTGTTCTACGTACGTACTCAGTACTACTCATACATGAGATTGATCGTTCGAGGATCGGGATTCAGAAGACAGAAGTACGGCCTCCGCATCGGCGGTGTTGAACATGGGCAGTCAGAAATTCAGCCAAGTTGCTGCTGGAAGAACTGGGATTTCTGTATATAGGCTTTCCTTTTCCTTTTTCTACTTTTTAGTTCTCTTTTGTATCAGTGAAGAAACCTGAGAGGGCTGGGGGAAAAGAAACAAAAAGAGAGGGAAATTTGACTCAAGTTTAGTCGTTTTTCTCCAAAATTCCTTTTTGTGTCTGCTGTGACAGAGTCATAGAGAACTAGTAGTGTGTCAAACTGTCAAACCAGAATTCGTCTGATCAAAAGAAGCTCTTTTTCATTTTTTTTTTCCTTCTTGTCTTGTCATTTTCTTTCTCTATATACTTCTAGTTTTCTTTTCTTTTCCAGTAGTTGATTTTTCTTTCCCTGTGGATGCCTTTAAAGTTCACTACAGATAACAGAATGCATATAACGTCAGATCCGAGCAGTGAACTCAAAACAGGATTTTTTTTTGGTTTCTGGTAATCAATCACAAATCGACCATTGATTAATCCTAACAAAGTTGGTAGCGATGGCGATTTGTCACGAACACTGCTCCGACCAAGCATAAGGTCACCTCCGGCTTACCGTGCAATCATCCTCAGTGATATTAACGATTCCTGCCAGAAAATGGACAAACAAGCATTCAATTTTTCCAAAAGCAAACATGCATCATTCATTCCCAGAGTCCCTGTTTTCTTCCCAGGGTATAAACTTAAAACATAAGAGACGTCACATATACTGATCAAGAGATGCAAGTAGCAGCAGAAGCATCCAAATGCACGGCAGCTATGCACGCTAATCACAAGGGCATTTGACGAGTGACGACACGTCACAGAGAGCACAGCAGAAAAGTCAGGAGCAAATGATAACGATTTCACCTGGAGCTTTCTTGCAGCCAGAATGTCACTGCACACTGCACAGCTCATAACCGGGACCTCCATAGGCCATGGCTGCACGACAAATCCCGGCTAAAATTCAGGCAGACGACAAGGAAACGTAGCTGCCGTTGAAACATTGCTCGGTAAAGTAAAAACAGAGTATGATAGCAATAAGTAAAAATTTCCTAGCAAATGATGGGAGAACGCTTCTGCTACAGACAACGTGAAATAGACCAACATAATAGAAGCGAATCAGACAGCAGGTTGACAATACAACATCCATATCATGCTTACAGGTCATGAGCTAGGAGCAGACAACGACAACCAATTCGCAGCCTAGAAAGGATAAAAGCATGCCTTCAGACAAGAATCAGTGTGTATTGAAATACTGAAATCATGGAGCTGTCACAATTCCAGCTTTCCAGTACCATGAGTTGATGGGAGATCATGAGGGAAAAAAACACAACTGTAAAGCCGGCACGTTTTGGACGGTAGGAGTTACTGTAACAAATGGATGCAGAGCAATAGAAGGGTCATTTTACATCAAGCGAGCATACAAAATCATCAACTTGCTCAGGCACACATGCTGGGTCATTTTACATCAAGAGAGCATACAAAATCATCAACTTGCTCAGGCACACATGCTGTGTTTTTTCTTTTGAAATTAACCAGACTTAAAAGTCACACTTTGGTGGGAAATAATCTTAGTTTCTGCCCCCTCAGGCTTCAGAATATTCATGCCTGTCGATATAAACAAGTAGCATGATGAGACTTCACATATTGATTAATAGCATTGAGTACAAAGTGGCATTGCATGGCTAATGTTTTGCTCAGGCAGACAAATGGTACAAAGCAATCCGACTAAGATATTATTCCCAATGATACATCGTCACCAACTTGTGTAAAAAAGCCAAGCATAACCAATTTACAGTTATGCACGCATCATGTGGAAATATTTTCCTTGTTATAGTCTTGAAAAAGATGCCCGCATTGTCACTGTTTATATGGATCTTCACTTGTGAATTGTGATGGAATAAGCATACAGATACAGATACAATTCCATACAGTATCAAGGCTGACTACAGAACGCTTAAGAGCGCTCACACAATCAGATCGATTTCGACTAACCTCATAGTTTGAAACATAACTCGGTATCAAAGTACACATTAGACTTATGCAGGAGATACACTAGTGATGGTGATAAGAGACTGGCAGGAGATAAACTGGTGATGGTGATAAGAGACTGCACTTGAATCTAATTAAGAAGCTTGAGAAAACAGGACAGATGCAAATTTGAAAACAATTCATCAGCTGTTTTGTCAAATATAGTTAAATGAAAAAAATGCATAACTTTAAAGCATAGATGCAAAGTTATACCAGCTTCCTTTTCTTCTTATGTCTCCTTTTGCGACGTTGTTTATGAGCATCAGAATTTGAACTTAGATTGCTGTTATGATCGCCAGGCAGATTTGGTGCTCTCCTGTTTTTGAATGAGTCACCACTTGTGCTGTTTGAAGTATTGCTAGAGCTGGATAGCACATGTTTGTCCACAATTCTAGCTCTATTTGGTGCTAATGAGCGTGGTGGTGGCATAAGAACTCGAGCATCCCTCTGCCGCTGCAAAGCATAATAGGTAGGGTTAAGTATATGGAGAAAAACTACGACAGCTAATTGAAGGAGCTTTAAACACACTGCAGAGAACAACCTGGTTCTTTTCATCGCTTGACAAGCCAGATGCTGCCCTACCTGAAGCCCTGGAAGCTGGTTCTCTACAAAACATTAATAACATTAGGATACCTGCCCTTTTGATGGAACATTTATGCCGTGGCATATTCACTATAACATAAGAGCCTATAGAGGGACAGATTAAAAGACTATGATTCAGACTTAACAAAATAGTAAGAATAAATTTATTAGGCAATATGATATATATTCATTATCCAGCATAATATGAAATGCTTCTACACTATATGATTTAAACTGTACAGCAGTCAGCAAAATACAGAGTATGTCAACGCTTTTATCAGCACTATAAACTTGTATCTTGACAATGCTAGATTTCATAACTAATTGAACAACATCACAATTGTTACAGAGTTCACTGTACCATTTCTTATGGAAAGATTATGCTCAGTCTATTCTATCACAAAACAAAGGGTGCTATCTTGTAGACCGGGATAGGATATTTTACAATTTGCAAAAGAGTATCTCATGGATTTGCTTACAGGTTTAGGATTATTCACATAAAGTTTTTGGACAAACCTGCTTCAGTGACTGACTGCACATGAGAATATAAGCCAAACAACTACAAATAGTAAGTTAGTAACTGGTCACCGGTTGTCATGCTCTCCAAGCAACACAGAATAGATTTACTACTTTTATGCCATTATCTAAATAAGTGATAGCATTACAGCATAATAGCATATCACATGATATATCAGAGGGAAAATAGAAAGCCAAGTATAATGTCCAAGAGTCATGAATCATACTTTGCATTTTTGTCAGTCCACTCATCATCTGCCTCTTCATCACTTGAACTTCCAGACATAAAGAAGTCATCATCACTCACATCCAAGGTATCATCGTCGCTTGCTGTCTCTGTTAGGTGATGCAAAATAAAAATTAGTACTTTAGACAGTAGATATATAGCCAACAAGGCATACAAATTTCAAATGCAAAGTTAGAAGTGCATGAAGGATGCAAATAGAACAGAGGTGATCTACAAAATTAGTAATGGAAGCATGCACTGATGCACCTTCTAGGTCTTTTCCGTTCGCTGCAGCAGCCATGAGATTCTCTTTGATCTGTCTACGCCACTTATTCCTCTTCTCTACAATATCTGGGTTATTGCCCCCAGTGAACAGCGAGACATATTTCTCATTCTTTGGGAAAAACTGCACACAAATAAAGATAATATTTAGCTGAAAATTCAAGCAGGTTAAGATAAAACAATGATTGCTCAGATTCTCCTATCTTAGAAATTTGTTGAACACCTACTTCAAGTACCATTTATGAATGTGACTGAGGATAGTCATTGCCAAAAATATACTAAATCTAATTCTAAGAGAATTATTCAGAAAGCAAAATAAAGTACTGTGGTGAGCTTACTCTAACATATTCGAGATCTTCTCGTAATTTTGACAGCTTATTGCTGGCATCATCGGCATTTGAACGTTGCTGCTTCTCAAGGCGCCTTATCATCCTCTCAATCTTTCGCCTCTCTTTGACGTTTGAACACCCATACTAAATATGGTAAGTAAAGACAGGCAGAGAGGGCACTAGAAATGAATAGGAACAAAATAATTAAGTGATAGCAGACCAAAAAATTTTATCCTTCTTTCTCTCAACTGTATTGTTCGTTGAATAGCCAGTTGATTCTGAAGCTCCTGCTGCCTCTTTAGTTCTTCCAATTTCTTCTCTTGAGCCACCCTAATGTCATTAGGAAGGTCCTGAAGAAAGAAATATACAACATTACCATCTCACCAACAGGGCTGAAAGAAAAGTAGGGCTAACTGCCTAAGGCTTATGTCTGAATAATTAAAACCACCACAACAAGATCTTGATTCATGAAAGGCTCAAAGTGCTCATGCGTGTTCAGAAAAATGGCACCAATTAGATTTAGAAGAGGCCCAAACAAATGCTAAACCTCGTCACTCTGGTTAAGCTTTGGGCATGCATACTTAAAATTGGGACTAGTGTGAGTCACAACACAGATGGCTGTAATGATTCAATATATTGCTTTATTTTCTCAAGGGTGAAAAAATCCTGCAAGCCTATCAGAACAATTCCTCACGGATATATGGACAGTCTAGTAGACATCATACAATGAGTATGCACAAGCAATGCCACTTGAATAGAAGTGAAATAACAATAACCAAAAGGGAGAGGCTAACATTTCCTTGCATACGCCCTTATAGAAGGCCTAACCGACCTTATTTGAGAACAATGGACATCAAACAATATGCATGCATGCCTCCTTGAATATAAGTGAATTCTACAATCACTTGACATCTTAATCCTACTTGTTTTCCATATAAGTAGAGCTGTCAGCCTACAAATATCTTGTTAAGCTAGGATAACCAATCATCATCATCGACCCAACCTGTACTTCCCCTTTGACAAGAACAAACGCATGACTTTTCTAACATTTTTCAGATTCATCTAGTTAAGGCCTATGTAGCACGGACACGCCTCAAAACCGTCGTATCCGTGTCCGACACGGATACGACACAGACACGTCTTGGACACGTGTCGGCGACGTATCGGCCGATTTCAGAATTAATTTTAATTACTAAAATTCTCGACACGTGTCGGACACACTAAATATACGAGTCGGACACAGACTGGACACAGCCGGTCCAGGAATGGCCTAGGACATGGCCGGCCCATAACCTTCCGCGCCGGATACCGAGCGCCTCATTCCCATCGCGCTTGCATGCTCGTGTTTCTTCGCTTCTCCGCATCAGCCGCTCGCGCCGCCGCCCGCTCCCGCATCTCGCCACCGCCCACTCCCGCTGGCTCCCGCACCTCGCCGCCGCCCCACTCCCGCCAGCTCCCGCATCTCGCCGCCGCCCACTCCAGCCAGCTCCCGCACCTCGCCTCCGCCCGCTCCTATACCTCGCCACCGCCTGCTCCTGCACCTTGCCGCTGCCTGTCGGCTTTCTCCTGCCGCCCGCTCCCACGCCTCGCCGCCGCCCGTCGGCTTTCTCCCGTGCACCGCCGACTTTCTCCCGCGCGCCGCCGCCGTCCTCGCTCCACCGAGGTATCATCTCCCTGCTTCTCTATTTTAGCATTTAGGGTTGAGATGCAGACTGCAGTAAGCCAGCAATATATATATTTAAGCATTTAGCAAACTTGTGCTTGATTGCTTGTTTCATCATTCTAGAAAAATGGAAGCCGCTAATTCTAGTGCTAGAGAGGAAATTACACTTTACAAATTACAAGTTTACAATTTACATTATTTCAATTTAATAAGCATGTGGAAACATAGAAAATAATACATATATATAATTTATTTATTATTCAAATATATATATAGCCGTGTCGCCGTATCGGTATTTTTGGGAAAACGACGAATTCCCGTGTCGGTGTCGTGTCGACGTATCCGTGTCCGTGCATCATACTTAAGGCTGGATACTTAACATCAGATGTATTATGTTTGCAAGCAACATTCCACATGATTGTTGCAATTCGCGACGTGAATGGACACTCGCACAAGCTACCAAAGCGAGCAGCAATCAAACTACATCACAAACTACCCAAAATCCTTAACGCCGCCACTAAACGGAGCGCAGTGCAACAGGGGGGGGGGGGGTCAAATATAACCATTCTTAGCTATAATCCCTACACTAGCAAGTAGCAACCGGTAATAATTGAGCAATTTCATCAACGCTGTCGACCTACTCGTTGCTTCGCCCCAAACTAGTATAAGGACTCCAGACGCCGCGGCTACTAAACCCTAACCATGGCAGCAGCAGCAACAACAACAACAACAACAACAACAACAACAACAAGAGAGACCGCCCCAAGCATAGGCAGCCGAGGAGACCCCAGTTCCCCAGTACCTTGCGGAGGAGGCGCTCGGTGGAGCGGATCTGGTTCTTAAGGGAGACGGTCTTGGCGGCGGCGGCACGCTTCCGCTTCCGGTCTGTGGCGGCCGCAGATGCCGACGACTTGGGGCGGCGGACGGCGGTGGCGCGGCGTGGGTAGCCGCCGTGCGCCATCGCTGGAACCCTAGGCGGAGGAGGAGGGCCTCGCATTTTGCGCGGTGGCTGCGGGGTTTGGTTGGGTTGGGCCGGTGGGTTTCGCTTCAGAGCCTTGTCCGTCCATCTAGAATGCTCGGCCTCGCTGCATTTTATTGTCGTCAGTAAACGGCAGGGCTGTCAGTGACTCAGAGCTGCTTTGTAACAACTGGGGATGGTTTCTTTAAAATGTCTTACTTTGATTAGTAGTCAGAATTTGCGACTTATTTTTGCATTACAATAATTAATGATTGCCTAATATACTAGCTTAACATTCGTTCATGGCTTATCAATTGGGCTATCTGCCAATAGTTTGATCGGTGTGGCACATATCTAACTGAAAGTCTGAGCCAATTTTCAGTGGTCTAGGCCTTCCAAACGACTTTAGTTTCTAAATTTTTTAAGTTTCGTTTTATTTAAGTTAGAAATCGCTTATAACACGTTAATTTCTAATTTTAGTTTATTTTATTTTTTCAGTTTTTTGCCTTTTCTTTTTCTTCTTATACTTTTGCATTGTCCATAATGATATAGTGATTTTCCCCTTATTTTTTATTGAATGGCTTAGAAAAAGCTAAATGTCGTTACAGTGAAATTTCAGCCAAAAGCCATAAGCCAGAGGCTTAGGGCTTGTTCTTTAGGCTATGGCTGATAACTTTTGGCTCTTGGCTGATGGCTTTTTGAGCAATTTGTGATAGAGAATGCGGAGTAACAGAAACTCGCGTGTGGTTTTGGCTGATGTAAATGAAATCACTGCAGTATATATTATCATCAACTTGTAGACTCTATTTTGAAAAAACACTCCGTTTAAAAGCTAGTTACTGTAACAAAAGCCAAGAGTTATTTTTAGAAGCCGCTTAGAACATATCATCAGTTCATTACAAGAATGGAAGACTTACTCGACAAGAGGTAAGTACTCGAACTAATTTGATTACAAGATTAGTCGCACTGGCTCAATCCACGGGAGAATCTACAGTCCAGTAAAGACCCTGTTTCAAATGGCTTTAGATTTTTAGCTTTTAGAAATCGATTTTTAAATGAAGTAGTTTTTTAAAGTGATTTTTATCTACGTTACAGGGATACTCCACAAAAGTCATGTATCCGTATTAGATACTATACCGAATACGAGTATTGCCCGGATACGCTTCGATACATATTCTACACGTATCCCTGAATTGATGATTATTTAAAAAAGAAAATAAATCCGGATACTTTTCTGATACTTCGCTAATACGTTTGACCTAATAACACCCATACTTTAGCATACCCATCCTTTGGCCACCCCACACCCGCATCTCAGGAGTCACTTGGCAAAATCCTCAGAGCAAGTTTAATAAGGCTGACTGTGCTAGCTATAAGGGAATCCATGTCAGCATAGTCCTATGTGGAGGGGAGAGAAAAGGAGAGAGAGAGCCAAGCTGGCTCCCATGCAAGAGTTAGGCTATAGCACAGGAAAAGAGGTGTTATCCATGCATGTACCAATAGAACTAACTACTATACCCATACATGTATTAAATGACCAATACCCATGTATGTATTAAATGATTGAGAGCTCTTGTAGAGACAACTTATAGTCAGCTTATTGTATGAGTTGACTGCATCTTACCTTTTGATGACATGGAAATATATTGGAGGTAGCAGCTATCTGTACTATTAAACTTCTCTCAGTGACGCCACTCCCTCCGGTCGTCTGCTCCCTCCTCTATCTGGTCGCTGGCTCCCCTTTCCGCCCAGGCCTCAGCCCGTCACCTCCATGCCACCAAGAGTTAGGAGACCTCGCCGCCTCCACGCCCGATTTCCTTCTCTCCCCGCCAAGACGCCGGCTCCTGAATCCTCGACGCCAGCCAACCGTCGCACCCTTCGATTTAACATCTCCACACTCTGCCCTCCTCGGTGAGCCCGACTGCCCGATCCCCTTCCCTCCGGCCTCCTCGTCTTGACGTCGGCGTCTATATTCTTTTAGCTTGGATTTCACCAACTGGGCAGGGCTGACTTCCTGTTGATCTGAATGATGGCAAAAAAACAAGCCTGCCTCCCAAGCGAATTTGGGGATTTTATTTCTCTTGGTATTAGTTCTTGGTGATTTGGGGATGATTTGGCAGTTTTTGTTTAGTTTCTTGGTGCGGTTAGCTTCTCTTGTACAAAGACAATGACAAATGTGTCATGCGGAAGCCTTGGTTTTGGAGTTGCGCTCTTCTTATTCGTTGTTCGTTCGATTTGTGATTCACTTTAAGATGTGTTATTGGAGAAGAGGGGACTCCTGGGCGGCAGCAGAAGTAGAAGAAGCCACACTGATTTCGCCCACACCCGGTAGCGCTGCGGGAGATCAGGATGTTCCAGAAATTCACCGAACTGCTTATCCCATTTGCACCCTTCACCTGTCTAGTGGGTACCTTTGGCTTGTCCTCTCTTATGTCAAATATTTAGAGTGCATATTGTGTGGTTGAAGCTTTTCCTCCTGATAAAATTTCAAGTTAGGGAGATCACTGACTTCTACTCAAAGGATGTGTCGCGTTGGACTCCTCAAACGCTAGATGTGTTGCAAGAGGTCAATGCTAAAACCTATCTTGTGTTATTGCACCTAATGACTTGAGTAGAGAACTCTAATGCACATTGATTCAAGATCCAAAAACCATCAATTATTGGACAGATAAATTTGTTATCATATGTCATATTTTTCTAAATGGTCTGGTATTAATTCAAAATTTCATATTGTTAGATTTATCAGCATTGATGTAAAAGGGAAATGAATTGTCTTGAGTGTAGCTTTTGTTTCTAGCAACATGCTCGTTATTGGTGAGTGATGACCGAAGTTTGAAATGTGGTGACTAAAGAAAGGGGATCAATTGTGTTATGATTATGTAATAGTTATTGTCCATTGAACTTGAACACATGTACTAGTTGTGGTCTTTTGTACTTGTGCGCATCATAATTATCAGATTATGTACTACGTGGTTGAATTATTATTTACTAAGTGGTCTGTCGATTACTTATTAAGTTACTATCTATCATCTGACTATCTATGATTCTGCTATTTATTTGTATACATGTACTTATTTATTCTCATTCTTCTTCGCAGATGGTTCATTATATTTATCTAACAGCTAGGATGGAGAATTGGATTATTGAAAAACCAAGCAATTTGTTACTTCAATATTAAGATGTTCTTGGTTTCTCAATTTCTTATAAGAATTCATTAATTTCTCATTTATTTTATATTTATTACATATATACATAACATAAATGTATATATAAATGTATTACGGTATCGATGTTTTTGGGAAAATACAGAATCGCGGTATCGCGTATCCGGGTAACATAAGTTTTTATAAACTATTTGTAAGAGTCACTGCAGAATCCACTTTAAACGAAGTGGCTTCTAATACGAATATCTCTTACTCTCTTTTATAATCAATCAAAAGTCAAAAATCATAGCACTTTTGAATAGGCCTAAACCTTATATGGATTCTCATTCCGAGAATATGCATCGTTGAACCTCAGGCACTGCATAATATACACCGAACCATCCTTAACAAAGGTCAGAAACTCATGGGTCCTTTATAACGCAATGCATAAACGCTGCAACAATGTTTCGTCCCATGCAGCAGAGAAACAGACAAGCAAAACCCTTTACCATGAGTCTATGAGCAGTTCTGCAGTTACAGCTGTCTGTTTGCCTGGCAGTTCCCAGGCAGGAATGGGATTAACAGTTCAGCATCCACAATGGAAACATTCTGGTAGGACACCCAGATGGTAAGACAAAGTCGAGCTTTGAGATGCGATCAAACAATGGCATATTGCAAACCAACTGCTTCACTGCACTTTAAGGACAGGCGACCAAAAACATCATCAATTACAGCCAAATCTCAAAAATAAAATCAACTGCAACCACATTTGAGCTATCTTAAGCCTAAAACAACATTACGATCACAACACCAAAGCATCAGGTACTGCATAAGGATGTAAGAAATTGTCTTTAACAGAAATAAAAAAATACGCACATCACACCAGATATGAACTACCGGAATCAAATTTACGAGAAGTGCAGAAACAAACGTACAATGATCCACAGAACTCAAATCATGGGCTGTCTGTATTTTACGACCAAGTCACTATAACTGATAGAAGCAGTCATATTTGCACAATTCAACGAAAGTTTCAACCTTTCTCAGGCTGCAAAATAAAAGCAAATTTCCTGTTGATCCAAGTGCACGATATGAACACATGATATCATTGACTATACCAGCAGAAATACAAAATAAGTTTAGGAGAAAGGACTACAGTATAGCATCACGGAGATAAGGATATATTAACTTGGACAACCAAAAGCACTAAACTGGAAACAGTTTTAACAGCTCAAACAGGAATAAGCTGTGAACAAATGGCAGCCAATATACAACACTGATGCAGACATGAAAGCAACAGTCTTTTCTGAAAACCAACATTTCAACCTCGTCGAAATAAAAGGGAGCACTCTCTTTTTAATAACATAGTTCCCAGATAAATACGGTGCCAAAAAATAAAACCCTTTCAAAATCAAGGTGAAGGATAAACTGCCTTAGCGGAAACTTGACCAAGTACCAGGTAAAACCCACAAACTTTAATAAACATGCGGGCACATATCAAGTCAGTGAACTAACCATTAAGTCACACAGATCATTCAATTTTCCAGGCTGTAGATTCTCACTACTCCACAAACTCAGGAAAGCGTGTTATTACGGGCAGTGAACAGTGCAGGAACAGCTGTTCTCCACAAATAAGTTGGCAAAACAAATCTGGGGTAGTGGATAACTCATACCAGAAAATGCATAGTACATCTATGGATTAATCAACAATAATAAAATATTAAACTTTATATGGCAGTTCTTATCAACAGTATGGCTCAATAGAGATAAAAGTAGTGGGTATAAATAGCAGACCCACTAGCATGCGGATTAACACACGCTCAGCCTCCATGGACCAAAGCCTCCGCCTCCACTTTGAAAAAATGGAGATGAACAAACATCACCATCAACATCATCTTCCATTTCATCTGGTGTTCAAATTTCGTCAACCATTTGTGCAGGCTGCCGACACACGCATACATCATTCACTTTTGATTAGTCCAAACACCCACTAATGGAAAAGCAGTCCAGTCCCCACCACCAAGTTTATGGCTAGTGCACTACAGACCCAAAAAGAAACAAATGAGAGCATGCTAGACTCTTTAGCAGCTCTCTCCCATCACTCACGCTCATAGGGGCAATGAAAGATGTAGGAGCATGAGCAGGTTATTGCTTACCATATCCTTGCAATTAAAGCACCTTTGAACAAAAGATGGAAAAGGGGTAGGTGACATCATATACCATTGGTACAATTTCAAGTGGAGAGGATCTTTTAGGTCTTTTCCTGCCTCCTTGTTAGTGAATCAAAACGAGCAGTTTTATCTTACACTTTGATAGGTTGACGCCTAATAGTAGTTGTAGGGATGCATGTTACAGTTGCCGTTACTATACTAGGAAGGAGTGTTGGGTTCAGGCTTCACTGGTTGGCCATCTTGTGAATGTTGTGTGTCATAGATTGCCATGGCGAGCGAGATTGGCATCATGCAGAGTGCTTTGGATTGGAGAAATTGCATTGCTGCCCCGATGTCTTCTTCCATCAGCTTTGCTACCTGTCTTTCTGTGCCATCCGTTGACCACTTTTCCCAAATCTGCTGTTTGCTCCCACTATCACTTGCTTCCCCCTAACGAAATTAAAGCAAGATACAGTTTAACCACCAAAAGATATGACAGTGTAGAGATGGAAAAGGACTCTCAAATTTATTCGTCAAGTCAAGGCACGATCATTCATGAAAGAAACAATGCACATTATATTATTACTACCATGGATCTAATGCTGTGGGTATGTGAGGCTCTAAAATTGGGCTCTGCAGCAGGGTGAATGCCTACAATGCAGACACTATGCTGATCAAAGAACTAGATGACAGATACCATTATGGGGGATCTAGAAGGCATGGCTGAAATACTTCATGTCTTCATCTAGCCAACACATCAGTAAAGATGAAATGCTCATTAGTGTCAACTATAGAGCTACAGTAATTGTCACTGAAAGCAAGAAGTACAAATGGCTTGCGCAGACATGGACAAACGGATCATGAAATCAGTAAAAGGTCAACAATGGAAATAAGGTGCCGAACAGACACTGCCTTTCAACACCACTACCTAGAAGAAAGAAAGCGAGAAACTTAACAAGAGAAAAAAATAGAGGTTGATAACAAAAATGTTAATAGTTGTCATTATGAAAACCAACATAAAAAAAGTTTTGAATTTGTACAGTATATCTGATTAAAGAACAAGTGATGCTTTCCCATTCCCATTCAGCAGAACAGACAGCAACTAACACAAAATGGAAAGGTAGGTGACATATAAAAACATACAAAAGAGCAATCAGTTTTACGGTTATACTAGCCATAATTTTTGGTGGTAATATGATTATTTATTCTTTTTGATATAACAGAACAAAAACTCAGAATCAAATTGAGCTAACAAACAAGCCTATGTTAAATTCTTAACTAAATGGCAGTAGAAATCAACTTACAGAAGGTTTACCTTAACTGAAGGTGGAATATCAGCAACCAGCTGCGCAACAGCACCAGCACCACCCAGTCTGCTCATGCTTAAAACCTACCATCACAGAATCAAGGTTCCATCAAACAAGTAAAAACACAAACAGCAGTTTATGCTTCGTAGATAATAGCACACTGAACTGTACCTTTACTTGAAGCCTCAGGAACTTCACATAATCAAGGATCTCATCTAGCATAGCTGCTCTATCTGTCTGCATGGTTTAAAAGAAGACATAAGAATTACTTGTTGTTGTCACCTTTTGATGTTACAAAGTAACTGAACTCTGTATTTGGTGATTATAAAATCATGTATTGTTCTAAATATTTATATAATCCAAGGATACATGCTTGCTTATCTCAGAAGGGGAGGCATACTATACATACATAGCATGGTTCTTGGTGAGATAGATAATAATAAGATCTTTTAAAGAAGAAAAGTTATTTGTCAAAACAACAAGAAGCACAACAATACTATAATATTGTCAGCACATCATGACACCAGTCCACTTGCTGAAATTCTGTCGATGGCAGGCATGTGAACCACAGAAGCCTTTACCTTTATAATAACATCTACAAGTATACTGAACATTATTACCTTGTTTGTATTGGGGACCAATTCCTGTAGGGCCCTCATCCTTTCCGCTATTCTCTCTCTTCTTAGCTGCATTAGAACAAATATGGGTCAAAATACTGCATAAACACCTAGCAGAGTCATAAAATAACAAATGGAAAGTGAGAAAATACAGCCTAAAGTAAGGCGGACATTCATGTACATAAGCACAACATAGAAAAAAAAGATAAACAGGACATCGCCATTGATAACAGGACATCACCATTGATGCCCCAGTTCCATTTTATTTGAAACTGAGTTCCAGTTTTATAAGCACAACATAGAAGCAGCAAACAAAATTCTACAACTGCTAGAAACATGATGTTGAAGTTCAAAGTAAGCAGCCTACCTTAAAGCAGTAATATTCTATAGCTAGATGGTACTAATTACATCACAGGATTGCAACATGACATATGAATCGTCAAAAGGGGGAGACTTTTATTTCCTCCGTCCCGCAATATAAGTCCTCATTCTTGAAAAGCGTCGTCTCACAATATAAGTCCATTGTGGAGGTCAAATGTGTAGTTATTACAATATTTCCACTATATATCCTTACTTTAATGCTAAAAAATAAGTGAGTAGTTATAGTATGCTTTTAATAGAGTTATGTATGGTCCAATAGTATTAACTTTTTCTTAAATTTAATGTTTCTTTGGCCTGTGCGCATGTTGGGCTTTTGACTTATATTGTGGGATGGACAGAGCAGTATAATAAACCACATGGCACTTATGAGCCTTAAAGGAAACGCCAAATGCCTCTGCCAAATCGCCGCCCATCATCTAACTAACGCAACTGCCCTTTTTAAAACCTGTAATAACTTGCCCAGCAAGAGAATGTATTCAATATGTCAACATAGACGCTCAGTGCCAAGTTGAAGCTGATTGCCCAATCACACTATGCAAGGCAGGACATGGGACAAAATAATTGCCTGTGTATATGGAACGCGGCGCTTAGGAGTCACAAATCTAGCTCTAAACAATGTGAAACTCCGCACCAAAATCTAATTAACCCCTGGTCCCGTTGCAAACGGCATGGATGCGTTAAGCTACGAGAGTTCAACCGCAGGAACGGATTTCATTACCCTCTCGGCGATGCTGTGGGGGTCAGTCGCCTGCCCTCGACGTGCCCGCACCTTCGGCCTCGGCGCCGGCGGCTGCGTCCCAACGGCTGTCCCGCCCTGCTTCGACTGCTGCACGTGGAACACCTGAAACCCTCCACAAGCACCACAATTAGCACCAGCCCTGAGAATTCCCAACTAAAACATACACGATTTTTTAGTCTCCGCTGCAACAGGGTACCTGGGGAGGCGGGCTGGCGCGGACGTGCGGCGGCTGCACACCACCGCCGAACACCGGCGGGAAGAGGCCGGGGAGCTGCACGGTCTCCCGCTCCTGCAGAGGCGAGCGAGAAGCTTACCACATAGCACACCACACGCGCTCCGGTTCCACTCGACGAGGAGCGAGGTGGGGGGGGGGGGGGGGGGGGGGGGAGCCAACGCAAAAGCCAAAAAGGCGGGGAAAGTGGAGAGGGCGCTCACAGCCTTGCCGCCCTCGGCGTCGTCGCCGAGGCGATTCCCGCTCCCGGACGCCTCGGACGCGGCAGCAGCGTCGAGGCTGAGGGCGAGGGAGAAAGGCTGGTCGCCGGCGGGGCGGCCGCCGGCCGCCCCGCCGGAGAGGGAGTTGGTCAGGGAGAAGAACTGGTCGAAGAAGTCATCCTCCGGGGCCTGCGGCGGCTGCCCGGCCATGCCCGGCGACGTGGTGCCCGGCCGCGGGCGACCGCCAAGCTGGTGGCTCCTTGCTGCCTCCGCTCTGCCGGCTCGGCTCGGAAGGCGTGGTTCGCTCGCTCGCTCCCTTCCCTTTTATTTAATAGCAGTCGAGCTCGTAGCAGGGGAAGAGAAAAGTAGGCGAATGGGCCCACTTGGGCCGGAATTTGACCGACCTGCGTTAGCGACAAGCAATTTGTTGGGCCCAAAGTGGAAACCCAAAATTCCTATATCTGGTCCAGAGAGAAACAGGGAGACTTTCCCTGTAAACTAATCTAATCACTAATCAGCACTACGATTACGACGCACCGGCAAAGAATGTTAATTACGCAAACCAAAAGCAGAGCAAACGGAGTATCAAATGTTAATCTGTTTGACTTCGACCCAAGCCGCGGTCATTGCCGCGCCGTGAATTCGTGATCGATATACCGTTGTTCATACTTCACGGCTCACGCCATCTAAAGGATGGTCCAATTCTTTTCGGTTTCTTCAATTTTTTGAAGTAATTATTATTTATTATACTAATAAATCATAGCTAAAAACTATATGTCACAATCTAAAAAACACTCCATCAATGAGCTGAGAGAAATTAATTATGTATGACATGATTCGCAATCGATATATATTTCTTGAGAGCATTGTATGACCTGGTTCATCGTACCATTGATGCAGCGAGTCTTGTTAGTTATAATATTCACGTGTGTGCTTATCAATTATCATACATACAAATTATCCATACTGTCCCATGGATGCTACTTGTTGATTTGGATTTGACTCCATCCATGACCTGATCGGTTACATGCAGATGCATAATACGTTCTCGTTCTTTTGGACGGATGGGAAGAACCAGATTCAATTTCATTCGCAAAAACACAACCAAGCATCAATTTATCGTTAATTGACGATGCTTTTATTTTTTTGGGAGAAAATTTTGATGATGCTATATACTCCTCACATATATAAATATTCACCCCGTGTACAATGTGCATGTGGGCCAAAAGCAGAGGCCCAGAGTATCAGAGGTTGGGCCAAGGTAGAGAGAGACCAAGGCCTAACTTCCTTGCTGGGTTTACAAATGTCATGGTCGTTGCGATTAACCGCGATCTCGCTGACACCGACAATTCCCTATAAATTAACAAGCATTGCGATGCAATACGAACACAGTAAACACACGCAAACATTGTCGATCACGCAAATGTCCACGTGGCCAGAGGTAAACACGAAGTTGATCAACGCCGAGTGACGTCACCGTCAGATCGTCATCAGCGGTACGCGCGCGTGACCGGTGTGTCCGCCGCATGTGGTCCGCGTGGTGGTGGAGCGCGGAAGACATGGAAGATGGCGTACGTCCGCGTGGACGTGGACGGGCGCTCAAAACCCAGCCCGATGCAGCCCCTCATCCAGCTCTGAAGTGGCAGCTATTCATTGGAGCAATTCTGAGACGCAACCGCGTGTAATTGACTATTCGTCCATGTTTTCTTAGGTGGTGATTGTTTTGACTTCAGTTTTTAGTTTTCGGTTTATTTTTTACTATTTATAAATTTTGTTTTTTTGAACTTTTAGTTTTTTTGTTGAGTTTTTTGCCGGTTCTTTTTTTTCTCGTATTTGTTTGTATTATACGTAATGGGGTAACATATTTTTTTAATTTTTTTATTTTTTAAATTTAATTATGGTAAATAAGTCTCTGTCAGCTACAGTATTTTTTCAGTCAATTACAGTGCTTTTCAGCCATAAGCCACCAAAAATAGCTCCAAATGATCACCACCTTAGTTGCAGCTGATAGTGTTTGGCTGTAACTTATAGTTTTTTTTATGTTTTTTAAGATAGTAGTCAACCATGGAGGCATCTGTACGGATCATACATATTATTTTAGGTTCAAGAAACCGTTTAGAAAATCTGTTTTAAAAAAATCGTGTTGCTTGTTTCGATTTTTTAAGAAGTCAAAAGTCTAAAAAAGACATGACCTAAGGATCATACTTCTCAAAACTATCTTTACAATCCATCAGTGAGCAACGACTGCTTTTTGAAACGGTGCGACATACTCCTTTATAGATAAAACCACGGTTCGACCTTCGTGGATAGATAATGGTTATGGTGCACATGGATAAACCAAGCACCATAATTTCTTTATTTCTTTGTATCATCTATGTGTAATTCTGCTCATGAGTAACAAAAACTAAGCCTCTGATTCAAGGAAAAAAACCACGCTTCGAGTCTGGTAACTACTGTCACCAATACATCCACGTCTTGAGAGATATGCAATGTAGTAATACTATCCATTTATCCAAGTCTACGTTTTTCCTTCATTACTTATAGACACCAACCAAAAAAAGCAAAAGCAACCGATGACCATGGCTAGACTGATCACGCCACACGCTATAGATGCCACAAACTCACATCATGTAAGTGTTGCTCCTTCATAGGCCACAAACCTTGCTCTCCTACACATTGTAAGCACTACGAACTTATCCTTCCAGGCCCGCCACCGGACGTGACGAGGCGAGGCAGCCGAAGGAATCCAGGGTTCCAATCCAATCACCAACGACGAGGCTTTGGGGCTAGACGCTCCCTCTTCCCTTGAGCCACAAAAGGTGGTGGTGGAGCTCCGTGGCTAGGGTAGGAGGGCCTCCTGGGTTCAGGGAAGGAGATGGTGGCGAAGGCTAGTCTTGTCCACCGCTTGATTAAGGCCTAGCAACGATGAGGTGATGGTTTGAGCTGGCCTCCTTCTCTTCCTCATTTGACCTTGTCTCTATTGTTGCAATGGTTAAGTTGAGTTGTTACATGAGTTTCCTTTTCTAAATATTGTATTACTTTCTCCAAAATACTGCGGCAGTTTTCACTTGTTTTTTATTTGTTGCAACAATAATGTATACTTGTTGGAGTATTTTTCTTATAATATTGCATTAGTAATTCTTATTTGTTGCATTTTTTAGTTACAATAATGATAACACGCGTAAAGTCCGAACAGGCAAAAAAGATCAGACACAACCAGGCCACTCACTTCTTATCCACTCAATGTCTCACACACCTATGATTGTATCCTCCCATAGTCCCATCTCTCTCCTTGACTCCCTCCGTCTCCCCCTTAATCTCTTAAGAGTTCCAAAGCTCTATTTTTTTAATGGGCTAACATATTTTTTGTATTTTTAATTTTTTTAAATTTAATTATAGTGAATAAGGAATTCATACTTATGCTCTACAACCAAGAGTAAGTACTGCACTAATGGCTATACTTGTTGATTTATACTTTGTAAGCAACACAAACTTAAGTTTAATGACCATGATGACATACCTGCATTGGTTCCACTGGATTCTAATTGTAATTATACCAAAAGGGAACAAGATAATATACCTTGATTCCTTAAGGAGGAACAGAATTGACTACATAGTTACCCCATGATTAATCGATAGATAAATATATTTTCTCCATAGATAACTCTATTTTAGTCTTTCCTTCCTTCCTAATGACTAAGGCTAACATTTTGAAATCACGTAGATCGTTTGCCACATATGCTGCAGAGGTACGGAAATCCAAGGGAAGGATCAACGCCCTGCGACACGATCTAGATTTCCTGGTATTCACTAGCACACATTAATCGTATATAACACTTTATAGTATTGACTCTCGAACTAACAAATTTTATTTTTTTAGTGCCACGAGCAGTCGTTGGGCAACACCTGTAGATTCTATATTTGCCAGAACATGCAACTACGCGTCGATTCCGAGAAGAACTATGATACTCAGATTTGTCAATTTTGCGATAATTATTTTATACTTATCAATTTATGTATGTATGCACGAAATTAATCTTCCTACTGACAGGTTGCGTCCATCCCTACAATTCCATTGAAGCAGACTGACCTCAAACATATTCGAGGACAATATGCATACTTCTTGAGGAGAGTTTCACAATGTAGAATGAATTTCATTGGGATAAGATTGAGCTTAGTCATTAATGTGTATATTTGTTCAGAGCTAGATAATTCATTTCAGTTAGATGATTTGTAAAATGGATATTCTTGTTTGTAAAATGAATGAATATTAATTGGATGTATATATATTGAGTTGATCTGCTTGTTTTAGAGGGCATGGCTAGCATTTTTCGAGGCTAGCTAATTAACAAAAATAGGTTTAGGGGTAGATAGGAATATCGCAGACTATTATTAACCTATAACCGTCTATAATAGTTAACAATCACATATGATTTTCAGTACAAACCGTCTGTGATATGTGATATATCACAGACGATTTCAATTACAAACCGTCTGTGATATTAAACTATCACAGACGGTTTGTAGTTGAAATCGTCTATGATATGTAAGATGGTTTGTACTGAATATCGTCTGTGATTGTCAACTATCACAGACGGTGTTACAGACAGTTCGAAAGCCGTCTGTGATGATTTCATATTATTACTGACCCATAGATTTAGATGGCTTATAAAACTATCTGTAATGACATTTTTAAACTACTTGTAATGATATTTTCTGTAGTAGTTTCTCCTCTCCAACCTCTATATCAGTTGTTGCAACAGTGAAGTCCACGCACGTGCAGCACGGCGAAACCCACGTGCCGCGAAATCTGACGGGGGCCTCCACTATAAATAGCCCCACCTGACTACTGTACCAATTCACCTCAACTCATCTCACAATCTAAGCCAAGCCGAACCAACATATTATTATTGTCTCGGTTCGAACAAGTCCACGTCATCTCACTGCCTCACTGGTACGCACTGGGCTGACAGACTGCACGTTGTCACATCACATGGCATTCGCACTCAAGGCTTCCTCCTCCATTTCCTCGGTAGCCGCTGCCGCCGCGGCCTTCTCGTCCTCCTCGTCGGCTGCTTCGCTGCCCCTGCGGAGGCGGCGCGCGGCGAGGTTATCGACCAGGGCGGTCGCCGCCGCTCCCATTGCCGAGCTTCGCCGCGTGGCCACCGGCAAGCGCAGCGTCGCGGAGACCTTCTCCAGGCTCCGGGACCAGGGCAAGGTGTTGTTTCTCAACCCTCGATTCTTGATTCTACTCATGCGACTTGGAGGCAATTCTGCGATTCGGTTCTTTTAAGTCTTAACCTTGAAAATTTTCAGACTGCGTTCATCCCGTTCATCACTGCCGGCGACCCTGACCTGGCAACCACATCGAGAGCGTTGCGGATTCTCGATTCCTGCGGTTCGGATGTCATCGAGCTCGGTTTACCTTACTCGGATCCACTGTCTGATGGACCGGTTATTCAGGTATGGGTTCGGTTTTCTTTGCGCTTATTATCAGTTGCAATATTGGCGTACTGCTATACAACTTTGAGTTTTGGCTTCACATCATTTCAGGCTTCTGCATCACGGGCACTTAAGCAAGGCACTACACTCGATTCTGTCATGGCGATGCTCAAGGGGGTTACACCTGAGCTGTCTTGTCCAATAGTTCTCTTCACATACTACAACCCAATTCTAAAGCGTGGAGTGCGCAACTTCATGGCTACTATTAAACAAGCTGGTGTACATGGTAATTTTTCTTGCATGTAGACTCTTGTAGTGGTGTGCCAATCAGGGTTGTTGTTTTACCCTTGTCATGTTGCAGGTCTTGTAGTACCTGACGTTCCTGTGGAAGAGATAGCGTTGTTGAGGAACGAGGCCATTATGCACACCATAGAGCTGGTTGGTTCTCACTCTCACCTTGTGAGGTTATGTGGATGTGAAATTTGCTTGTATCTGTGTAGTTACCTTGCCTTTGGTCAACTTTAGGGCCTAAATAGATTCTCACTCGAGATTAGACGAATGCATCTTAAGCCTGGGCTATGCTCGGTCCAGGCCAATGGATAGAAGAGTTATCTTGAGTTCAGTCATCTAGCAATTTATATTTTTCACGATTGCCTGCAGGTTCTACTTACAACACCAACCACACCAACAGAGAGGATGAAAAAAATCACAAAAGCTTCAGAAGGATTTGTTTATCTTGTAAGTGCCAATGGATAGAACCCTAACTGGTTGTTATTGCAAGTTTAGCATTGTGACCAGGACCTCATAGCATCTCCTTGTCCTAAACGTATTATGCAGGTAAGCGTCAATGGAGTTTCAGGTCCCCGCCCAAACGTGAACCCGCGTGTCAAGGATCTTCTTCAGGAGATTAAGCAGGTTTCAAGAAAAGAAAAATTATCCCCTTTTATCAGGAAATAGTAACAATTAATGTCCTATATATATGCTAATATGGTACTATTACGATACAAGTGTTAATTCACGTCTCTAGTTATTTTGAGTTGTCAATCACAGAGCTTCTATTATTATCTGCAGGTCACTGACAAAGCTGTGGCTGTTGGCTTTGGTATATCGACTCCTGACCATGTTAGGCAGGTAAATAGCTAACTAGCTAGCTATATTCATTCACCACAATTTTTTTATAGCAAAATAAGTTTGACAAGCTAATTAAATTGTTGCCTTCATCAACTGTTAATGGACACAGATTGCAGAGTGGGGTGCAGATGGAGTGATCATTGGCAGTGCCATGGTGAGACAGTTAGGTGAAGCAGCTTCTCCCAAAGAAGGGTTGAGAAGGCTAGAGGAATATGCGAGGAGCATGAAGGGTGCACTGCCATGATATGTATAATAGAAGCAGTTAATAAACCGGATTGGCTAGCTAGCTTGGTGATCATGACCAGAACGGGCCGAAGCATTGAAGCTGCATGTTCTTTTTGTCTGACAAGAAGATACTACTAGTATTAAAATTGTTGTATCTGCTCTTCTTTTTTCAACAAAATAATGACGGAGGGCTTTGTTCATGAGCTCCAAATTAATAGATTTACGCCATAAAGGTTGTTTAGATCGAGTTGATTCAAACCATTGTTCGATCTTACGACTCTATGATGAAATCTGAAAGACCGAAATGGCAACAGGGGTGAATGATGTGGTCGAATAAATCTGACTAGTCGGAAGTTTGTGTGTGGTTGTTACGACCAGTCTCTGTGTGGTCGTGTACCACCAGTTTGCGTGTGGTTGTTACGACTAATCTGTGTGGTCGTGTACAATCAGTTTGTATGTGATTATGTATGACCGGTTTTGTGTGTGGTCGTGTACGATCAACTTTCGTAACAATTGGTGATCATTGTACCAGTCGTCAGCAGACTGTGTGGCTTGGGCAGCAATCGTGGCAGGAAAGCATTGTAGCAGTCATCAGCGTATTGCGCGATGTGGGTAGACGGTGTGGTAGTTGAGGCTGGAGAATCCGGATTTCGGTCATTCTAGTTTTTGTAGAAAGAAAAGGAGTTAGTAATATAGTTGTGGGTGTAATGTTTTAGTAGTGAGAAAAAGAATACAACAAGAAAAAATTGCCCCAAACACTCTGTTTCCGATTGCTCTGAAACACTTGTTCCTTCTTGCCTTTGTTTTCACTGTTCGTCGTTGGATGACAGGGAACTTTCATTTGATTTGGGCGTGTTGATCTGTCAATTCTTCCCAACACTTGGTATCAGAGCACGGTGCATGTCCTAATACATACGGTTTGAGTCAATGGCTGCCACCACGCAGCAGGTGGCGAAGAAGAGCGACGGAGTGCCTTTCCACTACCCGATGCTGACATCCTCTAACTACATCGTGTGGGCGATCAAGATAGAGACGCTGATGGATACCTAGGGGATCTGGGAGGCCATCGAACCGGCGACCGGAGTAGTCATGGAGGAAAAGAAGGACAAGTCGGGTATGGGATTATCCGAAGACATTCTTCTGCAAGTGACCAAGAAGAAAACAGCCAAGCGGGTATGGGATTATCTGAAAACCAGATACCTCGAGGCTGATTGGGTGCAAAAGGCGCGTTTGCAAACATTGCAAAATGAGTTTGCGGCATTGCGCATGAAGGAGGGAGAGTCCATCGATGACTTTGCCGGGAAGCTAAGCGAGATGGTGAGCAAGTACAGCACGCTTGGTACAACCCTAGATGATCCAGTGCTCGTGAAGAAGCTCCTCGACTCAGCATCCGATAAATTCCTCCTGATGGTCGCTTCAATTCAAGCAGTACTCCAACATAGAGACGATGCCGTTTGAGAAGGCCAAAGGGCGCTTGAAGGCTTATGAGGAGAGGATCCATCATTGTGTTGGCAACACCAACACCGATGGATAGCTCCTCACTCACACTGAGTGGTTGGCGTGACAGAAAGGTGGCGGCGGGGAGTCACCGGCAAGCAACAAGGGGCGAGGCGTTGGAATTCAAATGGACATGGCCAGGATAGAGGTCGTGGCCGAGGGCGCGGTCGCGGTCGCGAGCGTGGCAGAGGATGTTTTGCCAATCCTAGCGGGACACAAAAGGATGGTACTGGAGGTGGCAAGGATAAAAACCACACCCGGTGCTTCAATTGTGGCAATAAGAGGCACTATGCCTCTACCCTCTAAATATCGTAGTAAGCGACGAGAGGAGGTAAACTTGACACAAAGCCAGAAGGAAGAACCAACCTTGATGTTGACAGTATGTTTGGAGGAGCCGAGCAATCTAGTGCTCCTAAACGAGCAGCACGTCCTACCATACTTGCGTTCGGATGGTGGCGAGCATGTCATAGTGAAGAATAGCAGCACGTCCAGATTGTGGTATCTGAACAATGGAGCCAATAACTACATGACCGGACAACGATCGTTACTTAGATGCTTAAGTTGTTTGAAACTAATGCTATCGAGTATAATTACCAAAAGTCATGTATGCATGTATGCACAGTACACAAGTTACAATGAGCTACCTATGAACAGTGTACACATCCACAACTGCGTCTTCACTTCGATCAATAGATTCAAGTGTCATATGATGGTATTCTGGATTGCATTATGTGCCGTATTATGTTACCGGTCATAGATAGTAATCCAGATGTTCTGTCGGTGTCTTTTTTTTGAGGTTGTTGAGCCTGCACTTGGATACTATGCTATTTTTTTACTGGTTCCAGGAAGCAATCCAATCGGGAATCAGCCAGGCGTTCGAGAAGCAGAAAGGCAGCTCACTTGAATGAGCTAGATGCACAGGTCTGATAGTTCACATTGTTGTTTTTGACTGACAGAAAATTCTAAAATACTTGGCTAATGAGTTGAGTTGTGGACGTCTTATTACAGGTAGCACAGTTAAGAGTTGAAAACTCATTGTTAAGGTGCCTTGCTGATGTTAATCAGAAGTACAATGATCTGCTGTTGACAATAGAGTATTAAAAGCGGATGTTGAAACCTTAAGAGCAAAGGTACACTCGTGAGCAAAGGTACATTCTATTCTATCTACGGTCATATTTTAGGTGGTGATCGGTTCAGCTGAAAAGCTCGTGGTTTATGGCTGAAAACACTGTAGCTGGCTGAAAAAAGTACTGTAGCTGACAGAGGCTTATTTAGCATAATTAAATTTTAAAAATAAAAAAATATGTTAGCCCATTACGTATAATACAAACAAATACGGGAAAAATAAGAACCGGCAAAAAAGCTCAACAAAAAACCAAAAGTTCAAAAAAAAACGAAACTTATGAATAAACTTATGAATAGTGAAAAATAAGTCAGAAGTCGAAGCCGAGTTGATCAAGACCTTAGAGTCATCATAGCTCTAATACTATCTCTGTCGAATGCCACCTCCGGCGCGGCTGTCCCCATCCAAGATGACCCAAACAATTACTTCGCCATGACCAGTGAAGTTGAAGGCAACAACGGTTACATGCCTGACATATCCTCGGCTCAAGATGAGGGCGATTTCGTCAACAAAGCTCTGGCTGTCGGCAAGATGGGCATGGCAGCCTCGCTGCAGCGGGTGGCAAGCCCGGAGCATCTCCAGAAGAGGATGTGCGGTGGCCGACTTCATCTGGATCGACGTCGTAGGAGCCCACTCCATTGGATCAGAAAGACCGAAGAAATGATAATTCGACAGCCATTTTAGTGGACATTGCCAATTATGTGGTGTTTGTTTATTGGCTGTGATCATTGTGCATTCCTAGTATCCTTGTTGCTCCGTTCCTAAAACACAACTGCTTAGCAAAATATGCAAACATGCATTGTCGTCGACTGATGTCTTGCACCTGCTGTCGTTATTTCGAAGTTCCAATCGTAACATATTTGAAGTTTTTTCTTAATTAAAGCTTACCTGTACGAGGTCGAGACAACGGGAGATTGACCAGAAGGGTACTCATACAGCAGAGGGCATCAACAAACCTCGAGAACTCATGACAACCATCACAACAAATCATTCATACCTAGCAAACGATTTGTTACGAAAAGCAATTTTTATATAAGTTTCATCGGCAGTTGCTTCGTTTGGATGTGAACAACAATCAATTAATGAGATCGTAACACGTAAGAACAGCCTAGCTACAAAGGATGCATAAATATTCCGTGTAGGAATTACAACAAACGCTTGCGTAAGTGCCTGATGCCAGAACTTCATCTCTCTTCATCGGCCAAAAAGAATCCGAGATACATTGGCAGGGCATCGTCAAAAGGCCCATCCGACAGCATGGATGGAAGAATCACAGCTATCTTCTTGTTCTACGAATTTGATATTCGTGTACCATCTTTCCAAAAAATAAGCCACATGATTAGTCTGATCTTGGGCGACTGGAGTTCTTATAAGATTTCTTGTGCAGTGGCAGGAGTGATCGGCTCCCCCGTTTCCTTCTACCAAAGCAACGCCAATAAAGAACCGAAAACAATAGCAATATTGCAATGGGGATCGCCCATCTGTGCAAAGCGTTGCATATTAGAAAAAGAAAGCAACACGAAAAGCGAATATATGCTATTACATGGGGATGGGGGGGGGGGGGGGGTTGAAAGACTACCTGTCCAGGTCAAGAATAGGGCTGTACACGATTGTTTCCCAGGAAGAAACGATGATGTGCCAGGCTGGATTGTAGTACAGCGACTCTGCTGACCAAAACATTCTCGTGTATGTCTCCAGGAAGATAAACATCACCCAGGCAACAATTTCAAGTAAGAAGAACTTGATGACAAAGCGCCCGACAACGACCATGACTAGGGAGAAGGTGACCAACCAATTAAAGAGCTTGTTATTGTACTCCTTGATGAAAAGAGCACGAGACTTGGCAAGCATCTGGATGCAATATCAAATTGGAATTTAGCTGCATATAAATTATAACGAATTTCAAAGATTTGAAGTGGACTGTAGATTGACAAGAAAAGGCAGAAGACATCAATTTGCAGAATCTGTAATGGGCACTCTGCTCTGCTCTCCAAATTTTTAAGTATGGCATACCAAAAAGTAAGATTAACATGTTGCAGATAAATGAGAGACGAAAAGAGCTGAAGCATGACTTTTTTGGGGAGGTTTCTGAGGTCTATGCATTACTTCATTAGCTCACATGATTTTTTTTTCTTATTCACAAATCAGGAAAAGGTTTAGTAGCACCATCAGGTTGCTAAATAAGGTTAGCCTTCCACAGGAAAAAAACATGCTGCCAATATTTAAATGCCTGAATCTCTAGCAGCAGAGAGATGAGATGAAACATGATACTAAGCAATGACTGGTTTGTTGTGAATATTTAAGTTGTACAACGTATGAATAAATTACGGAGAAGTGCTACCACCTCAATTTGATTAAAAAATTCCCACCCAAATTACGGAGCAAGTGAAAAATTATAGCACGCTAAATGACATTCCTGATTTTATCCGTAAGTTAGCTCCATTGTTGCCATGCAAACTGTGTTGAAATTTAAGAAACAAACCTTTGACATTCTACGTTCATAGCTTTCCTTTGCAGGCCCCACGCAATCCCTTACAAAACTTTGATTGCAATGAAGAAAGCCTGCATTGAACTTTGCCATGGAAGGAAGCTTCAAGACTTGAAGGTTATCCATTTTATCTTCACATTCCGAGAAACATGCTTCACACAGCTTTGACGATTGATACTCATTAGCTAGAAGGAAGTTTCTGTACACCTACAAGGTACACCCTGTAAGTATGTAAATATATTATCTTATGTAAGTGATCGAAGGTGAAAGTTGATTACAGCGCATGTAAGAGATGCCACGGAAAGGAAAGGAAAAAACAGAAATGCCATCTAAAAGGTTTAGATTAAAAAAAAGATAAAAAACAACAAATAGAATCGAGATTTCATCATGTAAAAATCCATAGAACTAATAGAACCTCATTACATATTATATTCATATCAGAAATATAAAGGTGCATTTTTTACTTCAGTCTAAAATGCATCCCAAACAATTAAACTGCTTAGACTACATGCATATTAAATATTCATTAAAAAGAACATGAAGTACAGTTAACGAACCTTTTTAATCTCATCATCAAGCTTGAGGATTGACTGAGCAGCATGGTGTTTACCAAAGTGCTGCTTATCAAAGAGCATTCTAGCTTGATCATTTGCCACCTCATGAACTTGCTGCAGTTTGTCTACTGGTACTGGTAGACCTAAGCCATCCATGTTCTCCCTATACACCCTCAGACATCGTTCAAGAATGGCCTTATTGAAAATTTCAACAAGAGATCCCATTGATGGAATCTCTCCTTTATTCAAAGCTTCCAGAATCTGAAACACAAGAGGAAGTTTAAAAATATCTGATGGATCAGATGCATGCCAATAATAACCACATCAAATATTTTACCTGCTGCAGGAAGGACACAAATTCCTTCCCATTTAGTGTTCTCCCCTGCACAATTTTTGGTTTTATGATGGATGCAACGACCTGCTTCAATTGCTCCCGCCTTTTTACATATAAGGGGTCAAGCTCTTTGTCCTCCATTTCACACAACTTTGTTCTTTGCAGATGAGGCTGCCAAAAAAAGGGGCACCGTGATGATTTTTTGGGTATACAAAGCACAAGACAGAAGCATCATTGCATCAACATTAATTGGTATCATACAGAACATATGTAATGATTGGTATCAGTTACATAACTACATAATGACAATGTTAAACACTCAAAAGTGCAACCATTGAGCAGCCAATGATAATGTAAATATACTGCAAGGAAGTCATCAGAAATGCACCTGGGGCAAGCTAAAAGCAGTGCTGTTGTTGCCCATAACTGCCAAAGAATCTCTGATTTGATTGACCTAAAAACACATAGAAAACAAATTCTGTAACAGAGTTTGGATCTCATATCTTCTGGTAAAAAAAGTGTAGACTTCATAAATAACTTTACCTCACCAATATATTTGTCCCCTGCAAAAATATATACAAAAAAGCACATCAATTCAACTATGCATAAGACATCTCTAGATGCTCAAATATCATTAACCTAACAAATAGTCACTGAGGTCGAGTGAACTAACCACTATCATTAGGAACCCGTTGGAGGGCTTCATTGACCATTTGTTGAACAGATTTTCCTTCTGCACACAAAGTTGCACTCTCAGAGGAAATTTGAATATATTAACATGAGCAAATACAGACAAATGCAAAAATAGGGGCATACTATTTAGAACCAAAATATCATGACCCATGCTATGGTTGAAGTCATCATTCTATCAAGTTCTAAGCTCCTAAATACTTATGTAATGGGAAATAATAAATATCACCGCTACAGCATAGAAGATATCAGCTGCTGACTGAAAAGCCCATTCATTCAGCAAAGCCATTATGGGGGAAAAGCTGAACTTTATTAAAGTACAGGGCAATTGCCCTTGCCCCCATCAATTAGGTTAAATGGTAAGTATAATGAATATTATAGCGCTCACCTCAATAGAGCAATCGCCATTTTGACCAACATTAGTACTACATCATCTAATAAACAGTAGAAATGTTAACAGACTAAATTCAAACTATGGATACCCCAGCAGTGTCAAATGGAAGGAAAAAAGGCACACATCATTATAATTTCACCATTTTTTCAACAGAAAGGAAGGACAAGGTAGGTATTTTTAAGAGTTGGCTCCATTTAGCTTTAACAATGTCGCACAAAAGTCAAGTAAAATGTGCCATATATTCGAATTAAGTTTTCATTTCATAAAAAGCCAAGCTGTTGGGAATGGAGGGGTTTTAATGGTATGTCATCATGCAATAACTGAGGTGGCACAAATTACAGTTCTTACTGGTTGATTATTCCACCATTTCTCTCTATCAAACATGGTATGCTACACTTCGTAAATTACTACTAGTCTACAACACACATTGAGATCCAAACAGAATGGTCATATACTCATCTGTAGTTTATTACATGCAGTGCATAACAAACACCAAAAGTCATATCTAGGTTAAATTCATACGCCGGTCTGAACTTTTGTATAAACAAAATGACAACTGTTACAGAAATCATGCTAATAGTAACAACAATTCAAGAAGCAACTTACGGAGGAAATCCCTCTGGATAAGCCAGAGAAGCTTTGCTGGCTCAAAAGCAACATCTTGACCCTGAAGAAACAAGCAGCACATTGCATTAACAATTGTAGATATTCCGTTTGTGCAGACTTAACTCATGAAAATGGAATATTACCTTCACTCTGCTCATCACCATGCAGCAGAACAAAATTTTGAGGAAAATGTTAGTGTCAGAAAAGAATAAAATTGCAAATAGAAACGCAATGAGATAAACAAACCTTCCATAGAATTCTTCGGCAATTTCAACAGCAAATGAGAGCCTAGATATATCAGCTTCACGCACCTGCAATGTCACAACAAATAAATATGACACACACACATGCGCGCGCGCGAGAGAGAGAGAGAGAGAGAGAGAGAGAGAGAGAGAGAGAGAGAGAGAGAGAGAGAGCACCGTCTCAGGGAGGTTGTAGACAAGCACCGAACTTAAAACAGTTGCCAAAGCAAAGATCCTGCCATGAAAGAAAAAGGTTCCAACAACAATAGTGAACTTTCCATCCTAGAAAAAGTAAATCAGAAACAGGTACACAATTCATTTCTAGGCACAAACCTGTCATCATATACATTTGATTTCCCAACACTCTCAAATCCTTCAGTGTCAAGATAAAGGACAGACACTTTGGAACCATCAATATCCATCTCAACAGGTGTACCCCAAACCCATATACCTGCAAGAATAGAACATGTATGATCATAACTTGATAAGCTTCAACCAGCAAATAGACAATATAGCTACAAGAACATGAATCAGGGAAAACCACTTCACCTTTAGTTTTAGTATCTCGCATATGGCCAACTCCAAAACCTGCATAGTTAAGTTTACCATGTTTTCATTAGTCCCAGTATGTATTTTACAAAATCCATGGCTTGTAATACCAGCAGAAGCATCTACCTTTGTCACATGATAAGGATAGAAGCTGGTTGAGGAGAAAAGACTTCCCAGATCGATATGGACCAATGACCTGTGTTGACAAACAATGGATCATTGAGGTACTGCGCTCAAAATTGTGCTCGAGCACACTTTAAGATTGTGCTTTGGCGTTATTCAAGAAAACAAAGTGGTGAAAGAGTTAAAGCTCTTCCAAATTATAAGACAAACTTACAGCAACAACAGCGATAGGAGTTTCAATCCTTCGAATTGCCTCTAGACCTTGTTCTGATAGACGGAGTTTAGTGTGGCCATAATCTGGCTCCACGATTGGAAACCTGTAAAAGTATTTACGGTCAATACTCAATGGTAGCCAATTCTGCGAACTTCTAGCATATGCCTCCTTGAGAAGCATCAGTAATGCATGCAGCGATGTTTGAATGTTTGCAAATGGAAAGTTCAAAAGCATACTAGTAAACGAAGTTGCTTGTATCAGGGTTGCACGAACTAAGAAAGTACTCACTTCTATCCTCTCATTGTAACCCCCCCCCCCCCCAGTGTGCTTTCTCACTCAACACGATATACATTGTGGGTGTGCAGTGTGCCATAATCTATGAAGAACTCACATTCACTCAATTGAAAAAAGGGGTGGATTCTTACTGATGTAGCAAAGTTTGAGAGAAAAATTAACCAACTACCAGGTATCTGGACAGCCGCCTAGCACATCTCTTCACCAAATTATGTAATAGCACAAAAAAAACAAGCAGCAACATTTATCAATAAGCTCCATAACGAGTATAATTCATCAATGCAGTCATTGTGCAATCGAAGTCTAAATTGCAACACAGCTTGCAAGGTGCAACATTTGCACCCGTTCATTAGTCATTCACTAACAAAATGCAGAAAATTCCGTCCGCTTGGCCTTCTCCATGTACAAGTCATAGAGTACCAACCACCTGTTATTCCTCGACGTCTCACCTAACTTGTTCTTTTAACTTGCCTTCAATGACGACATGAGAAACACATGAAGAAACGATGTGGGATTAGGAAACGAAAAGCGAACCAGAATTGGCACCTCATTGCATCGTACAAATAACTGACCGTTTCCCATTCATACTCTACGATACCTTACCATCGCGTTGCATGCATCACCCAAACCAACACACACGGGCACGCACTAAGCTGGCAATAGACGCAGCCCAACATAGGTAATCCAATGCAAAAATCGGTTCCGCACCGCAAACACAAGCAATGCAATCGCTACGAAGTTACCAACAAAGCACAATCGTGGAGCAGAATCGAAGCTTACGCGCGCTCCAGCTCGTCGGGATCGGGACCTCCCGCGGCGGCGGCGGCGGCGGCGAGCCAAATCAGCGCCACTGCGCAGATCCCCGGGGCCCAACGCCCGGTCCGCCCCCACCCCATATCTGCCCACACGGCCAAGCACAACCGCCTCTTACCACCCCCCCCCCCTTCCCTTTTACCCAGATCTCCACCCCACGAGCAAACGTGATAACCTAAGCGCCCCGGTGCGGCGAAGCGAGCGGCAATGGCCGGCGCGGGGGCGCCGTCACCTGGACCCCAGGCGGCGCGGCGAGGGGAGGGATCCAGCAATGGACAACGGGAGCGAGCGCGAGGCGTGGGGATCTGGGGCTAGGGTTTTGGCGAATGGATTCGGGGTTGCATCGACGAGAGGGAGTTTGGAATCGGAGGCGACGACGAGGTCGGGGAGGAGTGGGATGGGAGGAGGAAAATTTGGGGGAGGGAACCAGTGATGCTCGCCTCGCCTGCGTGTCTAAGCGGGCATTTGTTTTTGCTCTATATCGCGTGATTAACGTCGTTAATTCTGTTTAACTGGTCGTTAGTGCGCGTGACGTTTGTCCGGGCCCGCATGGCGGTGGGACTGGGGTATGGTGATTGGTGAACGAGAGGTGCTGTGTGTTTCGCGAGCTTGGGCTTTTGTGGGAGCCACCAGGCCCACGACTCCCGACATCGCGGCGATGGCGAGAGATCTCCCTGGGGAGGGAGAGCGCACGTTAGTGGGGCCCACATGGCGGTGACCGGTTGCCTCTACTTGCACGCTCCATTGCTGCGCGCGTCGGTGGTTGCCCGTCTGGCTATGGCATTGACAATTGTATTTGTACCTAGTGTGAAGCACGTTGCAAGTCTTCGATAGCTTTTTTTTTCTTACACATTTGGTTAATGGGATTACATTTCAAAATATGGACAAATGAACCTAAGCATACGTGTAATTTTTGGATACATGACACACTTAATGCTTGGCAAACGTAAGATGGGGGGATTAAGTCCCAAAAGAATGGCGCTCCTTAACGAACCTAACCCAGCATGTAGTTAGTAGAACTCGAACGGCATCCTTGCTGCGTCGGTTGGACTAACGATCGTACGGCCTTTACTCGGCGGCGCGCTTCAACCTCACGAGTCACGACTCGAAGTATTCAACGTTTGTTCGCTCGATCATTGCGTGTTTGTGGGAGTGCTGGACGGATGATGGTTTCTTCACGTGAGAGGATCGTCCCATACTTCATTCTATGCATCACCCCGTGGGCCGTGGCCCAGCCAACAAACCGCGCGACGCGTCGCAGCCGAATGGATCTTGCTTGACCTCCAACTCCCAATGAAGCGACCCAAAAAAAAATCATATTTTAAACTCCATTTGGAATTTTCTTGGATTCGGAAAACTTGCCAAATCCAAAAATTCTTGTGATTTTCTGCTTTCCTCTTCGGGAAAGCCACCTTCACCTATGCTTAGGCATCTCCTCCTTTGTTCACGTGGTTGTGCGTCAGCATGAGCGCTAGCCAGCTCATCGCGCCATTCATCGCTGCCACGCCTGTCAAACTCTGCATAGTGGTGTGCCACCTTATCAACCAAGCCATCAATGGCCATCACATCACATCCCAGGCCATGCACCAACTCCACGTTGTAGCCGACCTCGCTGTTGCCACCATGACCGTTGTTTGCTTAACATGTGCCTGACGCCTTAAATCGCCTTGCCAGCACACGCGACTACGCCGGAGAGACTCTTCACACCTTGCGACACCACTACAGCTGTCAGCATCACTGCCACCTAGCCAAAGTCCCTCAGCGACTCATGTTGTCTTTGGTTGGAGTCCATAACCTTACCCTAAAAATTGAGGCTTTAGTTTGAATATGGTGGTATAGTGCCGATGTGCATAGGGTATGTGAATGATAGCCTCATAAGGACTAGACCCTTATTTCTAGTAAAGGACAAAGAACTCGCTCAACCACAGGTCTTGAATTGTAAACAGTGGTTATCTAACTCAAAGCCCAACAGACAAAAAGTTTTTAGTTTCCCAGTTATTTTATTAACTTCAAAGTGAATGAGAACAACTTCTTTACTCTTAGTGTTAAAAGAGTAGTTTCCCGATTAAAACACAATCGGAAGAATTTCATATTATAAATTCACTTAAAAGTTCGAGAGGCTAGCCAATGAGGATTAAATAAATTCTTAAATATGACTTTAATATTTAATTAAGACCAAAAGGACCCCATCGTCATAAACATCCAGAGGTTACACCCCAAGTACACTAGTCAGAGAAACACTGTGAGTGTTGCCCCGCCGGATGGCCGCTCGAAGATTTTATGAACTGGTACCTGAACTCGATTTCGGGATATTCCTTCTGTGCAATGGATAGAACACGTGTCTTATCCACTCAAAACAGCATGACATTTTTAGCCCTAAGTCTTTGACAATAACTGCCATGCAGTCATTCCCCACGTTCGTTTTCCACTGACAACAACTGATGATTAAGCGTCCTCTCGCTGATGATAACTACTTCTCCGATCGGATGCACTAGTTCCATGAAGCGTCTTCCCTACCAAATGATTGGCGCCCCTTCAATGCTATTTAAGGGGGGTAACAAGAGAAGACAGAGGCACAACAAAAAGCATCTGGATCAAGACACATTCAAGAAGATTGAAGACAGTTCATAGTCAAGTAGATAGTCTGAGCCATAATCTTCCATCTAGTAGGAAGAATATAGATACTAGGGCTAGCTTCTGGCCTTTGAAAAGACATCATAGAACCAGCTCATAGTAATAAAGAGCATTCATATTCTCTCCCAAGGATTTTAGCCATCTTCCTCATATTATTTCGTCTCCCCTAGCAAATGTTTGGCCCTGAGCCTACCAGGTAGAAGCTATAAAGAATAGAGCAACAAACGACCTTGTTATCTCAACTCAATCGTACGCTAATATGTTACATGTCTATAGCGTGATATTATGAGTCTGAGATATCTTGTGGGTAAAATTAGTACATGTCAACAGTCTATGAATCTATAACACATAGGATTTTAGATGATATGAAGGAGAGAGAAAGATATTATCTAGTATTTAACAGACGGATTTGTATATGACTTTTTACTATCTATACCATCAGGTAGACAACCTATTAATTGTGTGAGTCATTACAGATAACTATATAGTAGAACATGCTACAACGACTCCCCGTAAACGGTAATGGCACTAAACAATTTTATTATGGGCATGCATATTTCATTTTCCCTTCTTTTACATGACAGCCACTTGTGGCTTCTCTTCCCCTTACGGCTTATGCCTTTTTTATTTATGATTTATGGCTTATACTAGTAACTAGTTTTTGAATGGTCCATCTTTTCAAGACGGAGTCAACAAAAAGATTATAGTAAAAAGTGTACTAAGTTCAGTTGTATCGGCTAAAATCATATAGAATTATTTTTTTATACATAATGTCTCTCATAAACAATTAAAATTAAAAGAATTTAAGACATAAGCTATAAGGGCATCTGTAGTGTATGAAAATAGAGGGTCTTAAACCACCTTAATGTCAACCTTATACATTACAGGGGTGACCTTAAGCAGACTATAAGCAAAAAATGCTTAAGGCTGGTCATCAAGCTAAAGACCTGGCCACAAGCATTAAAATACTATTTTTCTTTATCTGCCAAGTGGGACCGTCTTGAGGCCCCTTAGGTTATATACACTATGGAGTCAGTCTTAAGATTTAGATGGAACTCACCTTAAAGCCCTTTGGGTTATATACACTATAGATGCACTAAGTCTCGGGTGAAAAAACTCACCTGTCTTAAGTGTACAGAAAACGACGCGTTGCAGAACTGAGAACAACTCGGGCGAGGTGTACGGAAAACGACGCGTTGCTTTTCATCGCTATACTTCTTTTATTGACATTTGTCTCTCTTCGCTCCCGCATTATTGCCATGAACTGAAAACAACTTCAGATGCGCCTGGCTGGCTCGGAGCGAACACGATAAGATGCAAAAAAAAACAAGGATTTATATTTTTCAGATGCTCTAACTTACCGGTATTATTTCCTCTAGCTCGGTCGATGGCGAGTGGAAAGGGAAGGCGATGGAAGAAATCAAAGCGAGTGCCTCTCATGAAAAGGAAAGCAAATGGTAGCTTTTTATTCATTTTTTTCCCCTTCCGTTTCATCTTCACGGCTTGGATTCCTTTCCCTTTGACTGTTTTCCCCCATTGATTATGTTCGCCGAAAAGTTTTCGTCGCCATGCCCGCTTGCTTCTTTTCCTTTTATTCTCAAGCCCCCCGTGAAAAGAAAGATGAGCAACGCCTGTCCTTTTGCTTTTTTGCTTGGGGTTTTTGCCTTCCACAGGTCATTTCCCCCTCCTTTATCTTTTATTGGGGGGTTAAAGTAGTCAAGTCTTTTTATGCGGAGAAATTTGAGAGATAAGAAGGTTAATTTTGAAACGGATCCATCTTCCTGTGGATATTACTCTGCCTCGTTGCTTATCTGAACACAACCAAGAGGGCGAATGAAACAAATTAAAGCAAGTCATCCTCACAAAAACGAAGAATGGCGAGATTCTTTTGGGACTATCTTCTTCAAATAGCCAGTTCGGTGTCTCTATTTTCGACAAACTGTCGAGCTACCTTGTTTTTGTCTCTATTTTGGGACTATCTCCTCTTAAGCTCTAGAATAGACATAAAGAAAAGTTCAGAACCCACCAAAATATATACATCAAGCCATGATTTGGTAAACAGCCAGATTGACAAAATTTACTATTCCAACATGTTCGCTGCGTAACCAATCCTATTGTCGTAGCCAAAGTTGATCCAGATGGCACATGCGTTCACCTCTTTTCGGGAGAGAGAGAAAAAGAAACCAAAATTTCCCCTCACTTATCACACACCGTCTGATGACAGACGTTGAGACTTGAGAGAACCTAGGCCATCGCCTTTTTCCGGGACCTCCCTCGCGGCCAGGTCGTTCTCTTCTCCTCCTTTTCACGCCTTGATACAGCGGTTGCTCTGTCTCTCTCTCTGTGAGTCTTTTGAGTCCATTCCTTGCCTGTGAAGTTTGGTATGAGTTCTGACCCTGTTAGACACTACTCTCCCTGCAGTAGCTGTAGTAGAGTAGGGGAGGAAATGCAGCGGGTGGGGCGTAGCTTTCGCGAAAGCAAGACGTGTAAACTATTTCGGCATTGGCAACTGGAACAGCGAACCCCTCTTGTCTTGCCCCTGTCACGCTCAAACGCTCAATCTCACGCAACACGCCACCACAGTATTACTGTATTAGTCCTGTTCTCTTGTGATCTTTTTATAAACATTTTTGTATGACCGCGGAAGGCACCGGCGTAGACGGCGAGGGAGCAGTGGTCGGTCTCCAGACGGCGAGGATCGCTGGAGGGAGTGGGGCCCACCTCCCTGGGTGGAGGGAGCAGAAGAATCGCGGCCAGGTGGCTCCAAGAGGGAAAGGCCACGGTGACCGCCTCCCTCTCCTCTCCGCGAAGACGCTTTTTTTCTCCCGCGGAATGGCGTGACATCGATCCATGATGCCTTTTTGTGTGGTACCAGTTAGTGATGGCCATGAATGTTTTGGCTAAAATGGTGGTGGTGTTGTGATCAAGGTAGATGACCGTCTCCGTGGCAGCATTCCGATCCAGCTCTCCTAACTCAGTAAGTTCCTGCTGATCGTTATAGATCTATGAAGAAGGTTAGATTTATAAAAAGATATTTAAGGATTACATTTTTAAAAAAATATAGCTACAACAGTTTTGAAAATATCCTGCCAAGCTCCTGGACGAATCCCTTCTCAGAAAGGAAGGAAATACTAAAAAAAAACAAAGGGAGGAAATAGATACGCAAGACAAAATAAGCATTGAAGCAACCAACTTGCGTAGGAAACTCAAACCACGACGGCAGTCACCGAGACGATGATATCATCAGAGTTGGCCTTTGCTTGAGTTGAGCCTGCCCTCCTCTCCTCCATTTGGGCGTTTGGTGGTCAAAAGCCACGACACCACCGCACCGCACACCCGCGAATTTTTACCACCCACAGCCTTTTTTTCACCCCCACCCCCCGCCATTTCTTTACCGTCTCCGAGACTCCGACATCACTTTCAGTTTCACAACTCCATGTCCAAGGTGAGTCATCTTCTGGGTGGCTCCCTTTCCTTCCCTGACGCATGCAACATCAGATCAGACGGGCGGAAAAGAGGCCGGGCTGGGAGACGAAGAAAAGCGTGATCATCATCGTAGCTCCCGAGATTTACGTCTCTTCAGAGTCTCCTACGCCGGGGGCATTTGCCAAGCACGATGCACGTTTGAGCTGGCCCCAATGCCAAAGGCCGCACGCTACCAAGCTTTCGATTTTCCTTTCACACGATTACTTAGACATGCATGTTCAGAACATAGAGAGTAAGCAGCAGCAATCTTGCTGAGCTTCACAAGAACAGTGTAATCTTTCCAAAGGTTTTTGTATAATTTCTGCGAGGATTTACGCGTGCGGCGAGTGTATATATGACCTGTACGTAGTTGGGTCTTCAGGTAATTGAGGTGGTAGCAACTTGGATTTCCTCCCAGCGTCGTCAAACACCGCGTTCGCCTCACGAGAATCCTGAACACAGGACGGTGGTACCACGGGCGGAGCTGTCGCCCGGCGTCTGGACGGCTGCCCGAGCTCGTCAGCGATGAG
This sequence comes from Dendrocalamus latiflorus, assembly GCA_017311315.1. Classification (NCBI taxonomy): domain Eukaryota; kingdom Viridiplantae; phylum Streptophyta; class Magnoliopsida; order Poales; family Poaceae; genus Dendrocalamus; species Dendrocalamus latiflorus. The sequence goes on along the minus strand of CM029632.1, from coordinate 32,616,219 downwards.
CCGTGAACTTCGCGTGGGTGGTTGGACGTGAGCCGAACGTCGTGTGGGCACATACGCGCTGGGTGATATACTACTCTCGCTCCTTTTCTAACCCACCTGGTGTTTCAGCGACCGAACTTTGCCTTACTTTCAGGCGCTATTTGGAGAGAAAGCGTGTTGATAAATACCATTTAGATGTTTTTTCTTAACTATTATCTAAATTTATAACCATTGAATTAGAGATCCAACGGCTATGAAATCCCGCTCCCCTCCAAAAAATTTTCCTCTCTAAAAAATATCTCCCCCTCTAAAAAAAGGACCGTTGGATTTCTAATCTAACTATCTTAAATCTAGATAATTGTTAGAATGAAAATATTGGGATGATAGCCTTATACATCGGTTTGGAGGAATTACCGCGGTGAATGTGGAGTGGAGTGAGAGTGGGGCAAAGGTGATAGAGCCAGAGGGAGCAGAGCATGGTCACGCCATTCCCATGGGCATCGGCATCGCATTTCGCAACGCCACTGCCATCGATGCCTGCCGCAGCTGCACGGCAGGGGGTGGCACAGCTCTCGAGACTGCACGAGCGGAGTCATGCCAAGCCTCTCGGGCTCAGTTCGCCGCACGAGGTGAGTTATCATGTTCAAGTTCAACCTGTTCATCATGCCTCCATCAAATTTCTTCTTTTCTCCAACACGATACAAGAGTACATAATCATCTGAGATCACACTATCGAGTTCAGGAACAGTAGTAGTTCCACGTAAGTAGGGGACAAGGAATCTGTGGCAAAACGTCATATATTTGCAACAACTCAATTGTTCATCTCTTCCATAGCAATTACAAGTACTGGTACTCGCAGAGGAGGTAAGTAGTTAATCCTACAATTCCATATCAATAACAAAGGACTGGTACTCTCAGAGGAGGTAAGTAATTAATCCTACAATTCCATATTAATAACAAGTACTGGTACTCGCAAGGAGGCAAGTAATTAATCCTACAAGTAGAGAAGGAAGCAGCGGGGAAGGGGATCATGAGTAACCTCAACTGATCTCACTTCTTACAGCTACTGTGCTGCTAATCGGCAGAAGGGGTGAAGAATCGCAGCTTCACAAAGCCCCTGATGCCGAAACCAAAAATGGCAAGGGCCAAAAAAGAAAGCAAGGGAAAGTAGAAGGCAAGTGTTTTTTTTCCCGAAAAAACCCCGGACAAACAAAAAAAACACCAAAAAACTAGATCCCCAAACGGATCGAAGCGCGCGGATAAAAAGGGAACGAAAGAGGAGAAAAAAATTGGAGGGGGGGATCGAGGAGTTGATGAGCTAGTAGTAGTGGTAGTTATAGTCCACCACGCCACGCTCAGAGGACGGCGGCGAGCCCCGTGACGACCTTCGCTTTGGGCGGCAGCTGCTGCTGCGGCTGCTTCTTGCTCGCCTCCTCCGTCGGGCGCCACGGCGAAACCACCACCGTGATCATCTCGCCGCCGCCCTCCGCGGCGGCGGCTTCCCCGCTCTGGTTCCTACCGAACAGGAGCTCGAACTCGCCGGAGAAGCTCGCCGCCGATACCGGGGTAGCTGTCGCCGATGTGGCCAGCGCCGCTGGGGCGGCGGGGGTTGCGGCAACGATCTTGTCGCCGCAGCGGACGTGCGGGGACAGCCACTTGGCGCGCATGTACTCCGGCTTGCGCCACGGCGGGAAGTGCAGCCCTTTCTTCTTGAGGCTCTGCCGCGCCGCCTCTGCCACGACGGCCACGATCTGCCCGAGGCGGTCCGGCGTCCCAACGAACAGCGGCTGCAGCGCCTGCAGCGCCGCGCGGTACGCCTTGGTCGACCGCGCCACCTCGAACTCCGACCGGAAGTCCACCTCCACGATCAGCCTAACCTCCCCCACCACCGCGTCGATGTACTCGTGCTCCCCTGAGCAGATAGATGGATTTCGCCGCCGCGGTCAGCACCGGCCGTAAAGGGGCTATCTTTTGAACTGAACTGAGGTGGGGTGAGTACCTGCGGGGTAGGAGGGGGTCTTCTCCCACCGCGACTTACAGACGGCGGCGTCGTAGCCGCGGGCCCTGAGGCCGTCGGCCACCGCGCGGCGGCACTCTGCCTTGCCCTTGCCGCACTTCTCCGCGATTCTGGACGCGTCCGCGAGAAGGTTCCGCTCCGCGACGCTCGCGCTCTGCACCAAACCCTGCCACGAATCGCACGCAAAGGAGACAACCCTTTCATCATTTCGATACGGAAGGCATGGGGGTTGCAATTTTAATTTGGGGATTCGCGTGCGCCTTGCAAAAAAATTTGTCGTACCTTGAGAGCCTCCAAGGTGTCGCCGGCCGCGGCGGGGGCGGCCGCGGAGGCGTGCTCGGAGTGGAGGAAGAAGTCGTCCTCGTCGTCGCTCTCCCCGTAATTGCTGCCGTTGAAGCAGTTGCAGCGCCCGCGCGGCGGCCGCTCGACGGCCGCCGTCTCCTCCATGAAGCTGAGCACCATGCGGTCGAGCCCCACCGACCCCACCTCCGCCTCGCCGCCTGCGCCGGCGCCGGCGCCGGCGGGGGGCTTCTCGTCCTTCTCCCTCTCTTTGCCATCCCCGGGGAGCCGCTCCGACACAGAGACCCTCACCAGCAACCTCCGGAACCTCGAGACCCTCGGCGGCGCAGGCTGCTGCGGCGTCGGCGGCGGCTTCCCCTCCATGGCACCGTGGTGGTGGTGGCCGTTCTTGAGCTGGAACGGCATCGATCGCATGAATCCTAACCACTACAACCACACCATATCGCCTAAGCCCCAACTCCCAAGTAACCAACCACACCAACACACCACTACTCCAAACGCGAGCGGGCGGGCGCTACTGTCCGTACTCCGGCGGGTCACCGGTGGCGGCGGCCATTTTCGGCGAGCGGCGGAGGAGACGCTCCCCCACTGTTCTCTCCTCCTTTTTCACAGTTTACACGCAGCGCAAGCGAAGTTATCCACCGAGCGAGAGGAGTTCAAACCGGAGGAGCCTGGTGATTTTAAAGGGAGTAAGGGGCTCGGGTGGGGCCAGGATGACGTGGCGGTACGGTGGGCCCGGATGAGCAGTGGTATGTGGCGGAGTCGGACGAGCCGTTGGTCACCAGATGGTGACAAGCGTCCCGCACGGAGGGAGCACGGCGATGCCGTTTGCGCGGGGGAGCGAGAAATGACGATTCTCCCCTTGTAATCTGCGGTGATTTCAGCCAATGGCTTTAGACCCATATTATTTGGAGTTTTCCTTCTGCTTAAAAGAAAAAAGCCAAAACCTAAGTAAATGGATGGCATTTTAACCAAGATTTTGAAAATCCATAAGCTACTTTATAACTATAAGCCAAAAGATAGAAAAAAATATGCTTATTTTGGCTTTTGTGGATTAGGAATAAACCTTGCCACTCAACTTTGTGAAAATTACCTACCAATGTCATTGTTGTTATTCCATTTATTTTTCTTTGAATGATTTGTACCGTTATTGCCATGACAAACTTAAGAATTCTTGGATCATAATGGAATTCATCTCTAACATTAGAATAAGGTTATTTTAGATATTTCAATAATAAGCTATTGCCCAAAAGCCAAGAAAGCTAGAATATTAAACAACCTATCTTGGCTTAAAAGCGGATTGCTTGTAAACTTCTTAAACAAAAAACTGACTTTAAGTTAAGCATAAGTCTAAACAATCATAGCCTTAGATATAAGTTGGAACTTATGGCTTTTAGCTGAAATTAAATAGTAATGGCTAAAATTAGTGCTTTTTAGAAGGAAATGACGAGTAGTGAAAAAAATAAGGGAGAAATACATGCGCATAACGGGAGCTAGAGGAATGAGGTGCATGATGCACTTGTAACTCCTACTTTATCCCTAGAGTGAGACGGTAGCAAAATGAGTAAATCCTAAATTTTATCCCGAGGAAGACTTTTAATTTTAATTAGCACACATTAAATATGATTAGTACTAATTAATTACAAGTTCAATAAAATACTATGCACACTTAATTAGCACTACACGTTTAGCTCTGATTAATTATGATTAGTGCTAATTAAATATGCCTAGCACTAAATAAAAATGCTACTAGTTTAGTTTTTTAATTAGCACTAATTAATTGCTATTATTATTAATTGTGCTTAACGCTGATTAATGAGTTAACAGTGGCCGCGCATTGCGCTACAACGTGCATGTATGCAATCGCGCAATGGTGGCTCGGCAGGAGCTAGCTTGCCATGCTTGCCCCATCCTGCCGAGCAAAGGGCCATGGTAGGTGTCACATATCACTTATCGTCCCCTCTGAGGTAGTAGAGAAGATTATTTCTATAAAGATGGGCAATAGTGGCAATTTTTTAATAAAAAATTGGTACAAGCCACATTAGTGAACGCTTCTGCGCGGACGTGGGGAACGGCAAGATTGGAGCGGGCTGACCCGTTTTAAAATTTCCTTTTCCGGTTTGGAAGATATGGATAGGGTGGTTATTGTAGTAATAATGGTGGGCCCACTGTCATACTTAAGTTTGAGAGACTTTTGTGCAAGCTGTTTCCATTTTTTCCTTCCCTTTAGCCCGCTCATTTCGGCTTGAGCTTTTGGCTTATTTTTTTACTTTTTTTAAATTTTATCTTTTTTAGCTTTTCAGCTTTTTTGCCGGTTTTTTAATCCCGTAATCGTTTGTATTGTCTATGATGAGCTAACCTGTTTTTTCTATTTTAAAAATTTTAAGTTTTAGTTATACCAAATAAGCCAGTTACAATATAATTTTAGTCATAAACCAACTTATTTCAATCTAATCGAACGGCACCTCTAATTTTGAGATCACCAATTCCTGAACTATCGACAGCCAAGGTTGTGTATAGCTTTAAGACTTAAGGGAAAGAGTATATAGAATTATTTTCAGGGTTAAAGTGCAAAATTTTATTGTTCCCTTAAAAAGTTAGTGACAGTGCACTTGAAAACATATACAAGTTGTAAAATCTGAAAGCGAGAAGTTGTGGTCATATTTTTTTAAATATAGTTCATAATTTTTATTTGTGCGTTTTAAGACGGCAGTGGATAGCAGAGACATTGATGTGAATGGCATAAATGATTTTAGATTCGAGAAACTATTTGAAGAATATGTTTCGAGAAGTCATCCCATTTGTTTTAGCTTTCGATGAAACTGAAGCCAAAAGCCACTCAAAAAGCCAAAAGAATAAGGCCTATGCCATTTGAATGTAGCGGGTTTACTATTCTCAAGATGCTTGATTTTTTTCTTAGCTTTAGATTAGCTAAGCTATAAGATGTGTGCATCTAGTATTCTAAATTAATCCAATGGTTAAAAAAATAGACTCTCCATCGTTAAAAAATACACACAAAGCTGACCAGGCATGTAAATTTCTGTGCCATATGCTTTCTAGTAACGCATACTATTACTAGTTACGCTCTAAACAGTGGATAGTGGGGGCGTGGGGCTACGCAAAGGCCGCGATGGGCTATCTAGAATCTAAAACTAATAGTAGGGAGAAGTGTAGAGAATATATACGATACTTGGTTATTACTTAGACCCTTTCTTATAAAAATACCCTCTCTCGATGGTGCCATAGGAGCTACATTTATATCTATAGAAGAGTTTGTTTACATAAATATCCATTTAGAGTTTGTAATAGTGAGAGCAAACATATCATTTCCCTAGTATAGCCATATTGGGCCTACCATGTAATGACACACATAATGGGCCTTTGTCCTAGTAGGCCGATTGGGTCAAGGTGGATATCACTCTCTCAACAATAGCCTCTCATGGTCAAGAACTTCATGACCAGTAGACCAAAACCATGTTGCTTGCACCTTGGCCCCCTCCATCCCCTCGGTCCACCGGTTTGTTACTTGGTAAATTTTCCCGCTTCATTTTGACTGTTGTCACATGCTCAGGCAGTATGGCTGGCCTCTGGCTGCTCACCTCAAGCATTTGCCCTTGGTCGTGGTCTTCGGCTCGTCGCTCGCCTTGGCCCATATATCCTAAAGGTGCACAGCCTTTGGGCAGCCATGACGTCGGGCGCTCCCCGCATCAACCGTGTTTGTGAGGTCCTTGGACTCCTTGCTCCTGAGCGGCCCATTCTTGACGTTAGTGGCGGTCGATCACACAATTCACGAGGGAAGCGATGGCGAGGATGGTGGGATTCATGATGACCTTGATGGGCGCGAAGACTCGCCGCCACCTATCGCCGTGATCCCTTTATCGTCAGCCCCCCGTGGGTAAGGATGTTGCGGCAGGGGAGGGGGAGGGAGAAAACGGGGAGAGTGCTGACGAGGGCAACCATATGGATGACCTTGAGACCTACGCGGTAGGCAACACAGAGGCCGATGTTGCGGACCCGACCTTCCTTCAGTGAGACCTTTGGTGCCTTTCACATCTACTGGTTCGCTGGGCCACCCAGCGAAGCGAGCCCTCTTCAACTCCCCCCAATTGACCCTACGAAGTACACTTCTTGGAAGAAGATTCGAGCTCGCTTCGTTGGGGGCTCGCAAAGTCCATATCGTGGAGGAAGATTTGAGCTCAAAAGCTGGTGTGCCCTAGAGCCCCCCAGCGGGGCTATGGACTCTGTGCTAGCATCGTCTCCTATGCGAAGTGACACGTGAACTGAGGACGGCACTCACGCCCGCATATCTGGTGACCCATCGTAGGTTTGAGCCCTTCCTTTGGTTCTTGGGACTTCGCGAGGCAGTCTTTGATATGCTCCCTTACATTGTCATCCTCAATCCCTCCTTCTCCGTAGAGTACGTCGGGATACACTTGGGTCTCAGCTTTTCTTTTAGACTCCATAGTGTGTGCCTAGATTCACTTGGATCTCGACCTTTCTTTTAGACTATGTAGAGTGGCGCAGAGCACGATGGTCTCCACGCTTGATTTTAGACTCCATAGAGTACACCATGACACACTTGGGTCCTAGTGTTTATTTTAAACTCCATAGAATGGCGCGGGGAGCGATGGCCTCCGTGCTTGATCTTAGACTCCATAGAGTACGTCGAGACATACTTGGGTCCCGACGTTTATTTTAGGCTCTGTAGAGTGACGCAGGGCACGATGGCCTCCACGCTTGATTTTAGACTTCATAAAATACGTCGGAACACACTTTAGACTGCATAGAGTGGCGCGGGGCGTGATGGCTTTCGCGCTTGATTTCAAACTTCATAGAGTATGCCGTCACGGTCACGCACTTGGATCCCAACATTTTCTTCTAGACTTCGTAGAGTGGCATGGGGCGTGATTGCCCTCGTGCTTGATTTTAGACTCCATAGAGTATGCCACAATGGCCTCCATTCTTATGGGCTTTCGGGCGTTGTACTCTACGAGCGGCCCCTTTCGAAGGTCGTGAATAGTGATGTTGATGATGGTCGTCTCATTGACATTTTGCATCTAGCAACGGACCTTCGCGAAGCGCCTGAAGTATTCCCATTGCTTCTCTTCCAGAGCCTGCCTTTATTACAAAGAGCTGATCGGTGTCGACCCGCTCCACGTAGTTGCCTTGGAGATTGTTATGCATGAGGTCCCAGACCTAATCCCATAGGTTAATGGATCTAGGAGTGATTGTGAAAAACCAGGACAATGCAACCCCCTGTATGGCAAGCGGTAGCCTTTTTGCCTTCATCGAGTCGTCTCCTTCACTGTGGGCATGTTGAAGTCATCTGGCCAGGCGCACCATTGCAAATCCGCATTGAGGGGGCTCAGAGTCCACCGAGGGGCTCCTCGACTCTCCGTCATTTCCTCAACTACCTTCGTTACTGCCACGACAGGGGTTTGCTGACTCCGAACCTCCTGCATTTCGCACATGGTCCTCCGTAGGTTCGCCAGCTCTCGTTGCAATGTTTCACAAATCACCTCCAGAGCGCCTTCGCTCAGACCCAATGTAGGGACTAGGGTGCCCATCATTCGCGGTGCAATGACGGCGAGGGTGTCGAGGCAGACGGAGGCTGTCGTGTTGACGGTAGGGACACCGGTGTTGCTGGGAGCTACCGAGGCCAAGTCCTCTGCTCGCGATGCTGCTTGCTCCGTAATCCGCACTGCTGTCGAAGAACTGTCTTCGTTACCCGCCACGGACCCAGACCTGGCTACCCTAGTGCGCCGCTGCAACGGGGGCAAGGAGCCCTCAACCACCGGCTTCATTGCTCTCGCCGTGGCGGTCTTGGCCATGGTACTCCTTTTTCACTTGGGGCTAACATCGCTGTCTTCTTTAGCGGCGTCGTGCCCAAGCGTCCTTCAACTTGTAGCTTCTACGTCGTTCCTCACGGATTATATCAACTGTTGTTGTTACATGCCAAACAGTGGATAATGAGGCTACGATAAGACCGCGATGGGCTAACCGGGGCCTAAAAATCACAGCAAGGAGAAGTATAGAGAGTATATACGATATTTCGTTTTTACTTAGACCCTTTCTTACAAAAATTATCTTTCTATGGTACTCTATAGATCATATTTATATCTAAAGGAGAGATTATTTATATAAATATCCTTTTTATGCTCTTGTAATAGTCAGTATGTACGAAAATGTTTGGGTGAGGCGTCCGAGCCGAACAACTGGGGTGGCAGAAGCGACGGCCACAAACGGCGCGGGCGCACGGCGTGCACGTAATTATGCGTCCCGTGCGTTGTTGGCGTTTGCTCCTGAAAAGAAGGCTCGGCAAGAAAAGGCCGGTAGCGACGAGAACCGAGGGTACTGTACGCATGGTCACGAGAAAGGATGTAATGTAATTAAGGGTGCTACATGATGGCTACTGATTAACACACAAAAAATGCAAACGCAAACTGCTCAACATTACTGCACTTCGGCCATCAATCGCCTACTAGTTGGTTGTCCAACTGCATGATACGGTATTGCTCTCTGCGACTATTATGCCTCTATGTATGGCTCTATCGGTCACTGTATATCAAGATAAATTTAGGCCTTAATACCTCATCAACGAAATGTCTAAGCTACATACCGGTGTCATCAGAAACTTGATCGTGTGACATGTCCACAGGCTTTGCATTTGGATTGACGTACGTATCCCATATGCCACCTATGCTTTACAGTACTACATACACCCGTAGATAAGTATTACTATATGTCATAAAGATTTTGTCCATACGTGCATCATTGCTTGGCGTGTTGGCGGCTGCGGATGTAGGTTAAGGGTATGTTTCTAAAAGTGGTTTTCAGATTTTGCTACGGTATCTAATTTTTAAATAGAGTTTTTAAGACAAAATGTACAAGTTAATTGTAGTACACATTAAAAGCCTAACATCTGTATCAACTAAAATCACAAATAAGTATCTTTCTCTTCGTAATTTCTATCACAAACAACTAAAATTCAAAAATTTCAGCTAAAGTCATAAGTCGCAATCAAAAAGAACATGTCCTAAGCTATCTGCACGAAGGCCCAAAATATGGTAGAGATTGCTCTAGTGTGCTGTGAAAAATTAAGAAAAATTTAAGCTGCACTTTTTAACCTCTCGTCGGAGCACGTAGTAGTGTATTTGCGAGGGACCTAACGGTGGTGGTTGCTCGTACTAGTACTAACTCGTTAGTAATCCTGTACTGATGCCACCATTTGATCCTTAATTTTGTCCTTCTCCCTGTCGTCCTTCCAAGCACAGCCCGCATTATTGCCCCCTAACTACTGAATAATTGTGACATCACGGCTGTCCCTTTGGAAACTGAGATGGCTTCCAAGAACGAGATGGATTCAGCATGAAGTTTCTCACTACACGACTAACATCCAGAGCACGATACGTGTATGTGGGAAAGCCTTGAGAGCTGTCCGATAATGGTCTTGTTATTTTTGTTTTTCAGCTGATTTTTAATTTTAGTTTTTATTAGTTGCTATTATTTATCAGATCTATTAACTATAGTCAAAAGACATTAATCGCAATAAAGCGTAACAAAAGAACGAACCAAAGTGAGATGGCTCGTTTTAAGGTCCACCTCATGCTATTATGCTGGTATGGTCATGTATACCGACTTTGATTGGCGGTTTTTTTACATAATATTTTTGGAGGTTATTTTTGAGATAACTAATATATGAGCCATCCAATCTTTGATCGGACGGCTCCTGGGTTCTTCGTGCCGATGTTAAGACAGTTTTATGGTGGAATTAACTCTACGAGTGCAGTACCGATTAATTATCCCTATTACTTAAAAAATGGTTAGTTGTCCCGATTATTAAAAAAATATCTATCCCAATCAACCTAAGCCAAATTGGTTCTATTATGTTTTATTAAAAAAGGTGTGTACCTAAGGATATATACAGTGATATAGATAACTGTTTTCTATAATATCATCCATAGATAGCATTAAAGACAGCTCTTACAACGGTTTATCTTTTTACATGTCTCTATAGATAGCTACTTCACGACATAACGTGTTTTGTTTTTCATGTTATAGTCGATTGTTGTATAAAAGATGGTTCAATTCTCTTTGCGCTCTCTCTCTCCTTCCCATCATCTCGAATGTAAAATCATACAACAGCTGATATAAGCCTACTGTGCATAGCCTAATGAAGTTCTTGCGTGTGTGACATGTGTACTCATCACAACTCACGTCATTACACACCATAGCAGGGCACACGTTAATGCTCCAAGCTACGCGGCACATTGGCTTCCTCGGTAGAAATGGATAAAGCGCAATAATTTAGTGTGGGCAACTAGCTCTGATCACGACGTGTTTTGTTCGATTGATACATAACCCCTCCGTTAATCGATGTAGATAATCTCGATGCCGTATAATTGAGCGACGGCGACGCGCTGCGACCTTAGGGCGTCCGCAATGGTAATAGCTAGTACTAGCTACATAGTCAGCTGACGTGGAGGTGAGAGACAAAAGCAAAGACTATTTTATACTGTTGGACCCACATGCTCCTCTCTCATGTTCTTGGACTACGTGAAATAGATCAGCTATTTGCTCGTCGCTAGTGACTACTCTCTCTCCTACTTTTTCCTTGCCACATCAGATCTAGCTAACTAAATAGCCAGCTGTTGGAGACGCCCTTAGGGGAGGAGGCAGGTTGGTCGCGTGATGCTGTCGAATTTTCGCTGTCGTGAAGAATTCTTAGCGTGTCGTTCATATCCGACCGTGACCGACGAAAATGAGCGGGTTAATGGTGATTAGCCACGGATTTATGGCAAGCTGGTCTTAAAAAACCAATCGTAAAATTAGAGTAGCTCTCTCTAGAAAATTAATACCATCTGTAGCTAACCGGGAAAACTTCAGGATCCTCTCTGCTCTTCTATTTCGTTAATTCATTCGTTCATTAATTGTATACTATTTGTATTGGTCCTTGCCCAAAGTTCTAGAAGTTGCAAAATAAAGAAGTTGGGCAAAGTCGAATGAAGAAAAATCAAGTTGATATCGTGCACCGGCCACTCTCGAAAATCTTGTAAAGGAGTTTTTTTCTTTAACAAATCCGTGATAGAACCTGGACCAACCGCTTCTTCACGGTCTATATATATATGCAGATACAATTTTTTTTAAAAAAATAATCCATATTTTATTTGAAATAACAGAGTGCTAGCTAGGGTTAGCCGTATGGGTAATGGGGCATTGCCGCATTGGATTTGAGGGCTTGGGGCTAAATGGCTAATGGACTATGGGCTGGGCTGGCTTGCCTGGGATGCTGGGAGCTTAGGTTTATAACTCCTATGGATCAGGTTTATATTACCCATGGGTTTACGGGTTTAGGTACTATAGTAATGTACCCGAACCCGACAGACCCGATGAGTTAGACTTTTTGCCCATTAAGAAACTCATGGGTTAGGAAATTGACTCAGATCCATACCCTAATAGAGTAAAAATCCATCGGGTATCGAATTTCGGGTACACATTGCCATCTCTATGTGTGCACAAGCGCTTAGGTCATATGCTGCATAATGGAGTAAAGCTCTACCCTCTTACGGACGTCCTCGAGTACTAGTACTGCTCCCTTTCAAAAATAGTTAGCACTAATGCACTATTGACTTAGGCCGGTTAAACTTTATAATCTTTAATCAATAATTATTTTCTAAATATTTAGATTGATCGTAGCAAAATGGTATTGTTAGATTTATCATAAAAATACATTTATAATATTTTATAAATGTATTATTGTAAAATTAGCAGTTTAACCGTAAAGACCGTAAAAAGTCAATAATGATAAGTATTATGACACGGAGGTAGTAAATAGTATATGCTTGATGCTTCAAAAGAAGATAAAGTTTTCAACTTGTAAACTGAGAGCCTGATTTACAACAACGAATTACTCCACTACTAACCGTACTATTTCAAGTTGTTTTATCGTTGAAAAGCATGGAAGCGCAGAGAAACAGGTATCGCAGTAAAAAAATCACCAACTTCATTATAAAGTTTCAGAAACCAATTTGTTTGAAGGAAAAAAAAAGAAAGGTCAACTTAATTAAGATGCCAAGTGGTCTCTCTCTGCGGGGCCTGCAACTCGTTGGATCTGCAAACGGAACGTTCAGGCATATAGCCCTGTAGCAAAATATTTTTTTTCGAAAATGGCTACAGTCATTGGTTTTTGTAAAGGAAGGTCTAGGTATCACCCGGATGTTTTTTTTCTAATTATCATCTAAATTTGTGACATTTGGATTAAAGATCAAAATGCCCATTGCTTTTGAAGAGGGGAGATTTCTTTCAAGGGGGAGGAGGGAGAATTCATGGTCATTGGATCTCTAATCCAATGGTTCTAAATCTGAATTCTAAATCTGGATGATAGTTAGAAAGAAAACATTCAGATGATATTTAACAAAATCCTTTTGTAACCATTGGGTAGGCACGGTAGCAGGCAAGCCGGCTCAACAAGCACATACAGTAAAAAAACAAAACCCTAAATTTATAAGTCCATACTACCGTAGTACTGCTAGTCTGTTAGACTGTTACTACTGCCTCTCTTGCCAAGGTGAATGGATATATTGGCTTAGCTAGAGTGCTACTAGACAGTGATCCATCTGTCTACTTGCTGCAGACAGGTGAATACCTTTTTTGCTTGACGTTTTTTAGTTATTACGATCATTGAGCAACGATTTTAATTGTTATTTTTTATAACTTTACACTAAATATTAATAAAATTATAATATTATAAAATATTTTTAATAATAAATCTAATAGTTTTTATATAATTAATTTAGATAGTTTTAAATCTATCAGTGAATGGCATAGATTCTAAGAAATCATTGGAAAAAAACGGAGGGAGCACAATACATGCACGCATGTGTGAGGCCTATTAGCTGGCGTGTGTGGGCCCGCCTGATATCGCCATAATTCCGACCATACATCTTGGATCGGACGGCCCGGGCCCCAACAGTGACACGATGTGTACCGTGCTCTCGGGGTTAGCCTGTGCGGATTGCATCGTGGATGTAACGGCCCAATTATTCGTACTACCCGACTGCCACCGCAGTGGGCGGTTGCAATTTCGGTTTAAATTTCTGACTCCTAACTTATTTTTTACTATTATAAATTTTGTTTATTTTTAAATTATTTAGTGTTTTAGCTTTTTTGCCGGTTCTTTTTTGGTATTCGTTTATGTTGTCTGTGATGAATTAACATATTTTTTCTATTTTAATTTTTTTAAAATTTAATTATGTTAAATAAGCCACTTTCAACTACAGTGTAATTTTCGCTAGTTGCAATGTAATTTTAGCTATAGACCATTATTTTTCAGCTCAACCGAGCACACCCTTACAATGATAGAATCAATGGTTCTGATTGAGCATCTAGCGACTACACAAGATATCGTCGAAAGTTGCCCCCCCCGGGTTCTCGAAAATCCATTACTCTATTCATGCAGTTGCCACACGGCTGCGGCCGATCTGTTTCGATTGTGTCAATAGCTGCTCGAGGGAAATTGAAGCGACCATCATTCTGAAAATTTTCAATACATGAATATTGCCAGAGAAGTGCATTTATGAAAAGAAAACATATTTTTCAGGGTGTCGTGAGGTCCAGTGACACGTGGGCTTTACACACAGGTTGCACCAGCAGAACATTGGCCCCCGTTTAATACGGTCTTTGGTCTTTGGAGTTCTGGTTTCTAGACAAAAAGTCGTTTTAAATATATTGGCTTATTAACATATATTTTTCTTTTTTCATTACATTGTTTATGAAGATATAATATTTTTTTATTTTTTTCTTACTTTTTATTTTTTAATTGAATATCTCAGCTAAAAGCTAATAGCTATTACATTGCCCATTTCAACTAAAAGATAACAACCACAACCAAAAAAAAATCACTAGCAAAGTTGTTTTCAAAGGTGCTACAATGGTGTGTGCAGAGCTTTGGCATTAAGCGACGTGTTTGTGCGGTGCAGCTAGGTCAATCAAAGCGAACTACAATAAATATCCAGAGGCCCCATGGGTAGTAACATCTCGAGAGCTCACATCGGCTGTTACTTCCACGGAAAAGTTAAGGCAGGGGCGACTGTTCCCTCTTCTCGTCAACAACGGCAATGCTGATGCTGTCCCCATCAAGATTTTGCCAGATTAATAATTTAATTTGCGAAGGATCAGTAATAATAATAAGGAACTCGGCTTAGCTTAGTTTGTGCGAGGCGTGAGTGTGCACCCTCCGACTTCTTTTTGGCTCGGATTTGGATGAACCATATGTGGAGATAAGATAATTTTCCCACTAAAAACGAAGAGTAAAATAATTTATCTCTACTACTTAAAAGAACGAGTTGATGGTAATTCACCATCACCACCTTCTCGTGCTTCATTTGTCATACAACCACCCTCTCCATCATACTCCATCTATTCGAGCAAAGCATAGATGTGTCTCCTCCCTCATGCAATCATCGTGCCCCCTTATAGCACGACTACCGCAACCTCTCGCTCTACCGCCCGCTGCTACTGCTGTCTCCCCTCCCCAACCTCTCCATTCGATTCTCCCCCCACCGCTCCCCTATTCGCTCTCGTGCGCCATCCCGCTCGAACTCACCCGCATCCCGCTCACCTTGTTCTCCTCCTCCCTGATCGCCTCGCTGCTCCCCGTCGTCCACCCGCTCACCCCATCCTCCCTCTGCTCCGCCATCCACGCCACCCTACCGCCCTAGCCCCCGCTCCCGATGCCACGGCGATGGATTCCCCCACATCTGTCATCGAGAACCACCACACTGCCGCGCACCACTCCGTCAAGCTCCCCTCCCTCCCAACGCGGATGACGACAACGGCGGTGGCCGCCATCACTAACCACTGCCCTCGAAGGCCCATCAACCCACCATTACCTTTGTCGAGACTAGCAGCTCCCTCCTTGAATCCTCTTACGATGGCGAAGAGGATGAGGAGAAGAAAGCCACCGCCGAGGCCCTGCCCCATGCACTGCCCCTATCCAGCTCCCACTCCACCACCCCATCCTCCCTTCCCAATTTACGCTGTGTGTTCCTCGGTACAGGCATTCATACAAAATTTAGCCCTCTTTTTCACTGCCATTTTTAAGGTAAGATTAATTGCATCATGGATATATCCTACTATTTAGTATGCAATGTTTTTTGACTCTGGAGACAATACTATTCTTCATTTTTGATTCATAAAACATTCTGAAAACTATAACTACGAACTTACTATTTTGATGCCATGTTCCCAGCTAAGACAAAAATAAAATTTTATGTTATTATCCTTCATTTGCTTGTCATTTTAAACACTACACAAATAGAGAAATGCTAATGAGTAATAAAATGATATACAAAATAATATTTAAATCTCCATACAGTCTGATGCCTTCTTTTGTGATACTTGCAGAATCACATGCGTATACTGGAGATATCTCCAGAAAATAGAGCTGCATTACTTCTGGGTCTTGAGTACCTCATTGGAATTTCATATGTTGATGACACTGAGGTTTTTAAGGTAGGAATGTTAATTCATACTAGTTTCTTGAATGAGAGTCTACGGAAACCATCGAGGCTTTATCTTCTCTAGATTGATTGTTAGAGCAATTTCAGAAGTTAAAATCCTGCAAACTCTTCAAAATGATAACAATGGATTTTTGAATGATAGATCAGGTAAGAACTTGAGAAATATGAGAAATATGCATCATTACTTAAAAACTTTCTAAGTATTTTGTATTCATTCTTGCTATTAAATCTTCCCCTTTCAGAGCCATATTTAGCTAGGGTATACTTGAGATTTGATCAGGGTGAGGTTTATAATGAAGACACCTAGTGGTATGAGGTTAAGGTTGACTGGGAGTACGACAAGGTGGAGGCCTTATATGGCAATTGGGAGGACTAGACGACATGTAGTTCGTCATATCGAGTTGGGCGGGTACTATGATATATATGCTTTTCTTTTATTTTGTTACCCTGTATAGTTATTTGTGGTGAATAGTTAATATTGTAATATCTTTAGGTTTGTATGTGCCCAGACCTTAAAGCCCCGCGTGGCTTGTAATTAATAAAGTGCATTTGTCTCTAATTATTGTTCTGTCGTAACTACTATGATGGATTTATTATTCATTAAAGTGGTGTTCTACCAAATAAATGAATAATAATATGTTGATTAGTGTTATTAACTCTCGAAAATAACCCCGGTCACCACACTTTATCACCCGCCTTTGTTTTTTTCCTTGGTTAAGAAAAGATGAGGCATGCTAGAGTGAAGAGTTCCATTGCTGGTCTAGTTCATATAATCAAGTAGGGCATCATTTCATATTTCAGTGTCACAATAATATATATGCAGAGCAGGCCCCTGGTGTACTGGAGAAAGAAAGGGCCCAAAACGGTGAGCCCATTAGCCTCACTGCTCACCACTTTGGATGTAATTTTTTTGCCCCTGCAAGAAAGCAATGCTTTTGGAGGCTTTGTTTGCAACAAACAAAGCAGGTGTTCTAATGAGCCCTACTTAGTGGTTGATAGCGATAGAGGTGATGATGATATTACAGGGATGATGCACGAGAGGATTTAGTTGCAGGAAATATATAGCGTTTGGTTGTGTCAAAAGTTGATGGTTATCTGTTCCCCCTTTTGCAATCGTGTCTGCCTTGTGTGTTGAGAGCCTTTGTTTCCAATCCTATCCTCAGATTATCTACTTTTGAGATAGCTTCATAAGTCCGTGCATCCGTACAACAATTAGGGACGACTATTACGCCATCACTACCAACCATTAGTGGCAACTATTAGGCCATCACTACTACAAAACAGGTTATTTTAGACGTCTTATCACAGACGGTTCAATACAAATCGTCAGTGTTATATCTTATCATAGATGGTTCGAGAGTATTTCCTTGTACAAGAGCATTGCATGGTTCGATCCCACCTTGTTCTTTTCAACCGGGCTCCTATTGCCATGTGAATGCATGCATCCGTGCAACTTCAGAAAGGAACCTGCTCGGTTACACTTCAGATTTCAGAAGCGGCGAAGGATACAGGGCTGCTATATATATATGGCGCAACCCAAGAAGCCCCGGAGTAGGGCTAGGCCCGACACCCACGCGTAACGAACCGCGCACCGATCTCATCGATCCACAGGCACGATCTCCTTCCTTCCTAGCGTTGCGTCCAGATCGATACATCCGCGCGTACCATACCAGATGGGGTTGGGATTCACCGACCACGGCACGGCCATGGCTACGACGGCTTCCTGCGTCGTGCTGAGCGACCTCGTGGAGGATGTCGTCCAGCGAGAGCACGATTGGGCGATCATCAAGTGCGCGAGCGAGAAGGCCCACGGGCGCGGCGAATACGGCCAGGCGGTGGTGGACGGCCTGACGCTCCTCGTGCGCCTCGCCGGCCACTCGGGCGACCTCTCCTCCGCTCGAGCGACGACGTGTTTCGATGCATCGGAGAGCAGCTAGCTCCAGATTGGGGCGACGAGGAAACCCCCGTCAAGAACCCGGGCGACTACATGGTGGTCTATGATAACATCTGCACAGGAATTGAGCTCCGCCTCAGCGACCGCGGACAAGAACCTCATCATCTCAGTGTTGGGGATTTGGACGCTCAAAGAAGCAAGAATGGGACAGAGGAAGAAGAGAATGGACAGGAAGTTCAAAACTTCACACTATGTATTCATTGATCTCTTGTATACAAATATACATCTGAAGATATGGCTTTTCTTTATGAGAGGTTTACCACGGAAGCTATATCTTTCATCCGTGTGTTTGGATGGTTGGACGGAGGCTGGATGGGATGATCTCATATAAAATGCGTTTGTCCTTGTGTTTGGTTCATTGGATTGGATAAAATCATTCTGGATCGACTTATCAATCCAGACCGAATATTCTACCCAGATGCCGGATAGCGTGGTCTATTTATAACATTACGAACCGGCTATATTTCTTAACCGACATTGTCATTCAAAGTTTCTGATGACTAGCAGTTCATGTCAGCTGTGTTGGATTGGATAAAGTTTTCGTGTTGACAAAGCTCTGATATAGCTCATTAATGACTAGCAGTTTCTGATGCATGTCAGCTGTGTAGTGTTCTTCGAGCACTTTCCAGTAGCAAATTCAACACTCTGGTCTTGCACTTCTAGTAGCAAATTTTGTATTTCCTTCCTGTAAACGACCAAAGAGCACAGCTCAAAACCTTAACGCGCGTCCTTGTCCAACCGCGGCGACTGCGACTACTACCTCGTCTAGGACGCCGTCACCCCACCTGCCTCGGCACTGCCCAGTCGCCTTTACGCCGCATCCTCGGCGACAGCGCCCTGGTCCTCATGGCGAGAGACGGAGCTCTCTGCATCTGGTCACCGGCGGTGTCGCCGTGCGCCAGCGTTGGTCCGTGGGAGAAGAAGGGGCGGCGCTTCCCGCAACAGGCGCCGGAGTTCTTCCGCGCGCACGTGATTTTCTCGTTCAAAGGCCAGGCTTTCTTGGCTGATCTCGCGCAAGGCGTCCTGTGGACTCTGAACCTGGCACTCGGGCACGGACAGTGGACGAGAGACTCGGAGCTCCGTGTGAAAAGCCTCTTGGAGCTGGACGGCTTCAAGAAGGCGGCCCAAGTGTCCCATGTAGAGGGCGCAGGCTTCCTGCTGCCTCACAAGCACGTGACCAGGGAGGAGCCTGCAGTGGAATACACATCCGTGATCCATCTATAGCGGCTTTTAGTTTTGACTTTTGATTTTGTTTTATGAATAGTAATAGTTTGTAAAGAAGTTTATAGAGATAGATATTTGCATGTGATTTTGACCAATATAAATAAAGTTATTATAATGTGTACTACAATCCACTAGTAGACTCTACCTTAAAACACCTTGTTGGAAAATTAGGTAAAAAACAGCTTTTAGAAACAAATACCAGCGGGGCCTACATTTGCAACGTTGACATGCGCAGCAAGAGTCTCCTGCTGTCCAGGCGTCTCACCTGCTTCCTGAACCGGCCTGTCATATTGGGTTCAGATATCTTCAGATACCTCCATCATGTTGTTCTGCACGAGAGGAAGCTGTCGAGCATCTTGATGGACCTACTGACTCGCCTACTAACTTTGTAAGCGGGGTGACGCCGCGTTAGTTACCGTATGGACCGAATTAAAAGAGACGATAATTCGTGAGGAGTTTCTTAAAAAATCGAGGATGCATACGTAATTTCGGAAAAACCAAAGGACTTTTTCGTAAAAAATCGAGGACCTGCAAAGACCTGTACGTAACTAAATAAAGACCTATACATAATTTTGGAAACCGCGGGGTGCTATCGGTGAAGTGGAGGGTGCTTTCCAAAAAACCTGGTAGGGACCTGTTTGCAAGAACAGAGGACCTCTACGCAATTTCACAAAATGTATGGGGTTTTTCACATAAAAGCTGACGTGGCACGTCTCCCCGACCGGAGAGTACCCCATCTTTAATATACGGAGTATATGTGCTTGCTTGTTGATCTTGATGCACTGAAGAAACATGGCTTCATCTGCTTGTTTGTTAATTTTCGGGTCTATGCGTCGTACTAGTATCTCTGTTGCTAAAAAACGTTTCTTTTTTTGGCGGTGATGTCTCATGCGTAATCTGCTTTCACTTGGACTGAAGAAGCACTGACGACTAATTAGGCCATTGTAAGTAGTAACCAGAGATGAATGAAAGAGCTTGTACGATCTCATCTCTCTTGAACTGAAGAAGCGAAAGTACCGATGGCTGATGAGTGAATGTTTTATGTTCTCACCAAGAAATCAGAGACGGAAGGCATCATTGTTTCATCTTTGTTTTCGCAGAACGGGTTTGGGAGAAGGTAGCGAGTTGGACTTTCCAACCGAGGCTCAGAATGTGTCTAGTTGGTGGTCCAACCTATCGGCAGGCACTCCTAAAGCGGACCGGCGTGATCTCATCAACGGGGTTGTCATCCACGTGTGCTGGAACATACGGAAGGAAAGAAAATGACGAACTTTCCAAAACCAAATGCTCAGGGGCATCAGGTTTTTTTGTTCATCCAGCAGGAGATCCAGACGAGAAGGATACTGAGATTTTTTAATATTTATTGTAGTTATTATCAGTTTAACTTATTTTAGAATTATTCATATTATTAATGCAAGGGAGGAAAAATCAAATCTCCCAACGTTAATTATCCTCCTGATCAAACGATAGCTCTTCCTAATTTCCTTATTTAATTTTCTTATTTAATTTCCTATATTTAATTCCTATTTTTCTGACTACACGGCTCAGTAGCCGCCTGGGCCTGCCCGCTGCCGTGCCTCTGCTCCGCCTGCTGCGCCAGCTCGCCTGCTACGTCTTCTGAGCTCTATGAGAGAGCTTTTTTTTTTTTGCAAAAACGAGTGCAGGAGGGCCAAAATTTTAAAAAAAAGCTGATATAGTGATTAGTTTCCTATTATTAGGGATTAGTTTCTTTAATATAGAGATATGTTTCTTAGGGGGTCAAGTTTAGCCATCTCTATAAAAGGGATAGCATTGTACCTATTATCATTAAGTAAAGAAATAAACAAAGTTCTCTAGCCTTCCTCTCTTCTTCAATAGGCCTCAGAGTCTTAGCAGCGACATGGCCAGCTGATCAACAGCAAGTGCTCTACCCTTGGTCCTCGGACCCTTACCATCGCAATATTTTGTATCAGAGTCACTCACCATGGCTTCCAATGCTGAATTATCTCTGTTGGACATGTTGATGGGTAGCAATAAGAAAATAGGATCTTTATTCGAAAATATGATGGCCACCTTGGAGACAATTATGGAGTTGGTACACAAGTTAAAGGAGCAAAAAGATGCATCATGTACCATTGTAATGGCTACGCTGCCACTACCTTCCCCGACGCCGGCGTTGGCATTGGCCACGTCGCTAATGACGCCTCCTCTTCAGGCTTCAACTTTGATGTCTTTGCCAAGGAGGAAGGTTGTAACTATCCAGCGGCGGTCATCTCCACGTGACCGGCCAACACCCTGCCTCCGCAAGTGTGGAGCACAACGACTTCCTTGTAGGGGTCATCGACATCATCACATCTCTTCTACAACCATTGCATCCTGAGGCAAGAAGGGTGATGTTGCTACTCTGCGATGGGTGCCATGTCCTCAACGTCTCTTGCGTCATCAAACCACACCTAGGGGTTGCTGTCTATTGGAGCTTCGCTGATTTTCTTCCATGCGACACAAGGTTATCATTGTGCCCTCTCATCGATATGGAGTTATGAAGAACTTCAACCATGACTGCCACCTGATAGCTTGAGGACGAGCTGTCTCACCGCAAGGGGTGTAATGTTATGGCCTAGAATCTCGGCGATGCACTTAACAGGCTCACGAACAATACCGAGGGGTACCGCAGTGTCAGATGAACAGTACCCACGTGGTACTGTATCACCATGAACAACACCAGGCGATACTTTAGCGCTATACGCATGAACAGTAGCTCCCATGTGCAATTTTCTTATTATTTGTGTTTGTTTCCTTTTAGATTATTTTCACGTAGAGATAAGTTTTCTATCATTAGGAATTAGTTTTCTTAATATAGAGATATGTTTCTTGAGAGTCAAATTTAGCCATCCCTATAAAAAGGCTATCATTGTACCTATTATTATTAAGTAAAGAAATAAACAAAATTCTCTGGTCTTCCTCTCTTCTTCAATAGGCCTCAGAGTCTTGACGGCGACATGTCCAACCGATCAAGGACGAGTGCTCTACCCTCGGTCCCTGAACTTGTACCACAACAAGCACCATGTCCAAAAAATGTGGTTGAATCTATCTTTGAACAATGTCTGAAATGTAACTAAACGTCGTAAGCTGGAAATTTTCCAATACAGCTACAACATGTTAATTCACAGGATGGAGACCAGAAAGGGCAAAGTAGGGAATGAGTTTCAAATATCTAAATTGTTGCTGAGCAGGTGATTAGAAGAGCCTAACAATGTTAATTGTAGCACACTTGTCCGGCATACCTTGTGGCTATTTCTGAGGGCAATTAGCTCAGCGGAGGCTCGGCGATGTAAGAAAAGGATGGCGGGAGTAGGGGAGCGGCGGCAGGACCAGCGGGAGCAGAGGGAGCGGCGGGAGCATGGGCGGGACCGCGTCGATGTTAGGGTTAGGGTAGATTACTAGCCGGGCGTGACGAGCGGGGGGCTTGATCTATTGGGCCGTAATGGGTCGAGACGTATGCTTGTATATCGGAGACGTATCGAAATATTTGCTATTTATTTTTTGGTTGAAATCTACTGATACTTCGTCGATACCATATCGAGCACGAGCACGACACTTCGGTGACGTATCAAAGCTTCATAGCATACAACAACTTAATTTGAAAGAATCGTGCAGTGACTTGAGTTGGAGTGAAGCAACGTCTGAATTATAGTGCATTTTCTCCTGGTTTCCATTGTCAACTGATGAGGTTTCAACCCTAATTGCCAAAGCTTTTGTCTTGAAGCGGAATTGTTCAAGTCCTATATACTAACACGAGAGTGATTATGAACTCTCATGTTCAAGTTGTGTTACATATAGAATTTAATTTGGCATGTCTGAAGAATCTGGCAGTAACCTAACCAATGGCATCTATCTATATCTACTGAACAGTACAGAACTATAGTAAGAAGAGTTTGAGTTGAACTGTATAACAACACTTCTATAATTTCGTATAAGTAGATACATGGATTAGGACTTTGCACAAGATCATACTTTGTTTATGTTCTTCGAACCTTAGGGTGGTACCCACGGCTTTACCTTCTAGGTTTTTTCAGTTGGTGAGAAGACTGGAACCCACGTCGGCTAAATGAGACGACCTTACTCTAGCCATCCGACCTGGCAGAGGATTTGGCCGCCTAAGATGTTACTGTTGAAAAGATATACAGGCGTGTACATTCGCATCTCTCCATGCCCAATGCTGTCAAGATTCCACGTGTAAGTGTTATGCACATGTTCTCAATAGGATCAAAGTATGACAAAGAAAAAGCAATCTTTTTCTCTCTTTTTTTCTCCCTCTCGGACATGTCATTCTCACCGAAAAACGGCAGTTGGAACACTAAAATTTGCAAGCATGCAATTAGTAGACAGATTAATTGCCCTCAGGAGTTTTAATTCCAGTCAAGCTAGTGGCAAACTTTTCCAACTCCCGCTTAATCACCAATAAAATCACTTTGTTTTCTTAGTAGTATTCACTTATTCGTGGATCCCGGAGTACATGTGCTCAGATCCATCTGATTGTCACTGTTTTCAGTTTTCGGGGAAAAGAAACAAATTCTTCTGTATGTCTTGCAAATTTGTCTTACTAATCAACTTGGTTCTAATTCCTAAAAAAATCAACTTGTACTAAATCTAGATGACAAGTGGATTTTCAACATAACTTGCAGGAGTTAAGAATTTGTATTACAATTGTTGCTTAATTGATTTGTGTCCTTTCATGTTTAGTCGCTTGAAAAATTATTGCGTTTTCTGCAGTTATATTTGGCCGTTGTTCCTTTTTTTTTTTTGCAGTTCTCTTATTTCAGATGATTCAACTTGCTATTATTTATTTGGTTAGATATGCTCATATTGAACAGCTTATCTTTTCCATGTAGGAGGAGGCTTCTAAGATCAAGGCTGCTGGTAAGATGTGGTACAAGACCATGATTTCTTGACTCCGACTACACGGCGTTTGATAATTTCTCGAAGTGGCTTGGTGTCACCCAGTGATCTTCTATGATTTTGGTTATGGTCGTATACTCACATGTCATTTGTTGTTGTTACCATTTTGGCAGTTCTTTATTGCGAGACGTTTACTTTTGGACACATTTTAAGTGACGTACTAAATATTGCATATTTTGACAGCCAAATTCACTATTCGTTGTGGTTGGATTGGGTGTCTTATATTTTCATGATAAGTCCTTTAATTTCGTGGGAAGGCAAGACATGATCAGAATATTGGTCTAAAAGGTTATGTCCTATTCATATTAGCTTCTAAAATCTGTTTTTTCACGGTAAATAGCTTTTTTATGTCAACTAGTTTTCAAACGAAGTGTCTTTTCAAAACCAGATTTACTAGTCGATTGTAGTACACGCTGCAGCGACTTCACTGATATCGGTTAAAATTACACATGAGTTTCTTTATAAGCTTTTATAAACTGTTACTATTTATAAGTTAAAATCATATAGGAAGGTTCACGCCACAATATGTACGGATTTCTTTGGATGATGTTTTGTTGCACGGTTAAACTACCAGACTGAGATTGGACCCGACCAGCTTAACGTATTTATATTTACTGGGTAGTGTTCCTTCCATTCTTCTATTCATGATAATTTCTAGTTTCATAATGTGTTCCGTTGTAGCTTCGATTGCTACAGAAGGTGGGGTGTGGAGATTGTGAGACCCATCTACCAGTGATAATTCGTGAGGGTTTACTGAAGACCTGTATGAATTGTGTGTACATCTATCATTTCGCATTTGCTCAATTTGCCATTTTTTAACGCTGTCAATCTTGCATATTCTTTCTGAGAAAAAGGGAAGCTTTATGCATCTTTGATGTGGATATCTCTTGTATCGTCTTGACCTGTGCAAGTTGCCAATCGCCCTGTCCTTCTAGGCTTCTACCCATGTAACCCATCAAACTTACATTTATCTACACGTATGCAAGGTTGTCTGCTAGCTTAAGCCTTATCAGGACGTAAATAAATTACCTAGTTTCAAGAAGGCGAGGAAAAAGCTTCAATCCAATAAGCGTAGCATAGCAATTGCTAACAGGAAATTAATAAGCGGGGAAAAAGATTCATTTGTTGTCTTCTCTTAAATTAAACTTGAGTAAATGAACAGATCAGAGTGCAAGACAAAATTAGCACAAACATACGAGGAAAGCTTTTGTACAATTCACTCGCAAAAAAAAAAAAGCTTTTGTACCATCGTCACAACAGAAATGAACATACCTTACAGTAAAATCCCTTGTTCTCGTCGCCATTTTCTTCAGGTGAAACAAAAAGAGGCTTTTTTTTGCTACCTCTACTGTAGGTAGTAGCGTACACACAAGCAGATTAAATAAGTTCCATTTGTGAGTGATTAGATAAATAAACGATGGCGTTTGCAAATTAATCTGCACATTTTATGAGCAACTATTCCTTTTGGAACACCTGATCGGGTTTGAATGGTGCAGATGAACAGAGAGTACGACTTATTTGGGCATTTGGATTCCTCACAGTTCTCTGAAAACTATCTGCAGGATGGCGACCCGGATAAAACCATTTAGTTAACTAGCGTCGCCAAGTTTTAATAAACTAATTTTAAGGTAGCAATTTCGAAAAATAAAATAAAATAAAGAAAAGAAAAGAAAGAGAAAGCAAGAGCCATGAACTGAACGAAGAACAGCCCGTGCATGCAGCAAAAGAGGACGCCATTTCCAAGGTCCGGCCCTCAAACTCAGACGTCTCGATCGCTTCGTAACCGCCTGATTAATCTTTTCGCTCCTGCCAGGTTGGTCTCCGATCAGTCTCCGAATTTCTATCCAATTTTTTTCACATCCAGAATTTATTTTCTATTCTTGGAGTCTGGTGGTGGTAAAATTTTCAGCTTGTTTACTTCCTTTTTTTCTTTTACCAGAACTACCGTCTCCCTGGCTTTCACCTCGCGGGTTAATCCCAATAGGGTTGGAGCGACCCAATTGGGGATTAATTAGAATTAATACTCCGAGGTTGCCTGTTTCGTGTTCTTGGATTGGCAAGGCGAATTGCTGGTTTGTTGCAGGTGAGAAGTATTCGCAGCTAGCCAGCTGTTGTATTGGATTTCTTCCACGCTCAATTTTGCATCTTATTTAGATTGTGTGATGAAGATTCGATCCTTTGGGGTTCTTATTCTTGCTGTTCTTGATTCCAATTTGAGTTGCTGCTGTTAGTTTCCAGTTCCAAATCCCAATCTGGTTTTTCCAAAGTGTTTTGTCTTTGCAGGCATTTCTTTCATGCTGTTGGATCGTTAATGCCCAATGCTTGAGTTGTTACAGGTTGGTAGTGTTCATAGTTTCATGGATTCCTCTTGTTTTCCACCTTGTACTTTGGCTTTTTAGCTGGAAATCCCAATCGAGTATTCTGGTAATTAGGACTGAAACCAAGTCAAGTTCTAACTGTTAAATGTTCTCTGTTCATGAAAACTAATCCCTTTATTCAGACTCAGTTTATTGGGTGCTCTTGCGTTAAATTTTCCATCGTTGTATGTAATAGCATGGTCCAAGTTGGATCTCTGTTTATTTCTTGTGTTCCTTATTCTTATGGGTTGATTAATATGCCACTGGATCTAGATGGCGGATTGGTTTATCCTGTATGAAACAGTAGGAATTTTTTGACTTCTGTCTTTGTGTTAAAGGTGTCCAATTTGGTGGTTTTCCTACGTTGAAACTTCTGAATTAGAGCAGCTGTTCGTAGTTCTGAGCTCGAAATCGAAGATGGATCTATTTATTAATTGGTGTTGACCTGTTTTTAGGTCATTTTCAATGCATATGTAGGTAAATGATGAGACTTTTCTTTTGTAGATCTTGGGTCATCTTTTTTCATGCTGAAATTTGCTACTCGTTCCACAGTTTTTTTTCTATAGTTATTCTATATGGTGGAATTTCTCTTACTCCCACTGCTTCAGGAATGGCATATATTACCTTCAATAATATCTTGAACCTTCTTTAGCAAAGAACAAGAAATAGCTGACACAAGTCATGTTGGGGAACGTGTTGAAAATCCTGTTTTGTCAATAATATTGACCGATAAATAAATGTGCTTGCGTTGATCTATTGATTTTCTTATTGTTAGACCTTACGCATCAAGATTGTAGGATTCTGCCTTAAAAAGACTGTAGCATTCTACCTGCTATTCTAGGCCTTGTCTTGATTTGGATATTCACCTTAGTATCGTCTTTGTCATCAGTCCACTTTTTGGTTCTTTTGGTACTTGCATCTTATTGAATGGCAGTGAACTAGTTCTTTAATTAGCTCAACAGTGAGGTCTTTTGCTATGATATATTCAGATAAAATTGAACAGATCTTTGGGGGCAGTCAAGCACAAGCTTTCTGTTCTACTTGGATCCAAATATCCAATATGGAGAAAACAATAGTTATACTGTTACCAGAATATCCTGTTATTGTCATCAAATCTTGTTTCCTTTTTCTTCCTGTGGTGCTACTGCATATCTTGACTTGTTTTTACTTCTCATCTGTCAGTCAGGAGTAGAATCATGAATCTTAAATATAACACAGAGGAAATTTTTAGGGAGAATGGTCTGATTTTCACTTCTGAAGGAAAACTTGGAGCAAAAAAAGTGCAAAGGGATTATAATGTTAGGCCAAATCAACCAGCTGTTGTTCAGTCAAGATGCAAATGGATTATTGGAGATGTAACTGAGGTGTTGGATCATAACACATGGAAGCTTGGCAAAATTGCAAAGATGCTAAAGAACAATTACTTTGTCATCAGGCTCGCTGATTGCATCCAACTGAAAGAGTTTCACATATCAAGCTTGAGAGTTCCACTTCCACATGCTCCTGCAGCACCTCGTAGCAAGCATTTTCCTGCAGCAGAGAAGGTAAAAGGTGCTTTTCATTATAGACATGGTCATTTTTCAAATGAATCAGTAATCACTCAATAGTTGCTTTGCTTAGATATTTACATGTTCATATCTCTTACATGATCCTTAGCTAATGTTCTGGTTAAACTACTGCTTAGGCATTGTTTATTTAGATTTAGCTTTGTTAGCTTACGACCCATCAAGCAACCTTTGTGTTGCTTCGATTTTTGTATCTTCAGAACAGGACTAATAGCCATCAGTGTGAACCTGATTATAGTTGTACTGAATTATTCATGTCTTAGAAGGGAGAAGCTTTGCAGACTTCAATTGTTTCCAGGAAATTTCTTTATTTTCCACACGTTTTATCAGCCTTTATTCTCTTTTGGGAACATACTCCATACTTTATGGGTAAGTTAGAAGATGGAACTAGCAAGGCTAAGATGAAGCAACTCAATTTGTCCGACATCAGAAATGCCACGGCAGGCTCTGCTTTGAGTTATAGGTGTATGAGTTTAGCAGTTTGAATAATGGAGGTGTTCCTACATATTGCTATTGCGTTGTTTGCGGTGCAAATATAGTTACATAGTCAGTTGAAGCATTTTTTTTAAAAAAAACACTGGAAGCATTAACCTCGTATCTCACTGCATTGTTGAGCTTCCGTAAGTTATTATGAGACCATAGAAATATTTATATTAATTACAACAAACATGTTACTAACATTAGTTGCATAATCTCATCGTTTGTTTTCGAATACAATCCTTTACTTCTTTCAGATGTCTAAATTGTTTATCACCACAGAGGCACAAATCTCATAATTTGTCTACTGCAACAGACTTTGACTAAAGCATTATACTATCCTTCCATTATTGCGCATTTCTCAAACTTTTCCAGGCGAGCATTTTCATTAGTCTTTCCTTTTCAGGCTACCGGACCGGTTAAACGGCTACCCACTAATCGCAACTTTCCTCGCTCAAAAGTTTTGCTGGGAATGGTTCATCAAGGCCATGAAGGGGAAGGCCACAGTGCAAAGAAATCTGAGGCAATTGGTCTTTGTCCTCATACTGGTTCTACACATATGAAGAACGGTAAACTTGCTCCCAGAAGCCAGATGCCATCTGATGTCTTGCTTAGAATATCAGGCAAGAAAAGAAAAGCAACCGCGGTTGAATCTCATCAGCCAAGGCAAAAAAGAAGTCAGCCTGAAAAGGCAGCCAAAGGTTTTGTGCTGAATGGTGTGATGGCTAAAAACTGCTTGTATAGGTCTTCACAAGTCAGAGAAGAGACTGAATGTTCAGTGGCTAGCTGCAGTATCAATGATGTAGAATACTTTGCCAATGACAACCAGCAATATTCTGTCGGATGTGCGAGCTCCTTCCCTGACGACGCCATGTCTGCGTGCCCATGTACATCTGGGAGGGAGAACAACAACATTTTCAGCAGCGAGTCGGCCATTGACATCCATGAGATGGAGCTCGAAGCATATCAATCGACAATGCGAGCTCTCTACGCATCAGGGCCTCTAACCTGGGAGCAAGAGTCGCTTCTGACAAATCTTCGCCTGTCTCTGAACATATCAAATGAAGAGCACTTGCTCCAGCTGAGGCACCTCTTGTCTTCTTGATCCGTTTTAACCTTATCCAGCGTCAGGTCATTGCTAATTAAATTACTGGAGGCTCTACACACAGGGTGTCCCGAAAATAATGTGCAGCTCTTTTTTTTAAAAAATTCTCCATCGTGTGTAGTCGAAGTAGAAGCTTTTCAGTGTCGAGTAGAACTCTGCATCTTCATCCTCCTGCCTTGCCTGTCCTGAATTCATGATCGTGTTGTAAATGTAAATCTGTTTGCAGATTATTTACTTCTTGTGTTTCAGTTTCTCTGATATAATTTCTTTCGAATTTACGTTGAACTCTGGAAGGCCGCACACTACATGCAGCAGTGTGACAGTTTTGATTGTACTCGTCTTGCAACGCGCACACGTGTCGCGAGAATCTGCCTCCTTCCGACACGCGTGCCACGTGCCATGGCCCGATCCTACACGCTCCGTTCGTCGCCAAACGTGTCGAGTCGAAGGCCGTATAAGTACATTGCCCGTACAGTTTGTTCGTATGCTCCAATGGTTCTTGCATACTAGCCACTTCTAGCTCGCGACTTCAGCTTCTCGAGAACACCCAAGATTAGAAACGCGCAACACCGGCCGACGTGCATAGCGCAAGTGCGCAACAATGGCGACGAGCCTCGTGAGGACGTCGTTGACTTCGTGCCGCTACTTCTGCGACGCGACGGTGGCGGCGCGTGGATTGCGTTCTTGCCTGCACCGGCCTGCGTCGTCCGCCCAGCGCGTCGGCGTCCGGTGCAACGCCACGCCGCCACCGGAGGTCCCGGGTCCGCAGCCGGCCGAGGTGCCGGGCACGGACCGCCCGCCGGAGGAGCTGCCGGGCATTGACCTGCCGCCGGAGTTCGACGCGCCCCCGGGCGAGGACGTGCCGACGCCCGGCCCGGAGCAGCCGGGCCCGTCGATACCGTCGCCTCCGAGGCCGGAGATCCCGGCCGTGCCGCCCAACCCCGACGTCCCGCCGCCGCCGCCGGAGGTGGACCCGCCGAGGGCGCCGCCCGAGGTCGTCCCGCCGCAGCCGCCAGACGTCGTGCCGCCTCCGTTTGTATAAGCTGGCGCGCCGTCGACGCGCGTGCCGCGTGGCTCCTCAGATAAACGCGACGTCCTTTTGTCCCGTGCAAGACGTGTCGAGCCGAGCCTTTTGCCGTACAAGACGTGTCATCCTTTTATTTTCTTGCTGCTATTGTCTAAGGGCATCTATAGTGTATATAATGCAAAGAGCCTTAAGGTAGATCCCATCTAAATCTTAAGATTAACTCTATAGTGTATATAACTCAAGGGGTCTTAAGACGGTCTCACTTGGCAGATAAAGAAAAATTGTATTTTAATGCTTATGGCCAGGTCTTTAGCTTGAGCATCAGCCTTAAGCCTTTTTTGCTTATAGCCTACTTAAGGTCACCCCTATAATGTATAAGGTTGACTTTAAGGTAGCTTAAGACCCTCTATTTTCATACACTACGAGTGCATGTGTTCTTCCAAACAAAAGTAGAGTGCATGTAGATCAGCATGCGAGTTGTTGTACGGATCACTCGCTGTTCCCATCATCCTTGTGGGGGCCATGGAAGAAAAGAGTATGTGGTACTCGCAGCTTCCCTGTTCTTATTTATTTCTGTTTATATTTTTCATACATATCAGTAGCTTATTTATTTTATTTTATTTCTTATGAGATTTATAATAGCATCTATCTTTTCTAAACTACTACTACATGTGAAGAAATATAGAAAAGAGAACAGAAAAACTTGATTCGTGATTGATAGGCGATAACACAACTTTGCTTAAAATGTGTTGGGAGTTTATTAAACGTGACAGCGGCACGCGCTGGGTTCAATCGCCGGCTGTGGGGTGCTGCTGGCCACCCGCGCGGCGCCACGACCGTGCCGTGCCGCTCTGTGCCTAGGAATGGCGACCGAGCTATTCTTCGCGGGGAATGACCTCCTATCTCTAATCCCTATTTAGCTAATCGGTGGCTTGTTCATTCTCTGTCTATCTCCGTCGAGAAATTCGTGGGGGAATAGGATCTCACTAAGAACCTAATTTTGAATCATATTAGACGTTTTGATAACTTTATCGTATTGTTACGATAGAAATACATAAATTTGCTAGCGCATGAGATATTAAAATAGTAATATATTACCGATTATGCTAAAATATGTTAATCTAAAGACAAAAAATAAATGTTATTAAACATATAGTATGTATGTATGTATGCGGTATTGAAGGAAATGAGCATAAGGAAGACATTCTCGTCTCTCCTCTTATAAGATAGTGGATATACAGAATGTTTCCATACACATTCTTTGATGTAGGGATTTGAAGGAACGTTTAAGAATGTCTATGATTTTATTATTGGCGTGGATAGAATAATCTTCAAATTATTATATCATTATATTTTTTTGAATATACCCCTTATCGATAAAAGATAAATATGGTAGGATGGTCGTAAACTTTTCTACAACCATACTATCGTAAGTTCTTCTATGACTATATAGTCATAAGCCATATTCTGACTACCCCCTTGGCCGTAAGTCCTTCTACGACCACATAGTCGTAAGTCTTTCTACGACCATATTGTCGTAAGTTTTACCGTGACCACTAAGTCTTTCTACGACCATATAGTCGTAAGTCTTACTACGACCACTTTGTGGTCATGAGAATTTCTATAACGAATCTATCTCCAACCGACCTATCTACGACAATGAACTACATCGTCGATTCGTCTGACAAGGCGGTTAGAACGTGCGTTAGTCCACTAACCGCACACAATATCTCACTGACAACAACCGCTACACAATGAATGACCCTCTTATGTCTCTCTGATAGTAAATTCCGTCAGGCGGTTATCATCTGAAGCGTTAAGACGTCTTCCAGCATGGAATAATTGCCGTCGTTTCGCCGGCTATATAAAGGTTAACGTCAAAGAGAGAGAAAAAGGTTCGCCGGCTATAGTTATTAAAGTAAGGTTTAAATGAATACCTAAAAAATCTAAAGAAATTTATTCCATCTATTGTTATATGGTCCTACAGACCTCGCGGGCTCCCGGGAAAGGAGGCAGAGGCATCGCCATCCCTATCCGTGGCGCCGTGGCGCGTCCCCGTGAGACCTGCACGCGGCTGCACTCTCGCCACTAGACAGAGGCGCGGCGTGGGCCGCGTGGCCACCAAGCAGTATTTTGGACCGATCCCCTCCCATGCACCGAGCGGGGAAAGGCCGTGCAGATGCAACGGGACAAGGGCCGCGGGCCCACGGCAACGCTTGGGCTGGCCTTACCCCCAATCTCGGCGTGCCCATACGTGCTCTGTGATGCACGGTGCCTTGCTCTGTGTGTTGCCGGCCGCCGGGCAACGGGAGATTCAATTTTTTGCCACTCTTAAGATTGACATTGAGACTGTAATTTATATATAGGGTTATCTGAGTCATTGATAATAGACTCGGGTGACAAATCTGTTGTCACCCGAGTCGTAAGGGTGGCAAATAAATAAATTTTCCCGGGCAACTCCTACAGAAAAATCGCTCGGTGTCCAGTCCAGCGGAACTGAGACACTACCACCGAAATTAACGAGTCCGGCGTGATGCAATATTTCAAAATTACAAAAAAAAAACCCACAGCCGTAGTCTACGTAAAATTACGTAAACCTGCAAAGTTTTAGTTTCAAATTCGTCCTCAGTATTTTGCCTTTTTTGTTCTTGATGTCAGGCATGAATTTGAAATGATTTTTTGTTTTCAGGTTTACATAGTGCCATGCTCGTTGCTGGTGTCTGAGCATCCGAGGAGTGATGCGAGTCGTTGTAGTAGCCACGTAGGGATCACTCGCTGTTCCCTTCCCATGAAGCTAGACTACGATTAGCAACTGACTTTATACTTACAAACAAACAACGAGCTAACAAGAAAAGGCGGATGTGTTGGGACTCGTTAATTTCGGTGGTAGTGTTGGGAGGTAGCAAATGCCAACTTGGGAGGTAGCAAACGTGACAGGCGCACACGCTGAGCTCAACAAAAATGCTCCGGCCGAAACGACCGGCCGAGGACAGCTTCCATCGTTCGGTTGTTCGTTCCGTTGCCCGGCGCCGCCCCTGACTCGCGTTCGACCCTGCGTGGCGCCGCCGCCGCGCCATAGGTCGTACGTGCTGCGCACCCTGGCCACGGCCACGCCCATGCCGCGCCGCGCCGTGGCGCACGCAGCATGCTCGACTGCTCGTGAGACCCGCACGCTTAGCCACTAGCGGGACCGGCGTCGCGGCCGCTTTGCGCGCCGGCCAAGCTTGCCACCCCGGCAAGCCACGCGGAGATATTTCGAGCTTCGGGCTTGAATTACCCGGGGCACACGTCACGTAGCAAGATTTGGTACACCAGAACTCAAATGCAGTTAAGTGTGAAAACAAGCTAGCGTAGAATGCAGCTCGTTTGGCTCGTCGTATACATAAAATATGCATTGATGGACGGGGGTGTCGCCCATCTGCGCGCCGCACAGCACAGGTGCTCCTTGATGGCCGACGCAGGGCAGCCTTGCGATTGTTGGGGGCAGGACCACACCGCGCGCGCGCGACGACGACGCAACGCGCGCCATTGGCGACCAGCGCGAATCGCAACATACTAATGCAAACGCGTACGTACGCACCTGCATGCCATGGCACCACTTCCACCGGCAAACAAATGAACTTGGCTCAACCATCCATCTTCCCTTTGGTTTTAGCTTATCTAAGAACGTTCGTATTGTCTTTCGTTAATGATTTTTAATTAAAAATAAATAGTAGTTGTAGCACCCCACATATCAATGTGAGATACTATTGTGAAACGTCATCGCCAAAGTAAACAATAAATAACAAAAACAAAAATAGAAATCACAAGAAAAATAAAACTTGAAAGGTACTTTATTAGAGAGCTAGTGAAAACTGAAAGTAAAATGCTTGAAATATGGAATCGGTCCACTTTTAACCAAATGAAAAACAAATAAAATGACATAAATAGTGGCAAGCCACGGTATTAAAAACTCGAGTGCTCTAACCCATGTATATTGCTATCGCTCCACTGCCCTTTTACCTGAGAAAAGAAAGAGTAAGAGTGTGATTTGGAAATCTCAGTAAATACCCAACAATAGTCGCAACACGGTGAATAAAAGGACTGGTAATGCAAGCAAGATATGTAAATGACAAACAATGTAAGCAAGTAGTTGACACAAGTTAAACGCAATGAACTTAGGTTACCAGAAAAACTGATATAGATCGGAGATAGAGATCGAAAAAACAATGTAATTAAAAATAATTGTTATTTAGCAAGTTATACCAAAGACGCCAGCGATCATATCTCTACGAGAATAGTCAGACATATCCTTATCCTCGACTGTATAACCGCCAACGGGATATAGTATCCTGTGTAACGAGAATGGACGGCCCACTCGTACATTACCGGGTGGGTGGAAATCTCTTCTATATGTGAGTAATCCTGAGGCAGGTAACTGTCATTTCTTTTATTAGCAAGATATCCATAATGTAATTAGGAAGTTGGGGGTGAACTAAGGTAAAGCTATGAGAGTAACAGATTGAAACAGTTTAGAACAGAGAGACATGATTTATCATACAAAGCGATGGGGAACGACGGTCTGATGATGGCGTACTAAAACTTATTCTAAAGAGGGTATTAAAATAAGACACGCAAAGGTTGTCAATCATACAATTTTTATTACATCATAAGTGATCATTACTCAGATTAATGGAACCACAACTAAATCAACCGAGGTTCACAATCAATAATGTATAAATAAAGGATCATGAAAGGAGGATATATAAATAAGCCGCCCAATGTTAAATGATTACTAGTGATTAACCTTAAATTTGAGCATAATTATACGCTACTCTATCAATAATTTAAGCATCTATTCTAATCCCTAACTAAATCATGAGTTTTATAATTGAGCATTATACTAATTACAAGTGTACAACACTAATTAGCCCAACGTATCAGAATCTACCTAATCTACAAACAGCATACAAATGGCAATCAATACAGTGTAATAATCGAATACTAAGCTAATGGCGATAGTTAATCATGAAACGGTAATGTGTGAAGAGGAAAGGTTACGGTCACGAGGTACTTGCCTTTAGCACGCTCAAGGACACGTTGCACGATGGATTCGAAATATGCAACTGCCCAATTGTTCCCTCAAAAGCTACGTGCAAATCTATAGGATGGAATTGAAGGCAACCTATAAAGGAACAGCAGAAGATGAAATTCGTTGAAGAGGGAACGGGTTCACTAGCTCCACGGCCGCGCGAAACGACGTTTCGGCCACACGAATGTCTATTTGGGCGAGTGAACGGCTGTTCGACCATGCGACACCACATTTGGCCGTGCGAATGGGCGTTCGACCGTACCTTTGCCACCGGCCACCGCAGCGCCAACTGCCGCGTACGCGTGTGTGCTGCCACCTCGCGCCACAACCGTGCGTGTGCGCACGCGAGTCTTGCTACCGCCGCCGCCAGCGCCGCGCACACGGGTGGAGAGAGCGTGAGAGAGAGAGAGAAAGGAAAAATAGGAGATGGGAAAAGGACCTAGATCTGGGAGATGGCTGCGCACGGAAAAGAATATGGGGAGTGACCTCCATTTAAAGACATACCTTGATTAGGTTTTTATTATTATTTTATCTTTTAAAATATTATTTTTCTTAGTGCTACAGTAGTAGCTAAAATAAATGATTTTTAAAAGAAAAAAGCAAGTTGTGGATAAAATGATGAAGAGATGCGTACACGTGATGAGAGCGAGAGGAATGAGATGCGTGATGTATCTGTGACTACTGCCTTATCCTCGGAGCGAGACGGTAGCGAGAGGAGTAGAGAACCAGATGTTCATATTGACTTTTTTCTTTTCTAATAAGAATCCAGAAGTGAAAAGCCACTACGAAGTAAGTCGCATGCATCTTGGATAGCGCAAGTGTTTTGAGGGTTTGGATGACATCTAGCGTTGATTTGAATGAATTAGCATTGAAATGTGTCCAATTCTGGAGTTGACTTTGTTTACCTTCCTGGTAGTGTTGGTGGTCTATTTTCGTGAAATAGTTCTGTCATTACGTATGCCTTCATCGGCAAATGATAACGAAACAACGCTTCCTTTTGCAAGCTAGCTGCACTGTTCGCAGGAATGCAAGGGATGCAAGGGACTTCCATGGGTGTGTTTGGTTGTCTGAATCTCCTTCATCCTGGCTGGGTGGATCCGTATAATCTGAGAAAGAGTCTGTTTGATTGGCTGTATGAGTGGATGCAGCCTGCATGAGCAGATGCAAAAATACGCCCTCGTCCTGGATGGGTGGATACGCTCAAAATGAGCTTCACTGGCCATTCTGGATGGGTTGATGCAGTGTATCTTATGCGGTCCCACGTGTCAGCCTCTCAGGTTTGGTAGACTGCATCCACTCATACATGCAACCAAACAGCATCTCAGTTTTTTTGCATCCGCTCATGCAACCTCACCAAACATCTTTTTCTGAAATACGATTCCACTCAGCCTGCATCCACTCAGTCAGAATATACGATACAACCTCCATCCACGAACCAAACACACTCCATACGTATGCACCTGACCCTGTGCAGAACACTTCCAAGTACAGTATAGAAACGAAGGATTTGCATTCGTCAAAACTACAATGCACTCTCTCTTGCAAACAGTACTACCATTTTGCACCGATCCAAAGTTCCAAACCTGTAGTATCTTTGTACTCCTAGGCGTGTTGCATGCACTGGTCCTGTCCAAGTACAAAGGCTACAGTGGCAAGCACCCCCCTTGCACAATGTTGTCACTTGTTCTTCCTCACATCGCGTTTCTTCCCTCCTCCCCCAAAGTAAACGAAGGCCAGTGCAAAAGCTGGCAGTGTGGCTTTCCAACGCCCCAGCTCATCTGGGCGAGTATAGCAGTAGTACTAGCACAGTACACTGCCTCTTTATTTCTCCTTTCCTTCGCTTCATTGTTACGTAGGCTTTGGATGTGAGAGGTGAGGAGCACAAGTACGCATGCATACATGCCTACGAGGACCACCTGCGCAGCTAAGCATCTCTAGGCCTGCACCTGCTTGTAAGCTGCAAGAGATCTACATCAGTGCAGTGCTGCATCTGCATGGCTCTTGAGTTTACTACAATATTTTGTAAAAAGATAGAAAGGAAAAAAATGTGGAGTGGTGATGGTAGTACTGGCCTTAGACAATGGTCAGTACTTGGACCACGGGCAGGCACGCAAGTGATCAAAAATAGTAGATTCAAAGTGCATATGATGTGTCTAATCAAGCAGCACGGCTCCGTATTAATCAGCCTTGCTTCTGAGTTCATCACCACCACTCTCCTTGTAGCCTGTGCCTGTGTGTCAGCTGCAGCTTGCTACTACGAAATTTGCTGCATGCCTGCCATTGCCTCTGTTGGAAGAAACAAATATAGCAACCATAGAGATACAACAAAACCCTCATGATACAATATACTAAGCCAGTCATGCATTCACTTTCCTCCTGCCTTTTGGATGGACTATCTCCTGTCATTTTGATGGACTATCTTCTGTCATTTGATGTGGTGTAAAATCTTAGTAGCACAGACCTATGGGCACGCAAAGATTTTGCATTTGTACTATATGCATGGTCAGTTGGTTGGGTCATAATATGCCTGTTAGTGTGTTAGTACTAAAGACTAGGAGGGATCTGATTATATGAAATTTAATGCCTGGTTTTTTTTTGTCCTACTACAATTACAGTATACTACTTACAAAGCCGTCAAAATTTCAAGCAGATTTAATTCAAACTGCTCCTGAAATATCTTTCCAGAGATTGATAATCAGTAAGTGTGTGAGCTATCTACAATTTGAGTGTATATTCTCTGCCAACTATACTTGGTGGAACAGCCTTGAGGAATCTACAATTACACTTACATGTATGAAGGCTGGTTGCCTGGCTGTCCCCATGCAGGCGACGCATGCGCCTTGGCTTGGTAGCTTGTTTAGCCATGTGGCCAACACATTATACCACTTTTATATAGTTCTATATGCATGGCCTGTCCTAATGTAACTGCATATGCTATTGCTACATGTATTACGCCGACACCTTTCTTTTGATGAAGAAAGAATGGACCAAAGCGACATGTTATATTTCATGAACAATTCGTCTTTGCAGACTTGTTGCGACAGGCGACATGTTACATCCAGTTGCTGCATGCACTTTTTTTTTGAAGTTGTAACAATGCAGTTGAGGTGCGGTTTTCTTTTCACAGCTGATTCCCAAGCCAGAGATTTTGCGCAAATTAATTCTGCGAATACAAGTACTCAATAGATCAATAACCAGCAGCATGCTACGATCAACAAGTAAACATCAACTTTAGGCCCTGCTCGGTTTGGCTATCTTGTTTTGATCTGGTTAGACAAAGATTTTAGAGAGAGAGAGAGAGAGAGAGAGAGGAGACTCAAAGGCAGGATGCTCTTCCATCCTCTCCATAGAGAATAGTCCCCTGAGCCAGATCAAACAAACAAGAAGCAGGAGCACATTGTGCAAGCAAGAGCTTTCTTTTCGGCATCGCTCTCTTTTGCTAAAGCCAAGCTGCCAAGGTACAGTCAATCAGTTGGGCTTGACGCGCTCTCTCTCTCTCTCTCTAGATCCACGCCTAGTGGGCAGTAGTGAGTAGTGGCTGGTTTCTTTCTTCTGTGCTGCTCTGCCGCCCGTTGGGAAGGTGTGGAGTATATTTCATTTTACTAGGAGGATCTGGGCGTTGGCAGATTCCTAGCTAGGCTATAGCTGAGCTAGCGAAGTATTGTCACATCGGCAGCCACAGGAGGAGGAAGGTGTACGAGAAATATATCTCTAATAACTATCTCTTGCAATTTTTAGGACAACAGTAAAGGGACTGTTTGACGATAGCTTACGACTTTTAGTTGAAATTTTTGATTGTGTACCGTACATATATGGAGAGATATTCATTTACGATTTTGGCTCGTACAGATATTAGGCTTTTAATATGTATATCGTTTAACTTGTAAACCCCGTCTTGAGAAAATACTCAATTTGAAAGTTAGGTACTGTAGCAAAAGCCAAAAAACGTCAGTTTCGGAGGAAAGAACAGACCCAAAAAAATTGCATGGGTTGAAGATTTTGCAATTAGGTTTGGAGTTATTGCAATCCCACTATATACTTTGAAATATCTCACAATATTCTTATATAATTTAGAATTATATAAAAATAAGGGGAAAATGAATATAGTAGATATTTTAATTTTTTTTATTATGTACGAGGGTATCATGGCAGTTTTTTATCATTGAATGGTACTATATTTCCCATACTCTCGAAATATCTATTTTTTTAACATGTGCTAGCCAAACTTTTTTGACTTTTGACACTACTATATTTACAAATTTCTAGATTGATCACAAGAAAATATGAGTATATTTATTGTAAAAAAAGGTATTTTTCAAAGCATTGTAATTTTATAAACTATCGGTCCATTAATATATTACAGTAAAATATATAGTTAAAGCCTTAATTTGGAGAGCACACAAAAAAAGACAATATTGGGCTTTTTTTTTTTGCTACGGTTGATGGTTTTTACTCTAGAGTAAGCAGTTGTGCAAATGAATCGAATGCCGATAAGCTGTTTCAAAAAGGCTGTCTCGATAAACTATTTCAAAAATACGTGCGAAGAAATTGTCATGTTTGTTTATTTGGAGAAAGGCATAAACTGAAAAAATAGGTAGAATATTTTGGGTTGCTGCATTGGTGGTGGTGTATTTCTTAACCAACAGTATAATTAATATAAATTAGGTTTTACATTAAAATTAAATCGTTTTAATTAAGTCTCAGCAGCCAACTGTTTTATCTTTGACTGGCTGAAAAAAATATAGCACTATGATTAGTTGCTGGTGTGGCATGAAAGCTGGGAAATTTGTGTAACCTTTGTTGTTCTTGCATAGCTTATTTTCTCTGTCCCAGTCCTATCCTCTCCTGCACTTCTCAACTCGCCACTGGTTGGAACCAAATCCTGTCTTCTCAATGGCATAATCAATGTTATAGTGCTGAAGACAATCGTATAGTGTTATACAGTTATAATGGTGTTTTCACGAGGACTAGCACTATGAATCAATTGATACACAGTACCAGTGGTACAACATAGAAATGCTGTGTTACTCTCAGTGCAGGAGCCTGTGAAAAAGACGGGTGTTTGGAATCCTACGTACATCGCCTGCCCTGGGCATCCCATCGCCTACCACCATACGTTCATATCCCCAGGGGGGAGCCAGCGTATAAGCATTGAGGTCCAATAACATTAATAAAATTTAGCAAATCCTATAAAAATTACTGTTTATTACTGTTCATTAGTGGAGGGAATATCGTCGTGCAATGGAGGTGACCTCAATGCTCCTGTCGTCTGACTTCGCCCCTGTATATCCCAGCAAATGCACATACTTCTGCAGCCGTCGGCCTTGTTTTTTTTTGTGGGCTTTTGACATTATCTTTTGGTTTATTCGAAAATTGACATAAGTGGTATGGTTTTTTAAAGTGAATTTTCAAATAAGTTTTTAAATCTAAAATCACATTTGTTGTTCATGTTAATATTTTCATTATTATTCTGAAAAATATAAAAAAAAGCTATCTATCATAGATAAAAGTTATTTGAGAAAATCTAAAAGAACCGAGCCGTTACCGCGTCTCTTCTAGCCGCTGCCCACGACTACACAAAGGCCTACCTTTGTCTTCTGCATGAGCTCTCCTACTAGGCTATCACTCTTCCTCTCGAATCTTTCGCCTTTCCTTGCTATTGAGTTTCTTTCTCCGCTTCATTACTACACAACTACTATTCTGACATGAAAGTTACATGTAACATTCTGAAGCTGACCTTGACAACCACCGTGCCCATCGAAATTAACCACTCCAAAAGGTTACGTAGGGTGTTAATTTGTAACTTAGCGGTTAGGCATGACAAAGTTTAGACGTTCGTGACCAAACATGCAATTCTTAAAACCTACCATGCCCAGTGTATATGTTGCTTAACATGACCATATATTATGTTTAAGCTGGCTGCAGTGATTTTTGCTTCTGGCTTCAGTTTCTGGCTTCAGCTTATTTTTGCACTATTCATAAATTTCGTCTTTTTCTGAATTTTTGACTTTTTTTTGAGTTTTTTTACTGATTCTTTTTTTCCTCGTATTTGTTTACATTATACGTGATGAGCTAATATGTTTTTTCTATTTTTAAATTTTTTAAATTTAATTATGGTAAATAAGCCTCTATCAGCTACAGTGTTTTTTTCAACCAGCTACAGTGTTTTCAGCTATAAACTATGAGGCTTTCAGCCGAACCGATCACCACCATATTCTCGGGGCTTTGACTATAATTTAATGTATGGCGTTGGGCAGTTTGGCGCACAGTGAATGGCTCAGCCTCGGCACTGTGCGTCAACCTGGATATGGATGTGATAGGAAGTTGTTCTTGGGCACACCGTGAATTCAGAATCTGCTGCAGCTGATGATGCTGTGGT
Source organism: Dendrocalamus latiflorus (assembly GCA_017311315.1). NCBI lineage: Eukaryota > Viridiplantae > Streptophyta > Magnoliopsida > Poales > Poaceae > Dendrocalamus > Dendrocalamus latiflorus. The sequence continues at coordinate 32,574,306 of CM029632.1, read as the reverse complement.
CTCACGGATGATGCAGTACACACGGAGATGTTTGATTCGGTGGATAGAAATATTTCATCTTGGACTATGTCTTATTATTTTGTTTGATTTAATGGATATTTTATCTTAGACGATCTCTTGTTATTTTGTTTGGATTAATGGATAGAACTATGTTATCTTGCACGACATGATTTCAGATTTAGTACAGAATATTTGTCTAAATTAGGCATGCTAATGGATTTAAACCAAACCTAAAACCAACCCAATCTATATGAGATAAAACCAATTTCCTACCTAACCCAACCTACAAAAGATTTTTCACAACCCCACCCAACCCAAACTACTTTCTATTTAAACCCAATCCAACTCAAACTACCTTCCACTTAAACCCAACCCAAGTAGAACCCATAGATTCAACCCACTTCCCAACCCACTTATTCATAAAACTTCGGTATTTGAAATTTCAATCTCGCGTTAATACTACAAAAGTTTTACAAAATCAATTGAAATTTGTTATAAATGATTCTGCGTAAAGGGAAGCTACTCTACGCAAATACACGTGGGTTCTACATGCTTTTTATAGGAAGTTTTTATAAAAGTTTGGCATTTACAATTTTAACTTCGCATTCCCACCACAAAAGTTTCTCGAATTCAATTAAAATTTATTAGAGATGATTCTACGTGTAGTGGAGTTACTCAATGCAGATTTGCAAGGCTAGGTGTGTATGTGGCCTCCACATGCTTTTATAAAAAGTTTTCATAAAACTTTGGCGTTTAGAATTTCAATATCGCGTTTACACTACAAAAGTTTTATGAAATGGATTGAGCTTGTTGTAAATGATTATGTATGTGTGTATAAAGCTACTCTATACAAATTAGCAGGCATATATGCACATGTGGCTCTCACATATTTTTATAGAAAGTTATAACTGAGTATGGTAGTTCAAACCTATAGACAATCTAAGTACCACCTCATTAGACAATGACATGTGTTAAATCCGTTCTCAACTCGATCTCAACCCAAAAAATCTAAACCCATCACACCTAACCCTATCCTTTTTATGAGGTAACATGACACGATCTATTCACTCTTGCAATCCATTTCTATCCATCTAAAGTCAATCCAATTAAGAACCCATCCTATTTGAGCCGTTTGGATCCAATCCATTATGACCGCTTGTCTAAATGTTGTATCACGTTGAATCGAATGAACCATGGCTCCTGGACGGGATCATCCCATCACCTTTGCCCCCACTTCGAAAGAATGGCCGAGTGGGTATGTGTGGTTCAATTTAGCTCATGAATTCGAGCACAAAGCAATAAAATCATCCTCCCCAGTCTCAAGTTCCATTTGTGGCGAAGGCACGGTAACTGAACAAAAAAAAAGTAGGACGTTTTTACATTATCTTCTGAAAAACTCATGTAGATTTCTTATAAAAATATTTGCCTCCAATCATGTGGGATTGTTTCTACTACTACTACGTTACTCCAATCTATTGCGATAAGTGTGTATGTCTTTTGCATGCTTTGTGCGTGCCGTATCCATGTCATGATCACCGCGCCACACGGATGCCACTGTTAGTGTTCTATACGGTAAGTGTGTATGTCTTTTGTTGCTTGTGCTTATTTTTATATATTTTCCATAGACTTTATTTTTGCTATGCTTTGTACCATATCCATGCCATGCTAAGCCATGATCATCGCGCCACCACAAGGATACACTGTTAGTGTTCCATTAACTCCATTATTATCACTTGCTTGGTAATTTCTGATACCAGAGTGTGGTCTCAGAAAGTTTTTTCAACAAATGGATGCAATCAGAAACTGCAAACTCGGCGATTGCTTGTGGTTTCTGACTTATTTTTCTCTATTTATAAATTTCGTTTTTTTCTGAACTTTTGGCTTTTTTGAGTTTTTTTGCTGATTTTTTCTGTATTCATTTGTATTGTTCGTGATGAGCTAACATATTTTTTTTTTCTAATTTTAAATTTGTTAAATTTAATTACGCCAAATAAGACACGTTTAGCTATAGTGTAATTTCAGCCAGCTATAATGTAATTTCAGATATAAGCTATCATTTTCAGTCCAACCAAACGGTGCATTAAACTTTACATCAATGTAGTACAGATACAGGAGAAATACATCATATTAGGCCCTGTTTGGAATGCGGGAATTTTTCCCGATTCCTGCGGGAATTGAACTGTTTCCTGTAAAATTCCTGCAAAATTCCTGTGAAATTCCTCTGTTCCAAACAGGCCCTAAACCGTAGGTAGGAGGATGCCCTAAGGCTCAAAGCGGCCATGAATGAAACGGCCGAGCCCGCATGGGGTACGGCTGGGTTTCTCTCGCCGCCTCCTCCTGGAGACCTCTCTCCCCTATCATCGATCCATCGGATCGACGCTACGCCATTCACCCATCTCTTTTGCCTGCGCCCCTTCTGCACCCTCTCCTGTCCGGACACCCTGCGCTACACGCACACACACAATCTCTGTAGCGCTGGCTGTCTAGGTCCCCTGGGCCTCTAGAACCCTAAGCTAACCTAGCTACTCCCCCCTACTCCACTAGCCTCCTTGGCCCTTCTCCCACCACCTCTATAATCTCTCTCTCCACTTTACTACCACTCAACCACTATTCTGAACAGCCGAGTTACGTAAGTTGCGATATTGTTACATCTCCCCCACCTTCCACAACCCCTCTATAAATCTCGCGCCTTGTTCTCTTCTTGATTTAACATCTCTTCCTTCAATAAAGGTCTTGAAACTTGCCATGTTCTTGTTCTCTCACCCTCTCGCTTCTCCCTACATGTATCCTTGATTCTTGGGATGCTACACCAATTTGTGGCTAGCTTCTCATGTTTCTTGGATTCATGCCAGATCAGATCTCATGGCAGGTTCTTTGTAATGTAGGTAATCCCCCAAGTAACACTGTAGGTTCTCCCCTGATGATCTCTCTCTCCCTGAGTTTGCTCGTCTTCTGATGCTCCCATGGCTTCTTCCACCATCCCTCTCTACCCCCTGTATTTCTTATCCTGTGGCTAGGATTTCTCTGCTGTGAGGGTGAGAGCCCCTAGTCCTAGTATTTTATGCAATCTTGGAAACTGTCCAAGGGAACAAGTGAAGCTGCCAGCATGATCTAGCTCCGAGTGATCAACATGAACCACCCAAACATGTTTGTTTGTGGATTTAAGCTGATCTTGTGGTCATGCCTTGCTAGGTCATGCTGCGGCAGCCTCACTTCTTCCCATCATTGGGCACAGCTATGACGATTCTGCGCATGTATTACGGAGACAAAAGGCAGGTAATACCAATCTTTCACTAGGATAAACGCTTATTCCGTTTCTTGTGTAACTAATTATGGCAATAGGGTGAACTTAACTCAGGTGAGCTACCATTTTACCTTTTAGTTTAATGTGACATGGGCTGGTTTGCTCTTGATTCACTTATCTTGACTACTTAACACGACGATTAATTCACTGGTCAAAGATTTAGGTAGCTGTTTGGGCCTTACATAGCTTCATTTAATTGGCTATTACCAATAGTGTCTTCCGCTTACTGTTTTGTCTTGGGGTTACTGCTCCAGTAGAGGGTATCTCTCTAGCCTAACAACGACAGCATCCAAAGATGGCAGAGTGCAAAAGAGCTACATGTGTTCAAGTGGTCTGCTTTGGCAATTTAGTGTTTCCTGCTTCCATTTCCCTGCTGCTTGCTTTCTTAGTTTCTTGTTCTGAATGCTTGTTTCCGAGTTTGTGAATGGTAATCTCGGGGTCGCAGCCGATTGCCTGTGGTCCTTGATGGCTTCATTTTCTGCCCATCGCCAGTCTGTTGAGGAACCATTTGCTCCTATAGTTGCATTGAGTCGTTTGGTTCCTGATCCAATGGTCGTGTTCTTCATCTGCTAACCGGCTGAGCGAGGTACTGTTAGGCCATGTGTTGCTTGATCCCCTCATACTGTGATCCATACTGGCTAGTTTATGCTGCTGCTTGTCCTGTGGTTACAAAATTCAGGACTAGATTATCTTGACCAGTTGAACCACCAAAATTTATATTAGCGGAAATGAAATGTTTTGCCTGAATTGGCTTGGTACCCTTGATTAAGTTGTTCTCTTTTGTGGTTATTAAAACTGACTAGTTTGACATCAACTATGAAAGTAGGATTCTCTTTTGTGGTACCCTTGATTAAATTGTAAGTTTGAAAGTGATCTGATTAAGGAGCCATGTTACTTTACAAGTTGTAAGCAGTTGTACTGCATCATGTGAAGTTTGAAGTATGTCTCAAGAAACTTTATTACAGGTCAAGGAGCCATGTTACTTTACATGTTGTAAGCAGTTGTACTGCATTATGTAAAGTCTGTTTGGCTTTTAGTCTCCTCATTTCAGTTTGATCTTCTCTGACTTCTGTCTTATTTTACTAGTCGTAAATTGTCATTTTTGGGCTATTTAGCTTTTTAACGCTTTTTACCTAGTTCTATTTTTCAGTATTCATTTATATTATCTGTGATACATTGCAAGTTTAGCTACAAGTTATTTTTAACTATAGTGTAAATTTAGATTTTAGCGATAACTGGCATGAGCAATGTCGCTAAGGAATCTCCATAGTTTACTGCCATACCCATATTAGTAAGTAATTTGAGAAAAGACCGGAGGAAGTATTTTGGAAGCAGCTAACATTTGCTGTCCAATCCTCCTGTGTAATCACTCCACTTCATGGTCTCTAAAACGACATGTTGAGCTTGGTTTTGGGTTCGAGCGTCTACCTTCGTGATTATTTTTTGACTATTTTTAAGTCTCGTTTTTTTTGCTTTTACTTCTTTGAATTTGTTGTCAGTTTATTTTTTTCATATTCGTTTGTATTATCAGTGATGAGTTAACCTATTTATTATTTTTTTTAAATTTATATATGTTAAATAAGTCATAATTTATAGTGTAATTTTAGTCAACTACAGTATATTTTTAGTTATAAATCAGTATAATTTAATCCAGTTGAACGACACCTAAATCACTTTAATTTGAGTTTGATCTTTATTTGTGAATCAATAGATGTGAAAATGGAGTGAGCATTGTGCACAATTTCGCTACCGTGTCTGTGCATTGAACACGTATTAATTGAAGGCTCTTGCATTTGCTGTTGCGGCGACTCAAAAAGCTGTATGCATGCACTGATTCAAGTCGTAGGCTGCGCCTCCAATTTCATACAGGAGACAGGCGCTTCTCGCGCACCAAAGCACGGGCCCTCTACATTTGAGGCGTTGAGCACGTACAAATTTACTTGCGTCAATCACAGGCCAATGTCGTTTTCTGGAAGGTTTCTTGAACAGGCGATGGAGACCAACGGTAGAGGATATATACAACCATGTTAGGTCCTGTTTGGCACAGCTCCACCACCGGCTCTTAGAGCTATTTGGAGCTGTTTTGTGCCAAACAGGTACAACAAAATAGCTCCACCCAAGGAGTCCCTTAAAACCTGTCGAGACAAAAGTAGCTCCTTGGGTGGAGCTGAAAAAAGTAGCTTCACCCAGCTCCACTTGTGAAGTAAAAAAAAACAGCTCCACTTGTGAAGTGGAGCCGTGCCAAACGGGGCCTTAGTTTGTCTTGAATCGAATCTAATCTACCTTAACGCACTTAATGTGATTCCGTGGCCTCTTAATTGCTGAGTCTGAAGTGTGGTTGTGAATTGTGACCGTGTGTTAGGTATGGTAATTTACACCCCCAATCCCCACTTGTGCGCTTACCATTCAAAAAGCGTGTTGTGTAGGCTCCGTTGAAAGTGCATGCTTCTTTTCAAACTGTTAGAAATCTGGGTTTGGGTCGGCAGATCTTGCCGGACATATCACCGGAGACTATAAATAGGGGTGCCGTATCAGTATATTTTATACAGATGTAATCAGAAATTAATAAAGAAAAACTATAAGTTCTCTCTACCTCTTTCTGTCAGTTTAATTTATTACTAGTAGTGAGCCCGTGCTAACGTTACGGTAAAATATAAAACAAGATAAAATTTGTAAAAAATAAAACGAACAATCAGATTCATTAAGATTCACGTCTCATATATTGTATAACCAAATATTTTTGTCACATAATAAATGTCACATAACGACTGATCCTTTGAGGAGGCGACAACATCATTGGACTCACCCACCGACGACTTTCTTCATCCCCACATTGTTTAAACTTGAGGCTACAAAGAAAACAAACATTTTTGTCATATAAAGAAATATGAAACACAGTAAGCTTTTTCTTCTTTTGTTTTTACATGTAATATCTATATTATGTATGACTTACTGCTGGGCCCCAGGGTATGCAGTGGCCCACCCGGCATACCCTGTGGGTCCGCCCCTGCCTCTACGCGCTGGGCGGCGAGATGCAGATCATGGACAAATCTGGGTGGACTTAGATTAGGTATGACTGTGGGGGTGGTTGAGGGGGTGGATTTAATAAAGAAAATTTTGGTGTATTATAGAGGGGTACTTAGAGTCGTTTATGACCGATTCCGAGTGCTTACGTCGCCGTACGACCACTCAAACTCGGCACCAATCGCTTTGAGTCGTTGTCGTAACTTCACTGTATCAGTTTACGACCGCTCCGCTATATCGCTGCACTGTCTTCCTTCAGCCGCTCTCGAGTTACTGTGATCGCAACTCTTTACGACCACGCAGTGATGCTGGCAATCACTGTTCACCGTGGTCGAAACCTTCACAACGTGATCGTAGCCTCCTTCGACCACGTTTAATCTTCTTTGCAGTCGTACGTCTTCAGACCACCTTCGACTTTGCGTGTTCGTGGTCGTAGATGCTCCCAATCACACCTGCTTTCGATTTTGCCGTGGTCGACCGCCTTTCGACCACGCCGGCTAGCTTTATGACCACGATCTTCCTCCTTACGACCATCATGCAAAGTTACTGTAGCTTTGCCGTTCAGACCACGTACACCGGATATCATCGTGGTCGAAGCCCTTCTGACCACTTACGAGTGCTTCCGACCGCGCACGAGACCGTCCGACCACATATGACCAGCTACGACTTCCCCCAAGCGCTTCCGATCGCAATCCAGCACTTCCGACCACGCGCTAGATAGCCACGACCACTTCCGACCGGTTACGACTACGACCGACCGGCTACAACCACAACCGACTGAGTCCGACTCAGACCCGACCTCGTTCGACCGCTTCACAACGTGGTCGAACTCTGCCGACTTCTTACGTGGTCGTAGACTTGAGCGCCGACTTCGAAAGTTCATCAAAAGTTCAAAACTGTGTATCTAAGTTAGACACAAATGTAGCTGGTTAACAATAAGGTGCTGCACTTTCCCCCACCAAACCATTCACGTTGATAAGATCAATCGCTGGCAAAATTCCTCTACAAGAGCATAAGAAAAGTCATCCATGAAAAAGTTCATGGAAGAACCACCACACAGTGCGACATGAATAGTTCAGTAATCTTCTGAATCACAGCCTTTTTATACGCACTTATCATGGGAACATGAAATCCCATATCATGAGGAAGTGAAACATGTTATGTTTGTTTGTAAGAAAATGCCCGTACGTTGCAACGGAAAATAAAATTTATGAGTAAATATTATATTGCAGTTATATATTGTTGCTCAAAAGAAAGATATTTGTTTATGCTTGACTATATAACCTACCTCTAATATAACATAGTATAGTGCCCAAAGTGGAGAAAACATGAACCAAGCACAAAACAACTATACCGAAAAAAAGACTCTTAAAAAAGTGAAGAAAGCTTACATGTTGCAGATCTCTTGACAGGAGTTACTGTGTCGTTGTCGTAGCCATATGGTCTGCAAATGTCAAGTTCTAGTTACCAACTTACAACTTCCCTCTCTTGGTCATATGACAGTTCAACAGAACAGACCATGGGTTATTCAGTTCGACTTGCTCGGGCTGATACACCGGTAAATAATCCAGGAACTGGGGAACCACTTCTTGATGGGTATAGGAGTTTGGGTGCAGACCTTAACTCACCAGGTTTAAATTTTGGTACCCAACGTTTCAACAAAAATTTTGTAAAGTTACAGATTTATTCTTAGTCTTTATCATTCTAAACGTGCGCTAAATCGGGTGCACTCGCGGGTGTATGGTGTCCGCATGCACTTCTGCCATGTAATTACAAAACAAAAAAACAATATTAAAAAACGGAGAACTGGTGTTAAGGGTTTGATAGTGTTTTGATTACGAGAGAATAGCTCCTGCATGGTTGCATCTAGCTCTGATCCCAACAAGCAGCAGTACTATTGCTTCAGAAACGGTTCTAGATTTCCAGCTGTCCGCTTTTACAGCTATTTAGCTACAAACTTTATTTGTATTCATGAGGTGCTGGACAGGAAAGGAATTAAGTTTCTTATATCTCGATTGGACACTATTGTAGCAGTTCATAATCTTCAGTCACAAGTCACAACCGCATTACAACCATTTGGGGCAAAAAAATACACTGTTTTAATATACTAACCAAGGCTTACAACTGCAGCCATCATTTGCCAAAATTAAGCAGCAGATTGCCTGGAATCAATAGGCAGAAGAGCGCCCAAACGGTAATTCAACATAAGAGGAAATTCTTTCTCTTATACCGAGCTATCAAACATAAGCAGACATGAAAACGAGTTACATGGCAGACAGTAAAAACAAGATGCCAAATTCAACGAAAATAGCAATTTGTTCCACCAAACCATACGGGGCAATTTTTGTTCATTGCAAATAAAATCGTTTTATTACTGCAATATATTGTTGAGAAATTTATACATTATTTTGTTTTATTTAAGCAATTTAATACGACACTAATTGGAGCTCCCCATCTGTATTACTCCAGTTGAACGTGAAATTAAAACACCGAGGTGCGCCTACTTAGCTGCTAGAAACGAAATCCAGTAAAGATTTTCAATCGGACCTTACTCAAACCACCAGAGTCACCACATATACAGTTATGTGCAAACAGCCAGGATACCGATTGTCTTAGCTGGACGATCAACTGTGGTTGCAGCAATTTATTACTAAATATCGTATGAACACCAATAAGTAAGCTGCTAAATGACTACTACAACATTTAAGTAACAATGGCACGTCCCAAAGCAAAAAAAATGTAGCACTGTCAACTAGCACCTTGAGGCGCTTACAGGCTGCAGCTGCCTAGTCCCTACTCCCTACCTCACCGGCTCACCCACACCTGCAGAGCGCCACAGCCTTATCATCAGAGTCAGTTTAACACAAGAGTAAATTTTGAACAAACTTCATACTCGCCTGGAAGAAACACAGAATTAAGTGAATCTTTGACAAAATATCCGCACATTCTGTCAGTATACGAAGTTATTATGAGCACAAGAAGACAGCTAACTCGCCTCTCGTTGGCATTGCAGCATTCCTCTTAGAGCAGCAAGCAGGGCAAATACAAAAGACCAGACTACCAATTAGACCTATATGACTATCGATACATGCCAATTAGACAGCTCCTTAAGTTTTATTTTTGTCTGATATGCAGCTACTTATCTTTCCTTGGAGGCTGATTCAATTAGACTGATTTAGTAGGTGGCAATCAAGCAGATAAATCAAATTTGGCCTAGGTATGATATGCAGATCAAGTCATTGATTCTGCTATCATGTGGGGCAAGACATACTCCAGACGTCCGCGCCCACAGAAGGATTCGCCTGAGACCCGCGAGACAACAACCGGCAAAGAGGTGTCAAGCTACAGTCTGTAATGGAATAAACGTTTGTTAATTAGGAAGGTGTGAATTAGAGTCGGCTAGCAATAGATAAGAGTTATTTGAGTCCGAGTAGGTTTCTCGGATAGAGATTGCGTGCTATTCTGTTATATATATCAGACCAAAGAGTCTGCAGAGAAAATAAGAAAGAAGTCTATTACTTATCTCTCTTTTTCCTGATTGCCTTGCTCCTGAACTCCGTCGTCTTCCTTCCTGCTCTGCTCTGCTTCTCCGATTCCTTCTGATCAGCATCATGGAACCCTCCGGCCAGGGCCAGGAGCCCTGTTCCCCGACCACCAGTTCTTCACCATTACAATCTCCGTTCGCTGGCCGGCGTACGTGACATCTGCAGAATAAGAATCACTGACTTGTTACTTAATCGTGCTCAAGCTTGGACTTCTTGTTATTGTCAAGTTCATGTCATGATTTTAGTTTCAAGAATTCCTTATTCCACTGTACGTATGCTTGGGCATTCCTCTTCATGATGTATCAGGCCTTAATCATATTAGATCCAGAGTTTGTGCTACCAAATTCAGCAATTGTTCCTTTCTTTGATATTAAGTTAACACAAAGGAAGAGAAAACGAAAACATAAAGCAGGAAAATATGCGCGCTACGCTGCGCCGGTCATGAGATGGTTTGTTTGGCGAAGATATAGCAGCGAAGTTTGGGAATGAATAAGGTATAAAGTAGTTTGAGAATCACATGTAACATAGATAACAAACTAACAACAAATATATAATTGAATCACATATGAATTTTACCGGTAGGAGGAGTCAGCGAGCGCTGAGAGCCCTCATGTAGATCATTCATCGTGACGTGTAGATCCTATTTAAAGAAAATAAGCAGTCGACTCAAGCTTTCGCACCTTAACATAAACATGTATATACAGGACTATCTACATGAAAAAATATCAATAGAACAGAGCAATCTGGCATTAAATTCAAGCATCATAAACCAAAGAAATTACGCAAGACGATTCCATCTGTAAAGGTGGAATGCAGATTAAAAGGTGCAATTTCCAGTTCAAGACTCCCATTCCCAAGCTTGGAAACATCCAAAACATCATTCGTAACGGTTGCTAGAAGATCGCTACTCTTTAGTATAGTCTCAATCATTAGACGTTGTTCAGCAGTAAGATTTGTTTCTAAAAGGAGGGAGGATAAAGAAACGATTGCTCGCATTGGAGTCCGCATTTCATGATTCATGACAGCGACAAGGTCATTACGAGCACAAATAACCATTTCTGCCTCTCGACGTGCTGTATCCAGAGCAACATTTCCCCACTAAACCCTCAAATCAAGCTGCAAAACACCACAAATAGACTAAAATTCACCCTAAACAATCTTAGGCATCCTAAAAATCGAGTCTTTACCAAGCCCAGAATTAATAAAAAAACTGCCAACTTTAACTTCAATTCCTACGACATCTATACCAATAGAAATTCCCAAAATATTGGCCACCAATTCCCCCACCTGTGAGCATTGCGAAAGCAGCTTCGCCCATGGTGCCGCCTGCTGCTGCTGCTGCTCCTTCCTCTTGCGTGAGCTCTCCGCCGCAGCAATTGCTAACTTATCCCCTCCTTGATCTGCACCAAAGCATCAAAACCCTAAGAACTCGATTCCAAAGCCACCCCACCTAACCCTAGCAGCCAAAAGGCACGAAAGCCCTCACCTTTCTTCGCTGCTGCGTCCTCCGCCGAGCCGGTGCTCCTGGCGGCCGCCGTATCTTCCTCGATCCTCCCTGGCGCCGACGTCGTCGGCGAGCTGACCTTACTGGGGATTTGGTGTTGGTAGAAGACGGAGTCGGAGGTGAAGTTGGCGTGGTAGGACGGCAGCGCGTGGACGTAGATGGAGTAGCGGCCCTCGTACCCCCGGAAGAACCGCTCCCAGAGCGGCGCCAGCGGCAGCGGGCCACACGTGAGGAACATAAACGCCAGTTACGCCACCTTGGGGACGCGCCGGAACGGGTACCCGCGCACCCGCGGCACGAAGGACGCGCGCCAGAGCAGCTCCTCGTCCGTCATGGCGTGCCGCACGCGAGCCGGGGGCCGCGTCCACCGCTCCAGCCCCTCCAGCTCCTCCGCGGCGGCAGACGCCCCCAGGCACGGCCGGAACAGCGCGGGCGCGGCCGCCGCCAGCATGTGCCGCGCCATGTACATGCCGAACGCCGACAGGCCCACGCCGATCAGCAGGAACCCCAGGAACACCTTGAGCATCCTCGTCGGGAAAACCCTGGTCTGCCCCTGCGCCGCCCCCCCCCCCGCCGCCGCCGCAGGCTGCCTCGCCTCCTTCCCGTCCTCCATGGACGCCATCCGCGCCTGCATCATGGCGGCGCGACTCGACACGAGCCAATCCTCTCGCTAGGAGTAGACGAAATCTCCCAGATTTGAGGCCAGGTGCGGCATCTCCGGCCAAAAAGGCGCCGAATCGAGGGCCAGCACGTCAGGGGACGGGTCAGATCTGGGAGTTGGTTGGGGTGGCGCGGTGGAGGATGGGGGGAGGCGGAGGGAGGGGAGGCGCGGGGGAGGATGGGGGAGGCGGAGGGAGGGGAGGCGTGGGGGAGGATGGGGGAGGCGGAAGGAGGGGAGGCGCGGGGGAGGAGGGAGGAGGCGGAGGGAGGGGAGGCGCGGGGGAGGAGGGGGAGGCGCGGGGGAGGCGGAGGAGGCGCGGGTGTGGAGGGGGGGAGGTGCGAGGGAGGCGGAGGGAGGGGAGGCGCGGGGGAGGCGTGGGGGGCGGAGGGAGCGGAGGAGGCGCGGGGGAGGAGGGGGAGGCGCGGGGGAGGCGGAGGGAGCGGAGGAGGCGCGGGGGAGGCGGAGGGAGGGGGCAGCGCAGGTCGCTCGGGGCGCGGGGTGAAGGGGTACTGCAGATCCATTGAAGGATGACCGTCGGATATGGTTGGGTAAGGAGAGGGAATGGAGGAGAGTTAATCTGGTGCGGACGTTTTTATGATGGTGTAATTATGGGTGCATATTGTGGTGTGGACGTAGTTAAGGTTATGACTGTGGAGCAGGTAATTGTTGGGTGGATGTAAAATAATTTGAACTGGAGGATTATTAGTTTAGATTCTGTCTTCTGTGATTTATTCGATTTGTTTTAAGCAGAGAAATCGATCCTGGACGATCCCAGTGATGGTTTCTTAACACAATCGATGCCTTAGTGATTCTGCGTATTTGAAAGCCCTTAGAACTTCTCTCGTTCTAAGGCCTATTTCAAATATCTATGCCTTTTAGTTTTTAGAAACCGGTAAGTTGAGCGGAGTTACTTTTTGAGGTGATTTTTGTATGTTATTTTTAGGAGTCACGGTATAAACTACTTTAAACAAAGTATCGTCTTTTGAGTGTTTTTTACTTTTTTTTAAAAATATTTGTGCAATCGGCCAAATTAAAGCTATAGTCAGAAGTCACAATACTTTTGGACGTGGCTTTACTCTAGAGGGCCCTATCAGTGGGTAGTTATGGTTCACCCAGATGGAGCTGAAGTTTCCAGCATATGGTCAGAGACGATTCATGAGTGCCTACTCAAATGATGCAATGATCGATCAAAACGACCGGAAGATCAGTCCAGATCATTCATATGCTACCTGCGGCTTCACCTGCCTGATGGATTCAAGCACAGGAGGAAAGCATGCATTGATGCATTCAAATTCCCCAATCAATTGGAGTAACTCCCATTCTGTTGCTTGCATCTTCAATTCGCCATTGCCCACAGTCGATGCAGCTCAAAAACTTGGCAGGTCGATGGAGAGAGCCCGGCGCAGTGTCAGTCGACAGTATTGTATGCGCATATGTACGATCGCGCAAGACGAGAATTAAAGGTTAACAGCTGTATGCTACGGGTGCATTTAACTTGTAGCTAGCTTTGCCAGTGATCAGTTTGCTTGTTTCTTTCTTCAACTCTTCGATCCTCGAAAATATTTTTACTTGTCAGTGTGATCAGTTGCTCCAGCTCGACCGCCTTTCTTTTACCGCTAAGTGATGCAGGAGCCGTACCACCCGTGTTTTGTTTGCTATCGTGTTTTTGTCCGTTTGTAAATTCGTTGCCAGCAGCTAGTGTTTTGTTATTGGAGAAGGTAAACTAAATTCATGTTAGCAACTAATTTTCCAAAGTGTTACTTCCGCCTAATTACCAGTCTTTTTTTCTCTCCACAAGCTTTCGTTACCAAAGCTTTTTTAAAATGGGGCTCCAGTTGAACTAACCGCTAAACAATCGCATCACCTCTCAATGCCTAGCCAAAATTCTTTATTACCAAGAATTTCACGCGAGTTTTTGCTTAGTAGTAATGAGATTTCTAAAATATGAGAAAATTCTACATTCTAAACCACATTGTATTCTTGATCTGTCTTCATCTACCTATGGCAGCCGTCGTACAATGTGTACAACCTTCATAATTTGCGTGCTTCCGATCGGCACGGCATGTGAACTGTAGCACTACTATATCAAGCGGACAAAATTGAAGTTCACTAGGATCGGGTACAGTGAGTTAGAGCGGGATAAATGATTCTGAGAGAATATGTAAGAAGGTCCGAGATTTAGATTTCGTAATTTTGCAACTTTTTAAATCAAATTGTAGACCAAACAATTAGACCAACCGGTGATAGCGGTCTGATCGGTAGTTGCTAGCGATCATACTAGCTAGCGTAAGTGGTCTTACTGGGCGACTGTGATTTTAGGATTTTCAGCTGTAGGTTGATTTAGTTTGATCTAGATCAATGCATATGTGTCGCATGGAGCATATTTTGATCAACGTGGGTCACATTTGTGAAGACTTTATACCTGAAAACGATTTATTTGTCTTTGGATGTGTACAGATAGTTGAAGTCAACCATAGTTAATGACGAGGATCAAGGCTTCACATATGGGTTGATGACTAGAATGATTAAATATCCCGGGTGAGATGACTGAGCCCATGCATGCCACAACAAAAGGCGAAAAATATTGAAGAAAAGCACAAGGGACGGGTTTGCACCATGTGACTTGATCGATCTAAGTGAAGCGTGGTTCTGTAAAACCGGAAGAGACTTATCGATGCATGGCAAGCTATTGGTGTATTTGCACGTGACAAACATGGCGATTGATTACAAAGAAAGTTGATGACCAGGTCAAAAAAGATTGTTTTGGTAAGTTGACCAAAATACCAAAACTACCTTGCATCAAAACTTCGCTGCTTAAGCGACGCTTGGAAAAGCGGTTTAGATTAAGTAAAAACTGAGAAGATGAATTTGGATCAAAACCTCGCCAGCCCCCAGTGGTTAGCCGGCCTAATTACCTTCCTATTTTTTTCAGTTTTATATTTGTTTAATTTTTTAAATATACCAAATGAGCTCAAAAAGTTATAATCCTTGTAGTGTAATTTTTAGGGAATTTTATCCATGGCGAATGTTGCTCAAAAATTCATATAATTTTGATATTTTTACGAGTTTTTACATTTAGAAAACGTGCTCCAAAAATCACAAAATTTTATGTGAAGCCTCTCGATATAGTAATAGTTATTATGTAATTTTTTGAAAATTTTATGCGGCCTGAATTAGTCACGTTTATTCTTGATAATTTTATCGTAATTATCGGTCCGTTGGTGCTATCATTTCATATTAATTCAGTCCTCCCTTGAAGTGTGTGATCTCTGTCCTTCGCACATATGTTGGCCCGTTGCTGCTATCTTTTCTTTTCCACTGCGTGCTTTGCACAAATGTCAGTCTGCCCGTGTCGTCCTGCCTCGCGTGCTGCCTCATCCACATTGATGTCATTATATCCGTGCCGTGAACCCTCATTCGCTCTCTTGTCTACACATTTGTTAGTGTTGGCATGCCGTCCCCCTCGTCGAAAGTGCTGCGCATCAAAAAGGAGTCCTTAATTTGCGGGTTGAGTGCATCGGATTCACTTTGCGCTTCGCTATAAATATAAACTTGTTGTAGTTGGTCATCGGTCATATCAGTTGCTTATCGCTTGTGGAAAGACTGGTAATTTTTTTTGAATTGGTAGGGAGATGGGCGACATGACTGCACTAACATTTGTGCCGATGAGGGAGCGGGCGAGTAGGCCGTTATGTCAAGCCAACATATGTTCGAATGACATTAGTAACGAGAGCGCGTGCGAGGGGAGCATATACAGAGAGCGTGACAATTGTGCAAACCATATGCAATAAATAATATATATCACGATTGGTCAATACATGGCACTTCAAAACATGTGTGAGGATCGTTAAATTCATGATTAAGTTAATCTGAGTAAACGTGGAAAATTTAGAACATACAAAATTCTAAAAAAATACGCAATAACTATTATTGTATCGGGATGCTTGACATAAAATTTCGTAATTTTTGGAGCTCGTTTGCTATATGTAAAAACTCATGAAAATATCAAAATTTTATGAATTTTTGAGCAACATTAACCATGGCTAAAATTCCCCAAAAATTGCACTATGAGGAATGTTGTGTCGGGAGGTTGTACATAAATTTTCATAAATTTTTGAGCTCATTTGATATATTTAAAAATTCAAACAAACACTAAACCGAAAAAATACCTACCGCCTGCGGGCTGGGCGACGGGCTTGCCTGCCGCTGCACCCTGGGCGATAGGCCGCCTACCGCCCAGCCCCTGGGCGACAGGCGCCTACCACCGGCGACAACATCACACGTTGCCTCGTGGGCGCTACTGCCCAGCCCGCTGATGGTAAAAATGATATTTTTGTTAATATATCTTGTATACAGTTGTTTTTGTAAATACGGTGTGAAATAGTGCCAATGATGGCTTTGATTCCGCTCATCGCATGCGTGCCGCGCTCCACGCATGTACGCGCGCCTGGAAACGTGGCTTGTGCGCACACGCTTGTACGGGCGCATGCACGCACGGACGGCGAGTGTAGCTGCAAGCCGAGTCGCAACCGAACAGAACCCTCCAATTATACACGAACACCGTCATCCTACATAACATCATTTTATTTCAGTCATGATTACAAAAAAAAAAAATTCTCACGACCCAAATATTGCCAAATTTTACTTAGGAAAGAACGACCAATACTTGACAAGTAAATTACTCGACGAAACAGTCCGACGCAATGATATGCATCACATTCCCCTTTGAAATTATGGGCAAATGCCATATTGCATTGGCAGATGAACACACGTCAGTCGTCATTGTGCTCAAAATTTTTTTGGCTCCGGGACATAAGGTTGTAGTGGTGATGCAGCTGCAATGATTAGGAACTTTGGCTGGAGTAAACAGTAGAACAAACTAACGGCAGGTGAAAGGGAAGGAAGAGGGGTGCGCGCGCGCTAATGTCCTGTTACAACATATGGCCCCTGCAATATGGGATTCAGCCACTCCTATCTCAACAGCCCATACGCACAGGAAAAATTATTGGTGACAATCAAGAGGAATGTATGCAGCACGTACAGCAACATGCTAGCATCAAATGCCTGACAGTTACATCTAACACTATTTCAGCACAGTTATGCCCTTGTCTGCTAGCTAGTTGGTCCTTGCAATTCTTGGTTTTCTTTCTTTTTTTCCCCTTGTATTGAAGGAAGGAGGGGATCGGCAAGCCGAAAAGCAATGCAAACAAACAGGGCACCGATCTTGCAACTTCCTCTACAACTCCATCAAGCACAATATTAAGACAGAAATGGTACCATATGTATTTACCTAAGGGGAAGAACTGGACATGGCCATAGATGCAAAGCAAGGACATGTCACCAGTTTCATGGTTTAATCTCCTGGAGACAGGCTCATTCAAGCACAATGTAAGGAGCAGAGAACAGTACACACACACACACACATCTAGATGGATTTACTCGAGGAGCAGAGAAAAACCAGACCATTGATTAGATATTCTGATTCTTCACAATTATAGAAAATAAAACATCTATTCACAAATCTGCAAGGCCTTGCCTTTTATTAGACTAAAACCCCACATGCTCATTCTTCAGTAATGGTAGAGAGAACAGTTATTCGATATAACACTGACATAAGGCTGACCTCCAGATGAACATTGGTAGATGGCAAAGACAAACATCTAAGCATAACATCCTAGCAGTCCAATACCATGTAATTGCAGCAGGGTTCTAGATTCATACCATATTTGCCATATGCTTCTTGCGATCCACAGATTAGTATTGTGAAGACCAATCTGCGGCGCTGCCAACCCTAGGAATGCTGGTGGTATCCTTCTTGGCCTGTGCATCGACTGTGTAAGTTGTGCCGCATACCTCTCCTTTGCTGTCGACCCTTGGCACTGGTTTTACCTCGTTCAAAGGATGCTCGTAGCTCTGCAATCCTCCGGATGACGTGAAGAAGAAACCTGATGAAATCATTGAATGCCAGCGATCAGAAGAGAACAGAGTTCCCAGTCTTCCGAATACTTGTGATGATTGCTTGGCTCATTATGCATACCTTTAGGGAATGGTGCAAAGGATTTCCCACAAGCCTTCTTCACAATTTCAGCATCATCAGAAACCACGAGACGATCCTCAGAATCAACTCCCCAATAAAATGGAACTCTACCATCAGCACCCTGTAAGAAGATGGACAAGGGCTATCATTTGACCTGTCTATACTAAGTAGGGGTCATAATACAAACACGGGCAAGGACGAATAAATCCATTAAAGTAAGATGCCGACACGTAGAATCCTACACATGCACAAAGAACATTTATGTTAGAAAAAACAGAGGGACGCAGCATTTAGTTGACGTTGGTTGATGATATTTGCAACCAGAATTCAAAATGTCGACAATTCGAAAATTGGCGGGTGTTCCGTAGCTGATCAGCAACAGGCCAGTCTAATTTCAGGATAACTAATTAACCCATTTCACTGAAAAAATAAAGGAAATGTAACCTGTAAACCAGCAGATGTTAGGAACCAGATAGCAGAAAGTTGCCACTGTTGAGTGATGATCCATTGATCCTACAGTACTATAAACTGACTTTATCTGTTATCTGAAGGCTTATTGATCCAGAGGTAAAGACTAAAGGAAAGATATCATGGAACAATGAGACATACTTTTAGTACTTGCTATGGCGCTTTAGAACACAGCCCTGATAAAATTTGGTAACAATATGGATCGAAATGGGGAAGCTATGACACAATTACTGGTACCATTACAAGTAACTGACTCTGAATGAGGAAAAAATAAAAGCCTTAAAAGGATAACAAAACTCAACATTTCAAAATATATTGAAAGAAACATGCGTTATACTACGGTAAATTAAGGTGGAAACTCAAGTGGATCTCAACAGGTAATTATTCTGGTTCCAGTTCCCAGGCGACAAGGTCTACTAGAGCCTGTACCATGAATTATAACAACGTGCAACCACAATATTGCAAATGCAATAGTAAAATCTTGTCTTCACCAGATACAGAGAAAAATAACACAATCACACAACACACTATTGAATTGAGTATCGACATTGACAAAGTGGAAATCCAAATATTCACTTACAGCAGCCATGAAGATCGAATTAGTTGAGTAATCATACAGCACAAACGCAAATTTCCCACTTATCTCTCTGACAACTTGATCTGCAGGGTAAGGTCCCCTGTCCCTCAAGGTTCTGTAAGCCTCAATAACGATGTTGACCTCAGTAGCACCTTTGCTCAATCCATATTGCTGCTTCAGCACAGCAATGTTCTCAATCGTGCCTTGGAACAAGCAGAATATGTCATCCACAACAGCAAACAACCTACAAGCACGAACGATTCGGTCAAAGAAAAGGTACAGCATATACCTTTTTTTCTGAGAACATACAAAAGCTTTGCCTGTCTTTTACGCACCTCAAATTAGAAAAAAAAAGTCTCTTTTAAGGTATAGCTTAGTGACAAACCATGTAATGAGAAGTTGTCAAACCGGGAAACGGATTCAGTCAAGATGCTAATTTTGCTAACACATGACCATCAACAGGATCGATGGTTGTTTATAACGCAGTGATAATTCAGAACGTAGAACCTCTTAGGCTCACCAAAATGTTAACAAAACTAGTACATCTTTAGTTGTTACAGAGCATGATACGACACAGAGGGAAATAGTCTAGTCTAGTAACTAATCATCAGGCAGGATTGGATTGTATTATGAAACAAGAAATTAGCCATTGATGAATCGATCAGCACGGAGCAACAGTAACACCAATCTAACCCTACGAGCATCGCATTTTATGACAGATCATATCCACACCAATCGCTCCAGCACATGATGCTGAAGCACGGTACGTGTAGATCATAGGAGCACAGCACGGCGAGAATCTATCCTCACCTGGGGAGTAGGGGGCTCTGGTCGTGGGACGAGTAGGCAATCGTGGCGCCGCCGTCGATGCTGACGGTGACCGCGCCGTGGCGCGCCTCCCGGAACCGGTCGGTGAGCCCCGCCGCGCCGTCCCCCGCCTCGCCCGGCTGCCGGAGCCCCTCCGGGCTCGGCGCCACCGCCCGGTCGAACACCGCGAGCATCTCGTCACCCGCGCCCGGATCACGCCGCAACGCAAGCCCGGATCCGCGTCTCTCCTCGTACGCTTCGATCTTCCACGCGCCGCGCGAGCCCGAAACCGCAGGTGTTTCTGGGATAAGGAGAGAATGATCAATCTCTCGTCTTGTTATATAGTACCGCTACTGCAGCGGCGGACCGAACGGTCGGTGCGCGCGCGGGAGAAGGATCGAGACGAATCCGCACGGGCGGCGCTACACCTGTCACGACCACCGCACTCGCCGGACACCGAGAGGATAAAGCCAAAAGAAGAAAAATGGAAAATGGAGAGCGGTCGTGGAGGCCCAGTTCCGTAACTACGTGGCCTACTATCAGTTAGGTGTTGATATCGGGCAAGATCCTTATCTTATCAAGCTATTTTTTTGGAAGTAATGTAGTTTAATTTAGTATTATTTTACTGACAGTTTCGAATTTTAAACCAGATTCTTATATTTTTAAAAGTAATATAGTTTAGTTTAGTATTATTTATTATAGTTTAAAATTCCGTTACTATGAGTTTTAAAAGTAATATAGTTTAGTTTAGTATTATTTATTATAGTTTAAAATTCCGCTACTATGAGTTTTAAAAGTAATACAGTTTAATTTAGCATTATTTTATTGATAGTTTGGAATTTCTCTTCTACGTGGCCTAGTATGCCATGATACTACTGATATGACCCGTCAAAAAACAGTTGCCTTGTTGACTTCCCCCTCTCTCTCATAAACAAAGTCGTCTTGCTGACAGGTGGGGTCGACCCAGAAGAGAAAGAAATTACAGTAAATATAGTGCCAAAAACATCACATTTCCTTTAAAAACCAGTTTTCACCCAAAGTAATATATTGCGATAGCACAAGTGCACAACACGTTTCTGAATTCTGCTACAAGAACGAGTTGACTGAGCACAGACCAACCTTAGGCATGTGGTTAAGGTTGAATCCATCCACTTGGAAGCAGTTGCATAAAGCAACGCAGAAACACAGTGATGATATATATATATATACCCTCCGTTACGCGAGATACTCATTACATTGTAAGATACGATATAGGGTGTAATTACACCCGGGTGTAAAAGGTATTTTTCCTATAGGAAGCCTATTTTCTACACCTGAGTATAATTACACCCTATATCGTATCTTGCAATGTAGTGAGTATCTCACGTAACAGAGGATATGTATATAAGAAAGAGAGAGAGAGTATAAATAACAGTCTCCAAGACGGAATGCAGTTACACAGTGATGATATATATACAGTCTCCAAAACGGAATACAATTATACACATAACTGGTTATATAGTATAACATCCTCCAGACAGAAGGATAACTGTACTAAATATACATACAGGCTACATGGTCTAGTAAGGACACTATAAGGGCAGTCCCAGTGCAGAAACCACTTAAGTAGTTTCTATCTATGTCATGTCATATAGCCACTACTTTAGACACTATTGTCTCCAATGCACCATGTCTATTTATAACCCAAGCAATTAATTAAGCATCAAAATCTCTCTCTCCTCTCCACCAATCATAATTTTTCTTCATCTATCATGAAGATACCACCATCTCTCCAATGCAAAATTTGGTAATGTCTATTGCATTGGTTTTCTCATAGAAACTAGGTCTTGCATGAGACCCAATTTCTTCCCCTTTTTCTTCTCTCTTATTTAATATAGCGACACATCATCTAAAACTCCTACATAACAATCTAATTAATGCTATAGATACTATCCTACGTGGAGCACTGGGACTGCCCTTACCTATCGTTTCATACCTAGCGACATGTCATGCCGCTGGGCAGTAGCAGCAACGGTGCAGTTAGTTGGATGGGTACAGAAAACCCAGACTGCCTGCAACATGACCATGGCATTGCAGAAATAAGCATTTCCACGGCAGCAGGACCGGCACATTGAGGAAAGAAACTATCAGACCCTGGAGACTCTAAACATCCTAACCCAAAATGCTTCCACAAGCTGGACGGAAAATGGTATTTACGCCATGATATGTGGATGTAACAAGCGCAGTGGCCATGATCGTCGGAGCTGCTGCACGAGCGATAGAGCGAGAGATCCGCTATTGTCCAAGTTTCATGCTGTTTGAGTTCAGGCAGCCCATCTTCTGAGACAGCAAGTTCATATCATCCTGAACGACGGGGTTGCCAGCCTCGTCACCGAGCCCCCCTTCATGCAGCAGGTCCTCCCAGAAATCATCGTTTAACTCCCCGTTG
This sequence comes from Dendrocalamus latiflorus, assembly GCA_017311315.1. Classification (NCBI taxonomy): domain Eukaryota; kingdom Viridiplantae; phylum Streptophyta; class Magnoliopsida; order Poales; family Poaceae; genus Dendrocalamus; species Dendrocalamus latiflorus. Next base: position 32,551,951 of record CM029632.1, on the reverse strand, counting down.
GGCTTGCCCTTTGCTCGTTCAGAGCTACTGGAAGTAAAACCTTGTTGCACCTCAAATCCCTTGGTCTCGACAGACGAACTCTCTAGATCAGACGGACTGCCATTGAGAAGCAAATCCGCTGGCTCCTGGGGTTCAAACAACACCTGTGACCCTTGCTCCAGGCTAGAGCTAGTGCCCATGGTACCAACAGCTTCAGGTCCCTGATTGATGCGGCGCCTTCTTTTCTTTGAGATGGCATCTTCGAGCTCCTTCCTCATCTCACTCTGGGAGATCAGCTGGCGTATGAACTCAGGATTCCGCATGACTCGTGCCAAGAATGCCATCATCTGCTGTTGCTTCTGCTCAGTCCCTTGCAGCCTCTCCTCCATGGCTTGCAGATCTGACCTCGTGTTTTGCTGCTCCTGCCTGAGCTTCACCACTTCAGCCATCAAGAGCTGCTTGTCCCTCTTCAACTGATCGATCTCACCATCATATCCAAAGTTCCCTACCTCAAGGTAGGAGCCAGGAGATTGCTGATTTGGAGATGACTGTGGAGATTTCCGACGCTTAATGTTTTTGAGAAGGTGCCTCTGTCCTCTCAGAAAGCCCTCATTAGCAAATTCCCATCTGTCAGGATCGACCTTTCTGAAGCCCTGCCAAAGGCGATAACCAACACATCAGAAATTGCAAAGATCACTCAATTCAATGAGGCAAAGATGGTTTCTTCAACAGAAAATTAATCATTCAAATCATTTCAGATCAAAACAGTGCCCATGAAAAGACAGAACTGTATAAAGAATATCTGCTGTTTACCTCCCCATGGCCAGTTTTGGTTTACTTGACATGTTTTTCAGTTTGCATGGTTTCAGTTTGTCACTTACTTCTCAACTTTCCTCTTCACTCTTCATCCTTTAATATTGTTTTCAGGTAGAGGACAGAAATGTACTAATCAATATCCCTCCCATCACAAGGCAAACAAATGAATGGAGGATTTAAGATCTTTGGTAGACGAACATATCACTCAAAAAATGCAGGTGGTAGCCTGACTGGAAAATTCAAAACTTCAAAGGAGCTAACAACATATCATGAAACCATTAAGTTAGCTACTACCTACTGCACACATGCTCTAGGTTTCAACAAGGCCATGAAAAGCGAACACAAGAGATTGACCCATAGCCCAGAGACCCCAAACGGTAAAGCTTTTCCTAGGAATGCAAGACTTAAGCCTGACAATGCTGTCACAGAAATTTTTGTAATGCAGTCTACGAACGGTCTTCAACGATCACAGGTTTCTAGGATAAAAGATTAATCCACAGTATTGGCATTGTGTGACTTTTACCTTTTGGTACTTGTAACATCAATGTTGCTACTGGTAGCACAAAAGCTAGTATAGCATACTTTCTCTTTTATCTTTTTCCAGATTTTATTTTTAGGCAAACTATATTTAGATGTTGAATTATGTTTGACGGTTCTAAGATTTTGAGCAGCTTCAATATCCAAACTGTGCTGTTTTAGCTGGTTTAATGGTTATCCTAATCTTCTAATGTTCTAAACTGGATTGTGATTCTGTTGCTTTTGAGATTTTCCTCACACAATTGCAACTTTGGTTGCAATTAATTCCAGGATTTTTATGAACTACTGCATAAAAAGAAAAACGGCATATGAACTATCATGAACAATAACTTAGTTCTCTTAGGGACCTAATGTGCACCTCTCTTGCTGCATAACTTCAGTGAAGTGAAATTGAAATAACATAGACACAAAAAAAACCATCGCAACAAAATAATTGACCAATTCATCCAATTATTCAAGTACCATAATGAAGAGACGTTTGCAATTATCAAATTCTTATAACTACTAGCCATTCCATAACTCTTAACGACGCACGAGGGTTATGCATACATTGATTGGGTTCTATTTTAGCACATCATTGTATCATACACAACAAGGAACCAAGCCGCAATGCCAGGACAGCTTACGTAGGTATTGAGCTGCCGGACGAAGCTGGAGAAGTTGTTGTGCTTGAAGTACCTCGGCAGCAGCACGGTCCCAAAGATGTGCGGATCCCACACCACGAAGTTGTTGTTGGTGGCGCCCCACGACACGACAGCGTCCGTGGTGGGATCATCGACCATGTCGTACGTCTTGGTGAGGAACGGCGGCGGGCCGGCGTCGGTGAGCCCGTCCATCGGCCTCGGTGGGCCGTTGGCCGCGCCAATCAACGAGGGGCGGCTCTCCACCTTCACCGGATTCATCATCATCCGGTGGTTCATGGCAACAGTCACCAACAGCAAACCAAACCAAGAACCTCCTCACCTCGGCAAGAATCAGAACCACACACCAAAGATCGCACCTCTTGGCACCGGAAATGGTGGATTTTAAGCACAGGTTGCGAACCCTAAGACACCAGAGGAAGGCAGGCACGGTTTAGGCGTGAGAAAAGCAAGCGGCATGGGCGCAAGAATAAGATGCAGCGAAGCAGGTGAGAGCCATCTAGGTAGAGGTGGCCAGTGGGCCGTGCCGGCACGGCCTGTTAAGGCCCGTGTATTAAACGGGTCGTGCCGTGCCGGCCCGCGGGCCGCGGTGGGAGCCCAGGCACGGCCCGAGGCCGTGCCGTACCGGCCCGGGCACGGTTAAGGCTAAACGGGCCGTGCCGGCCCGGCTAGCCCGTTTAGCCGAAAAAAATAAGAAAAAAATGTAGAAAATTAAGAAAAATTGTAAAAAATGTAGAAGATTCAGAAAAAATATAGAAAATTGTAGACATTGTTAATCATAAAAATAAATATTTGCAATGATATAATGAGCTTTATTAATTTATTAAATTACATGGGATAGCTGCCTCATTAAAAACTTTACCAAGTAAAAACTCAATTGGAGAAAACCTTGGTAAAGAAAAAAGAGTACAGCCTATAAAGCTCATTATTGACCACATGTGAAAGAAAAATATTGAAAATCCTATTCATTGCTATCTAAATACAGATTCTCAAAAGATTCTTCTAAATATTTATTATCTGCAGTATGTTGGAGTCTTGATTCAGCCTGTTCCCAGTCTTTGACGGTCATAAGTACTTCGACCATCTCGTTGGAGAGACTTGTTCGCCGCTCCTCGATTATTCTTCCGGAAAGACTGAATGCTGACTCCGAGGAGACTGTAGAGACAGGAACAGTCAACACATCCCGCGCTAATATGGATAGCACTGGATATGATACCTTCTGGGTTTGCCACCATGAGAGGATGTTCAACTCCTGCTCGAAGCTGACGCTATCACTGTTGAGATAGCTTGATAGGTCTCAAGTGTTTTGTCGCCTTCCTCCTCCTAACTGCTGTGTACCTGCACCTGCACGAGAACTAGACGAAGAACCAAAAATCTTGCCCCATTGCATAGCCCCCTAGAGGTGCTAGGGACTACCGGGGGTCTTTCTAAACGCACAGATCCAAATTTATTTTCATATTTATTATATACCTCATGTAATTTATCCTTAACTTGTGTATAGTATGAACAATAGTCTAAACCGGTAGCCTCACTTAAAACTTGTAAAACATTTATAAACCCTTGGAGTTTGGCCCTAGGATCCAAAATAAAAGCAAATGCATATAAAATAGGAATTTCGCTCCAATATTTTAAAAACTTAGATTTCATGGCACCTACAACATCCCGTAGTATAGTATCATTTTCAAAAGCCTTTAGGTGAGTGGCAATTTCAACAATATTATGAACAATCATGGGAGATGTAGGGTAGTATACTCCAGAAAGACAAACTGTAGCTTTATGAAAAATTTCTAGAAAGGAAAATATTTTTTCACCAACATCCCAATCGTCCTCAGTAAGTTCAGGGTCTCTAACTTGGGTTCTACTTGAGGAGCTACGAGATTGATGACTTTGGGTGTGAAGGAAAACAGATACAGTGCTCTTATGTGGCAATATATGTTTAAGCATAAGATAAGTAGAGTTCCATCTAACAGGCATGTCTAAACCAAATTTTCTAGGACGAACATTCACTGCTACGCAAAAACTCTTATATGCGGCTATTCGTTAGTTAGAACAATTAATAAATGAAATTGAATCTCTAAAAGAATTAATACAAGCATCTAATCTTTTTAAACCGGATTTAACAATAAGATTAATAATATGACAAGCGCAACGTTGATGCAATAAGAAAGACTGTGCATAAATATTAAACAAAGGAGTAAGAATTTCCATAGCTTTAGTGTTTGCAGCTGCATTGTCTAAAGTTATGGAAAAAATCTTATCCGTGAGACCAAAATCTTCTACAACTTTAATAATGTTTTCTGCAATATTTTCAGCATTATGTGAAACACTAATTAATTTAAATCCTATAATTCTTTTTTCCATTATCCAGTCATCATTAACATAATGAGCAACAACACTAATATAATCCTCTCTAGCCCTACCACTCCATATGTCGGATGTCAAAGCAATAGAGAATGTACATGTATGAAACATTTCTTTCAATTTATCACGACAATTGTTATAATATTTAATTAAATCTCTAGTTGTTGTTTGCCTGGATACAGTACTAAATCGAGGGTTATGAGCAGTCTTAATATATTTTTGGAAAGCATCAGATTCACCAAAATTTAAAGGTAAATCTTGAGAAGAATTAATCTACAAAGAGATTCCCGAGCTACCTCTGGGTTGTACTCCCACGTACGTACCGAGCCGTCGGGGTTATATTGCAGGTGTGTCTGGCGCATTTGTATTCCTTGTTTTTTCTTGCAGCTTGCAGCATGTCGTTGTAGATGACCCGTACCACCTGAAGATTTTGCAGTCAATTCATTACCACAAATTTTACAAATAGCATACCTCACTTCAGTTCCATCACTGTCGGTCTTGATCTTCTTGTCGAAATCATTCCAAACTGTTGATGTACTAGTTCTTGTTCTTTTTGCACCCGTGCTTTGGGTCGTGGATGCACTTGTTGAGCCAGCAGAAGATGGATCGATTGGACCCTGCGCCACCGGGGCCGTCGTTTCTTCGGCATCTCCAGTTTGTACATGTGGACCTTCCGCGGATGGATATGCTTGTTGAAACGATTGCACATCCTCCGCCATGAGCCCGTATTCGGAGAGTTGAAAATCGTAGTTCTCCATTAAATCAAGTAATCAACTGCAAATTGAAATAGCAAAAACGATTAACTTACTATTAAACCTACAAATAATAACAAAAAATTAAACCAACAAATAATACCAAAAAATTGAAATAAGACAGCATTATTACCTCCTTTGCAGCTCTCACAAAAAAATTTGAAGATTTTTGAATTTTCGGAATTTTGCCCGAATTTTGACCAAATTTGCGCTAACACTTTCAGATTTTTCACAGCTAAACCGAGAGAGAAGAATGAGATTTGAGGTGTGGAAGATGGAGGCCGGATGCCCCCCTATTTATAGGAAAAATTTCAGATTTTTCCCGATTTTTTTTGCTATTTTTCCCGAATTTTTTACCCCCAACGGTCACAAAAAACAGCTATTTTTTGAAATTAACGGGCCGGCCGTGCCGTGCCGGGCGGCACGACCCGTTTAGTGCCGTTGGGCGGGCCGTGCCGGGCCGGCACGGCCCGATTTCTTAACGGGCCGTGCCGTGCCGGCCCACCGTGCCGCGCCCTCGGCCCAGGCACGGCCCGCCCCGCCGTGCCGTGCCGGCCCGCCCCGCCTCGCCGCCGTGCCGTGCCGTGCCCGGGCCGGGTCTACAGTAACGGGCCGCGGTGCGGCCCATCACGGCCCGGCCCGTTTGGCCACCTCTACATCTAGGCACCCTCAAAACGGCTTAGGCTCCTAACTTATTTTTCACTTTTCAACAATTTTATCCTTTTCTGATTTTTTAGATTTTTTTTGAGCTTTTTGACCGTTCCTTTTTCTCAAATTCATTGGTCCATGATGGGTTAATCTGTTTTTTCTAAATTTAATTACACCAAATAAGACACTATCGACTACACCATAAACCACTAAAAAAAGGCCCTTTTGAGCACCTAACAGCACCAGCAGCGGAAGCACTCAAGAAGAGGGTTCGAGCATGTGAAAGGAACCAAGAAAAAACCACACACGGCGTGATCACCCTGACGCGAGAAATTTCGATATTTGACACTGAATACGTGCGCCTCTCAACTTTTAACCCCCAATTCGCACGCCTTTGGAAATTTAACCCTGTCACTGCGAATTCTTTTGATTCAAGGGATTCTCCTCATTTTCTCTCCTTTTTTATTTTCTTTAATGTATTATGCAACCTGAAATGACTGAAATGCCCATGGCCGCCTCCCGTCCCCTCGCCGCCTCGCGTCTCTCCCTCCCTTATCCCCTTCCCTTCTCCCATGGCCGCCTCCGTCATTTCCCTCCGCTCCCTCTCCATGGCCATGGCCGCGCCCACCGACGCCGCCCTTCCTCCTCACAAGCTCCCCGCCGCCGTCCCCCTTCCCTTCCTCTTCTCCCGCGCGCCTCTCCTCCGCTCCACCCGCCGCCTCCCCCTCACGCCCCTCGTCGCCTCCTCCTCCTCCTCCTCCGCCGCCGCCGCCGCCGAGGCAGGCATCGACTGGACCGACGAGGAAGCCGAAGAGCCGCTCCAGGAGGGGGGTGAGGAGGAGGAAGGGGAGGGGGTGGCAGTTGCCTCGGGTGAGGTTGACGAGGAGTACGCGGTGGAGCCCCCCGAGGAGGCCAAGGTGTATGTCGGCAACCTGCCGTACGACGTCGACAGCGAGCGCCTCGCCCAGCTCTTCGACAGGAGGAGGCGACGAGGGGCGTGAGGGGGAGGCGGCGGGTCGATTGGAGGAGAGGCGCGCGGGAGAAGAGGAAGGGAAGGGGGACGACGGCGGGGAGCTTGTGAGGAGGAAGGGCGGCGTCGGTGGGCGCGGCCATGGCCATGGAGAGGGAGCGGAGGGAAATGACGGAGGCGGCCATGGGAGAAGGGAAGGGGATAAGGGAGGGAGAGACGCGAGCGGCGAGGGGACGGGATTTGAGCCTGAGGGGCCAGGGGCATTTTAGTCATTTCAGGTTGCATAATACATTAAAGAAAATAAAAAAGGAGAGAAAATGGGGAGAATCCCTTGAATCAAAAGAATTCGCAGTGACAGGGTTAAATTTTCAAAGGCGTGCGAATTGGGGGTTAAAAGTTGAGAGGCGCACTTATTCAGTGTCAAATATCGAAATTTCTCCCCTGACGCAGGAAAGGCGAGATCTTTGCGCAAGTTCATGCACCACGAACCGAACCAGAGACTTGATTCCGGCGTGAGGAGGGAGGAAAAAGCGCGCGGCGATGGGTGCGCGCTTTTGACCTGCAGCGCGCAAGAAAGCGCAAAGACCCTAGCTTTACCCCCCCTCTCTCTCTCCCCCCACCAGAGAGAGAAGGGGGCAGCACCTGAGACCGAGAAGGATGGGAGGGCTTGGGGTCACGAGGGTGTTAAGTAGCGGGAGGGGAGTAGCCGTTTAGGGTAAGGAAGGTTCTGGAAGGCGGGGGAGTGGGAGGAAGGGAAGCTTCTGGAACCGGAAGCGGTGGTGGAATGTGATTTGGGGATGGTGGATTCTCCTCCTCCCTGGCCCGGGCGATTTGGAGAAGAATCAGAACATAGGGTTGAGTCGACAGAGGGAGGGAGGGGGAGATGCGTTGGGCTCGATGGGCCCAATTCATTCTCGCCTCGGCCCATATAACTGTGAAATGGGCCGGAAATGGATGGACCGGCCCACATACCGTGGGCCGAGAAG